>CM062819.1:1457719454-1458319454 GCA_031772625.1 Pinus tabuliformis
GAGGGAGTCTGTGACAATATTGGTGATGCCCTTCTTGTACTAAATGTTCAAATGGAACAGTTGTAGGTATGTGGACCGTTTCTGATGGCGATTGTTCTGCAACTTCCCTTGTGTATGTATGAACTGCAAGGGTCGATGGTCTGTGTGGATGACCGTTTCCTTCCCCATAGTGTAATGCTTCCATTGACGGCGGGCTTGCATAATGGGATACATTTCTTTGTCATGGGTGGTATACTTTCAGACTGTGTCTAAAAATGTCTCATTTTGGTAAGCCACTGGATGCCCATGCTCGGTAAGAACTGCACCAATAACATAGTCGGGGCATCTGCCTCAATCTCGAATGGTTGTTGTAGGTCTGGTAATGTGAGCACTAGTGTAGAGTAGAGGCGATGCTTCAACTTGGAAAATGCCTATTGTTGGGTTTTAGACCAAAAGAACTTTACTTTTGCTCCGCCCTTGGTGACTTAACTTAAAGGCCAAGCGATATGAGAGAACCCCAACACAAACCTGTGGTAGAAATTGGCGACACCCAGAGAGCTACGAAGCTCTGTTAGAGTGGTTGGGGCTGGGAAATTTAGAATGACTTGTATCTTGGTTGTGTCCACATGCACACCCTTCTCATCAATGATGTACCCTAGATATTGAACCTGGGTCATGCCAAAGGTGCATTTCTCTAAATTGGCACACAACTTGTTCTGTTGCAGGGTTTGGAGGACCTATCGAATATGGTGGAGTTGCTCTTCCCAACTCTAGTTGAAGATCAAGATGTATTTTAAATACACCACAATGAATGCATTGGTGAAGGGTCATAAGATGTCATCCATCAATCTCATGAAGGTTGTGGGAGCATTCGTTAACGCGAAAGGCATGACCAAGCATTCGAAAAGGCCCTCCTTGGATTTGAAGGTAATCTTCCACACATCAGAGGGTTCGATAGGCACCTGGTGATACCCAGAATTCAAGACAATTTTTCTGAAATATTTGCCCCCCTTGAGCTAGTTCAAAAGGTTATCAATTCGTGGGATTGGGTACCTTTTCTGAACAATGATTTTATTTAGTACCTGATAGTCAATACAAAGTCTCTAGGTCCTGTCCTCCTTCTATACCAATACAATAGGGCTCCCACAAGGTGATGAGCTTGGCCTTATGTTCCCTTTCTGCAACATATCTTGAATCTGCCTCTTGATCTTATCGTTCTCTGGAATGGAGTGTCGATAGATTGGTCCATTGGGTAGCAGCGCGCCCGAGGTTAGATCGATGGAGTGCTTGACCTGACAATGCCAAGGTACCCCTGTAGGTGAGGCAAAAATGTCCATGTACTCCTCCGTGACCTTATCCATCTACTGCTGCTATGCGAAGGAGCCCTGTTTGGAAGTCATGACCACAATTTTCTTCTTTCCCTAAGGGCGAATCATAAGGAAAACAGATTTCCTAGTATGTGAAATGATCTTCCTACATTGCTTTGTAGTGATCAAAGACATGGCAGTAGACAGGGCTACCTCTGGTATCCTGTACAACTTAATGCCTAAAGTAATAATCATAGAGCGAGGTCTAGACTCATATACAACATGTCGCTTCTACACATATGGTTGTCTTAATAATACATCACAAACTTTAAGAGGAGCAACATCACATAGTACCTTATCCGTGAAGGGCTTGATGCCGTAGGGAAGACGATATTGTTGGCTGATGTGGAGATCTCGTCCTTGGTGAAGACACTCGATAGTGTATGGTTGTGGATGTGATATAGTCGATAGGCCTAACCACTTCATGACCTTTGTTGAAATGATTTTCTTTTGGCTCTTGCTGTCGACAATGAACTACAATGGAGAACACTTCACCCACATCTGTGAGTGGAAGAGGCGTTCCCCCTCCTTTGGATCTCCAGACTCATTCTTCTGGATCTTGGTGGTGGCCACCTTGGCACTGGGCTCCACATCAATGATTTGCTTCCCTTTGTAATTCCCCTTGTCAGGTTCTGACTTAGAGTCGAAAAATGCATATGATTCAGAAGCCTTCAGCTCGGCCATGAGTGACTATTTGGCCCGACACTCACTTGTGTTGTGAGTGGAGCTCTTATGGAACTCACACCACTTTCTCGTGTGCTTCTTGTGTGAGTTCCATAAGGGCCCACTCACAACACAAGTGAGTGACGAACCAAGCAGTCACTGATGGTTGAGATGGAGGCTTTCGAATTAGATGCATGTTTCGACCCTAAGTCAAAACCCAATAAGGGGAATGACAGAGGGAAGCAAATTATTGATGAAAAGCCCAGTGCTACCATTTCCTCCACCAAGATCCAAAAGATTGAGCCTTAAGATCTAGAGGAGGGGGAGCGTCTCTTCCACTCACAGATGTGGGTGAAAGGTTCTCCTCTGTAGTTCATTGTCGACAACAAGATCCAAAATAACCTCATTTCAGCAGACATCAAGAACTGGTTAGACCTACCGACCACACCACACCTGCATCTGTACACCATCAGGTGGCTTCACCAAGGATGACATCTTCGCATCAGCTAACAATGTCGCCTTCCCTACAGCATCAAGTCCTTCACATATGAGGTAATGTGTGATTTTTCTCCTCTTGAATTTTATGATGTATTATTAGGCCAACCATACTTGTGGAAGCATGAAGTTATGTATGAGTCTAGGCCTCGCACTGTTATTATTAGTTTGGGCAATAAATTATATAGGATACCGAAGGTAGCACCCCCTACCGCCATCTCTTTGATCTCTACGAAGCAATGTAGTAAGATCATTTCCCAGACCAATAAATTTTTATTCCTTATGATTCATCCTCAGGGCAAGAAGAATATTATTGCCACATCCACGACCTCTAGACAGGGCTACTCCACATGACAACAACAGATAGATAAGGTTGTGGAGGAATACAAGGACATACTCACCTCACCCAAAGGTGTACACCTAGACTGTCAAGTCAAGCACTCCATCGATATGACCCACAACACGCCGCTACCCAATGGTACAATCTATCAATGCACTGTTATGGAGAACACCAAAATCAAGAGGCAAATTCAGGAGATGTTGCAAAAAAGGCACATCAAGCCAAGTTCATCACCATGTGGGAGCCCAATCGTGTTGGTACAGAAGAAGGACGAGACATGGAGACTTTGTATTGATATCGAGCATTGAATAAGATCACTAATCGGAATAGGTATCTAATCCCACATATTGATGACCTTTTAGATTAGCTCAAGGGGGCCAAAAATTTCAGTAAGATTGACTTCAAGTCCGGCTATCACCAGGTACCAATCGAACCCTTCGATGTGTGGAAGACTACCTTCAAATCGAAGGAGGAACTTTTCGAATGGTTGGTCATGCCTTTTGGGTTGACAAATGCCTCACAATATTATCATTACTTTGGACAATAACTTATATAGGATACCAGAGGTAGCACCACCTACCGCCGTCTCTTTTATCTCTATGAAGCAATCCAGTAAGATCATTTACCAAACTGGAAAATTTGGCTTCCTTATGATTCACCCTCAGGGCAAGAAGAATATTGTGGCCACATCCACGACCTCCAGAAAGGGCTCCTCTACATGACAACAACAAATGGATAAGCTCGTGGAGGAGTACCGGGACATCTTCACTTCACCCACAACGGTACCCCTACACTGTTAGGTCAAGCACTCCATTGATCTGACCCTGGGCACGCTGCTACCCAATGGTCCAATATATCAATGCTCTATTATGGAGAAGGATTAAATCAAGAGGCAAATTTAGGAGCTGTTGTAGAAAGGGCATATCAGGCCAAGTTCATCACCCTGTGGAAGCCCAATCATGTTGGTACAAAAGAAGGACAAGACCTAGAGACTTTATATTGACTATCAAGCGCCTAATAAGATCATTGTCCATAATAGGTATCTAATCCCATGGATTGATGAACTTCTGGACTATCTCAAGGGGGCAAAATATTTTAGCAAGATTGACTTGAAGTTTAGTTATCACTAGGTACCAATTGAACCCTCTAATGTGTGGAAGACTGCCTTCAAATCTAAGGAGGGGTTTTTTGAATGGTTTGTCATGCCTTTCGGGTTAATGAAGGCCCTCACAACCTTCATGGGGATGATGGACAACATCTTGTGACCCTTCACCAACCCATTCATGGTAGTGTATTTGGACAATATCCTGATCTTCAACTAGAGTTGGGAAGAGCACCTTCACCATATTTGATAAGTCCTCCAAACCTTGCGTCAACACAAATTGTGTGCCAATTTGGAGAAATGCACTTTTGGTATGACCTAGGTTCAACATCTGGGGTACATTATCGATGAGCGGGGTGTACATGTGGACCCAACCAAGATACAAGTTATTTAGGATTGTCTAGACCCAACCACTCTAATAGAGCTCCTCAACTTTCTGGGTCTTGCCAATTTCTACCATAGGTTCGTGTTGGGTTTCTCTCATATCACTTAGCCTTTGAGTCAAGTTACCAAGGGTGGAGTGAAAGCAAAGTTCTTTTGGTCCAAATCCCAACATAAGGCATTTGTCGAGTAGAAGCATCACCTCTACTCTGCATTAGTGCTCACATTACCAGACCTACAATAACCATTTGAGATTGACAAATATGCCTTTGACTATGCTATTGGTGTAGTTCTTACCCAACAGGGGCATTCAGTGACATTTCACAAGGAGACACTTTCAAACACAGTCTGAAAGTATCCCACGTATGACAAAGAGATGTATTCCATTATGCAGATCTTCCGACAATGGAAGCATTACATTATATGGAAGAAAACGATCATCCACACAAACCACAAACCCCTATAGTTCAAACAGACATAGGGAAATTTGCTGAACAATTGCCATAAAAAATGGTCCACATACCTGCAACAGTTTCATTTAAACATTAAGTGCAATAAGGGCAACACCAATAATGTTGCAGACTGCCTCAGCTAACCGTTGGTCATGGCGCTGACCACTATGCTCGACTCTTGCGGACATGAGACTTCGGAATTGCCACATCTTTACAAGAGTCATCCATAATTCAACATCACGTACCATATGCTCCTGGAAGGTTAGCACGCTCTAGTCTTTCACCTCCTTGACGCGCTATTATGCCACCTCCGACACCTCTGTGTGCCTTTAAGCAAGCGTGCCAAGATGATTTGGGAGGCACACTATAGTTGGGTCGTTGTACATTTTGGGGTAGAAAAGACAGTGGGAGTACTACAAAAGTATTTTTATTGGCCAAACCTTCGACAGGATGTTGGGAAGTAGATCAAATCCTGCATTGCCTGCGTCATTGCCAAACCTACAATCAAGAAGAAAGGAATGTATACTCCTTTGTTTACTCCTTTCCGACAATGTGAATCCATCTCCATGGATTTTATGTCGGGCCTTCCTTCTACCATGCATGGAAATGACTGTGTTTTTGTGGTTGTTGATAGATTCTCTAAGATGGTCATTATGGCAGCCTGCAAGAAGAGTATCTCAATAGAAGCCACTGCCAAACTCTTCTTTGAACAAGTATGGGTACACTTTTGGATCCCATAGTCCATTATCTCAGATCAAGATAGTCGGTTCCTAAGTGCATTTTGGTCAAGCCACTAGTTGTTGTTAGATACTAAGCTCTCACTAGGTCCACAACCTTTCACCCCCAAATTGATGGCCAAACACAAATCGTCAACAGGATGATCGTGCACATCTAGGGCATGTACAACTTGAAGCACCCACACAACTGAAATAAGAGCCTCCCCTTGTTACATAATATTTTGTCACACCTCATGTTCGCTTCCTGTTCCATATCCCTAAGTGCCAAAATGTTTACTACTATGAAGTATATCCATCATGATATACACATAAAAACATCCTTGAAAAACCAAAGGAAAACTGCCCTGAGTCAATTCTGAAGAAGGTTAGCTAAAACCCTAATTTTTAGGGCAAGCGTGTTTTGCTCCACTGCCTACCCATGCAGTTGGTTGGTTGCATTGCTTTACTCTAGCGCTGCCATCGCAGGTTTTGATATGACAATGTGCGCTGAACCTCTTCTGGTAGGTGTTCCCAAAATGAGGGAGAAGCTTTGTATGCTAGAAACTTTGAGAACAATGAGCTGGATATTGGTTATTGTAGATATGGTCAAGCTCTCTCATTTAGAGCTATTGATCTTATCATTATGGGCCTTCCCCTTGAGATGTGGATCTTCCTCCCTCTTTTTTGGATCCCTAACTCCCTCTCCCTTCCTATAAATCAACTCCCTTCCATCCCCAAATGGTTGGTCATTGATTTCTTGCATTCCTATACTAAGATTATACCCAAATGTTGTCTATTCTAACTTGGAGAAGGAGTGCTTGAAGAGTCTTTTCTTGGACTTGGACATCCACAAAAAGGAGGTCTCCAACATCAAGACATAGGTTGTATGCTTCCCTTTTTAGCTCATTAATATATACATTCGATGTTCACTTTCCATAATTGTGTAAATGTTTATGCTTTTAGCTTAATATTCATTTATCTATTAAGTAGTTTATGTTTTATGTATGCCATATATGCTCTTGTATCTTGGATTGCTCTTTTATCTTTCTTACAATTACTCAGACGTGAATAAAAATTAAGGAGCGAGCCTGGAAGCGAAGGAATAAAAGTCATTTCCAAAGAATTGAGTGATTAGCATTGGAGCGAGGTAGGCCACTCTCTCTCTGCAGTTGTTAAACATAAGCTAGGAAGGTGTATGTTAGTTTGTTAAGTTTGTTGTTAGACCCACTCATTGGGCTAGTGAGATCACCTATGTCCGCAGAAGGGATTTACCTTCACAACAAAATGGCGACTCCGCTAGGGATCGAACCCGGAATCTCTGGTTTTGCGTGGTTTCTACATTGTTTCATGTGCTCCGTTTTTCTCATGAGAGAAAAATAGTCACGATTGATTAGTTAGCCTTTTTCTCTTCTAGCTATTCGAATGGAAATGTGCCATATGTGGGAAATACTGACATCCCTTATGAGAGCGTTGGGGTGGGTCTTTTTAAAGACTTTGCTCTTATGGGAACTTTTTCTCTCCCATCTCCAAACGTCGCTTCTTTCAACATGATCTCCACTTCACACGATCCTTGGGTTGTTCCTCATCCTAATCAAGTTAATTCTTTTAGCGTTGTCATGCCGCTCATCCCAACAGAACAAGCCTATCAACGACCACTTCTGAAAGTCATGCTAATCTTAGTATGCATATAGACGTGCATTCACAATCCCCTTGGCTTAGCTCTTGGGATTCTCAATATCCCCTGAACGAGACATTTCCAATCGACGAAAGTATCACCGAGGTTATGTCTCTTGAATAAACTCCTGGAAGGATGCCCATCATCTTTCCTCGTTTCTCCCGAGTCTTGGAGAGATTTCATCATGTTTAGATGCCTTTGTTTTCCATGCACAGACTCATCCACTTCAAATGCCTATTTTGGTGCATGAAGTTTTATCTGAAGGAAACATGGGGAACAATAGTGCTACAATGCCCATCAACATTTCTGTTAAACCAATAATTGTTGAAAACATCCATGTCAGGGTTTCTTGTTCTCCATCATATTTACACTGTCGCTTTTAAGGAATTTTGTCATGTCTTTGCTTGGTCATATGAAGAAATGCTTGGCATAGATCCGAGTAGTTGTGCACGAAATACCTATTTATCCACACACGAACCCTATTCGTCAACGTTTTCAACTAGTGCACCCTAGAAAGGCCGCCGCTATAAAAGGGGAAGTTGAAAAACTTCTTAAGGTTGGTTTCATTTACCCCGTTCCATTGATAGATTGGGTTTCGAATATTGTCCCCGTGACTAAAAAAACAAGGGACTATTCATGTTTGTGTTGATTACCATGATATCAATCGGGTGTGTCTAAAAGATAATTATCCAACTCCTTTTATAGACCAGATCATTGATGAGTGTGCTGGGAGTGAGATTTTTTCTTTTATGGGCGGTTTTTTCTGGCTACAACCAAATTAACATTCTTCCCGCCGATTAGCGTAAAACTACTTTTATCTGTCCGTGGGGAACCTTTGCCAACAAACTCCCTTTTGGTCTGCAAAATGATGGCACTACCTTCCAATGATCAATGTCTTATGCTTTTCATGACATTAAACACATCGTTCAACGATATCTTGATGACTTACTAGCACATTCTGCTAAGCGTCATGACCATCCTGACCACCTTCGAGTGATTTTTCTTCACTGTAGACACTACAATATTCGTTTAAATCTGCATAAGTGTGTCTTTTGCATTGAATTTGATCGTCTCCTAGGGTTTTTTGTATCTAAAGAAGGCATCTAGATTGACCCCCTCAAAGTAGAGGCCATTGTGAATTTACCCCCTCCATCATCTTTACACCAGTTGCAGAGCTTGCAAGGGAAAGCTAATTTCCTTCGTCATTTTGTACCCAATTATGTTGAACTTGCCAAGGGATTTACTCATTTGCTGGAAAAAGGGATCCCATTCATTTGGGATGAAATTGCTCAACGATCTTTCAATGCATTAAAGAACACCCTCATTAGTACTCCTTTACTGCATCCCCCAATTGCCACCGCGATTACTTCTTGTAGTTGGCCGCAGCCGACAGTACTATTACCATGGTAATGGTTCAAGACGATGATGATGGAAATGAACACATAATTTACTACTTAAGACAAAATCTTATTGAAATTGAAACTTGATATGCCCATGTCGAGAAACTGGCTTTAGCAGTTGTTCACGTTGTTCAACGCTTTCACCACTATATTCTCTTATGGAAAACCACTGTGATTTCTGATTACAACCCCATGACATACATTATGACTTGCCAGTTGCTGGGGGTCAAGTATTCTAAGTGGATTGTTATCCTTCAAGAGTTTGATTTGGAATTTTCTATAACCAAATCAAAGAAATCACCGATTTAATATGTGACCTTCCCTCTGCAACCACATCTACGACTTTTGATGAGCTAATTCCTGATGAAACTCTCTTTCTCATTAGCACTCTTGACCCATGGTATGGGGATATCATTGTTTATCTCTAAACCCAAACTTTTCGATCAAATTTGTCCTATTTTAAACGTCGTCGGATTCGACATCAGTCCCAACCCTATCAGATTATTGGCGATACTTTGTACCGTGTTGGTGTCGATTCTATTATTCGTAGATGTTTGACACTTGAAGATGCTGAGAGAGCCCTAAATGACTATCACTTGGGGGTCTGTGGTGGTCATATGTCAGGATATGCTAATTCTCAAAAAATCCTTCGCGCCGGTTATTTTTATCTTTTTGATCTTTAAAGATTGCATTTTAGCAGTAAAAAAATGTCACACCTGCCAGATTTACAATCGTAAGTAGCGCGCCCCACCTACACCCTTACACCCAGTTATTACTGTCGACCTCTTTGCTAAATGGGGTATTTATTTCATGACATGTAGCCCTCGCTCGGCTGGGGGGCATGGTTATATCATCGTCGCTGTTGATTATTTCACTAAATAGGTTGAGGAGATGCCCACATATGTTGTTGATGGTAAAATTGCCGCTCAATTTCTTTTCAACCATGTCATATCTCGATTTGGTGTCCTTCAAGCCATCGTTATTGATCATGGTTCTCATTTATGACATTACATGATGGCAGAGCTTACTGCTTAGTTGGGTTTGCATCACAACAACTCAACTCCTTATTATCCACAAGCTAATGGCCAAGTTAAGGCAATTAAGAAAGTCTTGGTTACCATGCTTCAAAACACCATTGGGAGGCATAAACAAAATTGGTATCTCATGCTATTTTTAGCTCTTTGGGCTCACCAAACCACAACTAAGACTGCCACTAGATTCACACCCTTTCAGCTGGTGTATGGTCTAGAGGAAACTTTTACGATTGAGTGTGAAATTCCTTCACTGAAACTAGTTGTCGAATTACTCCCTGATATCTTACCTGAAGAGGAACGTTTACTTTACCTTGACAGGCTCAATGAAACTCGCCATATTGCTGCATCAGTAATTGAAGCTCAGAAAAATGAGTTAAATATTCTTATGATAGAACTATTTCTCCCCGCATTTTTGCGGAGGGTGACTTGGTCTTGTTATATGATCAAGCTAATGAAAAATTGGGAGTTGAGAAATTCGAACCAATGTGGCATGGGCCCTACATTGTTAAATGAGTTTTACAAAAAGGTGCCTATGATTTAGTCGATTATGAAGGAAATTCTTTGGCTAAGCCCTGAAATGGGCTTTAACTTAAGAAGTATTATGCGTGACTTTTTGTGTAAATACTTTTGTACATTAGTGTGCAGTCTGGTTTTGGTGTGTTATTTTTCTTTTGCAAACGAGTTTTCCTCTGCTTACCTTGTGCTCCACTTGGTTTGTAGATGTCATCAAACTGTTACGTCAGTTTTGCTAATGGTGCTTGTCATAGTACTCAGAGTATATCTTCCGCTGGATGGGCAATCTATGACCCTAATGGTGAGTTAGTGAATTTACAAGGTATATGTTTAGGTCATACGACTAATAACATTGTTGAATATAGTGCGGTCATCAAGCTTTTGTCAGAAGCTATTGCTCTTGGCATTAGAGAGTTAATCGTGAAACTTGGTACTACAGCTTAATGGAAAATATTAAGTTAGAAACCCTCAAATTTTGAGAATGTATTTGCGAGTTCGTCTCTTGGAACGAAACTTTAATTTTATTGCTTATCATCACATTCCGAGATGCATGAACACATTAACAGATGCATTGGCTAACTATGTGTTAGATAGACATTTGCGAAACATGTAAATCATAAAACATCACGTAGTAGACGTGGTGAATAGAAAACACACACACATACACACACATATATGTATGTATATGTATAGTGTTTTCAAAAGAGTTTGCTACATCAAAATGACAAAATTTGTGTTCTGAGACACTGAGCTTCATAAGCCTACATTAGTGCAAAAAGTAAACTAGAGTTGGCTATTCGCCCACATGGTGCTCATCATAGCATGAAATAGCCTTAATAACTCGGCCCAACAACCAACGCAGAAGGAAACCCCTACAATGTGTCTCTGGTACTGCAATGACACCTCATCTATTGAGGCATACTCTGAAATGCCCCTAGTTAAAGCTTCCATGTTACGTTCTACCTCGATAATCAAATTTGCTACCTCCTCATAAGGAGCCTCCTCTATTTGGCATGCCACTCATCTGGCTATTAGAGAAACCCATGAAGGTCTCTTTGGTCCCACATCTGTAAATCATCATAAGTTGAATCTTAGTACACAAACAAAAAAAAATCAAAAACTTCAAAAACTTTAAAAATAGTTTTTACCTTCAGCGGTCCACTGTGCACGTGGTGGAAGTGGAAGATATGGATCTCATAAATTTGTACGTGCATATGACCAATCATCAACCATGATTAATTGCTGACGCAACCATCTGAAAAATTCGGAGGGAATGACATTTGTTGGCCACCTCCATGTCGAGGCATCAGCTCACCCCGTCTGAGTAATCATGGATCTCTAGGCGCTGGTGAATCCACTTCTATCCACTGATAATGAAACAATGACACATGTTCCAGGAAGAACGTCACCAAAATGGATCTGAAACTGAATTGGTTCAGACTTCCTGACTTGCACTTTGGAAGTTGGAGCTTCATATAGAGCAACAAACCCCATGGGGGCGCCACTGACGAAGCAATATGATATCACGTGCATTCATATTGGGGTATAAAAAACAAGAAAAACACAAAACAATATATTGGCTATATAATAGGGGTTAGAGGGGTTTATATATATATATATATATAGATAGATAGATATATATATACACATATATATACACATACATACATATATGTGTATATATATGTGTATATATATATCTATCTATCTATATATATATATATATATATATATATATATATATAGATATATATATATATATGTATGTATGTATGTATTTACATACATACATATATATATATATGTATATGTATATATACATATATATATATATATGTATGTATGTAAATACATACATACATACATATATATATATATATATATATATATATATATATATATATATATGTATATATATGTATATATATGTATATATATATATATATATATATATTATAAGGTATTTTTTATACCAAAAATTGGCCAAGCGGAGACAAAAAATAGGCGGGAGTATCATGGTTGTGGGATTGATGGCGCACCGTCTATTTTATTGGTCGAGACCTTTATTCGCACACGGTCGTCAGATTGACAATGCACTGTTTGTTTTGTTGGGCGAGACCTCTGTTCACACGCCAAAAATAGGCAGGAAATATCGTGGTCATGGGAGTAATCGACAACGCGACCTGTTCTGTTGGGCTAGATGTATGTTCACAACCTTTATTCGTAGGCCAAAAATAAGCGGGGAGTATCATGGCCTGTGGGATTAATCCACAACACAACCTCGGTTTTGTTGGTTGAGACCTCTGTTCGCAACAACGATGTACTCTAGTTGGGCCTTCTCCACCCCCGTTTAGGGTAGCTCCTTGTTCAGGGAGTGCATTGATGCGATAATGGGGAAATGGTCAAGGGTATAAGCATAAGTTCTCTTTTCCTGGGGTAATCAGATAGAGCGTAAAGCATCCAGGGCATGTTCCAAGAAAGTGGTCACATGTTTGGCCATGCGTGGATGGATTCGCCTCTAGCCTCAGGGCACATCAGAACCACATGAGTCCACCGGGTTAGAGCACGGTCTGGCTGACTTATTATTATTAAGGTGGGGGGAGTTGCGGGTCAATATTATTCTTCCTTCAGACGAAGAGTTTCACGGTCTGTGGGATTAAATAAGAGCACAACCTATGTTCTATTGGTAGAGAGTGCATGGAACCTTTGTTCTGTTGGGAAAACAGAGGCAACATTAATCTATTTGTATGGATGATGATTCTGGGCATGGAAGGAGCTTGTCAGGGTTGTTTCTATTACTAAAGGAGATGAGACAGATTGTATTAGTGGGTTCGAGATGGAATGTGAAGGTTTTGTGGACAATTATTTTGTTGGACAAGAATTTCTACTAAATCTCTAGGCCAATTACCATAGTTTAGGAGTTAATTCGTAAGCCTTTCATTTGAGCTTGGGTTCAGGGTGAATTGCACCAGCTTCTCCCATAACCCAAGAGTAGTCTGAAATCCATAGATTATCATCATAGTCTTTCTCATCCATCTAGCATTGTATTTTATCTGAAGTGTTTGGAGCTACTGAAACAGTTGAGGTAAGCCTGGAATATAATAGAGAAGGTTTTTTTTAACAACATGGAATGTGGACAAGCATTCCAGGTATTTTTAATCGTTTTCATTTTGGGGGCTAAAAAACAATTATTCTTGTGCTTTAGATAATGATCAGGATTTCGTTGTTTTGTGCTTTAGATAATGATTAGGGTTTTGTTGTTTTCGGTCGAAAAAGAATTTGTTGATGAAAATTTTGGCATATAGTGGAGAAGGTTTTGTTTACTCTTTTCCTTCGTGGATGACCAGTAAAATTTTATGAATCCATCGATTGGTGTTTCATAAGCAAGAAGATGGTACCTTTCATTCCCTTCCCCAAGACCACCTTCTAAAGATAGAATCCCATTTGGCATCACGAGCTCGATTAGAGTTTGACCTACCAGATATCCATGAATCCTCTCTTTCGATACTAACTACCGCCTATGAAAGGGTTAAGCACCTCTTCCGTCAGATCCAAAACTTCACTGTTGCACTAGCTCTAGCCATGGAAAATCTAGATCCACAAAGTTGCATGTGTTAAGCATAACACTATTCGCTAGTCGAATAGATACTCATTTAATACCAAGAATTCTCACCCTAAATTAGGGGTCTTCTTTTCTCTGTATGAAGAAATGATCAAATTATCACGTAAGTCACATTTGTAAAGTATGCTTAATCACCTTTAGAGAGAGTTTCCTGCCTCCCAAGAGGCATGGTGACAGCAACAGGATCTCGTGATCAAGAAATCCATATGCTCGCATAAGATCTACATCGACCAGTGTAATGAACCTTTCAATTGCTGATATTATGTTAGTGGTTCTTCTGACCCTGCCCTCCATCCCTTCCATCTGGCAACCCATATTATTCTAGCTTTGATTTACGCCAATCACCGTAGGGCGTTGTTTTCCTTCATTCTTTAAGGCAGAATGGTGCATTGTCATTTTTCCCACTGCTAGGAAGTGATTTGAAAGCGCTTCAGAGGCCATAACAGTGGAACAACATTTCAAGTGCCCCAAGTGTCTAGCTAAACCGTCAAGAGGTACTAATCTGAAGAAGTTTCGTGAGACAAGTTGGGAATCAACAAGAGTGTTTTTCTTCCTTAATGCCAAGACTTCATAATTAAGAGTATCATAAAAGGTATCTTCTTAGAGGGGAATTTTGATTTGAGGGGAATCATTATGAAATATAACCAACCCTCCCTTCTAGCTATTTGAGGGTTTAGAGAATATTTGAGGGGAAGAAATGTAATAAATCTTTCCTTTCTATGGTTCAGTATTTTTTGGCCCTACCTCTATCTGATATGATTCTGGTGTGAGCAATAGCTTCTATCTCCCATATCCCTCCCACCCTGAATGGGGCTACTCTACCATCATTGGTTGTTGAGCCCTATACTTCATAAATTCAACAGGTGTAAGAAGGGCTTGTGTCTAAGGGAAGCTTGAACTATTCGGTCTACTTCGTTAATAAGTGAAGCTATGTCTCTCCAATCTTAGCATGGAGAAGTATTCTAGGTGTTCTGACAAGCTTTCATTTAGAGACTTTTAGCAAAAAGTCGTCTGACTATGTTCTTAGTTCTCACTAGTATTATAACTAGCATAACCCATAATCTATGATTGGCATCTTATGATCCAATTTAAGAAAAAGAGATAGAGATAATGTGATGTCTATGATTCCAACAAGATGAGAGAAATTTGCAAAGGCTTAATAAAAAAAATTACCTCCCTCTTGCACGATTGTGTCTCATTATTATTAGAGTCAACCATGTGTATTTTGATTCCTTTCCTTTTACAACTGTTTGGCACTCAGAAGCATGCTCGAATTTTCTCTTTTTCCTTTCTTTTCCAATGCATTCTTCAGTCGCTCGAGAAACCTCCATATTTCCCAGTGCTTCATAGTCAAAAGCCTGAGGTTGTGTTACCATTACCAAACCGATTTATAAGTTTTAAATCTCTTTTAATAATTATTCTTAAGCTCCAAGATGTTGTATGCTAATGCTTTCCCCTTGTTACACAGAATATTGTCACCATGACTTTTGCAGTTAGTGTGAGTCTATCACCACTCATATTGTCCTCCTATGCAAGTCTCAAACCTCAGCTCTTCATGTCAAAGCCTTAAAAATGAGAGAAAACCTTTGAAAATCTATAAAACTCTGGTTCCGCACTTTCTCTTACCATTACTTGCGGTTCCGCACCCCTTGGTCATGTTCCCTGCGGACCTGCCCGCTCTGTCTCTAAAGGAATGGGTGCGGACCCCTGTAAAAGTGAAAAAGGCGCAAGTTTATTCTTAAAAACTCACTTTGGGTTAATTTTGGATGCTTCTAGAAGGAATCTTGATGTGGTTAGTTCTCTTCTAGGTGGTTCATGCATCCCATAACTAAAGGAGCTAACCCCTTGATGAGAGGAGCTTATCCCTTTGAAGGTGGACCTGGTAACTTCCTTCCTTTGCACTATAAATTGAGGCATTGGGCCGGTTGCTAGGGAGGTTAAAAGCTAAATATTTTTGAGGGTAAATGCTGTTGGAATTGAGACTTCCTAGTTAAGCTTGAGAGGAGAGATTACATACCTTTTGGCTTCATTGGGAAGAGAGTGAAACTTGTCAAAGTAGAGGAGATTCTTGCTGGACCCTGGGAGGAGCTTGTACAGCATCAAGGCACCAAGGTTGTAAAGTTCTTCTTTGTTTAAAGTTAATACAATCAGATTCATTTTTATCAGTAAATTGTCTTCTATGGTTTATTTCATGAATTCCTTGATCATCATGATAAATATGGTTTATTATATTGGCTATGCAGGTGTTATTTGATGTGTGCATGTTTGTGTTTGCAGATTCTTTAAAAAGGATCTCATTTGGACAAACGGAGCGTGGCTTCCACAAAATAGCACTGGACTTGAGGTAGGGTCTGAAACATCTCTTGGCTTTTATTTATAAATTGCA
This sequence comes from Pinus tabuliformis, assembly GCA_031772625.1. Classification (NCBI taxonomy): domain Eukaryota; kingdom Viridiplantae; phylum Streptophyta; class Pinopsida; order Pinales; family Pinaceae; genus Pinus; species Pinus tabuliformis. The sequence goes on from CM062819.1 coordinate 1,457,735,580, forward strand.
TATTTAGAAAAAGATCGAATTTGTTTGGTTTGCTTGTCGCTAGATATCCATAGATACTAGGGAGATCGATCTTGTCCGCAAGAACGATTTATTTTCCCAACAAAATGGCGACTCCACTGGGGACTTGAATTTTTGGTTTTTGCCTTTGCTTTTACTTTGACTTGAGAAACTTTTTCTCTGTATCTGGTTTTTGCTTGATGTGTGTGGGATTGGGTAATTTCTTTAGATTTTGAATTGTTTTTTGTTTTTCACGCTTTTGGAAGAGGACTGCACGTTCTGGTTGTAACACAGTGCGGACATCCCCGCACTATTGCTTTGCCACACAGAGCGGTACCGCACTTGGTTGTACTGGGGGCCTGCGGACCCCGTCAAAATTTTGAAAAAACTTAAAAAAATTTCGTTTAGTTAAGCTTAGGATTTGTTTATGTGTTTTAGCCTCTGCCCAGATCTGCACGTGTCTTGTCAAAAAAAATTTGTAGGTGAATTCCATTGGCATTTAGGTTTTAGGTGAATTTCTAGAAGTTTTGTGTGCCTGGCTTGATTTTCGTTTGGTCTTTGTAGTAACTGAGAGCTTAGAAGCCTTAGAAACCTCATATCACCCTGGTTTTTGCTGGTCTTCTTTATGAGTTTGACCGATTTGTAAAATCTGCCTTTGGTGAGGAATACATCTCGTTTTTCTCTTTGCGAAGCTTCGAAAGAACTTGTTTTGAAAGTTTTGGATTTCATTTTTAAAAAGAAAACAAACGCTGGTTGTTTTTTGATTAATTTGTTATTCTGAACAAGTTAGTTTTTAGTTTGCTGATAACTAAGTCAAACATCCTTGAAAGGAAATTTTGTAAGCTTTTACTTCAATTAGATTTTTAGAATTTATAGATCTCAAGATTAGATTTTTTAATAGTTTTGAGTGTGTTCTAGAAATAAAAAAAAGAAAATCTCTTTTGAAAAAGTATGTTTTTGTAGTTTTTGAGTGAAAAAGGAAAGGATTTTTTCGTGAGCATAATTAGTAGTCTCGTTTTTGAGTTTATTGAAAAAGACAAAAAAAGTTTTTCTTTTTATTTGTTTGTTAAGGAAAGATTTGTTTTTCAAGCAATTGCATTCTCAAGTCTTTCTTTAGCTAGAAATTCATTGAAGAAAAAGGATTGTTTATCATCTTAGGTGCATTTTTTAGTGTTTTGGAGTCGAGTCTTCACACCATAAAGTTTCATCTCCACACCTTTTGACTTAAGAAACAACCATAAAAGTAACGCTTAAAGTAAAATCTATCCAGCAATCCTTTTATTTCTAGGGCTCTTTATCACCAACATAGCTTAGGCTAGTATCTTGGAGTAGAGAGTAATTAACTCTCCAAGATAGTAAAAACAAACAAGTAGCTGTATCTTGCGGTAGGAGATAAATTCCAATTGTTACATCTATGCTCTGGGAAGCTCTTCTTATAGGAGTCAAGCACGAAATCGTATCCAAACCAGTGGGGTAATCAATCCTTCCTCATTGGGAACGATAGAAGATATACACGTATTAAAAACGGTAAACCTCGGATTAGCCATTGTCGAGGAGCCTCGGGTCACTTGTTGGTAAACCTTGGATTATGTCAAGGAGCCTTCAAGGGGATTGAGCTTGCTGCTCTGCCCTTGCTTGTGTATCGGATCACAAACTGTTCCCCCAGGTATATTTGTTTTTGTTGGTAACCATAATGACCATAATCTATAGGATTCTTTCCTAAGGTGACAGTGGAGGGAAGATCCCACTGTACCTGGAGCAGACGTCAACTAGACTCACTTGGATTTTCTGGGGGGTTCTCTTCACTCGAGATGGTTTAGTGGAGAAACTTGTGTCAGTCTATTCATTAAGCAGGTTGTCGGGGTAACTGTTCCAACCGCCATTTCTGTATTGAATTCTGCGACGTTGGATTTCATCACCAACTAGTGTTTTCGGTACGGAAAGTTACTGTTTGTGTGTGGTTTGACCTCCTAGATTCTTTAGGCGTGTGATTCAAATTGTTTCATTCTTTAGAGACTTTAGGTGGTTTTCATTGAGATTTTTCTTTGTTTGCATGTGAAGTAATTAAAATTTTTAATCGTGGCTGAATTACTGAGGCAGTCTCGTAGACTTCGGGGCCAACCTCCTGAGTTTTCACCAAGCCAGCTTGAAGGGCTACGAGCTCTTGTAACTCCTAGTGACAGTAGAGTTGGGTCACCCAAAGAAGGAGAATCTTCTTTAGTTGTGCATCCTGATTATCAAGTTCAAGCACCAGAGTATATTATTGAACCTATTTCATTTTCCGAAGTTACTGGTAGTTTTTCTTCTACTAGTGAATTAGCCGAGGAACCTGAAATTTCTGAACCTGAAACTGAACCTGCTGCTACTCCATCATCAAGATTTGCCTCTCCAACTTCCAGTGGTCCTGGTTCACCCAGGGTAGAAAGAGTCATTACCCAAAATCTTCTTTTTGGACTTATTACTATTGAAGAACTTGTTACTCCGAAAGAAGGTATATCCATCCCTGAAAATCAACCAGCTATAGAACTTAGGGAGCATGAATCGATCTTTTATAGTCTACCTAGGAGGGATGCTTGGTATCTTTCATTGACCAATTTTTTGGAAAACCCGGGAATAAGTTTTTCACCACCTCGCATTCCTTTTCATCCAACATCTAGAGGTTATTATCCTCCTTTGAATATGTTGAGACAGTCATCCATATTTTCTCAATCTCCGGAAACATTTTTATATGGCGGTCCTTCTGTTCCCTCTGGGTATCAGTCACTTACTGGTACTTTTTCGGAAGCATCTCCTCAACCTGTTGAACAAGGGTTATTAATTGGTAATAACGGAACTAAACCATTGAGTTTAGAAGATATTCTTATGATGTCAGGTACCATTCCAAATCCGCAACCTCAAGGTAGTCAGTCACCGCCTGGGGGGCAACCTCAAGGCCCTCAATTATCGCCTGGGGGGCAACCTCAAGGTACCCAATTACCACCTTGGGGGGCAACCTCAAAGACAGTACATACCTTCGGGACAGTACATTCCTCAAGGTCAACCCCAGACTTAGTATGTATCTCAAGGTCAACCCCAGTATCAATATGTAGCTCAAGGTCAACCCCAGTATCAGTACGTGCCTCAAGGTTATCAACCTCAAGGTCAGTACCCAATCCAAGGTTTCCAACCACCTTCAGGTCAATCATTTGTCCAAGGAGCTGGAAATGTACCTTTGAATTATCAACCCTACCCTCAACCCGGTTATGGTCCTCAATATGCTCAACCTTCTATGGGTCCATACCCCGGAATGAACGTAGTGTGGGATCCATCTCAATCTTAATAGATCTTGCAACTGAATGTGCAGTTATCATCTCAATCTGGACAACCCTTGGTTTCTGGTTCAACTCAGCAACCTGTCCAGCCTACTATTCAATCTTATGCACCTTCTGTAGTTTCTCAGCCTGGGCCTAGTTCGCCTCAAACTCCGCCTCAAACGACTGCGGCAACTGCTGCAACATCTATTCCATCTACCCCACCTACTTCTGGAGTATCGGCAGCTCTAGTTTCTACTGTTCCTGCATCAATTCCTCAAGCATCTTTACCTCAATCTGGACCTACAATTCAGACTTCGGTTCAAATGCCTGTAGGACAACCTGGTCCAAGTACGGTTGTCACAAGTCAACCTCAATTTACTTATCAACCGTACCAGGGACAGTACCAATTCGGTCCTGCTGTGCAGAACCTAGTCTATCAGTATCAACCGTACCCTGGATATACTTATCAACAACCTCAACAACCCTAGTACGGTCCGATTAATCCTAGTTTTCCGAGAGGATATAATATCCCAAATGCAATTCCAATTCCAAGTTATCTCGGATATCCTCCTCCTAGGGCTGGTCTCATGACCCAGGGTTTTCGAGACCCTAATCATCAGTTACCATTCATTGCAACTTTGGACTTGCCTGACTTGTCGCGCCTTACGAACGATTCGATTAATTATCTTCCGTTTTGGCCGCCAATGCCGAATAAGTTGCTCAGTGACATCCCAAAGTTTGAAGGTAAATCAGGAGAGGATCCGTCGAACCATGTGATGACTTATCACCTCTGGTGTGCATCTAACTCCATTTCAGATGATTCAATTCGTTTACGTCTTTTTCAACGCACTCTAATTGGTCTTGCGGCCAAGTGGTACATTGAGTTACCGTGAGCCACTTTTTATAACTTTAGTCAGTTAGCTACTTCGTTCTTAACTCATTTTTAGTTGCCTGTCAGGTATGACAATGGCACGAAATTATTAAATTCATTAAAACAGTCAACGTCCACTTATATTTCAGATCACATTCATGAATGGAGACGTCGACAACGTTTAGTGAAAGTTTTTATTCCGGATCAGATCTTAGCAGAATGGTTTGTTAAATCATTATTACCTAAAATCACTGAGGATGTAGCTAAGGCAGGAGTCGTTACTGAAGAGCAAGTAATTGCTCAAGCTCAGTACCTTGACCTTGTTTATACGCAATCGGGTACTTTACACGAGAAAATCCCCGACCTTCCTAAACAAAATCAAATAACTGCAGCTCCTTCAGGGTTTCATGCCGCTGATGGTATGATTGGTAGAGTTAACACCAAAAGTAAGAAGAAATCTTCCAAGAATTCTTCTCCTATCATAACTTTACTAGATTCCCCGAGAAGAGATTCTTCCGCGGAAATTTCTGCCGATATTCATGTCATAGAGTCATCTACGACCAAATCAAAATCCGGTGGTAAGAAGAAGGGGAAGAAGAAAAATAAATCAGATAAAAATTCGAAAGAAAAACCAGATAAAACAGAATCTACTGATGAGAAACGTAAACCTCGTTATCATTGTCTCATTTATGGCGAAGAGCATTTTACAAGAGACTGCCCTCATCGTGCTGAGGTTGCGAAAATCGTCAAAGGTTCTCAAACGCCTGCTGTCTTGAAGGATCCTTTTCCTAGTCAAGACAGTAAGATGATAGGTTCTTCCTCAAATGCCTCAAAAGAACCCATAATGATGATGTCCCATGTTAGGATTGCGACACGATCGCAAGATTATGGAAGTAAAAGTCCTGTTGGTGGTAAGGAAGCAGAATCTTCTAATTCGAACCCATCAACTTCAACTCCCAGTTCCGATCCACTACAGATCGAGAAACCTAACCCAGACTTAGTAATCAAACCTCCTGCTAAGGGTATACTTCGAAAGTCAGCTTTCAATCCACATGCGAGAGCTGCTCAGAACTATAACTTTGTTGAAGATCTAGCTATTTCATCTTCAGCAATGTTGGCTTTGGAGGTGCTGCAATCATGTCCAGCACAGTGTAAATTGCTATTGTCGGCTATAGGAGCTGTTGACATTCAGGACTCGAACCTTATACTTTTCGATTTAGAAAATAGTACACCTCGTTTACCTCATCAAATGGTTTTCCAGATCTCAGTGAGTCAAAAACAGACCTTGCTATAGGACTGTAATTGATGAGGGAGCTTCAACGTGTATTATGTCGATCCAGTGTTGGAGATCGCTTGGTTCTCCTACACTTAATCAATCCCCGATGATTCTAAAGGCTTTTGATGGTTGTGGGTTCCATCCTTTCGGCATTCTACAGGATTTACCTATAGGGGTTGAAGACAAAACTGTTAATCTAGATGTGGAGGTGGTTGATGCTCCTCTAGATTACAACCTTCTCTTGGGTCGTAGTTGGTCTTACGCTATGACTGTTGTTGTTTCATCGGTCTTTCGGCTTATAAAGTTTCCTCATAATGGAAAGATCGTAACTATAGATAAGCTAACTTACTTTTCATTCGACCCAGCCTCTTCTAAAAGTATCCAGCTTGTCGGCAAAACAACTATCCCTTATAAGGATGTTGGAGTAGGATTAGTTAAAGATTCTGGTTTACTAGGAACTTTTTCCTTTCCTCCTCCTAACGTATTGCCTTCTACTGCAACCATTCATATGATTTCATCAGAGACCATTGTTTATGATGATCCTTGGATCGTACCTTGCGAATCCGAGATGGATTCATTTGGTGATGCTATGCCTTTGAGTCCCTATGAAATTGCATATTAGGCCGTACAGTCGTTTTCCGACCCTTCTTCAACCGAGATTGACTTAATGAATGTGGTCCATGAAGAATCACTTTCAACATCAAACTCAGATTCAACAACTTTTTCTGAACTTTTTCATACTGATGAGAAAATTCGTGAAATCTTGTCAGTTGATGATTTACCATGGGAAGATCTTCATCATAGATCTTCATTTTTACCTGAGATTGATTGTTTTGAAAATGATTTTTAATCTATTTTTATGACTGTTTATGTCAAGGAACCTCAGAATCCATTTCAAAATCCTGATTCTGAGTTAAATTTGGGAAATATTTCTCGAACAGTTCCTATTGACATTTCGGTTAAACCTGGAATTGTTGAAAACATTCATATAGGTGCCTCTTGTACGGAAGATGAATTTCAAACATATAAGGCCCTATTTCAAGAATTCTGCGACGTGTTTGCCTGTTCATATGAGGAAATGCCAGGAATTGACCCAACAATTGCTGTTCATGAAATCAAAACTTACCCGGATGCTAAACCCGTCCGGAAACGTTTGCGTCAGATTCACCCACGAAAAGCTGCTGCTATTAAAGCAGAAGTTGAAAAATTGCTTAAAGCAGGTTTCATTTATCCAATTCCCTTAACGGATTGGGTATCGAATATTGTTCCTGTAAATATAAAACAAGGAACAATAAGAATATGTATCGATTATAGGGATATTAATAGAGCTTGTCCAAAAGACAATTATCCGACTCCCTATATCGATCAAATCATTGATGATTGTGCCGGCAGTGAAATATTCTCCTTCATGGATGGTTTTTCCGGTTACAATCAAATCAACATTCTACCTGCTGATCAACCAAAAACAGCTTTCATTTGTCCATGGGGGACGTTTGCTTATTGCAAATTACCTTTTGGGCTAAAGAACGCCGGTGCAACTTTTCAAAGAGCCATGTCTTACGCGTTTCATGACATCAAGCACATTGTGCAACCCTATCTCGATGATTTACCTACTCATTCATTACGTAGAGCCGATCATCTCATTCATTTATGAGCAATCTTTATGAGATGTAGGCATTATCGAATTAGGTTGAATCCACACAAATGTGTTTTCTGTATAGAAACGGGTCGGTTACTGGGATTTGTTGTTTTGAAAGCTGGCATTCGTGTCGATCCCTCGAAGGTTGAAGCTATTGTCAAATTGCCTCCTCCTTCGACTCTTCGCCAACTCCAAAGTTTGCAAGGGAAAGCAAACTTTTTACGTCGATTCATTCCTAACTACGCCGAGATAACAAAGGGTTTTACCAGGTTGTTGAAACAGAATACTCCATTCTTTTGGGATGAGATAGCTGACAAATCTTTTGATGCACTAAAACACGCGTTGACCCATGCACCGTTATTGCATCCTCCCAACTACAACCAGGACTACTTCTTATATCTCACCGCCTCTCATTCCACCATCGGAATGGTGTTAGTTTAGGAAGATGAATTTGGTAGTGAACATGTGATTTATTACCTTAGTCGAACTTTGAATCCAACTGAGCTAAAATATTCACATGTGGAGAAATTGGCTTTGGCAGCTGTTCAAGCTGTCCAACGTTTTCGTCATTACATTTTACTACGCAAAACTAATGTAATTTCCGACTGTAACCCTATGATATATATTTTGACAAAACAATTGCTAGGGGGCAAGTATTCCAAATGGATTGTAATCTTGCAGGAATTTGACTTGGAGTTTGAAAAATCTAAGTCAAAGAAATCTTTAGTTTTTGCGGAGTTGATGTGTGACTTCCCGCGTGCTGATACTGAAACTGTGGCAGAAGAGCCCATTGCGGATGAATCCTTGTTTCTAATTAGCACTCTTGATCCATGGTATGGAGATATCATAGTTTATCTCCAAACCCAATCCTTTTGGCCTGAAATTTTAAGATCTCAACGTCGAAAAATACGATTCCAATCCCAACAATACAAAATTATTGGAGATACACTTTATCGTCGTGGGGCGGACTCTTTTTTCTGACGTTGTTTAACATATGACTGTCACTCTGGAGAGTGTGGCGGTCATATATCTGGGTTTGCCATAGCCCAAAAGATATCGCGCGCTGGCTATTTTTGGCCGTTTTTGTTTAAAGATTGTATTGACGCGGTCCGAAAATGCCACAACTACCAAATTTTTGATCGAAAGATGCGTGCTCCACCTGCTCCTCTCCACCCTATAATTGCCGTCGGTCTTTTTGCGAAATGGGGTATCGATTTTATTACATGTAACCCTCACTCAACCGGGGGGCATCCGTATATCATACTTGCGGTAGATTATTTTACCAAGTGGGCCGAGACGATGCCTACATTTTCGACAGACGGCAAAACTGCTGCGATTTTAGTTTTCAATCATATAATTGCTAGGTTCGGTGTCCACAAGCGGTTATCACTGATCATGGGTGTCATTTTCGAAGCATTATGATGACTGAACTAATAGATCAAATTTGCCCGCGTCACGATAGTTCAACTCCATATTACCCACAGGCTAATGGTCTGGTTGAAGCCATCAACCTAGTTCTAGTCATTATGATCTGACCAATCATTGGGATTCATAGGTTGAATTGACATAACATGTTATTTTCAGTGCTTTGGGCGTATCGAACCTCAGTAAAAATATCAACTGGTTTCACTCCTTTCCAACTAGTTTACAGTTTGGAAGCTGTGTTACCCATTGAATGCGAAATCCCGCCATTGCAAATGGCCATAGAATTACTTCTAGCCACTTCCGAAGAGGAGAAACGTTTGTTGTACTTGGCTCAGCTAGATGAGAGTCGACGTGATGCTGCACTAGCAATCGAAACTCATACCAAACGTATTAAAGCTCAGTATGATCGAAATGTTATACCTTGTAATTTTTTGGAAGGAGACCTAGTCTTACTGTACGATCAAGCAAATGATAAGTTGGGCGCTGGAAAATTCGTACCCATGTGGCATGGTCCTTATGTTGTTAAGCAAAATCTGGCAAAAGGGGCCTATGAATTGGTAGACTTTGACGGAGTCTCTTTAGGTAAAACTAGAAATGGTCTTTACCTGAAAATATATTATGCTTAAATATAGGTGTGGAGATTTTAGTTAGATTAGTTTTCTTTCTAGCTGGTGTGTTTTAGATTAGAAAAGTGTGTTTAGTTTAGAGAGTGTTTTTGTCATTATTCCTGCTTATCTTGATTTTACTCTTGATATTGCAGATGTCGATGTCTCTTCAAACATACATTGGTTTTGCTGATGGTGCTTATTTTAATACACGGAACATTTCTTCCGCAGCTTGGGTTTTCTATTCACCCTCTGATGAGTTGGTATCTATGCATGGGGTAAGACTTGGTCAAACAACGAACAACATTGCAGAATATAGTGCAGTGATTGAGTTATTATCTGAATCCATCTCATTTGGAATTCGGAGTTTGATTATGAGGTTAGATTCTGAACTCGTTGTATTGCAACTTAATAGAGTTTATGCCATTAGAAATCCAGTGTTATTGAGATTATTTTTGAGAGTTCGTCTCTTGGAACGTGAATTTGACTATATTGAATATCAGCATATTCCAAGATATTTAAATACATTAGCAGATGCAATTGCTTCTCGAATGTTAAGTAGACATTTGCAATAATCAAACAGTAAATTTAAAAACATTCCATAACATGTTTTACAAGATAGCCAATAATAGTGATATAGCATAGCATAGAAGTGTGTCATATATACATCATCTTCAATCATAGGTTGAAAAACACCTTATGATCGGCAAAAATGATAGCACAAAAAGCAAAAAAATGTCATATGAGTCTACAAAAGGCGATCATCCTATCACTGGTGATGATCACGATAAGAAACCACTGTATGGGCCACCCTACAAAGGAACCTCCTGAAAGGTCCTGGGACCCCAATCACATAGCGTTGTAGCCTAAGAGGAATGTCATCTATGCTAGTCTCTAGAATGTCTGCTGTCAAATGCTCTAGATGGTTTTCCAATTCGGCCAGGGTCTCTGTAGATTCGTCCCGTGGGGCTGGTGCTGCTGCAGCTGGCTGTTTCCTCTCATAGGGCCGGAGAGTGGCTGGTCACCGTGGACCTACATCTGCATTTGAAACTTTTTGCTATAAGTTTTGAGACGGTTTAAAAACAAAAACAAATAATTAAATTAGAAAATGTTGAAAATGATTTTACCTAAGTCATCCCATTGTTCTCCTGGTGGAAGAGCCATGTTTGGGTCTCCACGATAATCCATCCCAGCATAAGGAAAGTCCTGAATCACGAAAACTTGGTTCTCTAACCAATGAAAATACTCAGGAGGAAATCGAACAACCTCTGAACCCTCCTCAGGATGACGGGCCATAACTGCAACCCAACGCATCAGCTTGGGTTCTTGGGGAAGTCCAGCTTCAACAGAAAGATGTTGTGGGACCAACATTGGGACCCTCTCTAGACCAAAGCTCACAACTAAGAAACCATATCGAAAGTTCTTTAGTTGTCCATTCTTTTCTCTAGTCAGTTGGCCTTTTACATTAGCCAACACAGCTTCGCACCAGTTGAAGACGGTGCCTCGAAAGCAGTCTATTGCCATCCGCATTTGGGATCCAGTGGCCATATGTAGTGTTGCGCTTCCGCAGAGTCTGGTGACAGTAAATGCAATCAATTTGAGTTCAGGACGGGAGATGGTTTTGATATCAATCCCTTTGTCCTTGGTTTGGTCGTTACAAAACTCTAGCCGGAGACTATCGACAGACTGGCCACTTGGCCTAGTCCCGAATAGAGTCAATTGTTCACCTCTCTTAGGCAAACCAGTCAAAAAGTAAATGTCCTCTGGCTCCATTTCGAGCTGGTGGCCACCAATAATGAAACATTGGTCCTATACATTCCACCTGTCCACCAGCCACTACAAAAAGTCTACTTGGGTCCTCATGCCAGGTATGGCCCAGAATTTAAATAAACCGCATGCCTTTAATGCATCAATTGAAGGTTGATGATTGATTGTGACGAGGTCCACATCCTCGTGCTCCCGTTCCTGCCAGCTAAGCATAATGTATACCCTACATTGAAAGAAAAGGTGGATTAGAACATTTTAAATCGAAGTTTTTGGGCAAAATTTGAAGAATTTGGAATTTTAGAACATATGCTGCGGGGACCGCACCCTCTAAGTTAGAGACAGTGCATAGGTCTACACTCTGCCTAAACAGCGGGTGCGGGCCCTTGGCTTTTTCCTGCATACGAAAAAGTCGGGGTCCGCAGGTTTCGCGTTTCGCGCCTGCGAACCCCCGCGAGTGGACTTTTAAACAAATTTCTTCCTAAAAATCAAAATATAAACCTAAAAACAAATTTCAAATGGATGAAATGCAAGAGTAAAGTGATGTGGATTACTTGGAGGTGACGGTGTTCGATTCCAACGGATGGATTTTCCGCAATCTTCACGGGAAGTTTCTTACCCAAAAGCTCTCTTTCTCACTCTGAAGTCAAACGGTAAAAATGAATTTACAAAAGCCCTTTTTATAAGCTTTTTTGAATAAATGAATTTTTAATTTGTTTATTTTTCACTTTAAAGAGGTAACTTTTGAAGCATTTTTATTTATTTTAAACAGGTATGAGTAATGTTTGAGTTTTTGTGTAGAATATCGGATTTTTCAGGCAAAATTGATCATTTTTGACAAAAACATTAGAGTCATCTTTAAGCTCTTTTCTGACTCCTAAAATATGAAAAGATTGTCGAGTTTTTCTTTTTAAGCTCGTTAAAACGGAATTAAAAAGACGGTCCACTTACAGCGCTTTTTTGACCGTATAAACATGAAAAGATTGCCGGATTTTTGTCGTTTCAAATTCGATATTGGTTATAAAACGACGTGTCATTGATCGCTTTTTTACTTTTTCGGATCAGAGACACTAATTATGAAAAGTACTCCTTGATCGTAATGGTCAAGCGATTCTCTCAAGTATTATTTTATACTTTTTTCGGGCTTGGGAGACACAAATTTACGAAAAAAGACAACCATGGAGTTTTCTTAAACGCCGAGTTTCTCCTATACTGGACTCATTAAAATTTAACAGTAAAGGACCTGTTCAATTACAAACAGGAATGGACCACTCCTTCTTAGGGTTCGAATTTAAACTAAGTTGGACTCATCCGAAGGATGAGCTTATAATCAAGCAAATGTTATCCTCCTCAAGCTTGTCAAAAATAAAGAGGTACTTGTCAGAAATGGTGGGGGAAAAGAGAGAAAAATGAACCTGTTTGTCATACTTTGTGTCTCAGAAAAACATTTAACCACTCTTGAACATGACACTTTTTGTTCACCTGGGTTGGGAAATCCTTTGCCTAACAGTTAATCAAACCATATTGAAGGTCTTTAGCCGGTTTTTGGGTATTAGCTTTGGGTCAATTGTCACAAAAACCATCTGCAGTGTCGTTATGTGTTTAAGAGGTCAGTGCAAATAAACCATTCATCTGCAAAATATCTGTCATCCATCTTGACCATCCCTGAGTCAGTCCTTGCAACTATATTTCTTCAAACTTGATCTATGATTTCGTGTTGTGGGCTTGCCTATGACGGATCGCTTTCTATCGACTTCAGCTCATTATCTAGAAAGATGATCTAGAAATCATCAGTACCTTGGGATCTGCATGCCTCAATGGAAAGTTTCTCGCCTTTGATGATAGGTTGCATCATTGACCTTCGATCAAAGGATTCCATGACATGTTCGACATCAACACATCTATTCACATTTCATGGATTGTACTGAGTACTTTGAGAGCCATTGACATTACTGGTGGTTTCTCTCACACTTGTTAACAGTTTACACCATTGACTGGTAATCAAGTGGTTTCTACCATGTTTGACTTCGACACATTCATTCACATGGATAGAATCGTACTATTTCGGGAAGTAGAAATCAAGACCCTGGATCTAGTTTCCACGATCCAGGTTGCGAGGAATTCTGTATTCATTATACAGTGGACTATTCATAAACAGATGGCTGTGCCCATACTGTGTCTACATGTGTCTATACTTGTGATGTATTGCAAGATCATTCCTATATCAGAGCAGTTTAGTTAGTTTTCTAGTCAGTTTTGATCTGAGTATGGGAATGCCTACCTCAGCGATGATATGATCTCATATATATATTTTGTATTGAATGTTTGTATATGTTCCAACCAAGCTCTCCACAAGATGATCCTCGAAATGATAAAGTACTCCACTCTTCTTAGATGATAAATGAAATCCTCATCTACTACAGACTTTGCACTTTAGGGGGCAATCTGTTACACAAAATATTGTCACCATGACTTTTGCAGTCAGTGTGAGTCTATCACCACTCATACTGTCCTCCTATGCAAGTCTCAAACCTCAGCTCTTCATGTCAAAGCCTTAAAAATGAGAGAAAGCCTTTGAAAATCTATAAAAGTCTGGTTCTGCACTCTCCCTTACCATTACCTGTGGTCCCGCACCCCTTGGTCATGTTCCCTGCAGACCTGCCCGCTCTGTCTCTAAAGGAATGGGTGCGGACCCTTGTAAAAGTAAAAAAGGCACAAGTTTATTCTTAAAAACTCACTTTGGGTTAATTCTGGACGCTTCTAGAAGGAATCTTGACGTGGTTAGTTTCCTCCTAGGTGGTTCATGCATCCCACAACTAAAGGAGCTAACCCCTTGATGAGAGGAGCTTATCCCTTTGAAGGAGGACTCTATCCCTTTGAACGTGGACCTGGTAACTTCCTTCCTCTGCACTATAAATTGAGGCATTGGGCTGATTACTAGGGAGGTTAAAAGCTGAATATTTTTGAGGGTAAATGCTGTTGGAATTGAGACTTCCTAGTTAAGCTTGAGAGGAGAGATTACATACCTTTTGGCTTCATTGGGAAGAGAGTGAAACTTGTCAAAGTAGAGGAGATTCTTGCTGGACCCTGGGAGGAGCTTGTACAACATTAAGGCACCAAGGTTGTAAAGTTCTTCTTTGTTTAAAGTTAATACAATCAGATTCATTTTTCTCAATAAATTGTCTTCTATGGTTTATTTCATGAATTCCTTGATCATCATGATAAATATGGTTTATTATATTGGCTATGCAGGTGTTATTTGATGTGTGCTTGTTTGTGTTTGCGGATTCTTTAAAAAGGAGCTCATTTGGATAAACGAAGCGTGGCTTCCACAAACTAGCACTGGACTTGAGGTAGGGTCTGAAACATCTCTTGGCTTTTATTTATAAATTGAATATTTAGAGAAAGATAGAATTTGTTTGGTTTGCTTGTCGCTAGATATCCATAGATACTAGGGAGATCGGTCTTGTCTGCAAGAACGATTTATCCACCCGACACCCCTCGACCAAACCTAATAGAAAACTTGAGTGTTGACCATCTCATGATTTAATAAGGAGAAAGACATAGTTAGGTTATGACTTGTAAAACATCATAGTATGGTTACCCAGATATTATGAGGCATTGCAAAACCCTCTTGCACAACATATGACACCTGAAAACAATAATTGCACTTGAACACTATATCTCATTTCACGAGAAATGAACTTGCAAATATAACCCCTAGCCTCTAGTGCAGTAATATTGCTCATGAACTCCTTATGTGCACTCATTGGTAGCTCTCCATATGAAACTGAAACAAAAGACAACATATTTTCCAAGGATATAATTGATAAATCCATTGAGTTTGAATTTGAAACAACACATCACATTTTTTCCAAGAGTGGAACTGATAAATAAATTAAGTATGAAACTGAAATGACACACCAGGTTTTTTCCAAGAGGGTGGAACTGATAAAGAGAGCTTGAATTTCATTCTTGATTTCATGTTTATAATAACTCTGTAAATATTTTTTGGAGATCAAGCTATTGAAAAAGAATCATATAGATATGTCGTTTTTCTTCCATTACAACTTAATTGCAATCAGTTTCTTGCAAGAAGCTAGGAGAATTACTTTTATTTCAAAGGATATTTGAGGCTTCCACAAAGCCAATAAAAATCTCATCCCGTAAGACTCACAAACATGGAATGTGTGAAAGAGTTATAAATAGAATCTTCATTCAAACGACTAGATTGGAAAAAAGACAGCTCGAAGATATCAAGCTAGAGACAAAAAGAATGATGAGATCAACACTACCTAAGTAGAAAAATTTTATACATTCATCATTTATTTAGAATTATAGGACATAATTTGTCTTTTACATTGATGGAGCTATATCCAGCTTGCATTGGTTACCTAAAATGGCCTAAGTTGTACTGAAATATGGGCACTATCTTCATCAAACATTCAAAATGATTAAGGAAGATTCATGTGGATGAACAACTTTTCCACCTTTAGACACAAAAATCAGCAGTGGGAAGCTTCAATCCTAAATTTCAACTGCAAAATAACATCTTAAAAGAAATAGACTGCTCTATTGTTAGATATATACAAATAGGTATA
This sequence comes from Pinus tabuliformis, assembly GCA_031772625.1. NCBI lineage: Eukaryota > Viridiplantae > Streptophyta > Pinopsida > Pinales > Pinaceae > Pinus > Pinus tabuliformis. The sequence continues at coordinate 1,457,751,051 of CM062819.1, forward strand.
AAAGCAGTGTTCAAGGTGACATTACTTAGTTTCCCTACATGGGCATATACAAGCAATGTTCAAGGTGACATTACTCAATTTCCCTACATGGGCATATGATCAAAATTCCATATTGCTGGAATATTTAATTTCTCAAGAAAATAAGTTCCATTGGCATCAACATGTCTAGTTGATTGACGAGTCTCACAGTCAAAATCTGAATATTGAATTATCTGCTATCCACTGGGTAGAAGTATGCCATTTTTTCTAAGAGGGTGCAATTGATAAAGAGAGCTTGAATTTCATTCTTGATTGAATGTTTATAACAACTCTATAAATATTATCTAGGAGATCAAGCTGTTAAGAAAGAATCATATACATATTCCCTTTTTCTTCGATTACAACTTAATTGCAATCATTTTCTTACAAGAAGCTAGGAGAATTGCTTTTATTTCAAAGGAGATTTGATGCTTCGACAAAGCTAATAAAAATCCCATTCTGCAAGACTCACAAACATGGAATGTGTGAAAGAATTACAAATAACATCTTCATTCAAATGACTGAATTGGGAAAAAAGAACAACTTTAATATATCAAGCTAGAGACGAAAAGAATGATGAGATTAGCACCGCCTAAGTAGCAAAATTTTATACATTCGCCATTTATTTAGAATTTGGGCACACAATTTGTCTTTTACATAGATGGAGCTAGATCCAACTTGTATTGGTTAACTAAATTGGCCTAAGTTGTATAGAAATATGGGCACTATATTCATCAAACATTCAAAAGGATCAAGGAAGATTCATGTGGATAAACAACTTTGCCACCCTTAGACACAAAAACCAATAGTGAGAAGCTTCAATCCTAAATTGCAACTGCAAAATAACATCCTAAAAGAAATAGATTGCTTTCTTGTTAGATATATACAAAGAGGTATACAAGCAGTGTTCAAGGTGAAATTACTTAGTTTCCCTACATGGGCATATAATCAAAATTCCATATTGCTGGAATATTTACTTTTTCAGGAAAATAAGTTCCAATTGATATCAACACATCCAGTTGATTGATGAGTCTCACATTCAATATCTAAAGATTGAATTATCTGCTAGCCCACTGGTCAGAAGTATGTTGTTAATGTTTAGGATATACCTATGCTTACACCTCAAGGTAGAGTTGAAAGTGTTTATGACCTACTCTAAATGAGGTTTCAATCAATGCAATGTTCTCTTGTATTCTCTATATAATAGTCATTTTGGAAGCAATTGAGTGTTACTACTATTTTGGATTTTTCAAAACTGTGTGTGATACCTATAGGTGGAAATCCTGTAGAAATATGCAAACGTATCATGTACAAGAACTCTTAAAATAATATGGATAGTCTGATGTCACTTGGATCAACCCCCTGCACTTAAAAACTACTTGACGTGTTGCATCTTCCTCATAGTTATCAACTTCCTAGAATCTCCAGTTTAGGAATGATTCCATAATTATATTTAATATTGAGAATATTCACCCTAACAATATCAAATTTCCTTGCACAAAGACAGGGATGTTGTCATTTCTCAGCTAGATTACTCATCATAGAGAATTACTGTCTAATAAGTTCCTTAGTAGCATTGACCATCTCAAAATGATGCATTTGCTCATAAACAAAAAATATATGCCGATGTGCCCTCACCAATTCTCTATAAGGGAAAAGAAAATAGGAATTCATGACTTTTGAGATCATCCCTACAATCCCTACAAGGAGACAAGTCTCTGAGAACAAGTTAAAGACAACCTTCAACAAGGTTTATGGAACCTACAGAATTAGAACAAATGCGGTTGATGTGAGTAATTCCTTAGACATTTTGAACAAAAGAAGACTCCATGAGATCTTCCACAACTCATATTGAGAAAAGAAATGAGGTAGTAAGGTTGTTACTCAAATATAGTTCCCTCCCACAAATGAAGAGCTCAAGCTCATACTGTTGGGATGAGAGGAAATTTTGGAGGTGAATGTTCAAGGGTACCAACATTAAACTCCATCTTAATGGGCACAATATCTCCTCACCCACTACATAATGAATCCAACTATAGCTCAACTTCATTATAACTAACTGAAAAGTACTCTCTAAAATAAAATAGCTTGGATTTCAAATCTGATATATTGATTTTCATGTAGCATTCTATTTATGTTGCCTCAATAGTTGCAATAGTAGTTCCATTTTTGGTACAAAAAATTGCATCAAAAGAGAAAGTGCTACCCCATAGCTATTAAAGTTTTCAAAGAGAGACTCACAACAACCATCGATGCCTCTCACACTAGTAAGATAATGAAATCCATAAATTGACTTAACAGAGATTAATTAAAAGTAGAGATCCTTAGCTTTTTCTTGTGGAACCTGTGGGTCATGTTCATCATCACTCACATCATATAGATCTATGACAACTCCTCTTCTCTAGGTGGCTTCCTTGGTGTCCATCCTCGCTAACATGGCCCTAAACAACTTGGTAATCTCATTAGCAACACCTCTTCATTTTCCTCAACCCTAGACTTGGTATTCCTTTGTACAATACATTACAGTATAAATCTAAAATTGTACACTATAATTCATAAAAATCATAGGTATGTGTTATACACCACAAAAGTTCTCGTAAACATGATAACTTAAACAAAAAAAGGTTATAGTTCAATCTGGGCTTTAAAAAACTAGGTCTTAATCAATATATAACATGAAAAGACCATGCAATGAGGAAAATTATTGAACAGTTGAAGCATAAAATATAGCTTCCGAAACCGATATGTGGAAAGCAATGCATTTGGAAAATTTTGCTTGAAACCCTTACTGGAGGGTTTATATGCTTCTTGAGTAAAATAGAGCGTATAGATAGATATATTAAAATTAGGGCAACATCACCTCTTTTGTTTTTCAATTGTTTCTTTGCTCACTAAAATATTCCAAGTTTGAATCATAGAGATGATATGACAGTTAAATCTAAGTTGATTTTCTCCATGAAAAATAATCCAATTTTGGACATGATACAAAGCAAAATCCAACAAAAAAGGATATAAAGCCAACAAAATGCACCTTCTCCCCCGTTTCTTGTTTATAATTTTTATTGGAATAGAACTAGATTTTTCATAATTGGAATGGCTAAATTCATTGTTGAGATTACCCATTATTGATTTTTTAAAATTCCTTCTACATTAATATATAACATCCACATCATATATTTATTTCAACTCTTTTAAGGTATTTTGGGCTAACTAGCAAGGCCTTTACAACCTATTTCAATCACTTTTCAAGCTTTTTGCCCTGAATTTGATTTTTCTAGTTCCAGCAAGGCCTCATGAAAAATGATGCATTTCATGATGCATTTTGTGGGCTAGTTATCCTCCTTCCCTTGACAGGGATGGATTGATTTTCTGCCTATCATTCCTAACCATTAATTGTGTTAAAATTTAACTGATCTAGTGCTAGTCACAACCTAGGAGTTGTGTTAAACTTTCATTGGTCTACTAGTAGATCATAGCCCACTTGAAAATTTTGCAGGTCTATAGCTAGACCATGTCCTATTAGAAAACATGGGAACTTAGTATGTAGGCCACTGAGTAGCTCAAGCTTGGTATAAGTAAAGCAACTTTCTCTAATGTACTTCTAGACCACCGTCTAATTGACAATTATGCCAGTCTACAACTAGACCACATCCATTTGGAAAATAGGGAAATGCAACATGCAGGCTACTAAGCAGTAAGGCTTGGTATAAGCAACACAATTTTTTATTGACCTACTATTGTATTGTTAGCCTAACTAAGAATTCTACCGATCCATAGATGGACCACAACCATCAAAAAACTGGGGAAACTTAGTGTGCAGTGCACTAACCAACTCAAGCCTGGCATAAAATATTTTTTTGGTTTTTTTTAATAAATTTATGAGAACATGCACAAGTATAAATTAACAATGTCAATTGGATTGTCTTGATTATTCGAGGCAAGACTAAGAGTCATGCACTCTTCCAATGATTGGTATATAAGTTGAATTGATTGTCGTGATTATTTCAGTGAAGAACAAAGGCCATGCACTCTTCCAATTTTTGGTATATAAGCTATCCAAAGAAGCCATATAAGAAAATATATGCACTAAATTCACCCCAAAAGTGAACTCACCCATATGAATACACATCGCCAAGTTTCTTCCTAGCAACTACCTTTGCAAATAAGGAAAAAGACAGAACACCACAACCAAAAGTTAAATGAAATACCTATTTGCAAATAAGGAAAAGGATAGAACACCACAACCAAGATTTAAATGAAATGCATATGATACCAAACCTGCACAAATCAATAAGAATAATTTTAGCTGCCTCATAAAACTAGAGGGTTTGGAAAATTTTAACTTGCTTCCTATCTTTTGCTTCAGATCAACTAGGTGATAAATGTCCAATATGAAAATCAAAATAATAAAAAGAAAGCATTCCACCATGCAATTAGCTGCAGAAATCCACTGTCAAATAGCCTAAAAATTGGAATCATGAATCAAGATCCTTTGCATGTTTTCTCTATCAAACTAGACATCAGTTTTAAATTGGAATAAAAACAAACCTTCCACAAATTGAATTGATTTATTTATCCTTTTGTCCATCTAGATTCTAACTTAGCATTGGTATTGGTTTATGATGAAATTATTGCTTATAACTTAGTGTGTTACATGGGATATAGAAGCATGCTTTTAAATGGTATTTTGTATTCTGAATAAGTTCTTGTGTTTATTGGCTTCAAACAGGTTTTAGGATATTTACGAGTAGTTAGACCTAGAAGTGTTATTGGTCCACAACAAAAAAATTTGCAAGATATGCAGTCATGCATGTGGAAGGTTGTAAGTATTAACAAACTTCTAATTAATTCAAAACTGTATAGCTTAGTTTCAAAATCCAGAGTTAGTTTGTATGTATATACAATATTTTATATGACATGTGTAGTCACACATGTGGAAGGCTATAAACATTGACAAACATTTGATTAATTCATGACTGCAAAGCATACTTCAAAATCTAGAGTTAGTTTCTATGTATATAGTGATTCTAATGTCATTTTTTTTTTACTTCGTTCCTTTAGGGTGAATTGATGAGGCACCAAAAGTCTGGTACCAATAGAAATACCAGGGAGAATATGCTGCCTGCAGCTTGTGACTATGTTTTGGCATCAAGTGATATTGCTTTTGAATCAACAATGGATGCTCTATATACAGGGACAAACACCTATGAGCACAGGAAAGTAAATTCTCCTGGATTGAAAAAATGTTCAACAAATCATGTTGTCAGAAGACATGTTTTTTAGGCATAAATGAATGAACTGTAAGTACAAGTAAATTTGGAATTTTTTTCAATGTTTTTCCATAGCCAAGCTCTGGTGATGCCTTTTTCCAGCACATTGAGATGGCCTTAATCTTTTAGGAAGTTTTCTACCATAATTGCAAAACTCATGGATTTATGGTACGGTTGTTTTTGGATACTTTAATTCTTTTTAGGATGAATATTTCTTATTTTTTTGCAAGGATATGATACTCTACCATGGCTGAAACATATATCTCCATTTAATAAGGTTTCCACAATGGTTTGGGTGACATGGACTATGGATTGCTTTACATTTTCTTCATATGCTTCATCAAACTATTAATCACCCATGATTTGGCTCTGGAACTCTGACTTTAACTTCTTAATGCTCTTCAAAAGTTACTATACAATGAATCAACTGTTGCTTGATAATCTGTAGAGACTATTAGCTTTTAGAGAATTCTATATAAAATATATGATACATGAAGCCTTAACATTTATTGTTTTCCATTTCAAACTACCACTTTGATACAATGATTTAATTACCCATCTTAATTTTTTTTTTGCATGGTACAACAACCATTGGATTGCACCCCCTTATTGGCACACATTTTCATGTTGATTTAATCATAGGTTGGGCTATAGTTTTGTTAGAACCTTAACCTTTTTGGAAACATGTTGAGGTTGAATTAGCCATTTAATGGTTAATTCAATCTATTTTATCTACATTAACTTAAGTTTCTTAAATTCCATACTTGGTAGTTATCATACTTTAAGGGGTTTATTTGGAGGATACTTAGGCTTTTACATGGAACACTCCTCTCTTGGTAGTCTGAAATGGAAAACAATAAATATGAAATCACTGATGACACAATGATTTAATTACCCCATTTAATTTTATTTTTTTTAAGGGAAGAAATTGCTTTATCACCACCTTCCTCCTTTCTAATATGATCTTTAATATACTCACCATTACTGGTATAAAATCATAAAATTTATTATGAAGAGTTATTTTTCAAAGGCTTTTTTTGGGAGGTTCTTATGGTGCATTTGGTGCACTACATGTGAAAATGTTTAACAATTATAAAATATCAGTTGTTATACCTTTTACTTGGTATGCAATGAAACTTTATTATGAAGAATTATAGTGTTCCTATTATGCACGTGAAGCATTGGATTTGCTAATTGTTTGTTAATGTTTGTTACACCTTATTATATGCCATTTCACTTCAATATTTTCATCAAAGTGGTGGGATTTTGTTGCTGATAGATTTTGAGCATCGAATTGACTTGGCATGATACATCTTCTTGGATCCCTTTCTCTCCATGTCATTGGATTATTTTTTATGGAGGTATTTGGTTTGGGAATCCTAATTTTTTCTTGGTTAGATGATTGGGCTTGCAGGATTTATGGACTTCTCACATGTGCTTGCCTTGAAGTTGATTACCCCTTGATCATGCTTTTGATTTTTTTAGAATATGCCATCTTATCATGATGTGGCTTTGTGTGGTGAAGTAAAATTATAAGTGTGGACACAAACAATTCCTCTAGCTCGATAATGGGTCTAGCCACAACTGATACATTTTGTGGAATATTTCCTTAGGTTAGAACCAATTAAGAGGGCCTATCTCTTAGTACGCTTATCCCGTTTGGTGATGACCTTGCTTGCTCACTTCAGCTATCTCCCGTTTACTTCTTCGAACACCTGAAACAAGTAAACAATAGCAAACAACAATCGTGATAATAGACAAATTATAATTCAACCTACTTAACAAGTCAAGAAACATTAAGCCATAAACATGTGATATGTATCAATTGATAGTTGCATATATATTAAATCAAGAAGATATTACAACCATTGTCTTGATGTTGCTGTTCTCCTCTGACAAAACTAGGTTCCCACACACTTCCGTTAGCATTCCATGATGGCCCCAAAAATGATAGTTTTAAGGATCTTCCCTTTAGGCTTCACACTAAACCAAATTCACACTTCTCCCTCACACACAACTAGAGAGCTACAACTATGAATAGCTTGTTGTTTACTCCAAACTTAATTGGAAGTAGCACACCAACATTAACACTAGCCTGCGCTTGGGAAAAATGGAGGTTTATATAGCATGAATGGATGGGAGATGGTTCCTCTTCTCATGGGAGAAGGTCTTATCTCATGAGGCAGTTCCATCCTTATAGGGGAAAAGAGCCCAAACTGACATCCTCGACTCCATCCGGCCCAACCATTTACCAGACTTCCTCTAGAGCTGGAAACTTTGGCTCCTTATTTAAAAACTTTCCAAAAGAGGAGTGGCATGACTGAAACAAAGCTCAATCGCTCCGGTCGGCGCTAGGGTCAGTGTTAATCCCTGCATATCGACGCGAGGAGGACAAGGGTCATTAGGGCTGGTCTTGTAAACTGGGAAAAATAGAAGATTTTTGGGAAATGGTGCAAAAAGGGAATTGTTCTGCTCATGAAGACGGACATAATAGGAGTTTCTTCATAAAGGGAAAGCATGTAGGGTTCACTGTAGAGTTCCTCCAGGATAAAGGAATGGGGAGTACAGGGACAGTGACAAAATGTTGTGTAACAGATTCCCCCTAAAGCGTGAAGGCCGAACTAGAGTGAGGGATGAAATGCTTTATGAATCAGTGCGGGGAACCGGAGTCTGTAGTCGAAAAACCTGCAAGCAAGTACATATACATATACATAACTGAAAACTCTGTCAAATGATACATGAATCGTGGCATAGACGAAGCCATCCAGAGAATGATCATGTAAACAGATCTAGGCATGGGCACAAGGATCATAATGAAACCAAGGTATGGTCGTCGCCATCCAATAATGAGAAGGATCACATATGATAACTCATGGTATGGTCGCAACCATCCATCTGAAAGAGACATGTATATCAACATAATCATGTCACACCACTTTGCAACCTGGACTTTTGTGATCTAAGCCTAGGGTCTTGCGCTCCAACACGACCCGATCAAAGTACAAATTCTAACATGTGAATAGATGTGTTGACGTCAAACATGCTATAAAATCGCTTGATTACCAGCCGATGATGTAAACTGTTAACAAGCGTGAGAGAAACCACCAATAATGACAATGGTCCTCAAGGTACTATCAACACAATTCATGGAATGTGAATAGAGGAACTGTAGTCGAACACTCGTGAAATCACTCAATCGAAAGCCAATGATGTGAACTTGTCGTCAAGTGCGAAGAACTTGCCATTAGGGCATGCAAGCTCTAAGGTACCGGAAGGGAGTCTCTCGGTCAAATTCTTGGATAATGAGTTGAAGTCGATAGGAAGCAACCATGTCAAAGGAGGGCCATAATGTATCCCACATCATCGACACGAGACAAAGGGATGCAAAATGATTTTGGATGATACAGAGAATCAGGGGTAAGTGTAACTGGAGAAGGACAACTCTCGAACATGTCGACGACACGACTAGAAGTTTGGCAGCTTTTGGATCCATAGGATCTGTGGTCATGATTATGTGACAGAGATCAAATGGAAAGCAAAAATGAATGGCCCAACCCAGTAAGGTCAATGATAAAAAGGAGGATATCCCATCCCGACACGAAGCAAAAAGTGTCATGTTCAAGAGTGAGCTACTGACACAACTGATTAGATTTCCAAATTTTCCCCCACCATTCCTGGCAGGTACCCCAATTATTTTTTAATCGCAATATTGAAGGGGATAGCATATGCTTGCACTGTAAGTTCATCCTTTGGACAAATCCGACCTAGTAAGTTTAACGAGCCTTAGGAAGGAAAAGCTCATGTTCATCATGGTGACGAATCCGATGTCCTTTAATATTTTAACGAGTCTGACAAAGGTGTAAGTCAATATCTTTTTCATGTTTAGAGGGTTTAAAAAAGACATGGAAAAGAAAACTCCACATGGTCCCCTTTCATAAACTTGTGTCTCTCAAGCCCGAAAAGGTAGAAAACAATACTTGAGAGAACCACTTGACCATTTCAGTCAAGGAGTACCTTTTTTCGTAAATAGTGCATCCTAGCTCGAAAAAGGGGTAAACGTATACTGGGTGCATGACGTTTCGCATCCTTTAACGAGTTCGAAATGACAAGGGCTCGGCTATTTTTTCATGTTTAAAGGGTCGAAAAAAAGCTTGAAAGCAGACCCCCATTTTATTCTCTTTTACGAGTCAAAAGGGAAAAATACTCTGCAATCTTTTCATTTGAGTTTTACGAGTCAAGAAAAGAGCTAAAACGTGACTTGGCATCATTGTCGAACATCCATCACCTATTGCTACGCAAAAAGGGTAAAGTGCATTATCCAATTCTTGAGGCAAAAGAGGTCAAAATACTTTAAAAACCCCTAATATTTCATGAAAAACTGAATAAAAGAAGGGAAAAGTAAATATTTTTTACCATTTACCATTTTACCTTGTTGTGAAAAGCTTTTCACCCACTTTTTCCCTAATGTCCCTGGAGCATATTACGAGAGATCCGGGAGATCATTCACCGAGCCGCTAGTTACAGGTAAGAGCCAAGTCCCTAAGCTCCATTTCTATATTTTTTTTTTCCTGTTTTCATCCATGTTTTGGATTTTTGAGGGAGGTTTTGGCAAAAATAAATTCGCCCTCAATCGACGCGAGTTTCGGGCACAGAATTGCGCCGACCGAGGGTAATTAAAACTCCCAATCATGTGTCGATGCAACTGTTTTTAAACCAAGCGCGCCAGCACCATGAACAAAGAAAAAACCATTTTCCTCTCAAAACCACCGTTGGAATCCAAATTTTACTAGCCAAAAATGATTATTGACTTGAATACATGGTTTTTGCAGGAAAGAATCATCGAAAATGGTAGACTGGAAAGAACGTGAGCACGAAGATGTGGACACTCAGGCACTGAATGATCCAAATTGCCTGAACGCTTTGAGGAACTGTGGGCTCCTCAAGTTCTTTCTCACACTAGGGATGCGGGCTCAACCTGAGCTACTTTGATACTTGATTAGTCTCTAGGACATAAATTGGGAAATATTCATCATTGGTGACCAAGAGCTGGAGTTAGAAACTTTAGACATATATTTCATCATAGGACTGTCCCGGAGGGGGGAACCAGTCAACCTATATGGGTCACGATCGATTGGGGCAAGCATATCCATGCTACTTGCCGAACATTGCCCTGAAGCCCTCAAATCCAAGAGTGACAAGATTGAGATTTCCACTGTGCGAGATCTAACACTGAGAGTGCTACTGTTGACTATCAACAGAGTGGCGGGGTCCCAAGCAGTGCACAAGACTAACAAGTCGAAATTTCTATATGCTATCGATTGTACAACACCGACGATCTTCAATTGGGTGGAATCCATGAAGATCAACATAAAACGCCAGCTAACAAAATCTAAGGCGGGGAATCTGAAGCAATTTTGCTTCGGATCTGTACTAGTGACCTTTTTCTTGGAACGGGTGCCACTGTTCTAGTACCAGCTGACTGAGGTAGATCCGTCGATGCCACGAGACCCACGGATGGCTCGTTGGAGTCATTTGATTCCTAGGATCACTGGGGGCCAGCATATGTCTTACATGCCCGCCTTCTTTTCATGGCTACGACGATAACTTATCATTGTGGAGGATTGGCCATATAGTGGTACTGACTTCCGCGGAGATTCGGACATGCCGTTGCTAGATGGGGAGGATTTCGACGACAAAGGTAAAAGATAAACTTTTTAATTTTGTGATTTTTTAATTGTTTTTAATATATATGTGTTTGTAACATTTAGTTTTATCAATGCAAATGTTGGACCAAAGCATCCTACTGGGATGTCCCTGATAGCCAGGGGCGTCGCCCGCCAGTTTGATGTCGCTCCTTACCAGGAGGGGAGTGACAACGAGGAGATTGCGATGAACTTTGAGGGGTTGACTCGTGGTATCCTAGAGTCTGCCTGGGTGGGAGACATCCCTCGCCAGTACCAGAGGCACACGGTGGGAGTACCGGACTGGATCCGCTGATTGTTGACTCCTGTTGCATGAGCAGTTTCATGCTACCACGATCACCATGCTGATTAGTTCCTAGGTCCAGCATTTTACATTTTAGAGGTCTGCGTGCCACGGATATATGAGGCCTGCGAGCTGCCGATGTTATGAACACAGATATTAGTTTTTGGGGTCTTGATGTATCAAACATTATAACCATATATATATATATATATATATATATATATATATAGATATATATATGTTATATTTTCTTGCTTACTGTGGTACAAATGATTTGTTTTGGCTTTTCACATTTTTCGTAAATGTCTATCCAACACATAATTAGCTAATGCATCTATCTATGTATTCATGCATCTAGGAATATGATGATATGTAATGTAATCAAAATTTTCTTTCCAGTAGACGAATACATAGATACATTTTCAATATTTGAGGGTTTTTGACGGAATATTGCCCGTTGAGTTGAAGGACAACAAGCTGTGAATCCAGGTTGACAACCAACTCTCGAATGTCAAGAGCAATGGCTTCTGACAATAGTTCGATGACTGCGTTGTATTCAACAATGTTATTAGTCGTGTGACCTAAACAAATACCTTGAAGATCAATCAACTCACCGTGAGGGTCATAAATGGCCCACGCCGTGGAGGATAGATTCTGGGTACTACGGAAAGCACCATCAGCGAAACCGATGTGAGGAGTCACAAACATCTGCAAAGCAGGGAAAACATAGTAAACAGGAAAGTTGTTTGAAAACTAACACACCAAACCACACTGCACAAAAATGAATGACACACTAATGTACACAAGTAACCATGCAAGATGACCTAAGCATAGTACTTTTTGAGATAAAGCCTGTTTCGGGGCTTGTCCAAAGGATTTCCTTCATAATCAATTAGCTCATAGGCCCCTTTTTGCAAAACACGTTTTACAATGTAGGGCCCATGCCACATGGGTTTGAACTTGCCTGCCCCCAGCTTATCATTAGCTTGATCGTATAGTAAAACCAAATCACCCTCAGAGAACGCGCGGGGGGAGACCGACTGATTGAAATGGGACTTGACTCGCTTCTTTTGTGCTTCGATGACCAAAGCAGCGAGACGATGAGTCTCATCCAACCGTTCTAAATATAAGAGGCACTCTTCCTGAGGTGATGTTTTGGGGAGAAGTTCGACAGCTAGCTTGAGTGAAGGAATTTCACATTCAATCAGTAACGTGAATGGTGTGAAACCAGTTTCATCCTTGGTCGAGGTTCGGTAAGCCCACAGAGCTGAAAAGAGCATGAGATGCCAATTTGACTTGTGCATCCCAATAGTACGTTGAAGCATTGTAACCAAAAATTTGTTCACAACTTCAACTTGACCGTTGGCCTGAGGGTAATACGGGGTTGAGCCATCGTGGCGCAAACCCAACGTAGAGGTCAGCTCAGCCATCATGTAATCTCGAAAATGGGAGCCATGGTCTGTGAAAATGGCTTGAGGTACGCCGAACTGGGAAATAACGTGATTGAAAAGAAATTGAGCCGTCGTTTTACCGTCTGCAGAGTATGTAGGCATCACTTTGGCCCATTTGGTGAAATAATCCATAGCAACGATAATATAACCATGCCCCCTGGCCGAACAAGGGTTACATGTCATATAGTCAATGCCCCATTGGGCAAAAGGACCAACAGTAATCACGGGGTGTAGGTGAGCAGGTGGGGCGTGCATCTTGCGTTGGTAAATTTGGCATTCATTGCACGTGCGAACAACAAGGATGCAGTCCTTGAAAATGGATGGCCAGAAATAACCAGCGTGAAGGATTTTTTATGCAGTAGCATAGCCAGACATATGACTGCCACATGCCCCAGAATGGCAGTCATTGAGAACTCTCTTAGCCTCCTCGAGAGTAAGACATCGATGAAGAACTGAATCGACACCGACATGGTATAAAGTATTGCAAATAATATGGTAGGGTTGGGAGTGATGCCGAATCCATCGGAGATCATCCTTATTCAGCGCAGACCAGAACATGGACGTCTAGAGATACACGATGATATCACCGTACCACGGGTCAAGGGTGTTGATAAGGAAAAGAGTCTCGTCTAGAAGCTATTCATCTGCACCATTAGGGAGAGACGTAGAAGGAAGGGAGCAAATCAACTCGGCGAAAACTAGTGACTTCTTAGATTTAGCAATGGTAAACACCAAATCAGATTCTTGCATTATGACAATCCATTTAGAACAGTTTCCCCCCAGCAACTGACGAGTCAGGATGTAGGTCATGGGGTTGCATTCAGAAATCATAGTAGTAGTGCGTAAGAGAATGTAGTGCTGAAAGTGTTGAATAGCCTGTACGACAGCCAAATCCAACTTCTCAACATGGGCATAACGCGTTTCAGGGTTGAGGAGATTACGACTAAGGTAGTAGATAACATGTTCATTGCCTTCGTCATCGTCTTATACAAATACCATAGCAATGGTGCTAGGGGCTGTAGCCAGGTAAAGGAAGTAATCGCGATGATAATCCAGGGGATGAAGTAAAGGAGCATTTACGAGGACAACCTTGAGGTCATCAAAAGACTTTTGGGCAACCTCATCCCAGATAAAGGGTGTTTCTTGCTTAAGAAACCGGGTAAATCTTGAAGCTAGCCCAACATAATTGGGAATGAAACAATGGAGGAAATTTTCTTTTCCCTACAGGCTCTGGAGTTGGTGCAATGAATATGGAGGGGGTAAATTTACAATGGCCTCGACTTTAAGCGGATCAAGGCGGATACCATCCTTGGAAACGATAAAGCCGAGGAGTCGTCCAGATTCTATGCAGAAAACACATTTATGTGAGTTTAACCGAATGTTGTAGTGTCTACAACGAAGAAAAATTTGCCGAAGATGGTCAAGGTGATCTTGGTACTTACGAGAATGAGCGGGAAGGTCATCCAAGTAAGGCTGAACGATGTTGCGAATATCGTGAAACACATAGGACATCGCCTGCTGAAATGTAGCCCCAACATTTTTGAGGCTGAAAGGGAGCTTTTTGTACGTGAAAGTACCCCACGGATAGATAAAATTTGTCTTTTCTTAATCGACTGGCACAATGTTAATCTGGTTGTAACCAGAAAAACCATCCATAAAGGAAAAAATTTCGCTCCTAGCACATTCATCAATGCTCTGATCAATGAAGGGAGTAGGGTAGTTATCCTTAGGACAGGCGCCGTTAAGATCATAGTAATCAACGCAAAAGCAGATTGTGTCTTGTTCCTTTGTCAGCGGTACAATATTTGACACCCAATCTATAAGAGGGATCGGATAGATGAATCCATCTTTGAGAATTTTTTCAACTTCACTCTTGATAGTGGCGGCTTTCCTAGGGTGCACTGGGTGGATCCGTTAGCGAACGGGCTTCGCGTGAGGATAAGTTGGGATTTCGTGCACAATGATTCTAGGATCAATGCCAGACATTTTTCATATGACCACATGAACACATCATGAAATTCTCGAAACAAATGAGTATAGGTCTTGATCTCATCCGGAGAACAAGTTACCCCGATATGGACATGTTCAACGATACCAGACTTGATAGAAATATCAATTAGCATCATTTGGGTAATATCACCCAAATTTCCTTCCAACCATACTTCATGAGTCAGGATCGGTGCCAGAAGTGGGACAGAACAAAACTGAGAAGAGAACTCCTCGAGACTAGTAGACATGACCGTCGGGCGAGGCAGGAACAAGGAACAATGATGAGTATTATTCCAAGGTGGTTCCTCGAGAGACATTACTTCCATGATACTTTCATCAGCAAGAAAAGTCTCGGCTAAGGGATTAGGAGATTCTAAAGAACCAAGCTATGTAGATTGAGAATATGTATCGAGAGAATTCCTCGAAACAGGAGAATCATAGGATACGGAACTTGAGGCCGAAATAATCTCCACGTAATTGATTTATGTAGGACTAAGTGGAATAACCTTGCCCGAGGTATCAACAAGATTTGGTGAAGGTATGACCCAAGGATCATATTTGACCGATATCATGTTGATAGAGGCAACATGAGGAGGTGGGAGCAAAAAAATTCCCATTAAGGCAAAATCCTTAAAAAGATCTGCCCCGACACTTTCATAAGGAGCACCAGTGTGCTTGACATACGGAACATTGCCATCTGAGGAGGAAGAGGCAAAGAAGGATAGCTGGTTGACAGTGACGATCTTCCCTTGATGGGGAAAACGAATCATGCGGAATAGGGAGGAGGCTACAACATGCATGGCATGGGTCCAGCTCCGTCCGAGTAGAAGATTATAATTGAGATTAGCATCAACAATCTCTACCTCAACTTGTACTGTCTTGCCCTCCAAAGTAATGGCAAGGTTAGGTAAGACATCGAAGGGTCACGAATCGCGCCCGTCTTAAGCTTCCAAAGTGTTAGCGGATTGGTTCAAAGTAGGAGAACCAATTGCCTTCCAGCAGGCAACTGACATGATGCAGGTAGAGACACCTTCATCAATGACAGTCCTATGAATGGTTTTCTCATTGATGATTACCTAAATGAGAAAGGAAATCTGATGAGGTAGGCATGGAACGTGGTTCTATAGATCAAAACATATCAAATGGGAATCGGTAGGATCAATACCCCCAATAGCTAACAACAAGGATTTCTGTTGAGACAAACAGCTTTGGAGCACCTCGAGAGCTGACATAGCTGATGATGCCTAAGCCAAATCCCCAACAATTTTATAGTGTTGAGCGGCTCGAGCGTTGGGATTGTACAAGGATTTCCTTAGCACACCTTGAGAGGGTGGCCGAATAGGGGAATCAGGGTTAGGGCACTCGATATGAAGAGGGCTAGAACTTGGGGCAGAAGAAGAAGGGGTGGCCTCTTTCTCTTTCCCGACTGTCAGAGCAAGAGTTTGGTAATATTTTGATCTAGTAGCCACATTGATAGCTGTACTCATCATGAACACTTGAGAGCCCGAGGAAGCAGATGATTGAGGTTGGTCTACCATTTGAGTTTGCTGGGACGGAAACGACTCTTTTAGGACAGTTGGGGTCCCTTTGAGCAAACGACTAACTTCGGACTATCGCGGACAATCCTTAGTATAGTGATCCTCCTTGCAAATGAGGCATGTATACTTAGGTTTCCGTTGTGAAGAGTCACCGACAGACAACTTGGGAGGACCTTGTTTTGGGGCATCGACTTTACCCTTGCCTTTGCCTTTATTCTTATCGTTCGAGGATTTTTCCATTGTGGTAGACTGGACAACGTGGACCTCTGAGGTTTTACCAAGGCTAGGTGGATTTTGGGAGGAACTATTGGAAGCAGTGTTTGAGACCGACTTCTGTTTGGAAGAATATTTGCCAGGGGTCTGGGACACTGAACCAATTACTCCATCAACAAGAGGTGTAGCCTGTGACTTCGATGCCGTGGGATTGGATGATGGTCGCGGAGCATCAAGTAATAACTCATACAAAGTGCCAGACTGAGAATAAACAAGATCTAAGTATCGGACACGAGCAATGGCTTGTTCTTCAGTAGCGCATCCACCCATAGCTATATCGTGAGCAATTGGAGCAACGAATGACTTGGTAAACCATTCGGTGAGCAACTGATCAACAATCTCGAATTTGATCAGGTGACGTCTACGTCTCCATTCATGGATGTGATCGGAGATGTGTGTCACAGTATCTTGCTTAAGCAATGTGAGCAAATAGGTGGCAGTTTCATAGTGAATCGACAACTGGAAATGCATGAGGAAAGCCATGGCTAAAGAGTTGAAGTCATGGTAAGTACTTCGAGGAAGCTCGATGTACCATTTGGCTGCAGCACCTGTGAGGGTTCGTTGGAAAAGACGGAGACAAATAGAATCATCAACGTAAGAATTCGAAGAGCACCAGAGGTGATATGTCATCACATGGGCTTGAGGATCTTCTTTTGCTTTCCCATCGAACTTAGGACAATCGCTCGAGATCTTGGACAGAACTGGAGGCTAGTATGGCGAATGAAGAATTGGATCATTCGTAAGGCGAGACACATCTGACAACTCTAGTGTGGCCAAGAACGACAATTGAGTATTAAAAGGCATTAGAGGTCGATAAGCAGGTCCAACCAAACGAGCCCATCCCTGCTTGTAAGGATTTTGGCCCCATAGTGGAGGGTTTCAGCCATATGGCATTTGATTCTGCCCCCACTCTAGGTTACCTTGGTCGTAGGGAGGATTTTGACCTTGAACACCTTGAAATTGTCTGGTCATAGGTTGCTGATAAGCAACATACAGGTTAAGAGGCTGTTGAGCCTGTTGACCTTGGACATATGGATATTGCACCTATTGTCCCTGAACATACGGGTTTTGAACCTGTTGCCCCTGAACAAGAGGATTTTGGACCTGTTGTCCTTGGACATAAGGATTGTACACTTGCTACCCTTGGACATAGGGATTCTGGACCTGCTGCCCTTGGGCAAAAGGATTCTGGGCTTGTTGCCCTAAGACATTAGGATTTTGGGCCTGTTGCCCTAGGACATTAGGATTTGGGCCTGTTGCCCCAGGACATTAGGATTTTGGGCCTGTTGTTGCAGGACTTGACCCTGGCCTTGTCCTTGGAAGGGTTGACCCTGTTGATATGTATATAAGGGTTGTTGCTACCCGGGTTGGCTCTGCCGCTGCAAGGGTTGACCTTGCGGATGAAAAGGCTATCCCTACAGCTGCAGAGGTTGGCTTTGCGAGGAAATATGGTGGGAGGTGTGCGGAGCATATTGCATCTATTGTTGCGTGGTTTGCTGCAACTGTTACGAGGGTTGCCCCTGCGGTTGTTACTGTTGTCCTTGTTGCGGTATCATCTGCCCTTGCTGTTACGTGGACAACCCTCGCTGCAACAAAGGTTGCCCTTGTTGCTGCAGAGGTTGTCCTTGCTGTTGCAAGGGTACTTGAACAGAACCTGGGAAATTTTCGAACTGAATCTGGCCATAGCCACCCTGAAAAGTGGATGTGTCAGGCTTAACGTACTGCCTAGACTGAAGGACGTAAGGCGGATTGATCATTCCTTGAGAACCATATGGAACATAAGGAGTTTGGTACTAAACCTGAGCCTCATAAGGCTGTTGATACTGGAAATTGCTTGACCCAGACGGACCAACAGGATTTTGAACCTGTTGGTACTGGACATTGCTTGATCCAGCAGGACCAACATGGTTTTGGATAATGCCAGAAGAAGGTTGGTTCATGCCAACCATGTGAACCATGTGAACCTGTGAGCTACTCACATTGGTGGTGCCTGACACCATAGAAACACTCAGATTCTACCCCCTAGGTGGTGGCACAGCTTATCCACTTACTGGAGGGATCGAAAAACTGACAATAACATTCTTTGAGACCGTCGGTTGAACTGGACGGGTGACTGGGATAGACGATACAAGAGGGTTCGGAATGGTGGGTTGCACTAGGACTGAGTTAAGGACTTGTTGGGAGGTTAGGTTCGTAATGAACGGACTTGCGGTAGGCATGGCACCAGACACCCACACAGAGTTATGATAGAGTGATGAGGCACTAGGTGTACCTGAGACCAATTATACCAAAGTCACATACTTAGGCGGTAAATCTTGATAGACACTGATGGGAATGCTCCCTGTATAGGGGAAACCTTCATGAGGGAATTGATGTTCTTCCTCTTCAATAGTGTGTGGAGTAGAAACTTTTGATTCATCTGGAGAGGTAACTGGAGCATTGCCTTCAGGCTCCATAGCTGGGGACAAACAACGATGAACGACCGAATATGTACGAGGGGATAATTCCAAAGAAACACCTGGATGATCGTACAGATTGTACGTACGCTGCGGTGATATCACAACAGGGTCGAAAAAAGGATTCAGAGGATATATAACCAGTCCAAGCTGATTGTCAGTAGTCAGTGAACTCTCAGGAGTTTGGACGAGATTGTCCGGAGATTCCATGCCAATATCAGTAGGTGACCCAGTATTTGAAGTAGGTGGAGGACAAGATGACAAAGGTTGAATGCTCAGAACGATTCCGAGTTCAACACCTTGGTCCTCGAGTGACTCTAGTAATTCAGGAAAAGGCTCCTCAGACAATCTTTCAGATGGAGGAGAGGAAGAGGAACTAGGTGAACCAGATGGTTAAGCCACAATGACCTTGTCTTAGTTAATAGGAAAAGAGAGATAAAATTCAAGGCTTTAAAATTTTCTTTAGGGAAACTCACGATTTGGTCTAGAAAATACTAACAAGATGTTATAAGATCATGGGCAATCAATTTTTTAAGACGCATAAATAAACTGGTGCTCTTTCATGTTTTAAGAGTCGAGAAAGAAACAAAGATGACTCTATCACTTTCGATTGGAAATGAGCTCGAAAGGACAAGCACTCGAATGATCTTTTAAGTTTAATGAGTCAAAAAGATCAAATGACTACTCTGGATGATCTAGGTAAAAAGGATTACCAGGCAACCGTGAACTGTAGAATACCTCCTGGCAAACCGAGAAGTACGAGCAGGCAATCTCCCCGAATGCTGTGTTTGGTGTATCATGCTTGCAAGGAGGTAGACTCGGCTTCCTATGGATAAAGGATTGCAGCCTAGAGGGGTTTCCCGTTATATACTCGATGGTACGGGGAGCACAAATCCATACTAGCATTGTCTAGTGCTGAAGCTAACGACAGCTGCTAGGTTTAAAGACATCGAAACACGTCTCTAGCCTAGACCTTCTAGATGTGATCGTTAGGTTTCAAATGCGTCTTAGGTTAATTGAGTTCATTTTAAATTTTATCTTGAGTTATATCTCAGTTTTCAGGGCTTAGCGAAGTGACTCAAAAAACCCTAAATGCAGCTAAATGGGACAAGACCCTTTCAATTCGATGAATTGTCTACACTAGAGAGGGTAGAAAACACAATCAAATGCAAACAACCAAGCAACCAAAAGCAAAATGATTTTTCACTACTTCACTTTTCGAGAAAATAAACTAATGAAAAATACATTCCAATTCCTAATTTCCTAACAAGTACACTCTAACAGTCCTTTCAAAAGCAAAGAGAATTCTTTTTCTTTTCAAATGCTAATGCAATCCTAGCCTTCAATGATGCTAACTACCGTAACATATTGATGCAACAAACTAGAATTTTGTACTTTTCATGAAATGACAAAATGAATTTCTCATAAAACACTTCAATGAAAAAGTTTTCGAGACAATCGATTCTCAAGCAAATGAGAAACACAAAAGAGAATCTCTTTCAAACTAATGACACAACGACTTTACCAAAAACAAGACAAGCAATGTGATCTATGCCAGAAAAGAGACGTTTAGACAAGCAAACGAAAACTTTTCAAACTTGTGTAATGGAGGTCAAAGCTGTAGAAGGACCATAAACGAAATGCAAGGAGTAAATGCACCAACAACTTGACTCACTAAGTTCACAATCAACTGAATGGATGACAATCTAGATGCCCTAGTGCCACTAACCATCCAATGACCCAAGAAATCAAGCGAAAAGATGGCAAATCAACAAGCAAACAAACCAAATGAAAAGCAGCTTTCTAGTCAGGGAGAAGACAGTCTAAACAACTTACAGGGTAGAAATCATGAGAGCAAAACACATTGGCCAAGATCTGGGGTGAACCCTAATCTTCACTTACAGGCATCGGCGCGACTGCCTAACTGACAACAAGCGCCAGAAGGGGGTCGACGCGACTATTTCTTAGCATATCGCGCTGATCGGTGCGACTGTCAGCGAATTAAGCGCGCTGAGCGAGGATGCAAAGAAAAAATAAAAATTTTCAAAATTTGGGACCAGACTTGCTACTATGAATTTCAAACCCATAACAGTAAGGAAAGGAAAATAAACAGAACTAAAGGGAAATGGCGAAACTAGAAAAGTTCACACAAAACCATGAAATTCCAAGCAAACAAACAAAAGGATTGGTTCCCCAACAGAGTCACCAATTTGTGGTGAAGTAAAATTATAATTGCAGACACAAACAATTCCTCTAGCCTGATAATGGGTCTAGCCATAACCGATACATTATATGGAAGATTTCCTTAGGTTAGAACCAATTAAGAGGGCCTACCTCTTAGTATGCTTATCCTGTTTGGTGATGACCTTGCTTGCTCACTTCAGCTATCTCCCGTTTCCTTCTTCGAACACCTAAAACAAGTAAACAAAAACAAACAACAACCGTGATAATAGACAAATTGTAATTCAACCTACTTAACAAGTCAAGAAACATTAAGCCATAAACATGTGAGATGACACATTATGTAGGAAATCAATCGATAGTTGCATATATATTAAATCAAGAAGATATTACAACCATTTTCATGACATTGCTATTCTCCTCCGACAAAACCAGGTTCCCACACACTTCCATTAGCATTCCATGATGGCCCCAAAAATGATAGTTTTAAGGCTCTTCCCTTTAGGCTTCACACTTCTCCCTCACACACAACTAGAGAGCTACAACTATGAATAGCTTGTTGTTTACTCCAAACTTAATTAGCACTAGCATACCAACATTAACACTAGCCTGTGCTTGGGAAAAATGGAGGTTTATATATCATGAATGGATGGGAGATGGTTCCTCTTCTCATGGGAGAAGGTCTTATCTCTTGAGGTAGTTCCATCCTTATAGGGGAAAAGAGCCCAAACTGACATCCTCGATTCCATTCGGCCCAACCATTTACCAAACTTCCGTTACGAAGCTTCTAGAGCTGGAAGCTTCGACTCCTTATTTAAAAAACTTTCCAAAAGAGGATCGACGTGACTGAAACAAGCTCAGTCGCTTTGGTCGGTGCTAGGGACAATGCTAATCCCTACATATCGCACGAGGAGGACAAGGGTCATTAGCGCTGGTATTGTAAATTGGGAAAAAACAGAAGATTTTTGGGAAATGGTGCAAAAGGGAATTGTTCTTCTCATGAAGAGGGACATAATGGGAGTTTCTTCATAAAGGGAAAGCATGTAGGGCTCACTGTAGAGGTCCTTCAGGATCAAGGAACGGGGAGTACAAGGATAATGACAAAACGTTGTGTAACACTTTGATATGTGTGTGTGTGATATTATCTTGGATGCGATACACATCTTGTTCTTATATGATGATTATAGCCCCCCAAGGGGTCAGAGAATAGTGTTAGGAGGTATATATTTCATGATGTGTAATGTACCAAAGCTAATTTGTGCCAATTAATTTCAACAATTCACTAAATTCTCTTTGACAACTTTCTTGGAACATTTGGCATGCAAACTTGTTAGAGCATTTAGGAGAATACTACAACAAACAATTCCAAACTTCATCACATATTTTTGTAAATATCCTATACAAATGTCAACGAGAAATGTGAGGGGCCAACTAAATTTTATTTGAAATGGATCGTCAGTTTTTACAATCAGTTTACGAGCAGAACTTGAACTAGCTTTACTGAAAAAGGTGAGAAATTATAGCAATGTGTTGATAATACAAGCCTGGGAAATTTGTTTCCTCCTGGAATAATTTGCTACAACACTTAGGTTGATAGATATCCCACTGAAATGATGATCTTCAACCCACTGCCAAATTGAATTCAGTCTTTACAGAGGAAATGATTGCATATAAATGAGCTTGGCCTCTAAGAGAGTGCACTTGGCCACTCTGAAACTGATATGAGAACGTTTGAAATGTGCTCAGAATAATTTTGATTTCCCTTCTTGAATTTAAGATTCAAACTTGGAACTCTCTTCTAGGATATAGGTGTTGGGTGTGGAGCCTGATTATCTTCTATATTCAAATGTATCACCACATTGGACCCCAGTTCGAAATGGGGGCGGCAACGCCGCCCGTAAAATATTCGCTGCAGGGGGGTCTAGGGGGGGCGGCTGCGACCTTTGGGAGCCCCCCCTGGCGGGGGGTTTCAGGGGCAGCGCCCCCGAAGCTAAAAACAGCTGTAAAATTGCCTTGTAAAAGTATAGTAATTTCTAGTCAATCTGGGCCATTCATTAGGCGGATGATCTGACGGTAGAAATTATGTTTAGTTTAGGGTTTTTTTCCCTAGAAGGCAACCCCTCTCTTTGTATGAGGGTATTGTATTTGAGGATGTGCGATAGATGTGTGTTCTGTGAGCGAGAAACAAAGAGGTGAGACTATGAGAGAAAACAGAGGATATTACAGCGGATTTGCTGTAGGTTGTGTCTCTTCATTTTGCTGGATAATAGAAAGGAAGGACTGGCTGTTCGAGGTGGACGTAGCCCAAACTGGGTGAACCACGTATATCTGTCAGTGGTTTTGCTGTAGGTTGTGTCTCTTCATTTTGCTGGATAATAGAAAGGAAGGACTGGTTGTTCGAGGTGGACGTAGCCCAAACTGGGTGAACCACGTATATCTGTGTCTCTCTTGTTTTGTGCGTTTTCTGTGTTTATATTTCTGCAATATTTTATGTGTTCCATTGCTCCGTAATATATAATTTTCTAACAACTGGTATCGGAGCCGAAGGTCTATTTGGCTGATAAACTCGCAGGAAAGAAGGGTTCCTGGTTCGAGTGGGAGCAATGGCGGAAGATGGTAAGTTTAGGGTCAAGAAATTTAACGGCCAAAACTTCTCGCTGTGGAAGATGCAGATGGAAGATTATCTGTATCAGAAAGATCTATACCTATCATTGGGTGGAAAAACAAAGATGCCGACGGGTATGAAAGACGAAGAATGGAACCTTCTCGATAGAAAGGCACTCATAACAATACGGTTGTGCCTTGCTGCGTCAGTCGCCTTCAACATTTCGAAGGAAACCACGACAGAGGGTTTGATGCAGACGTTGTCGAAACTATATGAAAAACCCTCGGCCTCAAACAAGGTATTTCTTATGAAACGGTTATTTAATATGAATATGTTGGAAGGTGGATCTGTTGCAAACCATTTAAATGATTTTAATACAGTTACAAGTCAGTTAAGTTCTATAGGGGTAAACTTTGATGATGAAGTTAGAGCTCTGTTATTCTTGTGCTCATTAGTAGAAAGTTGGAATGGTTTGGTAATGGCCATTAGTAACTCCGTTTCTGGATCTCGTACTTTAAAGTTTGATGATGTTGTCGGTGCTATCCTTAGCGAGGAAATGCGACGGAAAAGCTCCGGTGAGACATCGGGAAATGCTTTGAGTGCAGAGTCTAGAGGAAGAAAAATGGAAAGAGGAAAGAGCTCAGGATATCGCAGTAAATCAAGGAAAGGCAGATCCAAGTCCAGATCGGGGATAGTGTGCTGGAAATGTGGAAAGAAAGGACACCTAAAGAAAGACTGTAGATCTCGGAAAGGAAAAGAAGGAGATGCACAAAAAGAAAACAATCATGAAGCAAATGTGACAAGTGAGGTGTTACAAGATGCTTTGATTCTTTCTTTCGAAAATATTACTGATTCTTGGGTGGTAGATTCAGGGGCTTCATTCCATGCCACACCTGATAAGAAATACTTTCATGACTATGTTTAAGGAGATTTTGGACAAGTTCGTCTGGGTGATGATAAACCCTGTAAAATCGTTGGAATGGGTAAGGTTCTTGTAAAACAACAGAATGGAAACCAATGGCTATTAAAGGAGGTAAGGCATGTTCCAGATCTAAAGAAAAATCTGATTTCAACAAGGCAGTTAGGCGGTGAAGGTTGTGTGACAACTTTCACAGATAAAGCTTGGAAGGTCACCAAAGGAGCCTTGGTAATAGCAAAAGGCGAAAAGGTTGGTACTTTGTATTTATGCAATGGTATTTCTAACTCTGTTAATGCTTTAACTTCCAAAGGAGCAGATGCAACATTATGGCATCATAGGCTCGGACACATGAGTGAAAAGGGAATGAAGATTCTTCACTCAAGGAATTTGTTGCTAGGTTTGAAGAATGTTGATTTGGACTTCTGTGAGAATTGCATTTATGGAAAACATAAGAGAGTCAGATTTCTCAGAGTTGGGAAAGAAAAGAAGAATGAAAAATTAGAGCTTGTGCATACAGATGTATGGGGACCTGCTCAGGTATCATCTCTCGGTGGCTCTCGTTATTATGTTACTTTTATTGATGGTGCAACTATAAAAACTTGGATTTATTGTATTAAGAATAAATCTGATGTATTTGTTACTTTCAAGAAATGGAAAGCTTTGGTTGAGATTGAGACAGGAAAGAAATTGAAGTGTCTTAGATCAGACAATGGAGGTGAATATTGCAGCAAAGAGTTTGATAGGTACTGTTCAGAGCATGGAATTCGTAGAGAGAAGACAGTTCCAAGAACACCACAAGAAAATGGTGTGTCAGAAAGGATGAACAGAACAATCATGGAGCGTGCAAGGTGCATGAGATTGCATGCAGGATTGCCTTTACAGTTTTGGGCAGATGCTGTAGATACTGCTGTTTATCTAATAAACAGAGGGCCTTCAAGTTCCTTGGGTGGTGGTGTTCCAGAGGAAGCATGGACAGGTAAAAAGGTAAACTACTCTATTTTAAAGCCTTTTGGTTGTGAGGCCTTTGTCCATATTGATAAAGAAAATAGAACAAATCTTGAGGCAAAGTCAAAGAAATGTACCTTTATTGGATATGGTGTTAATGATTTTGGTTATCACTTATATGATTACGAAAATCACAAAATCATTAGGAGCAGAGATGTAATATTCAATGAAAAGGTCTTGTACAAGAATCAGTTGCAGGAAAAGAAACAGGAAAAGGAAAACAAGGAATATGCAGTTCTTGATGAAATCACTGAAAAAGGAAAGGTGCCTGAAAATAATAATAATCAACAACCACAAAAACAGCAACCACCACAACAACAACAGGCACCCCAAACACCTGAAAGTGGTGTTAGAAGATCTACCAGGATAAGTAGACCCCCTGAACGATACTCTCCTTCATTATATTATTTATTGTTGACTGATTCCGGTGAACCCAAATGTTATGAAGAAGTAATGCAGGTTGAAAGCAGGAAGAAGTGGGAGGTAGCCATGGAAGAAGAGATGGACTCCTTAATGCATAACCAGACTTGGGATTTAGTCAGGTTGCCTGTAGGAAAAACTACATTGAAGAATAAATGGGTTTACAGGCTGAAGGAAGAAGAGGGAGGACAACATAGGTATAAAGCTAGACTTGTGGTGAAGGGGTTTGCACAGAAGAAAGGTATTGATTTTGATGAAATATTTTCTCCTGTTGTTAAAATGACTTCAATCAGAACCATTTTAAGTCTTGTAGCAGCTGAAGATTTTCATCTTGAGCAGTTAGATGTAAAGACAACCTTTCTCCATGGGGATTTGGAGGAAGAGATATATATGCAGCAGCCACAAGGATATGAGGTGAAAGGGAAGGAGAAACTAGTGTGCAGGTTGAAGAAGAGCTTGTATGGCTTAAAACAGGCTCCAAGGCAGTGGTATCTAAAATTTGACAAGTTTATGTCTGAACAAGGTTATACTAGATGTCACTCTGATCATTGTGTTTATTTGAAAAAGCAAAATGATGGCAGCTATATTATATTGTTATTGTATGTAGATGACATGCTTGTTGCAGGATCTAACATGCAGGAAATAAATGTACTCAAAAGAAAATTGGCAAATTCATTTGCAATGAAGGATTTGGGAGCTGCAAAACAAATCCTTGGTATGAGAATAACTAGAGACAGGAAAAATCGGAAATTAACATTGTCTCAGAATGAGTACATACAAAAGGTGTTGAAAAGATTTAACATGCACAATGCAACACCAGTTAGTACACCTTTTGCTAGCCATTCCAAACTTAGCAAGGAAATGTGCCCAAAGACCCAAGAAGACATGGATTATATGTCTAAAGTTCCATATGCATCAGCAGTTGGAAGCTTAATGTATGCAATGGTCTGCACAAGGCCTGATATTGCACATGCAGCGGGAGTTGTAAGCAGGTACATGAACAATCTAGGAAAGGAACATTGGATGGCAGTGAAATGGATTCTTAGATATTTGAAAGGTACCACAAATCAAGCATTATGCTTTGGTGGTTCAAACATCTCCCTACAAGGATATGTTGATGCAGATATGGCAGGTGACAAAGATAACAGGAGGAGCACTACAGGATATGTATTTACTGTTGGAGGAATAGCTGTCAGTTGGGTTTCAAAAATCCAAAGTGTTGTTGCACTTTCAACAACAGAAGCAGAGTATGTTGCTGCTACAGAGGCTAGTAAAGAAATGATTTGGTTACAAAGGTTTATGGGTGAATTGGGTAAGGAGCATGATATGGGCACGCTATACAGTGATAGCCAAAGTGCCATTCATCTTGCAAAGAACTCAACATTTCATTCCAGGACTAAACACATACAGCTCAAGTACCATTTCATACGATCAGTGTTGGAAGATGGAGAGTTGAAGCTGGAAAAGATACACACTAGCCAGAATCCTGCAGATATGCTAACAAAAGTTGTAACCAGGGAGAAACTGAGAATATGCTCAGTTTCAATTGGTCTTCAAGGATGACGATGAAGATGAGAAACAGCCAGGTCCAAAGAGGAGTCATTGTCCAGCAAATGGAGCAGCGGTGGAGTTGCTACAATTAGTCTCCAAGTGGGAGATTGTTGGGTGTGGAGCCTGATTATCTTCTATATTCAAAGGTATCGCCACATTGGACCCTAGTTCGAAATGGGGACGGCAACGCCGCCCGTAAAATATTCGCTGCAGGGGGGGTCCAGGGGGGGGCGGCTGCGACCTTTGGGAGCCCCCCCCTGGCGGGGGTTTCGGGGGCAGTGCCCCCGAAGCTAAAAACAGCTGTAAAATTGCCTTGTAAAAGTATAGTAATTTCTAGTCAATCTGGGCCGTTCATTAGGCGGATGATCTGACGGTAGAACTTATGTTTAGTTTAGGGTTTTTTGCCCTAGAAGGCAACCCCTCTCTTTGTATGAGGGTATTGTATTTGAGGATGTGCGATAGATGTGTGTTCTGTGAGCGAGAAACAGAGAGATGAGACTGTGAGAGAAAATAGAGGATATTACAGCGGATTTGCTGTAGGTTGTGTCTCTTCATTTTGCTGGATAATAGAAAGGAAGGACTGGCTGTTTGAGGTGGACGTAGCCCAAACTGGGTGAACCACATATATCTGTGTCTCTCTTGTTTTGTGCATTTTTTGTGTTTATATTTCTGCAATATTTTATGTGTTCCATTGCTCCGTAATATATAATTTTCTAACAATAGGTGTGTCTCCTAGAGGAGAGATTGGCTCTATTTTCTAGGTGAATTCGTCCCTCTTTATTCAGCCTCAATGATGACAACAAATGATCATGAAATCGACCTTCCTTCCTTAATCTTCAGAGGTCTAGAATACCCTTGTTGATCCAATCTTCAAGCATAATGAATAGCAAGGGAAAAGTTCAACTCGACCTCAAAAGTTTGCACAATTCCTTTGTACCAATCCTACCTAGAATAATTCGACCTTGACAATAGATAGATCAGCTATAAAACACAACCCTTCTAAGTGACTAACTCAGTGCACTGGAGAGATTAAATTCGGCCTTCTAATGGATTACTGATTCTTCAGGGGATACACTGATTTCTAAAAATGTCAACCAAGCACACTGAATTAAGAAGCCTGTGACCCCTTGGATTACTGTTGTCTTGAGATACTTCAAGCTACAAGGTTCCTTTAAGCAAATCATGGTCCTCCAATGTTACTGATTCTGCCAAACACACACTCCTAAGAGGATTAGCAACTTTATCCAAATATGAAAAGCTTCCTGTATCACAAAGTTGCAATAATATTGACAGAACTTGGGAAGTTAACGAAGACACTGAAGCAGTAACATATGATGAGCTCATAAAGTCTAAAGGTACTTCAAATTTTAGTATAGATAATGAAAAAGAAATTACACTTCCATTTTTGTAGAGTTCCCTGATGAGACTATAAACAATCGGTGAATGAAAATTTGAGGAACCAAGTAAAGGATTCTTAGAATTAGATGTGTCACTATTGTGAAAGCCTCTGGAACCATCAACTGGCTTCCATTCTCTAAGCACTTCCTTAGTGTTAATTTCTATTGAATTTTTTCCCTTAAGGGGGATCACCATTGTCAATTCCCTCCCACAAAATTCAACATGTGTTGTCAACACAATTGAGTTCCTTTCAATCACCCAAAATATAATGACGTCATCATAATTCATCTTGATTTCACATCTCACCAAATAATCATATTTGACTTTGCTTGAACCTTGTTCGTAAAATGTTAGTTTAAGGGTGTCTGTGTTTTCATGCAAAACTACATTGAATGTATTCCCCCATGTTGGCAATATTTTAGTCCTCCTCATTAGATTTCCGGATTCTCATCTACAAATGTATTTAATGTTCTCACACTTCCACTCCCATTTGAATATTTGCCTTCATGTGGATTTAATCATCTCTCTAAAGTAGCTCCCTTTGTATTTGTCCTAACAACATTACTGGTTGAAGCTACTGTAGCTAAAAGTATTCCAACAATAACGCTTATATTCAAGTTTACAGATGGTAGAGAAATGTATTTAAGTTTGGGTTCAACCAAGGTTCTTTTCAAAGTCTTGGTGAAGAGTTTTTCCAGCCATGATGAGACACCAGGTATCTCGATTTCAAGTAATGTGAGGCTTCTGTTTCCAACAACAAACCTGACTTCTAGAATTGATTCAAATGAAAATAGAACAACTTTCCCATCGAGGATTGGGATAAATCGAAGTTGGTAATATAATGATATTGACAATCCTAGGCCTGATAGCTTGATTGATGTGACTAGTGATTGAAAACCAGAAACCCTTTTCTAGGATTGATCACATGGGTTTCTTCCATTTGTACTCCATCCAACGAACCCCAATTTAAGAGGGGAATCATAAGCTAATTCCAAAAGATTTTGCCTTTCTTGTAAAATGACCAATGAATGGACATCCCCTCACAAATTGAAGGTTTTGACAAGCCCCAGTGTATAGGTGCTTCCAACTTTGTAACCAACCCTACTTGGACCTTGCTACCTAGATTTGTCATAAGAGCCAAGGGTTTTGTCCTCAAATGTCTGCCTTTGAGGAGCTACATTACGTAGTTTTGGCCCAGCAGAGGTCATGATATATTTCCTCCTATTAGGAAATTTGTGGTCCATCTGTAGTTATATCACACTTTTCCCCGTGTGGGTGGTGAAGTGTAATGGGATTTCCTGCTCCTTCCACAACTTCCCTTCGATTTTATTCTGACTGAAACTTCTCCTAAGGATCAGCCAGAGATATTCCTTTGGGAAATTCAATTTTCAAATCTGTTCTCGCCTCCTCATCTTCTTGAAGTTTCTTTTATTGAGAGTAACTAGGTTTAATAATGTTCTCCCAAAATATATTTGAGTTCGTATGAGATTAGCAAGAATCTTTACATTTAGAGTCTCATTATCAAAACAACTTCCCCCCTCCAGCCCTTCTCTAATTTCATTGATGAAAGGGGTTTTTAGATTTTTTTATCTTGTAGCTCCTTATGGACCATCTCATATTCTCCCTCACCCTTGGATTTCTCCTCTTTTATTTCTGCTCCTAGGTATTGGGCTTCAGATCTCTAACTCCCTTTCTTTTTCACTTCCCACACTTCCAAGAGTTCTGTCATCTACACGAAGGCTTGGCTATAGCCTTCAAAGTTTTTATTTGGGAACCATTTTTTTTTTGTATAGTCACCTTAGGCCTTCCGATTCTTGTCCCATAATTCTTATTTTTGATATGTTCTGGTCCCACAACTGGCCAGGAGCATGCTCTAATACTGATACCACTGTAATGTACCAAAGCTTATGTTTGCCAATTAATTTTAACAATTCACTAAATTCTCTTTGACAACTTTATTGGAACAATTGGCATGCAAACTTGTCAGAGAGTTTAGGAGAATACTATAGCAAACTATTCAAAACTTCATCACATATTTTGTAAACAATTTAGAGAAATGTCAACGATAAATGTGAGGGGCCAACTGAATTTTATTTGAAATGGATCCTCTATTTTTTACAATCAACTTAGGAGAAGAACTTGAACTCGCTTTACTGACAAAGGCATGAAATTACAATAATGTGTTGATAATACAATCCTGGGAAATTCATTTCCTCCTTGAATAATTTACTACACCACTTAGGTTGATTGATATCCCACTGAAATGATGATCTTCAACCCACTGCCAAATTGAATTCGGTCTTGACAGAGGAAATGATTGCATATAAATGAGCTTGGCCTCTGAAAGAGTGCACTTAGCTATTCTAAAAGTGATATGAGGACGTTTGAAATGTGCTCAGAATAATCTCGATTTCCCTCCTGGAATGTTAGCTTCAAACTTGGAACTCTCTTCTAGGAAATCATTGTGTCTCCTAGAGGAGAGATTGGTTCTCTTTTCTAGGTGAATTCGTCCCTCTTTATTTAGCCTCAATGGTGACAACAAATGATCATGAAATTAGCCTTCCTTCCTTAATCTTCAGAGGTCTAGAATACCCTTGTTGATCCAATCTTCAAGTAGAATGAATAGCAAGGGAAAAGTTCAACTCGGCCTCAAAAGTTTGCACAATTCCTTTGTACCAATCAAGCCTAGAAGAATTCGACCTTCACAATAGATAGATCAGCTATAAAACACAACCCTTCTAAGTGACTAACTCAGTCCCATGGAGAGATTAAATTCAACCTTCTAATGGATCACTAATTCTTTAGGGGATACGCCTCTTCTATCAACTTATAGGATTAGAAATGGAATGGCACAAGAACCCGACTCGATCATTGCAACAAAGAAATAATTCAGCACTCTATAATTCTATGGGACAATATATTTCGATCTCCCTTCTTGCTAAACTATTATGAAGATGATGTTGCTTATTCCCCTTTTAATAGTGCTTCAATTTAAGGAATTTGGACAACTCGACACCTTGCAATAATAGGGATCTTGTCCTCCTGAAGGGAATAACAATATCTGAACAATTTTTGCCTTTTAATAAAGTGATATTGGTAGTAACTTAGCCCACAATGATTAACACAGTAGGAGCTTGGCCTCCTCAAAGGATATTGATCATTAAAGTATTCAACCTCCTGGAAGAAATCACCTCCTGCAAAATTAAACAACAAACCCTCCAATTCCACTGCAACAAATATGACAAGGAAATATGGGAAATGTATGAATATCCAACTAGGGTGGCAAAGAGTCCACCGAAATTGGATGAGCTAGCTAGGGTGGGATTGTAATTCCACTGAAATTAGGCTAAAAGTCCATTGAAACTAGGCTAAAAGTCCATTGAAATTGGATGAGCTAGCTAGGGTGGCAATGGAATTCCACCCAAACTAGAATGAGGATTTCCCTCGAAATACTCGATGTTTATTTCAATGTAGGAACTCGCTTGATCTCGAACCAAATTACAAAGGATATCGCCAAGAATAGAATGATGAAGAATAGCCTCCTCTTCTCCTTTTATTAGACTTTATTGAAATTTCTCCATCTTTCTATAACTTCCTTTTATTATCTCATTTTTATTTTTATTTCATTTTATTTCATTTTTCAATTTTTTTTACTATAATGGTTATATTAATTATTTAAACTCGGTTGGGCCAAGGAAAAAAACAACCATCATTACAATATTCAAAAATACTTTTAGTTGCAACTATCCTTTCCTTACATAGGTGTAGATTTACTCTAGATTATGGGATCGGGATCCATGTAGATTCTTCATCATTCTTGCTGAAAGTTCCTTGTGGTAGGAGGCATGCCTGGTTTTCTTTTGCGTATGCTTCCTTATTTTAGCCACGTAGAATATGGAAAAGAAGGTAGGAGGAGAAATCTTGGAGCACGTATCTCAGCCTTTGAAGTGTCTCGTTGAGCGCAAGATTGCTAAAGTGGTCCTCCGAGTTTAATATCTTTATCAAAATTTCTGAGTCCCCAAGTACTTGTATTTCCTTATTGCCTTTTTCACGTGCTATCTGACAAGCTTTTAGCAGCCCAAGGATTTCTACCTGGTTGTTGGTTCTCTATCCAAGGCCCCAGCTGAAGCTATCTTCTCGAATTCCCTTCGAGGAGTAGATCACTCTGCCTGCTCTTGCTATCCTTGGATTGCCTTTAGAGGCACCATAAAAAGAGATTGTTGTTTTACCTGTTTCCTCCACCAATCTTGAAAATACGAGTTTGTTTCTCGTAATCTCCATATAAGAGTTTTACTGGGGCAAGTGATGTTCTTTATCCCGTCTCGAAAAATATATGTTCCCATCCATTTATTTTCTTTAGGGAGAAGCGTGTTATCATTTTTAAGGGGGTGATTGGCCACAGTCTCGAGGAGTAGTGCTTTTGCTTTTGCTGCCACCTTCAATGGGGAATTCAAAATGCTGTTGAAGATCTTATCGTTTCTCGCGAGCCATATTTTCTAGCAAACGTATTTAGGAACTGCTTTCCAGATTTTGTTCCATGTTGTCTTTCTTTGGGTCCTGTGAGGATATCACATTCTCCAGGTGCTAAAAAGGTTAGCTATTTTGACTTGCGATGGGGCAGAGACATTGAGACCTTGGAGGATGCAGTCCCAGACTTCTTGAGCAAAAGTGTAATCCATGAACACATGCTCCATGGTTTCCTAAGCTTTGTAGCAAAGAGAACACCAATGCGGCCCGTGAATGCCTCTTTTACTTAGATTTTCACCAGTTAGCACTTTCCCATGCATTAATACCCAGGTGAAGAAGTTTATTTTGGGAAGCCTAAGAGGATCCCAAATCTGTTTCCACACCGATGCACTGTGGCTCGAAGCTTGTTGTGCTTGAAGAGAGGCAAATCCATGCCTTACCTTCTAAATTCCAGTCTTTCCCCATCCCCATTTATTCGTTGAACGCATGTGAACCGATGCCAGGCCCATTAACGCTTCTTCCAGGAGAGTCTTTTGACTGCGCAGTCATTTAGGAACTTGTGGAATTTCCCAATTTATCCATTTTTCGGAGTCGTCCCAAGTCAAAATATTTGCCAAGGTGAGGATTCCTTGCTGCATGAGGAACTTCTTAATTTCTTTGATTGCTTCATTTTTGCTCAGAGGCGACTGTCCCATTATGCTGTCTTGCCACAACATCATGTTTTTTCCATTGCCTGGGATGCGATACAAGTGATTTTGAAAGAACTCGAGCCCCCGGTGGAAAAGGTGCCATATCGACGTCCCTTTGATGTTGTTATCTATCTGAATGTTTCTTAGCGTTGAGCCTTTTAGATATTTTTTTTTTATGACTTGACTGACAGGGTGTTTGCTGTTTGAGAAGAGGGTCCAGAGTATTTTGCCTCCAAGAGCCAGATTGGCAAGGCCTAGGTCTCTTATTTGCAGGCCTCCTTCATAGATGGGACGTTTAACTGTATCCCAATTCACTAAATGGAATTTTCTTTGATTTCCTCTTCCTCCTCTCCACAGAAAATCCCTGATCATTCTGGAGATATGTTCTGTGATGGAGCCAGCAGAAAGGAGGCCTGATAAATTGGCAGGAAGGAAAAAATAGATTTTATAAAGATGAGTTTTCCAGCATTGGTGAGCCATTTCCCTCACCAAGCTATAATCTTGGACTTAATTTTGCTTATTACCTCTTTCCACAATGATAATTTGTTAGAGCCCAGGGTTATTGGTAACTCGAGATATTTGATTTTATCCCAAGAAGCATATCCCAAAAAGCCTAAGGAGCAGGCTATTCTCTGAATTGCTTGTTGATCCACATTCCACCCGTATATTGCACTTTTCCTTTTATTTATAAGAGCTCTTGATATGCTACAATATTTTTGAAGGATTCCACTGTAAACTTTGGCTATCTTGATGGAGGCTCCACCCAGAAGAAGAGAATCATCTGCGAATAATGCATGGTTGAGAGGCTCTAGCCCTTTCGTCAGCCTAACTCTTGGAGTTGTCCCTGCTTTCTTTGCAGCTGTCAATTTTCTACTTAAAGAGTCTACCATCAGTATGTACAAGAAAGGGGAGAGGGGGCAGCCTTGCCTTATTCCCCTCGAGGCTTGAAAATAGTTTGTTGGCCTGCGATTAACTAAAGGTGCTATCCATGGATTTTTAGTACAAGCTTTAATCAAATTGACAAAGTTAGCATTGAAACCAAAGGAAAGGAGGACTTTATATAGGAAAGAAAGATTTACCCGGTCGAATGCATTTGCCGTGTCGAGCTTTATGAGCATACCTTGCTCCTGCCGAAGGTAATTGGAGTGTATGACTTCTTGCACTTGTATTACATTGTCTAGTATGTGTCTCCCTTTGACAAAGCCTCCTTGGGTGGGATAAATGAGTTTCCAAAGCAATGGCTTGATTTTGTTTGCCAGCAATTTTATCAGTATTTTGTATGATGCATTGAGAGCGAGATTGGCCTAAACTTGTCATAAGTGTCCGGATTCACTTCTTTTAGTATTAATGCAAGGAAGGTAGAGTTAGTACTGCCTCCCACTTTGGCTTTTTGATGAAAATATTTAATCATCCTCAGAAGATCAGTTTTTATTATTTCCTAGCAGATTCTATAAAAATGAATTGAGAAGTCGTCAGGTCCTCGTGCCTTGTCTGGTTCCATGGACCATATTACTTTATAGATTTCTTCCTCAGAGAAAGGTTTCATAAGATTTGTGTTGTCCTCCTTGCTTACCAAAGATGGAACATGGGAGAGAAATTATGAGATGACTTCTTCACTCCCATTTCCATCCTCTTTATATAGATTCTGGAAATGATTTTCTGCTGCCTCTTTTTTATTGTTCTTGACCTTTGAGCACAGTCCCATCTGAGCAAGTGATTTCAGAGATATGATTTCGAGATAGCCAGGCTCTATATTGCCTATGGAAGAAAGAGGTATTTCGGTCTCCAGCTTTAAGCCACAGGCTACAAGACTTAAGCCTCCAAGTCTCTTCTTCATGGCGGAAAGCACGAAATGATTTGATTTGGGCAGCTTGTTCTTTTTCTAAATCTGAAGCAGAGATCTCCTTACTTTCCAAATCCATTTGCAGATCTGATAAAAACTGAATTGTCTCCTTTCTGTTGCTAGTAGGAGAATTTGAGGGTTCTTTAATCCATTTTTCAGAGCTCTCTTGGTTATTTTTAGTTTCTGCTCCCACACGAAGCTGGGAGATCTTGTCACGGGTATGGACCATGCCTCCAGAACAATTTCCATGAACCCTTCTTTCCCTGACCAAAGCGGGTTGAATCTAAAGGGGATAGGGCCCAAATTTTCTTCCTCTTCCAGTTGTAAGAGAATAGGTTTGTGATCTGAGGCCGAATTTGGGAGAATTCTCGAGGATATCAGTGTTTTTCCTAGCAACAAAGAACTCTGCACTAGGAAACGATCTAGGCGAGCAGAGATGTGTTCTGCCCCAGCTCTATTGTTTGTCCAAGTGTAAAGACCTTTCTTCGGTTTGAAGTCAAGAAGATCCCAATGAAGTATTAGCTCCTCTACTAAT
Source organism: Pinus tabuliformis (assembly GCA_031772625.1). Classification (NCBI taxonomy): domain Eukaryota; kingdom Viridiplantae; phylum Streptophyta; class Pinopsida; order Pinales; family Pinaceae; genus Pinus; species Pinus tabuliformis. Next base: position 1,457,787,644 of record CM062819.1, read on the forward strand.
GGAAGCATTTGGTCCCTGCCACTATTTCCACCTCTCTTTTCTTTTGGAACAATGACGAGGTTGAGGTCTCCAGCTAGTATTATATTATGAGGGGAGTAAATGTCTAAGAAATCAGACAAGGTCTTCCAGCATTCTTTCTTCTCTATGAGGTGGACTGGAACATAAAGGTTGAAGAGAGATATGGAGAGCTTACTAGAGAGGTGCCGAAGTTTGGTGAATATCCAATGTTCAGTCTCAAAGGAGCTTTCTAGTTGATACTTTTCCTCTGACCACAATTTTGCTAGGCCACCAGAGGAACGTCTTGTGCTAATGGCCTTTCTTGCATTTTTTCCCCATTTTAATTTCATGATCTCAAGAATGGTTTCCCCTTCAATCTTAGTCTCTTGGAGCATGAGGATCTCGGGAGTTTCTATTTTTAGAAGATCTTTGACTGCTTTAGCTTTCGAAGGGTTCCCCAAGCCTCTGCAATTCCAAGAGATTAGTTTCATTATTTAATAAGATTGGAGTGAGTTGATCCCCCCTTGAGGGCCTTGTTCTGGTGTTTCTCCTGATAGACATTTCAATGGTGGATTGGTTGCCTTGCATTTTTTGCCTTTCCACCTCTTCTTCCTTGGCTTCCTTACGAGATCTCCTTCCAACTCTTTTAGAGGGTCTCTTGAATGTCTCGTCTTCTGATGACCCAGAGGTTTACATGGGTTTTTTCCTTGTCATTTCTGCATATGTAGGTGAGGAGGAGGTTCCTGCTGGGGAGTCAAGTTGGGTTACTTTCATGTTCTTCTTTTCTGCTTCAAGTGAAGGAACTTGGCGTTCAATCTCCTCTATCTCTGTTTCTGGAATTTCGATTGAAGTGCTGAGGGTTTCGAATGGGTTTATTGAGGATGTTGTCTTTGGCTGTTCTCCTCTTCCTTCTGTTTGGACCTTTCATGTTAATGGAGTTCTAGACTCCATCGGTACCCCTTTCCATTTATTCCTGTTACTCACCTTGGCCTGGACTACCTTTTGCACATGGATCCTTTTTTCTCCTTTTGACCTCTCTAGATATTCCTCCTCCTTTTTTTTTGCAGTATCTTGCGAAATGTCCATAATTGATGGCAATTTCTGCATTTGAATGGTAGTTGCTCGTAGTCTAACTGTTGGATATAAGACCGGTCTGCTATTGTTAAATTTATGGCTTCAGGTAACCCTATTTCCAAGTCGACTTCAACGCATATTCTTGCACATGAATACTGATCCCTTCTCTCTACTCTGTCTATATATTTTCCGAGGGTGTTACCAATCGTTTCTAGTGACTTCGGGTTCCAGTAGTGCAATGGAAGATGAGGGAGGCGCACCCACATTGGAACCGCTAACAGTATATCTTGTGTTGGATCAAAATCTGGTGACCATGAGTTTAGATACAGACCCTGAGGACCCATGAACTATGGTCCATTCCTAAAGATGAGATTTATGTCTTCTACTGAATAAACAACAAAGACAAATAAGCCCTTACCAACCAGGAAACTTCTGATGCCTTCCTTTACTAGTGGTCGCCAGTTCCTCTATACCCACGCCTCGATAGCCTTGGGGGAAGGCCATAGCCCTGTAAATTGACCGGTGAGCCCTCTTTCAACTAATTTCAAAGCAGATCTGCAAGAATCTTCAACGGGCAGGGCAACTGTGGGGATGCTGTCAAGTTTCTTTACAAACTTGTGTTGAGTTTCCCTTGCTGGACGTTTACTACTATCGCTGATCAGCTTCCTGAACGCAAGGATATCTGGTGGAGGAGGCAAAGGAGGAGGGGGTTTAGGGCCCCCTCCTGAGGCCATGGCGATGGAGGGAATACTCAGATCACACCAGGGGCTATTGCACGCGCGAAGCAAAGGTTTTCAAAACGGTCAACTCCTAAACGAAAAGAAAAAAATTTCAACTCTCGATGTCACATTATAGAAATGGGGTCTACTTGGATTTATCAACTCTGTCTAGAGGAAGGCTGGGAACACAGAGAGGCCGAGGGGCTCAATTTTAGTATATATATATATATATATATATATATATATATATATATATATATATAGATATATATATATATATATATATATATATATATATATATATATATATATATATATATATGTCTATATATATATATATATATATATATATATGTCTATATATATATATATATCTATATATATATATATAACAACAACAACAACTACTAATGAGAAGGTCACTGAAATGGTCCACCAAGACAACTTGGGAAACCACCTACGAGCTTAATTCCCGACTCCCTTTCGAACACCATACAAATTCAATATCGAAACAACGCTAGAGAAGCTCCCGAGCTCCTGATCTATAATTGCCAAACCAAACTCTTTGCATAACACAAATCAGAAATCATTTGTTTCTAACGAATTTCACTATGCCTCTAGGGAATCCCTGTTGGTAAAAAAGATACACTAGTCTCACATACATGCTAAGCACGTTTCCACTCTCCATTGATACAATCTCAAGGTCCCATTTCATTTTTCATTTTTATTAATGCCTATTTTCCCTCTTTCTTTTTATTATTATTATTAATAATATAAATATGGGGCAATTTTCCCATCATCTTTTTGATAATTTTATCCTCTCTCTAACCTATAGGAGACAATTAGGTGAGAGGAAATAAGAACTCCAAACTCAAAAAATGGCGGACATTACATGATGTGGTAGGAGCTTTCTAGTGACTTTTACATGGTGATGTTGTATTAATTGTGTCTCTAGGAGCAAGTGTTCAACATTGTCATCTTGTGTTGGAAGTGTGGTGGGGATATACTTGATGACTGGATGAGTTAGAATTTTCTATTATCTATTTATCTTAATATCATGTTGATGTGTGGTTGGATTATGCATGTTGTGGTAGTGAATTTTCCTGGGTGATATGAGTTTATGTTGTAACATTTTCATGTTTCATAGCAAGAAGTGTGTTTGATGATGTAGTACCCTTGTTGATGTAATTTGTTTTTGTATGTTTGAAGTAAATGGTGTGGAGGGAGGGTACTACATAATTCTTTGGTGATCAACCCTTTTCCTAAGATTTGATGAGGTATCATGATGTAATAGTCCATTAGTGGTGCACCCTATTTTCAAACTTAGTCGGAACTTTTATTTTGATGTTATGATGGTGGGGCTTTGTTCAGAGAACAAAATATTTGCATGGTAAAACAAGCATTGGATTGCAGCCCCTTATTGGCACACATTTTCATGTTGATTTAATCAATTGGTGATTATTCAGAGGTTGGGCTATAGTTTTGTTAGAACATTAACCTTTGTGGAAACATGTTGAGGTTGAATTAACCATTTAATGGTTAATTCAATCTATTTTATCTAGATTAAGTTAATTTGCTTGAATGCCATACTTGGAAGTTATCATACTTTAAGGGGTTTATTTGGAGGAGACTTAGGTTTTTACATGGAACGATCCTTTCTTGGTAGTCTGAAATGGAAAACAATAAATGGAGACTTAGCTTTTTATGTGAAGTCACCAATGGGGTTTATTTGTATTGAGGAGAGTAATTAAGATTAATATTGATTGGTTGGTTGAGTGTGTTGTCTCTATAGTTTGCTTCCTTTGACCTGGTGGCTTCATAGCTTAGTGTGAGGGTGGAATATATCCTAAATACTTATGGATCGGTGGAAATGACTCACACATAGTCAATTTTTTTACTTTCCCTTAGTTAGAAAACATGTATTTATCTTTGTTGTTTTAGAATTTGCTTCTTTATTTTGTGTCATGGTTATGAATTTGTGCAGTGTGTGCATGTGAATGTGCCTAACTCTGGTTATAAGCATGGTTTCCTTTAATCTCAATAATCCTCAATGAAGTTTCCTTGCATTTTCACACATGCATTTGCATATTATTTTGGGCCATTATTTTTTTCCCAAAGAAAACAGCCTAATCATCTTATTTATAGAGTGAGTACCTATATATGGCTTCTTAGCTTGTATGAGTGTAAAATAGTAACATTTCATTAGTTTTATATTTTCCAGAGTTTAGTTCATAGTAGATGTCCATTACATGAAGTATTTCATTTATACTTTTGCTGAAAAGGATGTTTATTTAGAGAAAGGAACACCCCCTAGGCCGAAATAGCCAACAAGAGACCATGGTAATACATGTGTTTTGGATGGGCTACTTAAATAAATAACTTCATTTCTATTCATAGAGTCAAAATAGGACTCTGGTACATGGAAGGGAGAGACCCTCCAATGTGCTCTTGATCTGTAACTTGGGGGAACTGTCACAACATGAACTGCTAGTTGTTATGCTTCACTCTTAAACTCCTTGTATATATGAGTAAGAGATTATGATGGAATTTGGAAACAATATTGCATGTAGTTCTTACTCATGCTTAATGGAAAATGTATGTGGAGTCACTTGAAATCCAACCTAGAACCATTTGTGAGTGCCCATAGATTGCTAAATCTCTAATGTGATCTACCAAGCAATATTGAGAAGTGTGCACACTGCAATGAGCTATGCTCTATTGCTGGTGGCACTTCCATGTCCATGTTTGAAAGATAATGTCTCACTTGAGGGTGTTAAGACCCATCCTCTAGTGTTGTTGAGTCTCTGTGTTCCCTTGAGCGACACCATCAAAATATCCTCTAGAAATTTTAGAATTGTATTTCAAAGGTATGATAGCGCAAGGAAGCCTCGTCTTTGGTGAGGTGCATAGTAAGTGAATGCTTGTCATCAACATGTAGAAAATCTTGAAGACATCTGAAGGTTTATTTTGGAATACACCATTGTTTTGAGCTAGCCAAATGGATCATATCACCTCTAGAACCAAAATTTTGTTCTCTTCTTTTATAGTTGTATTCCATTCATTTAATGCCTCAGTGTTATCTCCAATCCATTGTAGTTGCATTTTACATAGTCTATGAGTGATGGGTGTTGAAAATAGCAACAAGAAATTCTAAAAATAACATTGAGAATATTCCAATTTTGATTTGTCCTTGAATTAGAATTGTGAATTAAAATTCGAATTTAGTCTCATCAGCTGCTTGGAAAATAATTAATGAATTCATCTTGAGTTAATTAGTTGGAGAAATTCAAGCTAGAAGTCTTTGTGAAGTCATGCAACAATTATCCCTTAAAGTAAGGAAGTTATCCCTTAATTAGGGAGATAAGGATGAGTTGTATTTGAGTTGTAATTAGTTAGCTCAGTTAACTGAGTTAAGTCCAGTTAAATTTGTTCCAAACAGTTTGAGGAACTAATTGTGAGTTCAGTCAGTTAATGCATGAATGCATCAAACTAGCGTACTCCAGATAACTGAGGATTCTCTCATAAATAAGTCATGCATGTCAGTTCAGACAAAGACCCAGTTGAGATTAAAGACAGGGACATTGTACTATCATTTGGAGGAATTTTCCTATAAAGGAAACTCATCCATGCAGAAGGAACAAGGTTCCTTAAGGATTGCGTAGTTTTACAGGGTGTGAGATTAGTGTGAGTGATCAATGTTACACTTGGTAACAACTGGATCACCCAGGAGAAACTGCGCAAGGAAATAGGAGGCTTGGAGGGCGGATATGAAGGTTTGTGAGAAGCCTTGTTTGCTTGTGAGCATCTAGGAGGATTGTACTGAGAGCTGGCTAGTTGTGAGAGCTAAAGCCTTGTGTAATTATGAGATATTTCCACCTTGTATGATAATACAGATAGCGGGGTTTTTAGCTGAGTCTTTCCCCAGAGTATTCTTTTGTGTTTCATGTGTATTGATTCTTCTTCTTTGTTATATGTGTTCCGCTTGATCTTGCTCAAATCGATTAAGCTTCCGCAAAGTTTGTTTGTAGAAGTAGATCAAGTATTTTGCTTTAGTTACATTGCATTATCAGGTGATCTACAGTGATAATTTCTACATGGTATCAGAGGTAGTTGATCCATAGAGAAATTTATACAATGGCCAATATCTCATTGGTGAGACGATAATGAATCAAAAGGTGGTTTCATGCTTTCGTGTTATTACCTTAAGAGTGCATGTGTTAGGCCTTGTCCATCCTCTTCTTCTATGCATGTATAGGTTGTGATTGCACCCTTGAATTGAGATTTGGGGCACCAACCTTGGTTGTAGATAATGTTCTTGCATGTAGAGGGTCTAGACTTGTGCTTGAATACCTTATTTGGTGCAAAACTATTCATAAAGATTCATCAATTTATTTGTCATCATCATATAGATCAATTTATATGTCATTTTATATACATGCACATAATCAATCTTCCGAAAACATGGTTGATCTTTGTGTGCCTTAGACCATTAAATGCCACAAATCATAGTGAGATGTGCTTGAGTATGGGTTGAGTAATTGCACTATGGGAGAACTAATATGCATCTATAATGTATATCAAAAGAAGAAAGGTGCATAATAGGATGCATGTGGGGTCATAAGAGAGTCATCATGTCATTTTACTAGTGATAAAAATATAAAGGGGTATAAAAAATGTTAATGAAAAAATGGATACCTACAATATCTAGTGAAAGTAGGGGTTTTTTAAATTGGGAGGGTGTATTGGGTTAGTATTGGTAGGAGGTTAAATAAAGTGATTTTTAGAGGTATTTTTCAATATGTAGTCAAATTAAGGGTATTGTTTAGTATGTCACGAACGCATGTGATATGTTAGAAATTCATTGAGTGAAACCCCTGTGTCGTGGGTTAGGCGGTGAAGAAGAAGAAGAAGACCAATTAGATTTTGATGAAGAAGGGGAAAACAATGACGAAGACATGGCAGACCAAGATCTAGACTAGATGACTTATGGCCTACTTGCACTTCCGGGTGTGTTACACAAAATGCCGAGGCACCCAGAGAAGTTGTTAACAATGTATGACCCTAACAAACCAGTGAAGGCAAAGGATCACCTGGACAACTTTTACTTGAATCTGCAAATGCTTGAGGTACCTTACGATGATGTTGCATGTAGAGGTTTCCTTGTACCTTATATGGCAGAACAACTGTATGGTATCACAACCTTCCTCCGAACTAGATCCATAATTGGAGGGGTTCTAAGAAACTATTTCTTGAGAAATTTGTTGATGATAAACCCCCGCCATGCTTTTGAGAGAGCTAGGAAATATCAAGATGGAGCAGAGAGAGAAAGTGAAAGATGTCAATCAGAGGTTTAACCATATCTTGAATAGATTTACGGTAGACATGAAACCTCATGACTCCATCACTATTGATTATTTCACACCTGCCTTACCAACAAGCATTGCACAGTTCATGAAAAGAATTGCAAAGCCAACTTTGGCTGAGAATTTTGAAGAGCATATCATAGTTGAAAAGGACTTGTGTGTGATTGGAGTCATTGCAGATGATGAATCAACAAAGGAATCAAAGACACGGGGAAAATTCTCAGGTCTACATAAGCAAGGCCAAGGAGAAAGAAGAAATCGATATTTAGAGCTTGACTAGCACTGTCAAGTCCGTGTCCAATGAGCTGGTATAATTGAACCACAGGTCAAGCGAGACCACATTGAGCAGGAGGCCTCCTAGATTCAACATTATGAGAATCATTTCTAACTCTGACAACATCAACAACTAGTTGTTGTTGGCATTATGATACAGGTGTTGTCCTTGATGGCAACTCACTCACAAGTCTATTCAGATTTGATAAAGGGAAACTCACGTTGTAACACATCAATTCAGAGGTAACAGGGCATTGGTACAAAAGAACAGGAAGTTGGAAGAAAGGTCTATTGATCATAATCAAGAAGTTGAAGGAAAATGATGTTTTAAGATAGTTTAAGCTGTATACGTAGGTTCACCTTGTAAAAGAAGCGTATACACGCAAGTTCACAGAACAAAAAGAGCGTATACGTATGCACGCACTTTCACAAGAGGAAAAGCGTGTATGGGTTGGAAAATCAAGGAAATTCAAGATTAAAGAATACCAAGGGTCAATACCATGGTATTAGCCCACAATATTGAGCAAAGTAATGACTATTTGATCCTGTCCAAGAATACCACAGGTTCTAAATGTTGTTTTGGTCCGAGGTATTGAGAAAGGCCAAAAACTATATAAGGAGGAGAAGATAAAAGGGTCAAGTGTGCAAGTGAAAGGGTTTCTCAGGAATACTTCTATCTGAAGTACATTTTATGTTGCAGGGGCTATGATTATGATATAATCTAAAATATTGTGTGCACCTTGAATTCAATGTTGGATCAGGATCATGAGACCTGAAATGACTTATCATTGAATGATCTGATATTGGTTGGGCTAGATCTGATTGCTTACACATGTTTTATTCTTTAAATGTCATGATTTGGGTATGTCTGAAATCTGGAATAACAACGAAGTTGTAAGTTAGTATTTGTAGATATATACGTTGGTTTTCCTTGGTGAAGGCGCATATACACGTTGTTTCTAAGCTTCCAAGTAGCGTATACAAAAGAAAATCCTGTTATTCAGAAATGATTGATCTATATGATCTGGGTTGCTGGTTTACTATTGTCTGTTAATAATGTCTTCTTAGATCTGAAAGTAGAACTGAATGCATAAGGAGATTGAGTCTTATTGATTGATTGATTAATTGAAAAGGGTGATCTTTGCTGCTGACTGTCTAGATCTCTGTAATTTGACAGTAGATGTTCAGAATATTATAGGTTGGTGCAGATTTGATTTAGAAGTTTTATGTTTCAATATTTTTGGAGGTATACGCAGGTTTGGTTAAAGGAAGTTGCGTATACATGCAGGTTGGGTTCATTAAAGTAGTGTATGCATTCTGAAGTATGATTCTTGAAGTTGAAACTAGTTCTGAATGATGATGCAGATTTCTGGGTTCAGCACAGTGTTCTGCTGATAGTGATCTGACTGTTCAGATTCACTGATTATTGGTTGATGCATTTATTAAAATAGAGTTTGAGTTTCAAAGTTTCTGATGGGTCTAGTATGAAAATTTGATGAAACAAGGCCTTCATAATGTGTTGTTGTGTAACAGGAGCATCTAGTCTGAAAATTTTACGAAACGTGGTCCTTGGAGGAAGAGAGAAGGTCGTATCCTTCTGTAGGCCAGCACCTACGTACTAGTAAACATATCGGCTAGTACAAAGAGCTAGGGGGTTGTAGCTCCCTTCCAGTAGAAGCTGGAGAATGAGAGAAGGTTGTAGCCTTCTGCAAGTGGGTGCCTGCGTATTGGTATGAGTCTACACCAGTAGAAGATTGTAAATAGATTATTCTTTGTATTAAAAGAAGACAGAGACAACAATAACAGATGGTTTTTCTCCCGCATTGGGTTTCCACCTTAAATCTTGGTGTTCATGTGTGTTGCTTATGTGTGATGGTTTATTCTGTTATTGTTGCACATGATTACTGTTTAATGTTTAGTAAAGTACTGATGCACTGATTAAAGATCAACATATGTTGAATTAACTGAATCATAAGTTCACTGGATATATGCTGGTTACCTTAAGAACAATTGCATGCACACGCAAGTTCCCTTCACTGAAGTAGCGTATATAAATCTGATTATGAAATGGAAAAAGTTATTGATTTGTAAATACTGATTCACCTCCCCTCTCAGTATTATTCCCAACAATTGGTATCAGAGTGGGTCCTTTGGCAGAAGCTTGATCGCTTGAAGGAGATCTGTAGTAACAATGGGAAAGAAGCAAAAGAAGAAAGCACCTCAAAAGAAGAAGACATCTCAAAGGAACTGTGACAATGGGAGAGACAATTGGCTATTATGTGGAAGCAACTCTTCAGATTCAGAATCACCTTAGAATGAAGATGAACAAGCAAAAGAATTATTAAGTACGAATTTGTTGTCCTTTGGTGATACATTTCTCTGTTCATTTGAAGATAATGAATGTGACAACGAAACAACTGAATTTTCTCTTATGGGTGAAAGAGAAAGAAATCAAATAGAGGCAAAATTTAAAAAGCTCACAGACACAATTAGAGATCAAAAAGATCTAATTGATAAAAGGGAATGTGCCTACAAAGAAGAAGTTACCAGGTTAAAAGCTCAGTTGGAGGAAGGAAACAAAGTAAGGAAGCAATACAAGGAAAAGGAAGATCAATGTCAAAGGCTACAGGATGAAGTGACATCATTGAGAAATGAAGTAAATGAAAAGGATACAACAATCAAGAAACTTATAGAAAGATCCAGTTACTATAAAAGTCTTGAAGCTGAGATAGTCTCTCTAAAAGAAGATCTTGAAAATTCAAATAAGCAGAATGAAGAACTACCTCAAGAAGATGAAGAACAAGAAAATGAGATTCTCAAATTAAAACAACAAGTGGAAGAAGGAAGAAAAGATGAATAAATCATGAAGAGGCAGTATCTTGAAAAGGAAGAGCAATATCACATAGAGGTAAATATCATAAAAGGCAAATTAGAAGAAAAGGATAAACTTTTACTATTTCAAGATAGTACTTAGATTTTGGATGATATTCTTAGTGGGCAAAGGTCTCTTGCCATCAAATCTGGTCTTGGTTTTCATGAAACTATTAAAGGTGAATCTAGCTCACAAACTGAAGCAAGGAACTCTAATGCAAAATATGAAATGCTCAACAAGGAGATAAGAGGTCAACCCCATCAACAACCAAGGAAAGAAAGTCTTCAAAGAAAATCATTTACTCCTAACAATGGAAGTGATAATCGGTTCTTTCCTCTGATGACTAATGTTGAATGTTTTGTATGTCATAATTTTGGACATGTTGCAGCCAGATGCAAAAGTAGAATGGTTCAAACTAATAACCATCACACAGAAATATCATCAGCTTCCAGGTACTTTAAGGGATATTGTTTCTCTTGCAATATGTTTGGTCACAAAGCCATTGACTGCTATAGATGGAATATGGAACATATAAGATGTTATGCTTGTAACAAGTTTGGGAATATAGCAAAAGAATGCAGGAGAAAATTTCGGCCAACATACCAAAAAGAGCAAACATCATCACACTCCAAGGTATAGACTTTGAAGAAACATTTTCACCTGTTTCTTGACTTGAAGCCATAAGAATGTTTCTTTCTCTTTCAAGTTTTCGGAAATTCAAAGTGTGTCAAATGGATGTAAAATATGCATTTCTTAATGGAGAGTTAGAAGAAGAAGCTTATATTGAACAACCAGAAGGATTCATTCTAAGAAATGACGCAAAGCTTGTATGCAAGCTCAAAAAGGCTCTTTGTGGATTAAACAAGCTCCAAGGGCTTGGTACTATCGCCTTGAAAAATATCTACAACAACAAGGGTTCACAAAAGGATCTGTAGACAGCAACTTATACACCAAGATTGAGAATGATAAACTACTAATTATTGTTGCTTATGTTGACGATATCATCTTTGGAAGCAATGAAGAATTTATGAGTCAAAACTTTGCTTCGCTTATGTAGCAATAATTTGAAATGTCCTTAATTGGTGAACTTACTTATTTTCTAGGTCTACAAGTACAACAAACAAAAGATGGTATTTTTCTTTCACAAACTAAATATCTCAAGCAGATTTTGAAGAAGTACGGAATGGAAGATTCTAAACCAGTATGCACTCCAATGGTAACATGATACAGTCTCAGTTCTAATGATGAATCACCTACAGTGAATCAACCAGCATACAGATCTATGATTGGAAGTCTGCTCTATCTAACAAGTACCAGACTTGATATCATGCATGTAGTAGGAATTGTTGGAAGGTTCCAAGCAAATCCAAAGGAATCACATCTTTAGGCTGTAAAAAGAATATTCAAATATCTTCAAGGAACTCAAGACTTTGGTCTATGGTATCCTAAAGATACAAATCTTTCTCTTCATGCATATATAGATGCAGATTGGGCAGGAAATGTTTATGATCGAAAAAGCACTACTGGAGGTGCATTCTATATGGGATCACGGTTAGTATCTTGGTTCAATAAGAATCAAAGTTCAATTACCTTATATACAACTGAAGCGGAATATGTGGTTGTTGCATCTTGTTGCACACAACTACTCTGGATGATGCAAACATTGCAAGAAATTCAAATCACATGTTCTCCACCCATCTCCATTTTATGTGATAATACAAGTCCCATTAGTATTTCTAAAAATCCAGTCATGCACTCCAAGACCAAGCACATACCCATTTTCTATGAGAACAAGTGCTTGAACAAAAGGTTAAATTGGAGTATGTTCCCTCCAAAGAATAGGTTGCTGATATATTTACCAAACCGATTCCTAGAGAAACATTTGATTATCTTAGACAAAAGCTGGGAGTAGTTTCTGCATCATCCTGCTGTTAAATCCAATTTTCAAAAGAAGGTTCCTATACGCGAGTTTCATAAAGGATAGTCACGTATATACATGAGTTTCTGTGGCTGCAGGAGCGTATATGTTTTTCTGATAGAAAAACAGTGGGTTAGACTCTGTCATGGGTGCTTAGTCTAATATTGATGATTACAGTCTGCTGATATGCTTTGTTCATTGATTTTTATCTAACTGATGAAGATGCCTTGATGAATGATTTGTTGACAATGCACATGTAGCACAGGTTCAAGGGGAGCATTAGCCTTCACAAACATTCTGTATTGTTGGCATTATGGTTGTTGATTTCAACTATGGTTTCAGATATTCATATTAATTGTTGCATAGGTCATGTAAAGATCTAGGGTGTAATATGTCTCCTTCTGTCATAGTATATTTTTGAATGAGTCCTATTGGACATATGATGTAATTTGTATCCCCACTATGCATGGGAAGGATGATGTAATAATTGCTATATTTCTGTCATGTATAAACAATTGGTATATCCCCACTTGGTTGGGTGGATGAGTCAAATTTGGTGTATCCCCACTTGGTTGGGGGATTGATGTATGCATGAGTCATTGGTGATAGGAAGGTCATACTCACATGGTTGAGTTATAGAGTCATGTTATTATTTTGAAAAAACATCTCTGGAAACTTTGCATGTACTTAGGGGGAGCATGGACAACATAGTGTATCTCAAAGGGGGAGCATATCTTGGTCTGCCCTTTTCCCTTGATGTCAAAAGGGGAGAGTATTTTGGTGATGCTTGATATCTCAAACAAGTTCTACAGCTTGAAGTAATCAACACTAATATGGTTGCCATCAAGTCCAAAGGGGGAGATTATTGGCATTATGATATAGGTGTTGTCCTTGATGGCAACTCACTCACAGCTCTATTCAGATTTGATAAAGGGCAACTCACATTGTAACAGGTCAATTCAGAGGTAACAGGTCATTGGTACAGAAGAACAGGAAGTTGGAACAAAGGTATACTAATAATAATCAAGAAGTTGAAGGAAAATGATGTTTTAAGATAGTTTAAGCTGTATATGCAGGTTCGCCTTGTCAAAGAAGCGTATACACGCAGGTTCACAGAAAAAAAGAGCGTATACGTATGCACACACTTTCACAAGAGGAAAAGTGTGTATGGGTTGGAAAATCAAGGAAATTCAAGATTAAAGAATACCAAGGGTCAATACCATGGTATTAGCCCACAATATTGAGCGGAGTAACGACTATTTGATCCCGTCCAAGAATACCACAGGTTCTAAATGTTGTTTTGGTCCGAGGTATTGAGAAAGGCCAAAAACTATATAAGGAGGAGAAGATCAAAGGGCCAAGTGTGCAAGTGAAAGGGTTTCTCAGGAATACTTCTATCTAAAGTACATTTTATGTTGCAGGGGCTATGATTATGATATAATCTGAAATATCGTGTGCACCTTGAATTTAATGTTGGATTAGGATCATGAGACTTGAAATGACTTATTATTGATTGATTTGATATTGGTTGGGCTAGATCTGATTGCTTACACATGTTTTATTCTATAAATGTCATGATCTGGGTATGTCTGAAATCTGGAATAGCAACGAAGTTGTAAATTAGTATTTGTAGATATATACATTGGTTCGCCATGGTGAAGGTGCATATACACGTTGGTTCTAAGCTTCCAAGTAGCATATACAAAAGAAAATCCTGTTATTCAGAAATCACTAATCTATCTGATTAGTGCTGCTGATTTACTGTTGTCCATCAATAATGTCTTCTTAGATATGAAAGTAGAACATAATGCATAAGGAGATTGAGTCTGATTGAGTAATTAATTAAGTGAGAAGGGTGATATTTGCTGCTGACTATCTAGATCTCTGAAATTTGATAGTAGATGTTCAGAATATTACAAGTTGGTACAGATTTGATTAAGAAGTTATATGTTTTAGTATTTTTGGAGGTATACCCAGGTGTGGTTAAAGGAAGTAGCGTATACACATAGTTTGGGTTCATTAAGTAGTGTATGTATTCTGAATTATGATTCTTGAGGTTACAGCTGGTTTTGAATGATCATGCAGGTTTCTAGGTTCAACACAATGTTCTGCTGACATTGATCTGACTGTTCAGATTGACTGATTATTGGTTGATGCAGTTATTATTATAGAGTCTGAGTTTAAAAGTTTCTGATGGGTCCAATATGAAAATTTTATGAAACGAGGCCTTCATGTTGTGTTGTTGTGTACCAGGAGCACCCAGTCTGAAAATTTATGAAACGTGGTCCCTAGAGGAATAGAGAAGGTCGTAGCCTTTTGTAGGCCAACACCTACATACTAGTAAACATATCGGTTAGTACAAGAGATAGGGGGTTGTAGCTCCCTTACAGTAGAATATGGAGAAAGAGAGAAGGTTGTAGCCTTCTGCAGGTGGGTGCTTGCATACTGGTATGAATATGCACCAGTACAAGATTGTAAACAGATTATTCTTTATATTAAAACAAGACAGAGACAACAATAACAGGTGGTTTTCTCCCACATTGGGTTTCCACCTTAAATCTTGGTGTTCATGTGTGTTGCTTATGTGTGATGGTTTATTTTGTTATTACTGCACATGGTTATTGTTTAATGTTTAATAAAGTATTGATGCACTGATTAAAGATCAACATATGATGAATTAACTAAATCATAAGTTCACTGGATATACGTTGGTTGCCTTAAGAACAGTTGTGTGCACACGCAAGTTCCCTTCACTGAAGTAGCATATATAAATATGATTGTGAACTGGAAAAAGTTATTGATTTGTAAATACTGATTCACCTCCCCTCTCAGTATTATTCCCAACAACCATCCAAGTCTGCGTAAAGCTTGAAAGTTGTGTTGAATGTTGAAAGTATGGGAATGGATCAATACTGTTCGTTTCATCAAGAGTATCATTCAGAAAAGACATGCCTGCAATGGAACCACAACATGAACACTCTTGTTGCGCATATTATTGATACAATGCTTTCAGATGAGTAGATTGAGCTTGCGGAAGAGAAGGAAGAGAATGTTGCTGCCGAAGAAATTACAAGTGTCAGACATGTAGTGAATACACTCAGTTGTGTTTTCACAGTTGAGAAGAAGAGTGTCGAAGAACATTCATTGAGTGAGGCCTCGACCCAACAACAGAACACTCAATAAAAATTGAGAATCCAAGGGTTGGCCTCCACTCAAGGGTTGAAAAACCAGAGGTTGAAAGAGAATTTGCTGCGAAATATCACATCGCCCATCAACTCATCTTAGAACACTCAGAGCAAGTATTGCAACACATCTACAACAAAAGGTACTTATACAAAAAATAAAAGTAATCCAATCACTCTAGAAGTAGCAGATGAGCGAACTCCACCAGACACTTCAACAATATCTCCCACACTAGATTATAACATAGTTGAAGATATGAATAAAGCTCGCACAAATATCTCACTTTTTGAACTAACTAAGATCGTGAGCCAATGGGAACTGCTTGCCCATGCACTCGAACAATCTGCCTTAGGTAATAATGCTTCTTCATAGAAGGGATATGGTATGTCCTCTAGTTCTCTTGAATCTGTACTTAATGCTTTAACGTTAGATGAAAACACACTTTGCCCTCCATTTCTATTAACGTTCGAAATTTTCAATTATAATGTGCACAATTGCTTAGTTGATTCTGGTGCGTCTGTAAACATAATGCCTTTATTAGTAGTAAAGGAAATCAATGAAAAATGGGATACAACATATGCATAGATCATTCAGCTAGATAGGTCTCTTATCCATGCAATTGGTGAACTCATAAATATGCTAATATGCTTATCATCCGACCAACGAGTTCACCAATGTATAAACATAGTAATTGTGGACTTTACGAAAGCATACGGTGTATTGTTGAGTATAGATTGGTGCAACAAGTTACAAGGGTATTTTGCGATGGACTGGTCACATTTGTGGCTTCTGTGCAAGGCCAGAAACAATCAGATCTAGGTGAACTCAGAGCAATACATGAAACAGATGGTAACTCCCCTAGAAGGTGAAAATGAGCAAATGGACTTCACATATCTTATCTTTGCGAATTTATTTCTTGAAACTAATATGGGTGTTATATTTATCAACCATCCGTAGTACCACCTAACACACAGTTGGAGCTCCTTCCTAGTCCAACTGATGAAAATGACATTTGTACAGTTAGTAGTAATAATAGTACTAGTGTAGCACATAGTCCTTGTACATATGATGTTTGGACATTGTATTTTGATGGTTCTAAAACATAGGAGGCTTCTGGAGTTGGTTGTGTTTTAGTAGACCAATGAAAAAGGAAACATTTGATCTCCAACCACTTGGAATTCGAGTGCACAAACAACACCGCAGAATATGAAGCACTCATCTTGGGTTTGCAAAGAGCCATTGACCTCAATGTTGCAGTTCTCAAAGTAGTAGGTGACTCAGAAATTGTCGTATGATAGGTATGTGATACTATACACTGTGTGTCACCTCATATGAAGAGTTACTAACAAGAGGTATGAAGTTTTATTTCACATTTCCAAGCGTTCAATATTATTTTTGTTCCTAGATTACGCAACTCAGTTGTAGATGCATTGTTAAATGTTGTTGTTAGGTTATCACCGCTTAGGGACTATTTTTCTGTAGAGATTCTTCATAAACCATCTGTCCCTGAAAACATCACTAACTTACACATTTTCAATGATGACCAAGAGATACCACACTTCATGGACACCGATGTGTTCAAGGACATAGCTATCGACGAAGACGAGCACAAGAAAGC
Organism: Pinus tabuliformis; assembly: GCA_031772625.1. Lineage (NCBI taxonomy): Eukaryota > Viridiplantae > Streptophyta > Pinopsida > Pinales > Pinaceae > Pinus > Pinus tabuliformis. The sequence goes on from CM062819.1 coordinate 1,457,804,661, forward strand.
ATTGCAGGATGCAACTTGCAAGAAAAGAGAACCCCATGCTGAAAGGCGTGGTATCACTGGAAAAACTCTATGACTTGGAGAATCACTTCTAAGGGCCAGTCAATGTGAAAACCCATAGTTTGATGCTATTGCATGAGTAAATAAATCTTGGGACAGAAAAAGATCTGAAGTTTATTAAATCTTGGTACTTGTTGTACACCACATGAGCGGAAAGCTTTCATCCACCTATTCAATCAATATTGAGATGTATTCATGTGGACATACGATGACCTCACAACTTATGACATGTGAATAATCTAGCATGTGATTCTAATCAAAGAAGGGACCAAGTCGTTTCAACAAAAGTTGCGGAAGGTACATCTGACTCTTGAGCCTTTGATTCAAAAGGAGTTGGGGAAGCTGCTAGATGCTCAGATCATATACAAAGTGAGACATTCTACTTGGGTATCAAACTTGGTCCTGGTGAGAAAAAAGTTTGGGGAAATTCGCTTGTGCGTTGATTTTTGCAACCTAAACCACGCCTCGGACAAGGATAATTACCCTGTGTCATCTATGGAATAGATACTGCAAATAGTATCGGGGTCAAATATGTTTTCCTTGTTGGATGGATATTCTGGTTACAACTAGGTTCTAGTCTAATATCACGACAGACTAAAGACAACATTTCACACGAAGTGGGGTACGTTCACATTTAAAAGAATGCCATTTGGCTTTATCAACATCGGTGCAACATTTCAACATGCCATGGACATCGCATTCCGTAGGTTGGTCAAACATAGCATAGTGGTCTATCTTGATGATCTCACATTATTTTCCAAGAAGAGATTCGACCACATACGCCACCTGAAGAAATTTTTTGAGTGATGTCGCAAATACGAGATATCCCTTAATCCCAAAAAGTCAATTTTCACAATGTTTAAGGGTAATATCTTGGGCCATATTATTACAAAGAGTGGGATTAAAGTAGACCTGGAAAGGGTCAAAGCCATCATGTAGATTCCCTTCCCAGTGAACAAGAAATCCATGCAGTCCTTCCCGGGGAAGATCAATTTCCTCCATAAGTTTATCTTTGATTATGCAGATGGTTAAGAAGGATGCGATATACAAATCAGATAAAATGGAAAAGGACGCGTTCTCCATCATTAGGCAAACCATTGCAGAAGCACTTGCTTTGTATAGCCCAGATTTCAACAAAGATTTTCTGCTTTACACCCACGCATCTGATACTTCTCTTGTCGTAATGCTTACTCAGAAGGATGACTAGAATAATGAGCGACCAATATATTTCATGAGTGCTAGCATTCGGGGACTCGAACTCAACTATCCCGCCATTGAAAAGCAAGCATACATAATTTATAAGGTGGTGAAACATTTCCGACCCTATCTCGTGAAAAATCATTGCATCATCTTTGTTTCGAACCCAGCAGTCATAGCACTGTTCATTCAACAAGAGTTTGGTGAGAGAAGAGCAAACTAGATGACCAGTCTACAGGAGTACGATCTGGAGTTCAAACCAATTCACACAATCAAGGGCTACGGTCTTTGTCAGCTAGTAGCAGAAGCAATAGATGCGAAAGAATAAGATTCGTCTGGTTGGGAGCATGAAATCGAAATGTACAATGTCGAGTGAGCTTCCCCCACTACCATTGCAAACTCTTGGTACACATATGTGTGCCAATACCTTGAGCATGACGTTGTGCCCTCCTATTTATACACATGGCAGAAGAGGGCACTCAGAATTAAAGCATTATCTTATTAATTGGTACATGGGGTGCTTTTCAGGAAGCACCATAATGGAGTGTTGCTCAGGTGCCTAGAAGCACACGATTCAGAGAAAGTATTGCATGATCTCCATAACAGACCAACTGAGGGACACTTTGCGGGTAACACAACTGCACATAAATTTATGCGGGTTGGTCTCTATTGGCCCACATTATTCAAAGATGTTCATGCCTATGCCTACAAGTGTTTGGTTTGTCAAAGGTGTGTCAACCAAAACAGAAAGTTAGCCACCCCTTTACAGCTTATTACAATGGAAGAATCATTTCAATAATGGGGCTTGGATGTCAGCAGAGAAATATTTCCACATTCATCAAAGCAACACCGCTACATCCTCACTGCTACAAACTATTTTACGCGGTGGACAAAATAAGCTTCACTTAAGAAGGTGAATGACCGGGAAGTCACCAAATTCCTTAAGCAGAATATCATTTTCAGGTTCGGCATTTTGACTTCACTTGTTTTTGATAATGCAACATATTTTTCATCATTAAAACTATACGACTTTGCATTAGAAAATGGAATTGTATTCAAACATCTAGCTAACTACTATATGCAAGGACATGGTCTTGCTAAGTTCTCAAATAGGAACCTTATCTGCATCATCAAGAAGACCATCTTCTCTGAACAAAGAAACTGGAACTTTGCTTTGGTAAATTCCTTATGGGCTGACCGAGTCACGCTAAAACCCTCTCTGAAGACGTCCCCTTACTTCCCAATGTATAGAAAAGAAGCCATACTTCCCCCTAACATTTACTTTCCTGCTCTCCATCTTTCATAAGAATCCCAAGGCAAACCTTGTTTATTGGTTTAGCATAGGATGGACACCCTTCACAAGCTACAGGAAGAAAGGTTGAAAGAAAAACAAAAAAATTCCCTTCATCAGAGTCGTATCAAGAGGTGGTTTGACAAGAAGTTTGCAGGGAAGAATAACTTTAGTGTGGGTGACTTAGTCTTAAACGAGGACAAAGCCCATGAGGATAAAGGAAACACACCAAGTTTAAATCCCTATGGATTGGACCATTCACTATTCACGAAAAGCTTGGCCAACACACATATCATCTACAATCACTAGATGGGAAGATTGACTCTCTCCCTGTCAATGGCCAAGATTTAAAACATTCTTTTCAATGATGATTTGGGGCAATGCCTTACACTATGTACATAGTCTTTTCTTGATTGCTTGATTTTGCTTTATGTTTCTATCATGTAAAAAAATCTTGCTTGTCCACATGTTTTCAGGCTTCTTTGTGTGCAACTAAACTAAAAGTGAGTCTTGTGACACTTCAACATTTGGCTAACCTTTGGTTTGTCTTCCTTGTGTTGGTTATATCTTTGGTCGATTAAGTTATGATGGAAAATATGATCCGACTGTGAGGAGAGTTTTTGTTAAACCATGAACTTGTGTCCATTCAGGAAACCTTATGCTCACACTTGGTTCTTATGTTCGGTGTTTTCATGCTCATCCAATTAGTAGAAGAGGAGAAGGGGAAAAATATAAACAAACAAACCTAAATCAGAGGTCTTTATATGCTTCTCTGAAGGAACAATCTCTCCTACTCTCAATAAGTTGGGATCCCTATTCTTCCCATAAAATGAATAAGTGTCGATGTATAGTCCTATAAAATAAATAAATAAATGCGAAAGAAGAGAAAGGCTTCCCGCGTAGAGAGGTGAAGCAAGAAACTCCATCAGGGTACTAATTAGGGTCACTGGAAGTGGATCATTGTTTGTGTTTCTATAGTGACTTTGCCAAGGTATTGTCCAGGCCTGCTGGCAGCAGAGCAACACCAGAGATGAAAAATCATACTCTAAAAATGTTAAGTTCGTGAAGTTCACTACCCTTCGCAACTTAAAACATTGCAGTATTGTTGAATCTTATGTTATGTTCAACCGAGAGGGTATAAAGGGGACCATGTTTTTGCATGGGGTAAGTGGGAGACCAAATTAATCTACATGATGAATCAATACTCCCTGAAGAAAAAAGACCTTGCACGAAAGAGTTAAGCAAGGTAGAGAAGCAAGAATTCTACCAGTGTGTCGCCAAGTGTTGTCACAGCTACAACACCCTCCAATTTTTTCACTTGCACTCAATTGCAAACATTGAAACTCATTCAATGTGGTTTCTTGAAGTATTTCCATCCCTTTTGCAAGAGGAAAAATGTCATCTTTTCACATGTTAGCTGTCGCACAATGTGTATAAGCATGTTTTTCTGGTTTCAAGGGTTCATATTTGTGTAAATGAGTTGGTATAACCTTGTAAACATATGCCACACTCGTTTCTAAATTAGTAAGCACTTCCGCACAAGTGTCGTCACGGTCATCACAAAGTGTATCTTTAGTGTCACACTTGTCGTAAGTGGTCGTAAAGGCGTCACATTGAGGGAATTTTATTGTTCACGTGTCTTGGATGATCTATGTTATTGTGTTATCAAGTATTCTAAGTGTGTGATCACAGTCAAGTCTTATCACTGTTCACATCAACCTCATCTAATCTCGCACTTCGTAAATTTCTTAGAACTTTCCAACCAACCAACTCAACCTCATCCGACCTTCATGAACTATGTATTATGCAGTCTCAACCTTCTGGTTGTGACCTTGCCCCTTAACACTGTGCAATGTGCAGTTCCTACCTCCTAGAACATTGCACTGTGTAGTTCTAGTGCTCAAGCCCGAGCATTGGCTCCCTTAATTGTGCAATCCATCTTCCCAGCCTAACCTCAATTGCATATTGTGAAATCCCTAGCCTCAAGCTCAATCATTGAGCCCCTGAGCTGCATAATTGCGTAGTGGCCCAGTCTCCTCTCTCTCCCATAAATGCGCAATGGTGTGATTCAATGCCCATCCCCTCAGCCTATCACACTGACCTTCAAAAATCATGCAGTTTTCTCCCTCAGCCCAGCCTCGACTGTGAATTGCATAGTTTTAAGGCTCGATTCTCATCCCTGACTGCTTGAATTATGCAATTATGTAGTCACTGAGCCCCTCTCCCAGCTTGTCACCAGGTTCTGACTCATTCAATGGATCAACATGCACTATATTAGACTAGGGGTTTTTGTCACACTGATGTTGTCTTGTCATGAGTGAATTGTAGATTCAAGTATATTATCATACTATGGAAAGATGATGAAGAAGGGAAACATGCTTAAATACCTCTTTGTAGCTGAGTACACAAGTTGATCAACCGAGAGAGAGATAAGGGACACTAATTTGTGACCACAACTCAAGACTTGAGATCATTGAAGACTCCTTACGATCAAGTCATATGGAGGTGGATAAAAGAACACTCTCAAGTAGACACATAGCAAGGAGCAACAAGAGTGTCTTGGCATTGCCATATCATTAAGAAGTCCATGTCAACAATGTCATGTCATGAGTTTTCACATGCCACACCATATTGTGGATGATGTAATTATCTATTCAAAATGTATTATAAAGTGGAAGTCCAAAGGACACATTTAGAATATCAAGAGTCATGTAAAGTTGAAAATTCATAGGAAACCAAAGAGTCATTAGTTATATATACACCCTCATTGTATAAGCAAAGGACTTTTCACCTTGGCTCCTCCCGCATAGCATTAGAGAGACAAACTAGTTCTTTTGAGGTGTTGGGAGTGGCTCCAATGCTCCACTATTGGAGCTAGTGGTGTTCATTTTATACACGTGTCTTGGAACTTTTACTTAATATAAGAATCCTCATCTACTTCATGTTCTTCATGCATGGATTATGAATATTTGTAAGACTATTATGTGGATGTTTGTAATTCATGTTTACTTTCATCTGTGTTAGAGTAGTTGAACTATTTCGATTATTTTAGTACTTATCATATTGAGAATTTGTTGTAATGGTTACTATTGATGTCAAATCCTTGTGGACTATTCCATTGGATATTAGACATATCTCTCTTGTTGATTGATTATATTGACCACCTTATCTTTGTGGACTATTCCACCGGATGTTAGACGAATCCTTCTTGGTTATGTGTGTCTCTACTAGGGTGGTGCTATTACCTCTATCTTAAAGGCTCAATTTCTTTTCTCCATCCACTATAGAAGAAAATTGAGACACTTACATTCAAACATCCACCAGTGACACTCACTTGCCTTTTAAATGCACATTTGCATTCCTCTCTCTTAATGATAGTTAGATCCAAGGCAAATCTTTAAGAAACCGGAAACCGAGCCATATTCTGGATGGGGCTCCTATTCCAAATGGTGTGAGGTCTAATTGGGACCACATATCAAGGAAACCCCTTGAATGTTGGCGGGTCCACCACTGTCAACAGGTCTAAACACATAACTATGCACTAGTTATAGTATTCCCTCTTGCCTCTTAGTGTCAGAGGATAATTTCACTTGTCTCTACTTCCCATATAAACAATGTTCACAAAAATTAAAATCCAAAGAGAAATTAAACATACCTTCTACCATAACATTACCGTGCAGTACTCGAAGACCTTTCTCTCTGATATGTCCCAATATTTGAATCCACGCCATAGTATTTTCTCATGAATTACAAGATTTTTTCCTTCTTCAACTCCACTCTCAAGAAAAATGGAACAATTGCAACCATCACTAACATTTCTTGAAAACAACTTATTCAAATTTCCAATGTGAACTCTCCTAAGCACTACCATTTCTCCTTGAACAATCCTATTATTACACCCACATCATTCATCTTGCTTACAAAAATCAAATTTCTAGCTAATCCTGGAATGTGCATATCACTATGGAGTTTCCTAATCGTTCCACCCATGAGTTTCAACTTGAATTCTCCTCGTCTTATGATTCTGGCTCTCAAGTCATCTTCTAAGAAAACATCATCACCATCGAAACTTTCATACTCTTAAAACCACTCCTTGTGAGGATTCATATAAAAAGGTGTGCATGAGTTGACCAACCGAGCCTCATGATCTATATGTATACTTAAAGAAGCCAATGCCTCATGAACTACCTATATACTTGAAGAAGCCAAGTACATCCATCTAAGGAGTTTTTTTGCTTCCACAGAAGGAGCATCTTCAGATTCCTTCCCCTCCTCTACAATTTTGGATTTACAATATTTCATTTAATGTTGTTCTTTTCCACATTTCCAACATACCTTGGCAAGCTTTCTTAGAGATTTCAATCTTCCTTTAGATTTATATCTTCCGCTTGAGAACATATTTCTATTTCCTTTTTGGGAGCGTCCTCTTATAGACAAGGCATCTTTGTTATGGATCTACATGTTTTTCTGTCTTATCTCCTCCAACAACAAGGATGAGATTATTTCATTAAAATGTAAGGTAGTTACATTACTACCTATGGCAACAACCAGAATATCCCATGAGTCTAGTAGAGAACATAAAAAACTAATGCACTTACCCTCATCTGAAATCTTAATATCAAATGAAAACAAATAACCCATCCCTAATATTGAAGCATTTAGATGCTATTTTGTTGAGTTTCCATCCATCATCCTCAAGTCATACAACTTTTTACGTGGGAAAAATTTGTTTAGCAGGAACTTAGACTGATACAAATCCCCTAACTTGTCCCACAAATCCTTTGACATAACTTCCCCTGACACATTTAATAATACCGAATTTGGGAGACACAATTATATTGTGCTCTTTTCCTTTCAATTCAACTTCATCTAGTCTTCTATTGACATCCTTGTCTATGTAGAAACTCGATCCACAACAATCCACTAATATTTTTCCACCAACAAGTATTCCATTTTGAGCTTCGATAGCTCAAAAATTTTCTCGTTCAATTTCTTGATCTCTATTTTTGAATTGTTTGCCATTTCTTTTCACCACAAGAATCAATCTCGTAGATCTCCCACTGTAACAAGGTCTACCACCGGTGCGAGCCAAACCCCTTAGCCATAAAGGCACTCCCTTGAATCCAAAACTAATATGATACCAAATGTAAGTTTCAAACATATTCTTAATAAAATGGAAGAGATACAATGGAAAATACACAAATTTACACGAAGATTTTATCTTGGAAACCCAAACTCGGGAAAACCAACAAGCTTTTTTTAATTATATTTTTTGTATAGAGTTACAATACAATATACATCTTGTGGGTTACATGAATCACCATTCCAATTGTAATTCCATAATCAAAACTACAAAACCATGGGCGAAAAACACCATGTTCCACAAAAAACTTTTAGCAAAAATCTGGGTTGAAAAATACCAAAAATCGGTGAAAGAAACCGCATAAAAGGATTCTTTGGGGGCATTGTCCCAAACCCTATGGAGGGGGCTCTTGCCTGCTTGCATACCCCTTCCCAAGGGGGCATGAAGCACCATCTTAGAAAGATACTTCAATATCTTCATTTGTGTGGCACCAACTTGCATATAACTTCTTTAAAATTGATCTGTCACTAGAACATCAAATCTACTTGCTACTTCTTTAGATATTCTCATTGACGTTCCAAGTGAAATTTGTGGAAACTTGTTTATTTTTGGCCTCTTCCCAGGATAGTGTGCCACATGTCCAATTATTTATATCCAATTGTGAAATTTTTACCTGAGTCACTTAGGTATGCCTCCTTAGATCTCTAAAATTTTAACTGTCTGAAGTGTCTAAGAAAAGGAATTATAGTGAAAATGCCATGATCACTCTTTTGAAATTGATTTTAGGACCATTCACAAACCCTAATTTCTGCATGGTATATCTTTAAAATTATAGTGAACTAGAATATGATTTTTTTCCTAGGCGTCCCTAGAGTTGTTTTATGAACATGCTCAAAGTTTCATGGTCTCATTCTTCACATAAAGTGAATTATAGAAAAATTTCTAAGTTCACTTGTTTAATATTGTTTTTAAGATTATTCACAAAACCTAACTTCCAAATGGTATATCTATGAAATTATAATGAATAGCATTTAAAATTTACACCAGATGTACCTCACAATGTTTTCTCAATCTTCTCCAAATTCCATGGTCTGAAATGTCCCTTAAAATATATTATAGCGAAAAATACCAAGATGAATAATTTGTGACATATTTTAGGACTAATCATAGACCCTAATTTCCACAGCAGGTATTTCCAAAAATATAGGGTAACAAAATATAAAAATTTAACCAAATATTCCCCTTGATTTCTTGTCAATATGCTCAAAATTTCCCCATTTGAAGCATCCTAGTAAAAAATTAAAGAGAAAATTCCAATATGACTCATTCACTTCACAAATTACATTTTGACCCACACACTTTCCTTCAAATATTTTCTCTTTCATGAAAAGGCATGTTAATTCAAAAAGACACGCCAATTCATTAATCAAATAATTAATTCCCCTTTTATTTTACTTTTCCACATAACATGGGAAAATACCATGGGCTTCCTAAACCATGGGTTTTAAACCACCATTTCACTTTTTGACTTCTTTATGTAAATTAACTTTACACCCTTTTCATGTAACTTATTTTTTTATTTTAACTTCACCTTTTTCATGATCACTCCACTTTTGTTATATATATATATATATATATATATATATATATATATACACACACACATGTACATATAATATCAATGATATAATATCTTTGACAATAATGCCAAAAATTAGTTTAATAATCACCCCCTTTATCATTGATGACAATCCCACAACAAAACACATAATCCACCAGGAATATAAAGAATTCCCCCTCTTGCTACATTACCTCCCTTGTCTATGGCTCTCTCCCCTTAGGCAACAATGACAAAGGGATGCTCCCCTTGAACTTGTGCTTCTCCCAATCATTATCCAAAGTAAAGTCTCAATCAATTAGTCAATTAGAAAACAAGAGAACATGGTCTAGTCGATTAGAAAGTTGGACAAGAGCACATCATTATCTATCAATCCAATAGTCTCCATTATTCTAATAGTGTATGTTAATCACATGAGAACACAATCACATGTGTCAATAACATAAGGTAGTCAATTGCACAAAATCATAGTCAATCCATTGACCAATCTATTAATACCTCATGCAAATAAATAACCTCAATAACACTCCTAAAGTGGGGCTCAAAGATTCTTGCACCTCACATTACAAAAATTTTCAACAACACCATACAACAGGGGCTCCCCAGAGAATGGAAAGCTAGTCTGGCAATACCTCTTTTCAAGAATATTATACATCAATAATCCCTCCAATTATAGGACCATCGTGATAAACCCTTTGTTTGCAAAGCTATTTGGAAGAATGCTAGAAAACAAAATTAGCAAGTGGGTAGAAGAAAGAGGTAAGCGTGCTAAAGGGCAAGCAGGTTTTAGACCTAAACATTCCACAGTTGATCATTGTATAACTTTAAGGCACATCATTGAAAAAGTTTGGGAGAAAAAGGAAGAAGTCTTTTGTTGCTTTGTTGATTTCAGAAAAGCGTTTGACTTGGTTCCTAGGGATAATATTTGGCACAGAATGGAGGAACTTGGGGTTCCTAAACATTTGGGAGTAGCTGTGCATAGGCTGTATGAAGAGGTGAAAGTCAAAATTAGAACTTCAACAGGCATTTCTGAAAAGTTTCAGAAGCGATATCAAGGTCAAGCAAGGTTGCCCACTTTCTCCTACCCTTTTTGGTTTATATATCGAAAAGCTTGAGGAGTGGTTAAATTCGCAAGGGGGTGATGGTATCTATTTGGGAAAGTTTGTTATAAGACTTATTTTATATGCAAATGACCTTATTCTAATTGCTAAATTAGCTCTTGGTTTGCAAGAGCACTTACTATCCCTTGAGCATTTTTGTAGAAGTGTGGGGATGCAAGTCAATATCAACAAAACGAAAGTAGTGGTTTTCTCTAAGAAAAGAAAACATAACCAACATAAGTTCTACTTTTAAGGAAACATTCTGGAAGAAGTTGCATATTACAAATATCTCGGAACTGACTTCAACAAAAATCTAAGCTGGAATGGTTGTAGAAAGAAAAGAACTTTGGGGGGTTGGAAAGCATTTTATGTTTTTCAAAATAGGTGTAGAGAGGCAGAGTTGTGGGACTGGAAAACCACTCAAACACTTTTTGGGCTTCTAGTGATTCCAGTGATTCTCTATGGTTGTGAACTATGGGCCAACAATACATCCGACATGCAGTGGAGACAAATTGAGAAAATTCAGAAGTGTTTGATTACAAACAAATTCAAGATTAAAAGTGCGGTTCCTTATGCTATCTTATTAAGTGAAACAGGGACTACTCCTATTGAAGCAATTGCTATGGTGCGAATCATAAGGTATTTAAAAAAAAATGAGCAAATGGAAGAGGGTAGATGGCCTAAGGTTGTCTTTAATGACAGATTGTGCAAGAGAAAAAAAACCTTGGATGTAGCAAAATAACAAATGGTTTAGTAAATGGGGTATTTGCTTGAACGCGTGTCCCATAAACAACAAAGAGGTAAAAGCTTTTGTTATGGAAAAGTTCCACAAGCGTACTTGGGATAAGGATCTAGGAAGAAAGAAAAAGTACTATATCCAAGTGTTTAATCCCACTCATAGTCATCAACCAAAAGCATACATAGAGGCCAATATCTCTTTGAGAGCCAAAATTATTATTTCTCAATTAGGGACTAATTCTCATCAACTCCATTGTGAAACAGGGCACTGGAAAAGGCCAAAAGAAGTGTGGAAGGAAAGAGTATGCATTTTTTGTTCTTCCATAAAAGTGGAAATAGAAAAACATTTCATTTTAGAATGTGAGGCCTTCAAAGACAACAGGGAAAATTATGCAGATATGCTGGCAGCTAGCTCTTGGGATAATCTATATAGCGAGGGGTTTGTCGAGAAGCTCAGATCATTTATTTTGAAGCTTCACGGAAAAGGGTTGAATACATCAAGCAAGTGAAGAAGAAATCTGTCCCACAGGCTATCTTTAGCCTCATGGACGTTAAAATAATTTCTTTCTTTCTTTCTCCCCCTATGAAAGTAATGGGGTTTTTGATAGACCACCGAGTTGAAACTCAGTCGAATAGTACTTTCAGTTGATCCTCAATTGACCACTGTTAATTATTTAGTTACAAGGAAAAGCAGTGTCATACGACTATACAACTAAGGAGACACATCTATATGAAGTTCTCAAGCAACTATTCAAAGCATTCCATGACCTTCCGTTAATCCATACATAGTTGATCAAATGGTTAGCACTAGTCCACGATTCATCCTTTCATGACACTTCTGCAAAGATATGAAAGCACAATCGCTACTATTCCAAGAAATATGATTCTTGGTCAAAAGTCTCTAATTCTTATAATAAGAATAGTTGTAATGCACAAATTTCTAGTCTATTGAAGTAGGGGCAAGTACAAACAAGAGTCGAACATCTTAACATATCAACAATTTCATAAGCAACATTCTTAACAATTGGAACAACTCACTCATCAATTTATTCATCACAATTAGCAAAGGGATGATCTTCATTATGAATCCCACTTGCAACAGATTTCAATTCCCTAGTTTTAATAAGGCTAGGAGTTGAAAATTAGGCAACAAAAACATTATATCTAAGTCGTGCTCTTGATATTTGTATCTTGGGAGCAATAGGGGAAGCAATTTCCTATCCATTCTTTCCATGTCCTCCACTAATATATCCCATTCTACCCAATACTTGTGTTTTTTTCAAAACTTGGGAGAAACATCGTTAGCGAAAATAAATGTCTGAGATGAATCAAAAGGATCACATCAACTGTATCACAAGCAATTGCACTACAAATAGGTGAGCTTGGCATCTCATCAACAACCTTTTCTCAGGATGCAATAGTCAGTAAATGGTGTCATCCTTATCTGTGAGTTGCAACAGTAAAACATCATGATATTCCATTAAAGATTGATATGCATCAAACATGTAGGATTTATCTACTTGAAGTGGATAACCTTATTCACGAATCTCATCAATTGTGGCCTGAAAATGTGCAACCTCATTATTCATGTGTGAATTGCTCACTTCCAACTAGTGAATAGTAATATTCAAGTCATAAATTTTAGCATTATTTTCAAACTTCAAACTTCTATTCAATTGAGCAATTGTTTTCTCTGGTTGCTTTCTTTGAAACAACTCCAGCTTCCAACTTCTCACATTTTTATTCCTTTTCATTCAACTGTATTCTCACCACTTATTTCACCCTTTCTTCTTCTTCTAGTTGAACCTTTAGTCTGATAATCATATTCTCCATTTCTTCAAGTTTTTATGACATTTTTATTTTTGCATCATGATCCTCCTCTTCATATTTTTGCAGCTTCTCCTTTTGTTTTAAATTCTTTTGCTTAAGCTTCTCTATTTCGCTTAAGGCACAAATGATTTCTTCTTAAAGCTCCACCTCCCTATATGTTTTGGCATTTTCTTCTTCTGCCAGATTTATCATTTCTTTCCTTTATCTTCATTTTCCAAGAAACCAATCTTTGTTTCAATTTTGATAAAGAGAGTTTCTTCTCTATCATTATTATCATTGCTCTCTTCAGGTGAGTCATTAACCCCTTTTGAGTAGAGACTCTTCTTTTGCTTATAAGAGTTATTTTGTCCATGCTTGTCCCATTTTATTTATTATTATTATTATTTTTGATGTTTGCTCCATTTATTTATGTTATGGTGTTCTTGGTCATCACTACTTTCATCCTTTACATATGGACACTTAGTTATAAAATGTCATACTTTCCCATAGTTAAAACATTAAGTGGAAACTTAACTTTGTATCTTCTAGATTTATTTTTGAGTTTTATCACAAAATGTGCTTCCTCTATGTTGTAAATATTGATGTTATTGATGTCAAACATAGGGGAGACTACATACATCCAAGATAAATATTTCAAGATGAATATTATTGGAAATATGATTGGATACCCAGTTTTTTTCCGGATGGTTAGTTTGAATACCCTATGTTTGAAGGAATTTTCACTCTAAATGCCTAGCTTAAATAGGAGCATAAGATATTTTTGATATATTTTCAACAATATATGGCACTCGATCTACCTCCATGGGAGTGAGGAGATATGAAAGATCATGTTAGGTCAGTCCAATAAGAAAGTATAGGTCGGCCTAACCAAATTTACAAATCAACCTCATAAGCAACATAGAAACAATATAAATAAAGGTTAAATAAATGCATCTGAAAAAATCCCACATAAAAAGATATCTAAGGTGCACAATAGAAGTTTGGGAATAGTCTTGGGGTGTGAAAAATGAAGAAAATTTTGATTTGTGGAGTGAATCAGTGATCTTAGTATTTTAACTATTTCTTTTTTTGGGGATGCTTCAAACAATGAATTTTGACGGAGTGAGGTGAGATAGTCATGTACATGTGATAGAAACTTTGAGACTTTGGTTCCTTATAATTTTGAAGATATGCTCTAAGGAAGTTCCTAAATGCTCCTGAATATTGCTTCAAATAAGTTTTGGAATTTTCACTATAAAGTTTTTTCTAAGATGTTTCAAACTATGAAATTAGAGGAGATAGAGGGGAGATTGTTGTTTAATTTTAATAGAAATTTTATAATCTAGTTTGTTGTAATTTCAGAGATATGTTATAAGGAAATTAAGCTTCTCGAATACTCCTAAAATATGATTCAAATAGGTTAGCTTGTAATTTTCACTGTAACTTTTCTTATTGGATGTTTCAAACCCCAAAACTTGGAGGATATGGAGGGAGATATTCATGTACCTGTTATCACTCCAGGAAACTCTCCTAGGTTGCAGCTCGGAGATGCCTGGTAACATATAGTCTTCAATATTGTTCTCTGAACTATTGGAATGGATGATGGTTTGGATCAAGTCAGATAACCATTTCAGCTCTATTCTCACTCAAGAATGCATGAACACCCTCAACAATACAAGGCTTTAGACCACTAATGCTCAATAGTTTATAGATTCAATGGATACATGGAGAATACTGACTGTACCAGCAGATGCATACATAAACACAAATGAATGGCCAGCTACAAGAAGTAAATGAAACTTGCAAATCTAATTTATCAATGCAGAGATAAGATGACAGTTATCTGGCATTAGACACAGTAGAAGACATGAATAACCTATTCATGTGCAAGCATAGAACAACAGAGAGAATGGAATTGAACATGTAACAAGAAAATAAGCTTATATTGTTGGAATGAAGATGAGAAGCTAGAGGATTAGAGTCTCCATAGTCTCTAAAAGTTGAACCCCTATTACATTTTGTTTTCAGATATTTATAGCTCTTTACAATGCTCTCGAGCCTTCTGAGGCTCGAGAGGTCTTAATCTATCCTCCCTGTCTTGTTAATTGTTTGATGCCCTGACTAGGCAAGCATGGGTTTAGAGGTTCCTTCTTTTGACAGAAGAGTAACCACATTCAGGTAGTTTGTTGTGCTGGCAGGGAGCTCTCTCGTGCCAGAGGTGCCCCATGATCATTTGTTGGTTTTGGATAAGCTGCGCTGTTGATGCTTCATGACCAATTCTATTTCGGGCTGTGTTGCGCTGTTGATGCCCATGATATTTCTGTTTCGGGCTATCGAGAATGAAGCCTTCGATACCCATCGTGCTATGATGCTCCATAATCGCTTCTCGGCCTCTGTCTCCCGGCAATTGTTTCCCTTTAAATGTTTAGAATGATTGTTTTCTGTTAAACACAGAAAAATGCTGCAACTGTGCAAATCCCGCCCATCTTTGTTCTTCTAGACTTCAAAAGTCCTTAAAACTGGTTTATTCTTCTATCGGGTCCGCCCTCTGGGTCGCTGTCGCAAGTCACACTCGGCATGTTTCCTGTGTATTAGCTTTGTATAAAAAATACAAAAAATCGTGAAAAACACACGAAAATAGCTCCCTCCAGACTTCAAATCTTATATATTTCCCTTCTCGAACCCGAAAGGGTCCGGGTCTTATCGCATATCGCAAACCCAAGATTCTCTTTGTATTTCGTTAAATAACGAAATACATTGAAAATGCATTAAAAATCGGTTTCCCGCGGACCTGAAATATTATCAATTTTCATTCCTGAACCCCTTCGGGTCTGGGCTTTATCGCATTGGCGCTGCCCAAGGCTCCCTTTGTATTTTCATTATATAACGAAAATACACAAAATACATTAAAAATGGCCTTCCCGCGGATTTGAAATCTTATGAAATAACACGTATATAACCATTGGGTCCGGTTATCGCATCGCGCATATGAATGTGTAAAGGCCCCGTTCCTTTGCAATGTTCTGACGTGATATTGCGATGCGACTTGTCGCAATTGCATATCACCCAAGCCAAAGGTCTTTATATAACACGACGTATGTTCCTGCCAATTGCGATCCGTCGATTGCGACCTGCTGATCCGATCATCGGAGATCATTGATCGGGGGTGTCTTGCGCCCAGTCTTAAGTCCTCCTCTATGTAGCACCGATTGCGATTTTCCACTTAGATCTGGGCCGTTGATCGAGTAGATCTAACGGTTGTTGTGCATTGCACTGTCTAAGCCTCCGATATGTGTTTTTTTAGTGTTTTAGCCTCCTGATAGTGTTTTTCCTCCCTTTTAAGGGCTCTCCTCCTGCCCTTGTTTCGGTCTTTGGATGACCTTAGGCAAATTTTGAAGACTTCAAGAGCATATTTAGATCCATTTTTTGGCCATTTTCCAACAAGGTTAACACTGGCTCCTTCTGGGGATGAAATCCTCCCTGTGAGGTTTCAAGAATCTCAGACCAATGTCTTTCCTGCAACAACAAAATTAAATCTTCCTCCTAGTATTTCATTGGGCATGGAGTCTATTTTGTAATGAAAATAAAAATTGGAAAAAACATATTTACAATAACAAGGCTTTAAAGCCTTAAATGAAATAAAGCTTCAAGGATCGCCCATTTACTGGGCTACCAAAAGTATCTCCTCCTTCCAGACTGTGCAGAATAAATGTGTTGTTATGTTGAATTTGAGCAATGACAAACGGACCTGTCCATAAGGAATCACACTTGCCATGATTACCTTTATTTTCTTTAAATGCATCCCATTTAGGGACCCAATCACAAACTTGGAAATTGTCCACTTTTGCCTTCCTGTCAAAGGTTTCTTTGATTTTCTTCTGACGAGCCTTTGACTTCTCAACCAACTGCTCTCTAATCTGCTGTAGTTCAACCAGGTTATTCATTCTTCTTACCATTTCATTCTCTTCATCTTGTTCTTCTTGCAAGAATTTAGCCACAGGGAGGATCAGCTGGATAGGGAAAACAACATCAGCGCCATAAACCATCTTAAATGGAGAATTCCCTATGGAATTTTTGATGGTAACTATGTCAGCCCATAGCGCAAACTTCAACTTGGAATCCTAGCTCTTTTTGTTGTCCTCTAACATTTTTTTGATTACCCTTACCAAAGTTTTGTTAGATGATTTTGCTAGGCCGTTGCCTTGAGGATAATACGAGGTAGAATGCACCACTTGAATGCCCATGGATTCAGTCATGTCCATCAATTCTTTTGCCTTGAAAGCTGTTGCATTATCAGTGACTAGTTTGGTTGGGCAACCAAATCTAGTGAAAATATTCTCATTCAAGAACTTTATGATAACTTGATGATTGGCATTTTTAGTGGGTATAGCCTCAATCCATTTGGTGAAATAATCAGTGGATACTAAGATCCATTTGTGTTGGCCACTAGAATGTGGGTTGATCTCACCTATAAATTCCAAGCCCCACTGCTGGAAGGGACCATTGACATGTACTGGCTTCAAGGACAGAGATTTTAGCTGCTATCTTCCTGAAAACCTCTGACACTTGTCACAAGATTTCACAAAAGAAAACACATCAGAGAACATAGTAGGCCAATGATACCCAGCCCTCAAGATTTTGTGGGCTATGGTTTTCCAATAATGATGCCCTCCACAGATGCTAGAATGGAACTAGTGAAAGACTTCCACATATTGTTCTTTATCTAGACATCTCAAGAGGATTCCTGATGGGTCTTTCCAATAAAGTAGATTTTTATTTATGCAGAATTTGGCTGATCTGAGTTTAATGGCCCGGGCTTGACTTGAGCTAAGCCCTGGAGGGACTTCTAGCTTTTGCAAAAAATGAACTATGCTGGAATACCATTCACAAGTGGCTAGATTTTCAGCCAAAGACTGATTCTGCTTTTGCTCTTCTGCTGCTCCCTCTGTCTACTCATCATCTGAATTTAGACCCATGCAATTTATGTCTAACAAGCTGCAATTTTCTTCAACCATAAGTTTAGCCAAGCCTTGGCCCTTGACAAGCTTAGTGGGCTTCACCTCTATGTTAAACTCTATGAATTTTGCAATCCATTTAGCTCTCTTTCCATCAATATCTGGCTGAGTTAAGACATCTTTCACTGAGGCTGAAGGTACATATGCAACCACTTTGGAATGCAGAATATAAATTATGAATGCCTTTAAAGATTTTATGAGAGCATAAGCGTGTTTTTCAATAAGGTCATACCTTAGTTCAGCATTCCTTAGAGTTTTGCTAAAAAAGGCCACGGGTTGCTCTATGCCTTCATCATTTTTCTGCAACAGAATTGCTGTAAGCGTATCATAAGAGGAAAAAGAGAAGATACAAAACTCCTTAGTGTAATCTGGGCTGATTAGAGTGGGAGCTTCCATGATAGCTTGCTTGATGGCTTCAAAAGAGCTTCTTGAAGCATCTGTCCATTTTATTTCTGATCCTTTCTTCAACATGGAAGTGATGTGCTTTACTAGCTTTGCAAAGTTTGGAATGAACCACCTTACAAATTTAATCTTACCCAGGAAGGATTGAATGTCCCTTTTTGACCTTGGGATGGACAAGGTCTGAATTTCTTAAACCCTCGCTGGATCAATCTTCACACCTTCAGCAGAAACATTATGTCCCAGAAGTTTGCCTTCTTCTAGAGCGAACTATGACTTCTTTGGGTTCACCGAAATTCCAAACTGTCTACACTTTAGGAAGACCTTCTTCAAATGCTGCAAATGGTCTTTGTGACTGTCGGAGAAGACTGTTATGTCATCAAGATAAATAAGGAAAAACTTGTCTTTCTCTCCCACAAAGGCTATGTCCATAGACCTCTGAAAAGTAGCCCCAACATTCATCAGTCCGAAAGGCATCTTGGATTACATGAAAGTGCCCCAAGGAGTAGTGAAGGCGGTCTTTTCCTGATCTTCTGGATGTATAACAACCTGATTGTAACCTGAAAATCCATCTAAGAAAGACATGACTCTGGCCCCTGAATCTCTTTGCAGCAAGTGTTCCATCTTAGGCAGGGGGTAGCTATCTTTTTTAGAGTACTTGTTCAGATTTATGAAGTCAACACAAAGCTTGATTTCTCCATTTTTCTTTCTTACTACCACAAGGTTAGCTATCCACTTTGAATACCTTAGGGGAACTATGATTTTGGCATCCAACAGCTTCTTGATTTCTTTCTCAATCAAAGGCAATAAGAGAGGGCTGATAGGTCTTAATTTCTTCTTGAAAGGGATGGTGTTCTTTTCCAGTGGAATCTTATGTTGAATAATGTTTGTGTCATAGGTTCTAAGATCACTGTACTCCCAGGCAAAAATGTCAGTGAATTGCTTCATGAGGGTGCAATACTCGAAATTCTTGGTAGAAGACAAATGAGTGGACAGATTTATGTATTTCGGATGGGCTGGGCTCCCTATATTATGTTTATGAACAATATACTCATTTTCTGTTTTGGCAGGCTTATAAGGCACATCGTTATGATCGAACAACTTCTCTAGAGGCACCAATCCCTTTGGTATATGGTTACTAGGCAGCTGGACAATGCTTCCTCGTCCGATCTCATTTTTTAGCTTGGATTGGCCACATTCTTCCATGGTTTCATTTTCTTGGTCGATGTGCGCTTCAGAGAATTCCTCAACGACTTGTAAAAACCTGTTAATTTCATCATCGTCTTCAAAAACCTTCCAATATTTGACATTGTCAGGCAGAGACGGTCTATATTTAACCTGAAATTCATACGTCAATTTAGGAGGCAAAGGAGGAATAAACATGCTAGCAGACACAACAAGGGAGTCGGCAAGCTAGTTCTTCATTCTCGGAATGTAAGAAATGCTGAAATTATTAAAATAATCCTTGAGCCTCCATACCTCATCTCTGTATGCTTTCAGCCTTGGATGCTTTGCTTGGAAAGTTTTATTGACCTGCTGAATGATGAGGTCTGCATCTCCAAACACTTTCAGGCCTTTGATGCCCATTTCTTTAGCAGCGCTTAAGCCCAAAATCAAAGCTTCGTACTTTTCTATGTTGTTTGTGACCTGAAAGGTTAATTTGAAAGATAAATGAATGTATTCCTGTGTTGGGGACACAAGGACTACACCTGCCCCTGCAGCTTCCTTAGAGCAAGCCCCATCAAAGAACATGTCCCAAATCTGTGGGCCTTCTTCCTCAGCGATTTGGCAAACTAGTTTTTTAAGCTGTGTGGAGGCCAACTGGGATTCTTCAATATGAAGAATACATGCTCCAAAATCAGTGTCAACAGCATATATGGGATGATTAGTGGGATTCCTTTCATCGCTGATGATATAAGCCAACTGAGCTTCTCTGTATAATCTCTTGCTCTCACCTCTGAAAACTGGGATAGTAGCATAGGACAGATCATTTTGTAATGATCCACCTAATCTCTTGATCCAATCTTTGGAAAGTAACATGCCAAACTTGGGGGGTACATCTGCTACCACAATATCCATCATCATGCTTTTCATGGGAAGCTGAGACAAAGTGATGGCTAGGTCCTTGATTAATCCCAGACATTTCACTTTTCTAGAGTCAAAAGAAAACAGGTCATGATAAGGCTTGGTAATGTCAAGACCCAATTCATCCATGACAGCTTTGGGCATTAGATTATGGCTGGCTCCAGTGTCCAGAAGGCAGTTGTGAAGGATTTTATCATGAATAGTCAGAGAGACATAGAACGATGGGGAGTTGTCTTCACAATTTTCAATCATTGGGCTGAGAATAACAGCTGGCTTGTCATCTTGCAGATTTACATAGTCAGTGGAGGCTTGGATGGCTTTAGGCTCAAGGGCCTCGAGGATGGATCTTTTGAAGGACTCATTCTTCACTAGTTCAATCAGAGGCATAGGTATTCTTAGCTTCTAAATTCCTGATTGAAAATTTAAAGGAGAAGGAGACTTGTCAAGACCTCTTACCTCATGAGCTGGAGCCTTGATGATGATAGGATCAACTATTGGTTGTTTATGCTTATTAACTTGTTGCACTGCATGGACAACAACTCTTTGAACAAGAGTTTCCTTGGCATTAGTTATCTTTGACCTTAGATTATATTGTACAGTTTGTAGAATAGCTTCACCATCCCGTTCTTGGTTAATATGGTCATTAAATAATGACTTTTCATAGGCAGCTGAGGTCAAAAAGGAGGCATTGCCTTTGTCTTCCAGACAATGGATCTCTTCATCTCTTCAAACTGCTCTTCTTCTATGACTACATTTTGGAAAGGGGTCTTCACCCTTTGGTCTTCATTGGCATCTTTTCTTCTTTGCAAAATCTGCAACTGCTCAGTAGTTCTTCTATATGGATTTGGATTTGATTTATAGGAGCAAAGGTATTAGGAACTCTCCCTTTCCCAGGGTGCTGCTCAACCTTTAATTTGGAGATTTCAGAGGCTAATGACTCTATCATTTTGGTAATTTTATCTATCTTTGGATCTGAAGATGATGAAGACTCGCCCCTCTGTCTTCTTCTATCAACATTTCCCTTGAGCTTCTCGGCAGCCATAATGTTTGATTCCACTTCCAAGGCTGCATCTTGCATGTCATCCAAAGTAGCACATCACCTCTCCCTCAACAGTAGGTATAAGTCAGAATCAAAAGCACTGGCATAGGTGAGTTTAGCAGAGGCAGTAGTGGGTTTTACTTCAGCTGGTATCTTGCTGTACATACGGTTAAATCTGTTATTAAAATCAGACAACAACTCACCATTTTCCCTCTTTAAGTTCCCAAACTCAGTGTGGTAGTAGAGGAGATCCTTCTTGTTGCCCCAGTGCTTTAGGAATGCATCATCTAAAGCCTCAATATCTACTATAGACCTTGGGGTTAGTTCTCTGAACCATTTTCTAGCTTCTCCATCTAGGCTTTGGACAAAGACTCTCATCCACACATCATCTTCACTAATGTCCAGGTTATCAACATAGCTATAGAATGACTCAAGATGTTCTTCAGCGGTAACACCTTCAGTCCCAATGAACTTAGGCCTATATTTATGATATTCTCCAGTAGGCATGACATTCAAAGGAGTGGGCAGTATTAGAGGTCCATACCTAGCAGCTATGATTCTTTCCATTTTGGTGGGTGCTTGTGGTCTTGCCATAGCTGTGGTGGCTATAAGAGTACTAGCAGTCTGAATGATAGAGGGTTGAGGAGTGACTGACAAGACTAAAGGAGTATGATGGATAGGAGGTGAGGTTTCCTTTGGGCTTACAACAAAAGGAGAACCTAAAGAATAAGGAGCTTTATGAATCTCTGAGAGTTTTTCTTCACTGCTAGTATTAGAAGCTATACTCTCAACATGTATTTGTTCTATTGCAAGATTTTCTTGAGGAGATATAGAATATTGTTTAGGTTTACCTGAACCTGATGCTCCTTTCTGCAATGCCTTTCTTTCTTTGATGATTTTTTCAGGGTCAGAAACTGGATTAGCTTGTGATTTCTGAGGATTTCTCCGAGTATGCCTCACAAACTGAGCCAGAACTATGAAGTGGAGTTGCCAAGAGGTTCGACCTTCAATAGAGTCGCCAGATAGATGATTACAACCAAAAAAGTGCCCAGACTTTGTCTATCATCAAAGCTGGATCTGTGTTGTTTCCCAGGGAAGCTGAGCTTCAGTTTCCTCTCCCCGGCAACGGCGCTAATTATGTTATCACTCCAAGAAACTCTCCTAGGTTACAGCTCTGAGATGCTTGGTAACATATAGTCTTCAATATTGTTCTCTGAACTATTGGAATGGATGATGGTTTGGATCAAGTCAGATAACCATTTCAGCTTTATTCTCACTCAAGACATGCATGAAAACCCTCAACAATACAAGGCTTTAGACCACTAATGCTCAATAGTTTATAGATTCAAGGATAGATGGAGAATACTGACTATACCATCTGATGCATACATAAACACATATGAATGGACAACTACAAGAAGTAAATGAAACTTGCAAATCTAATTTATCAATGCAGAGATAAGATGACAGTTATCTGGCATTAGACACAACAGAAGACATGAATAACCTATTCATGTGCAAGCATAGAACAACAAAGAAAATGGAATTGAATATGTAACAAAAAAAGAAGCTTATATCGTTGGAATGAAGATGAGAAGCTAGAGGAGTAGAGTTTCCACAATATCCAAAATTTGAACCCCTATTACATTTTGTTTTCAAATATTTATAGCTCTTTACAATCAGAGGTCTTAATCTATCCTCCCTATCTTGTTAACTATTTGATGCCCTAACTAGGCAAGCATGGGTTCAGAGGTTCCTTCTTCTGATAGAAGAGTAACCACATTCAGGTAGTTTTCTATGCTGGCAGGGAGCTCTCTCGTGCCAGAGGTGCCCCTTGATCATTTGTTGGTTTTGGATAAGCTGCGCTATTGATGCTTCATGACCAATTCTGTTTCGAGCTGTGTTGCGCTGTTGATGCCCATGATATTTTTGTTTCAGGCTGCCGACAATGAAGCCTTCGATACCCATCGTGCTATGATGCTCCATAATCGCTTCTCGGCCTCTGTCTCCTGGAAATTCTTTCCATTTAAATGTTTAGAATGACTGTTTTTTTGTTAAACACAGAAAAAAACTGCAATTGTGCAAATCCCGCCCATCTTTGTTCTTTCGGGCTTCAAAAGTCCTTAAAACTGGTTTATTTTTCTATCAGGTCCGCCCTCTGCGTCGTTGTCGCAAGTCGCACCCAGTGTGTTTCCTATGTATTAGATTTGTATAAAAAATACAAAAAATAGTGAAAATCGCACGAAAATAGCTCCCTCTGGACTTCAAATCTTATATATTTCCCTCCCCGGACCCTTTCGGGTCTGGGTCTTATCGCATATTGCAAACCCAAGCTTCCCTTTGTAATTTGTTAAATAATGAAATACATTGAAAATGCATTAAAAACCGACTTCTTGCAGACCTGAAATATTATCAATTTTCATTCCCAAACCCCTTCGGGTCCGAGATTTATCGCATCGGCGCTGCCCAAGGCTCCCTTTGTATTTTCGTTATATAACAAAAATACACATAATACATTTAAAATGGCCTTCCCGCGGATTTGAAATCTTATGAAATAACATGTATATAACTGTCGGGTCCGGTTATCGCATCGCACATATGAATGTGTAAAGGCCCCGTTCCTTCGCAATGTTCCGACACGATATTGCGATGTGACTTGTCACAATCGCATATCGCCCAGGCCAAAGGTCTTTATATAACACAGCGTATGTTCCCGCCGATTGCAATCTGTCGATTGTGACCAGCCGATCCGATCATCGAAGATCACTGATCGGGGGTGTCTTTCGCCCAGTCTTAAGTCCTCCTTTGTGTAGCGCCGATTGCGATTTTCCGTTTAGATCTGGGCCGTTGATCGACCAGATCTAACGGATGCTGTGCATTGCACTGTCTAAGCCTCCGATATGTGTTTTTTTAGTGTTTTAGCCTCTCGATAATGTTTTTCCTCCCTTTTAAGGGCTCTCCTCATGCGCTTGTTTCGGTCTTTGGATGATCTTAGGAAAATTTTGAAGACTTCAAGAGCATATTTGGATCCTTTGGGTCATTTGCCAACAAGGTTAACAGTACCTATGACAAGAATTTTAGACTCTAGTTCTTGTAATTTCAAAGATATGATTTGAGGAATTTAGGGTTCCTAAAAGCTCCTGAAATCTACTTAAAACAGGTTTGCTTGGAATTTTCATTATAACTTTTCTTTTGAGATGTTTTAGACTATTGAATATTGAGAAGAAAGAGGCGAGACATATGAGATACTCACGGTAAATATTTTAAACTTGGTTTGCTATAATTTAAGAGATATGTCATGTGGAACTTAGGGTTTTTTAATGGTCCTAAAATTAGCTTCAAATATGTCAGTTTGGCATTTTTTCTATAGCTTATTTTTTGAGATGTTTCAGACTATAAAATATTAAGGAGATATAGGTAATATATTTAAGTACCCATAGTAAATATATCAAACTTTGGTTTGTTATATTTTTGGAAATATTTCCTATGGAAATTAGGGTTTCTGAATAGTCTTAAAATCAATTTCAAATAGGTGAGTTTGCCATTTTTTATAACTTATTTTTTTGGACTCTTTTTAGACTATGAAAATTTTAGATATCTAATGAAACATACAAAAGTGCTTCAAGTAGAAAATTCAGAATCAAATTTTCAAAATTTTGTATGTGGCGTGTTATACAAGTTTATTCTTTGTAAGAGGCCAAAAATAACAAGTTTTGGGAAAAACAAACCTGGTGAAGGCAAGAGCAGCAAGCAGGCACAATTAAGGGAGACATAGCAAGTAAAATTGGTGAAAGTAGACATAGATAATATACATGGTGAAGGAAAAAGTAGCAAGAAAACCCTGTGAATGTAGAGGAAGCAAGCAAATTTGATGAAGGAAAAATCAATGAATAGACCTGGTAAAGGTGGAAGTAGCAAGCAAACTCAATCCAGTAGGTTGGTGCCTAGGAAATTTGGTAACAAATGGAATTGGTGTTTCCTATCGGTCGGTTCCTACAAATGTTTTAGCAAATGGATTGTTGTATCTTTTAGGTTAATACCTACAAATATTGCAGCAGAGGGGCTTGGTGCCTACAAATCTTGCAGCTAAGGGGTTTGGGTCTCTTATAGGTTGGTGCCTAAAAATATTGTAGTAGATGGGTTTGGTGTTTCATGTAGGTTGGTGGCTATAAATATAGAAACGGAGGGGATTGGTGCCTACAAATATTTTAGAGGGGGGACTGATTCTTTTTGTAGGTTGGTGCCTAAAAATCTTGTAACAATAGGTTGGTGTCTACATATTTTGTATAAGTAGATTGATTCCTATAAATATATATTATAAATAAGTTTTCATTTATATATTTTTCATATTGAGATTGCTTGGTTGTGATTCATGAATGTTTAAATAAGTAATAAATTGTTTTATATTGATTCACCCCCCTTTAAGTATAAGTGTGAATCTCACAACTGGTATTGGATCAAGTTCCTTCATAAGATATTCAACCACTAGAAGGAAGACCTTAAAGGGGCCATGGTCAGTCATGAAGGTTCTTTCACAACTAGAGCTCCATTATTCGATGGAACAAATTATGCCTTCTAGAGGGTAAGGATGAGTACTTATCTAATGTATATTAATTTTGACATTTGTGTTTTTGTATAACA
Source organism: Pinus tabuliformis (assembly GCA_031772625.1). NCBI lineage: Eukaryota > Viridiplantae > Streptophyta > Pinopsida > Pinales > Pinaceae > Pinus > Pinus tabuliformis. The sequence goes on from CM062819.1 coordinate 1,457,830,733, forward strand.
TACAATTAATGGGACATTCATCAACATGCATCGGTAGTGTGAATCCTATAAAGCCATAGTAAGCACTAGAGCGGGTCGAGTACAACATGAGCCTGTGAAATGCACCGCATGGAATTTTTAAAAAAGAAAGAAAAAAATGGTCGAATTTAAGGCCATCTGCAAATTTTAAATTAATGAAATAAAAAATAAGGAGATATCAAACAATTTACCTAGACTCTTTCCACCTCATGAGGTTTTGTTTGACTTATAGAGAAAATACTTAAATGTGCATTATTTCCAAAATTTTAAAATGAATTGAATCAACCAATAAATCTATCAAACCAAGAAAGAAACATTGTAGAGCACTAAAACAAGGGTGGTCATATGAGGACAGTTAGCATCGATGGTTCTGTGAGTGTTTGGAAACACAAAATCAAATGTGATAATGAAATTTGATTTTGTAATTTTGTTTTATTTTACCCTTTCGTGATGTGCCTTAAAGATAGACATAGTGAGGTATTTGTTTCATAAGAGCTCCTTGGTTTGCTATGTTTAGACTTTTAGCCATGAAAAAATATATTTTGTAATATTTGAACATATAGTGTGTTATAGATACACGCAGATTCTCATTTTATTTTCAAATGCACTATTAAAGTGTTTTAGTTTTTTTATTGCTTTTTTTGTTGGATAATCAATGTTCTAACCTAGTCTAGTGCATCCTTAAAACCATATGTATTTAATTTTTCAAAATATCAAAAATGATAATTTTATTATCATTAAATAATATGGTTAGCAATTTTCCTTACTATATCAGCACCAATCCAATATATTTGTGAGCAAACCAAGTTATCATGGCGAGTGAGGTGCACTGAAGGAAGAACCCCCACAAAAACCTTAGACCACTTACCTCCCTTGCAACCTCTACTATAAATAGAGAAGTGATATTTTTCAGGGAGGTTTTGTAAAAACCTTCACAACAAGGTGTTCTTGTAGTGCGAGAAAACCAATATAGGATAAAAAATAGCTATAAGGTGAGGTTTTTCCTCTTATCTCTTTCATTCAATAATAAAAATGCACATACAAACGAATCAAAACTCACTATGGAGTTACATTTTTCACACTATGGCCTCAACAACTGCTATAAAATCCTCCTCCTCCTTTATTATCCTATTAAAATAATGCTCCTATATGTTTTTCTTAGCTATGGAACAAGTACAATGCTAAAGAATACAACCCCTTCTCCTCTTGGTGGCACTCTATTTAACATACCCTGATAGTCACCTAGTATTGGTCAATAAGGTAGGTCAACTTGTGAGAGGCATAATTATCACATACTTGATTTGATTAAGGTGATTTTCACACCATTGGAAAGGTTTAGGAGTGTGAAATAACATTGAGGGTGTGCCAAAAGATTGAGATGTTACAACCCCAAAAAATGGCATTAGATGCCTCAAAATAACTTCAAAAGGTTATGGATTTGTTGTCGTTGTGACAAACACCCTCCAAAAATTTTCTACACTTGAATTTTGGAGCCTACTTATCATCTTAAAATCTATCATCCCATAATCACCTCATTTTCGGTTGATGTTTTCCAAGTGCTTAAGTCTTATTTTGATATTCTGAAGTGTTGAAGTCACTTGCTTTCACATGCTTATCTCTTTGATGTTTTCACAAGCACACCTTATTTTAGCAAGCTTAGCAATCCTTGTCTATCTTTTGGAGACAGAGATTGCGCAGTCTTGGAAGACAATGTGTGTGCAGTCCTTGGTAACAATGATTGTGTAGTCTTTAATGGTATACATTGTGAAACTCTCAGAATTGTATAGTCCCTGATGATAGTGCTTACGTAATTGATAGGGACAATAACTGCACAATCCATGGGAAGAGTCAATGCACATTCCCACTTGATAGTCTCTCGCACTCTTGGTTGCAAGTGTATCATCATCCTAGCGGAGTTTTCTCAATTTTCACCTTTGCGTGGATTTGCTTTTATAAGTGTTGCTTTCACTTTCGTGACTATCATTTTTGCTTCCTTTCTTTTTTTCAAGTGTCGCTTTTGATATCTTTAGCTTTCACATGTGTTAGTGTCACTTTCTTTAGCTTTTACAAGTGTCATTTTCACTTACTATTATTTTCGCAAGTGTCGCTTTTCATTGTTTTCACTCGTGCATGTGTCACACTTTGGCGCACCACTAGAGGCAACTCTACTACACTCTTCTGCATTAGTTGCTCATAAGAGTATGTGCTATACACTCTCCCATAACTCAACACACTTTCTGGTTGCAGTCAACACTTGTGTGGTGACTTGTATTCTAAGTGTCGCAAAGCTATGTTTCAATCGTTGCATTTAGAAATAAGTGTTTCTTTGTTTTCGTTTCAAGATATGCGTGTGGATCTTGAGTATTATGCATTTTATTGGCTCATGTTTGATGGTATACGTGTGTGTGTGAATTTGTTTTCGAACTTGTTTATATCATGTGTTCTCTCTTGTTCTTTTGATCCCACACTTAGCCAATATTGGATATATCCTTGTCCTCACATATTGCACATTTGAACTCCTATCCAGGGGATGAGTGCATAGCACATTCTTTGCCAACATTGATGACATCTTTACCTCTTGTAAATTCACATTGCGCCATCCTAAGGACAACCTCCTTCATAGGAACACTAGGCAATACTGAAGTGCAGTCCCTCAGTCCCTTCCTAATTACCATTGAAAACTACACCCAAGACTGACTCCTTCTTGCCTACATTGCACATGGTGTAGTTCTGGTGGGAAGTGAGTTTTCTAGGGACCCTCACAATGAAAAGCTGCACAATACAAAGGTTCTATCCTTTTCCTGATGAAGTGAGTCTTTTCAAGGCACATTGACCCATCCTTTCACTGCTTACACCAATCAATTGTGCAATTATTTCATCAAGGGAGCCTCCTAGTGTGCATTCTACAGTTCTAGTGGGTATTAAGTCCAACTCTAGGTCACTGAAACCCCCAACTGTGCAATCCTTAGAATATGGTCCTCAATCATTTTGTATTGTGCAGTTACATTAGCTAGTCTTGCCACTCCTACTGACTGAAATCCCTCACTGTGCAATTCCTTGCCATGCCTTTCCTCCTACTATGCATTGCGCATTTCAAGTGGATAGGGGGGTAATCCCTCAATCCCTGTGAATCTCAATTGTGCAATCCCTACATCCTCTTCCCTCGGCACTACACATTGTGCAATCATAGTCAACAATCACTCCACCCTTGACTCCTGGACTTACCCATTATGCAGAAGCTCTGTCAATCTCCTCCTCCACTATGTAGTGCATAGTTCTAGTCATTTGTGAGGCATCCCTAGACCCCTGCAGCAGAAAAATGCATAATACCTTATCTCTTTCTCTCTATTGGGCATCTTCAACCCTTAAGCCCCTAGTTGCCATCTCCAGTAATTGACACACATGCTTGTCTCTTCCTCTTGCCCTAACGTAGTTCACATTTCTAATAATTGTCTCTCACTTTTTACCTCATCTGATTGCAAAATGATCCCAAGGAAGCCTCTATCCTCATCCCTTGCACAAACCCATCACAATCAACACTTTCCATGAGAAAGAAAAGGTAGAATAGGTTGTTTTCGGACTAATTTTGGCTTGTCATGAGTGGATTTAATTTGCAGGTGTTCTCATATCAACATGGCAAGGTGATGCTTAAGGGAGGTTATCAAGGAAATGTTACAAGAAGGAACTTGTGAAGAAGAAGAAAAAGTAGGAACCATCATGAAGGACATTAAGGAATCTTGTACCAAGACAAAGAGATGACAATTCATGCTGACTTGGGAGGTTACAACACTGATTCAGACCCTTTGGAGGGTCAAGATGGAGTACAAGCAAATACCTATCATGAATAAGTCAAAGTAATAACACCAAAGAGAAGAGCATGGAATTGATGAAATGAAGTCTTATGCCACTGTCACCAAGTTATGGATTCTCAAAGTGTCACCAAAAAATTCATATGAGTCAATGTATTTTGCCACATAATTTGTGGAATGTGATTATGTAATTTCCAAAAATGAGAAAATGTAAAATGTGTGAAATCCCAAGGGTCCCACATGGAATTTGAATAGTCACTAGAAAGTTCTAAAGTCATGTAGAAGCTCAAAGGTCACATAAGAATTTGAAAAGTCATATTAGGAGCTCAAGAGTCACATGGGAGGTGGAGAGTCACCTCATTTGTTATTATACACCCTCATAGCTCAAGAGGAGGGACTTTGAACTTTTCACCTTGGCTTCTCCAACTTGGCATAGGAGAGAATATCTTTCTTTGGAGGAGAAAGTAGTGACTTAATATTGTTCCACTATTGGGGCTAGGGTGGCAACATTGTAATTGTGTATCTCGGGACTTTCACTTAATATATGAATCTCTTTGAGCCAGCGCACTTTCATGCATATGTCATGAATGATTGTAAGACTATTATTTCATTGTTTGCAGTGTATGTTTATGTTAACACATACTAATGAAAATGAACTATTTCATTGGCTTTGGTATGCATCTCATTGAATGTGCATTGTTACTTGCTTTTATGATTGTTGTTATCTTGTGAATTACTTTGAGGCCAATCAATGATTCTTTCCATGCTCTTGTGTGTCTCTTTTAGGACAGTACTATTAATTTTTTTCTAGAGGCTCACTTTCTCTCTCCTTTCCATGAAAATACCTTATATGCATTGCAGTTGTATGCCTCATAGTGTCCACTTAATTGCTTGTCTCAAATATTGTTTGTATAATATCTTATGTTGATAATTGCAACCAAGGCAAATCCTTGAGAATAATGGCAACTGACCTTATTTCCCTGTTGACGCTCCTACTCCAAATGGTGTGAGGTATAATTGGGACTTCATACCTGGGATACACCCTTTGTTGGAGGACTTCCAATGCTGTCAACAAGATCCCAATTTTACAAATTGGGACCTACCACTGAAGTGGGTCCTATAAGCTAGTTCCTTCAAATTTTCCACCTAGAAAACACCAATATAGATGAAAAATTGTATGATGATCCAATATAGATTATACATTTCCATTTAGGAAGGTGTTTAGTCCCCTTAAGCTTTAATAAATGAGGTGAGGAAAATTTTCCTCTATCTTCTCCCTGGAGTACCATTTTTCTTTGCTTAGAAATTTCCCTTTTAAGCCAATCTGCCAAAGGTCATGCTACCTATGTCTTGTGGTTATGGATTTCCTCTATAAAATTGTGTATTCTTCCAACTCTACCTAAGCATTTGGTTCTATGTGCTCTATAGTAGGTAGGACATGCTCGTCATCTTTATAAGCTCATAGAATTTCAAAATATCCACATTCACTATTAAGTAAATATACATGCATAAGGGTGTACTAAGTTTGGAGGCATCATCTCCAACCTTCTCTAATACCTCAAAAGGTATATACCATAAAGCCTTGATTTTATTACCAAACATTGTAGCCTTTCTTTGTTCAGCTATAACCAAACTCTATCTCCTACTTCAAATGACTTCTCAGTTCTATGTTTATCATGTTTAGATTTGTACATTTCCTATGACTTCTTCAGTGTCTCTCGTACTTGAAAATGGAGCTACATGATATTTTAAATAGACTCATCTACTTTCAACACTTATCCTAGTCATGTTCCTTCCCATTTGTTGGTAATCTACCCACAAAATTCATGGAAATACTTTCCCAATGCCCATTGGGTATAGGTAGGGATGATATAGGCCTTACCTTCTATTGTTAAGTTTGATAGTACAACAAAATATGCTTGAGTTCATAACCATATTACATGCCTACTCAATCATTGCTTGCATGCACCATGACATATCTATATGCATTTAACATTTCATTATCCTCATCCCTATCAATGAATATGTAATTTATCTTTGTCAGGCCAAGAGGTAACTCCTCAAATGAAATTGTGTTTATTCATTTAGATTGGTCATAGTTATATACATGAGGGAGTGACTCTTGAGTTTTATCTCCCAAAGACTCTTCCTTTTCCATTATTTATTATTTACATTATTTACAATTGTTCACCCAATCCCCATGATTAGGTGTCAACATTCCCCTTCTTAATATGAAGGGATGTTGGTGAGTCCAAGCATTGTTATGACTCTTTCAAGCTTTTCTCTTCCAAGTGCTTTGGTGAAAATGTTTGCAATCTTCTCATTAGTGGAACAATGGCGTAGATGGATTGTCTTGGCCTCAACATGATGTCGAATCAGATGGTATTTTGTATTGATGTGCTTCATTCGATCATGGAACTTTGGGTTCTTGGCCAACTTTATTGCAGAGGTGTTGTCAATCATGAGTGGAGTTGAATGTACTTGTTTTACCTACAAATCTTCCAAAATTTTCCTGAGCCACACAATTTATTTTGTTGCCTCAGCTGCTACCACATATTCTGCCTCTGTTGTGGAATCTGCTCGCACTAATTGTTTGCAATATCTCCATGAGATAGCTCCTGATCCAAGACTCATAGTATAACCAGAAGTAGATACCCAAGTTTCTTTGTCTCCATCAAAGTCTGAATCAGAGTATCCAATCAAGTTGAAGTCACCCACCTGTGTATATTTGAGTCCAAAGTCTTGAGTTCCCTTCAAGTACTTTAGAACTCTTTTTGCAACAGACCAATGTCCCTCACAAGGCTTTTGCATAAACCTGGAGAGGATTCCAGCAGCAAATGAAATGTTTGGTATGGTAGTAGTAAGGTAGTTAAGACTTCCTACAAGCTGTCTATACTTTGTTGCATCCTCAAATTATTTTCCTTCAATGGATGTGAACTTTAAGTTTTGTTCCATTGGAGTGGTTAGAGGATTGCACTCAGCCATGCCAAATCTATTCAACAGATCTCCAAAGTACTTCTTTTGAGAAAGGAATATAGACTTCGGATGTCGAGTTACTTCAATACCAAGATAGTACTGAACATAGCCCAAATCAGTCATTTCAAAACCTTTCCTCAATTCCTTCTTTAAGGATGTAATGTAGCTCTCATTGTTCCCTGTCATCAAAAGATCATCTACATATACCACAAGATATATAATTGTTTTGACAACTTTCTTGACAAACAAAGTTGCATCATCAAGATCATAATGTTTGAAATTAAGTTTCAGAAGATGCTCAGTTAAATTTTCATACCAGGCTCGTGGTGCTTGCTTGATGTCATACAAGGATTTCACAAGTTTTCATACTTTATGTTCCCGTCCTTTCACAACAAATCCTTCAGGATGAGACATAAAAACATTCTCTTTTAGATATCCATTCAAGAAAGTAGTTTTTACATCCATTTGATGGAATTTCCAACTGTTCTTAGCCGCTAGGGAAAAGAGTGTCCAGATGGTGTTAGGGCCTAAATCTACCTCAGGTTGAGAAAGGCAAGATCTAGGGTAACATCAAACCACGCTTAACTTGGTAGCTAGCCCTACTAGGTCGAGAGAGGGCTCTCTCCTTGTAAATCTCAGAAAAGATGGCCAATGAATCTTGAGATGATTGATGTAATGACTGATTTTAGGCTAGGTATGTGTACAGAGGTGTTTGATTGAATTTAAGATGGGTTTGCTGGCTCAATTGTGAAAGGCAGATTTGGGTCCGGGGAATGGACACAGTCTTGCAGAGATCTCTATGGGGTGAGGTAGGCAAATGGTTTAGCACTTCAAATTGAGTGAGATGGAGAGCTTTTAGACTGGTGAGGAGTTGGAGAGGGCATGAAAGTCTCAGGGATCCTCTTCAAACAACTGAAAACATAGATAACTAAACAAACCCTAGGTAGAGCACTGTAATTTTCAATGTATTCTACCTTTATCCTTGTTTGATTTAGTTAAGATGAAATAAAGAGAGATAATGGCATACATAAAACACATGTAAACTTTCAATTATAGAAGGAAACACAATACCAAATCAAGATTCCACAAGAATCCCATAAAGTGCTACAAACCCTGGTCAATTCCTTTCCCAAACTACTGAAAATGAATGTACAATAATGCTCAAAGCATTCATAAGAGTCCAACCTTCTCAAATGACTGAAAAACTACTAGATATAGGCATCGAACAACTCATGCTAGGCTTTATGGGTCGAGCTCATGAGTTTAGGAGCTGTTTCAACAACTAAAAAGTAGGCAGTGGAACAACATGCCTCTAAAACCTAGGAAACTAATTCATTCAGTTGCAAACTACTTTTTTATGATGAATCTACCTCTATGAGTGAAAATTTAGCATAATTACATCAAAATCCATCAATTCACATTAAATTACATCATGAGTTTGACTATTAGAAAGAGGAAAGTCAAACTGTGAAGAAACTAGGCGAAAAACAAAGTTTTTGGCAAAAATGAACAAATTTTCTCCAATGCGTCGCACTGATTTCCCTATGCGTAGCGCCTTTTTGCAGCTGATTTTGGAGGCCTTCCTATGCACAAAATTTGCTCCAAGTGGGCTTGTTGGAAATGTTTGCCTATCTACTTTCCAAAACAAGTGGAATTTCTGAATTTGGCCTCCATTTGCCCCTCCAAAATTGAGTTCTCCCAACACTGCTTCCTGTGTGTCCAAAAAGGGGCAGAAAGGTCATTTTTGAGGTGTTTTTGACCTTTTTGGAAGCTCAAAACCTGTCAAAATTTCTTGGCCATGTGAGGGAATTCATATTTTTCCATGAAAAATCCAAAAATGCAAGCCATTTTTGCAAAATTCCTAGCCAACTCAATGCGTAGCGCCGGTGGCGCGACACATTGGGCAGAAAAACCTGTTTTTTAGGCCAAAAATTTCAAAATTGCAAAAAGTTTCCCAAATTTCTTGAAATTTGGGCTAAGTGTTCCTCATCAGGTGCTGTGTTGGGCTAAGGAAGCCTCAACCAAGATCTGGAGTCTATCTTGCTCTTTTCTCTTCCTCATGGCTTTCTTCAACTTGGCCTTCAAATTCCTGATTCTTGCTTTGCACACCATATTTCTTGACAAGTAGTGGTATGCCATGTTCCTCAACATGTTTTTCTCATTGTTGGCCTTCTCCAACATCCTCTCTAGGTGCATGTTTGTCCTCTCAAGCCAAGATTCACGATCAGCTTGAATTTCTTGCTCAAGTGTAGTCAATTTGATTTTCCTCCTCTTGGCAGCTTGCCGGTTGCTTTCATGTTTTTGAGCTCCATGATGGTTTGCTGATAGGGTTTTTGGGGAGTGAATGGCTTTAGGGAATGATACTTAGGGTTTTGGAATAGAAATTAGGGTTTGGGGGTATTTGACTAGGGTTTGGGATAGTGGAATTAGGGATTTAGTATTAGTTGTTTCGGGATAAGGGGATAGGTGAGTGTGAATGAAAGAGAAGAGGGAAAGTGATATGAGTGAAGTGTAGTGAGAGCAAAATGAAAATGGGGATACAACAACAAAACTACAATTTTTCAAACCCTAGGCAATTTTCTCAACACAACTTTGCAAGGAACTAGGGTTTTTTTTAACCTATTAAAACACCATAAACACTGATGGAAACTCATACATTGGCAATATGGAGGTGTTAACTTACTTGTGGAATGAAGAATTTGCAATTTTGGAGCTTTGGAGGAAGATTTTAATCGATTTAGGGCTTTGTAGACCTATGCGCCGTGCTGCCCCAATGCGTAGCGCCCGTTATAAAAATACACTGTAAATCACTGCCCAATGCGCCGCGCTGGATGAGTGTGTAGTGCCTTTTTTCAGACAAGTTTTGGAGGCCTTACCGGTGTCAAAATTGGGCATGGGATAGCTCGTTGGAAATCCTATTGAGTCTAATTTCCAACCCAACTTGAATTTTCCAATTTGGAGTTCATTTTCTCTGTCAAAAGTCAAATCTCCCAAGACTAGTCGAAATGTGCAAAATGAGGTTTCCTAAAGGCAGAGTGCTGTTGCAGTCAACTTTTGAAGGTCTTCCTCAACTCCAAATTGAGCTCATGATAGCTCATTGGAAAGATATTTGTGTCTAGTTATCATTTGACTCATCAAGAAAGTCATTTTGCCAACCAAGCTAGGAGAAATTTTGATTTTTCCAAGGTCACTCCAGAGGTGCAGCAATTCTCCTGAGGAAACTATATTTTTGGCATTTCTCTAAAACCATGACACCTGTGTAAAAAGTGAAGGAATTTTTTCTTCCTTAGCCTATTTTGGACAAAAACCATTGTCAGTTTTCTCAGATTCATCTTTTCTTGCTCAGAAACATCATTGGAGTAAAACCTATCCCAATGTGTGGAACAGGGGATTTGTCGAAATGAAGTGAAATGAAGGGGATAAGGGGCTTCTAAATTATTGAGAAAATTTTGGGAAGTATGGAGGGATGTTAGGAAGCAGGGGAAAGTGGAATTTCAAATATTGAGTGAGGGGAAGGGGTCCAAAAGGGCAAAACACAGGCCTAGCCTAAAAAATTGTCAAGTTGTAGCAAGAAACTAGGGTTTGTGCGAAAATGAGGAATTTGAGGGATATCAGTGATGGGAAGTGTTTAATAAGGTACATTAAGGATATGGGAAGGTGTATGAACATTAGGATACAAGTTTTGCTGATGATTTGACCATCCAAGAGAAATTACCTTCAAAACCCTAGGAGAGGGAAATGAACCTTACCTAGGCACAACTGAAGCATGAACAAGGTGTAAAATGACCCATTGGAACCTGACATGATGATGAAAACCCTTTGAATGATGGTACACTTAGCTGAATGGTGACATGGACCGACATTTAGACAACTTTGAAGGGAGTGAAAACAAACCCTAGACCTAATACCTAGTGACCAAATTTTGCTTGAAGACTCACTGAAATGACAAAATTTGACCTTGACACCTTAAAATCACTTTGTAAGAGCATGTTTGATCACTGGAGGAAGGCTGCAAAGACTGACACTAACATATGGTAGCCCATTTTTCTGTGGGGGGAAAGTATCCTCATAATCAACCCCTTCCTTCTATGCAAAACCTTTTGCCACAAGCCTGACTTTGTGCTTGTCAAGTGAGCCATCAACTTTATACTTGTTCTTGTAGAGCCACTTGTAGCCAATTGGTTTTGTTCCCAATGGAGGATCAACCAGCTTCCAAGTGCCATTCTTTATCAAGTCATCATACTCTTTTTGCATCGCTTCTTTCCATTCATCACGAGAAGCGACTTCTTTGAAGGATGTTGGTTCAATATCTGTAGACAAATTCAATTCACAATCATAAGAAACATCCATATCAACAGGTGAATCAGAATCATCTACATCACCTCCATTTTTCCTGTATTTCCAACCTCATCAGGATGAACACTTTCAAGTGTCTTTGTTAGCCACTTTAGGGGACCTTTCTGAGATGGTCCAGGCTGCTCCGTTGACTGGGTTAGGACTGAATCGAGATTGAGTCTCCCAATTCTGTCAATCACATCACTCAAAGTATCATCAGTGGTTGGAGTTTCATGTGGGGGAGAGAGTGCTTTAGAAGAAGATTCCACAGGTTGATCCAGTATAGGAATCTCCCCTTCAAGATGTGGAATCTGATTATCAAATTCTTGAAATGATTTTGCATTTGTGAATCTATCCAAGCGATCAAGTTGCCACTCAACAACATTGTCAGCTTTGGAATATTCAAGAAAGATTACATCTCTAGATACAACAAACTTCTTATTAACTTCATCATAGAGACAATATGCTTTGGAGGTGTTTGAATACCCCAAGAAGATACACTTACGGCTCCTTGCACCAAGTTTTTTTCTATGTACCTTTGGTATCAAGGCATAATAGGTGGAACCAAAGACCCTGAGATGCTTTACTGAAGGAATGTGCCCTTACCACATTTCATAAGGAGCGTTGTTTCTAATAGCATTAGATGGACATCTATTCTTTACATATACAGCACATAGAACTGCATCAACCCAAAACATCAATTTTACATTCTTGAAAAACATCATGGAGCGCACCATATTTAAGATTGTCCTATTGATCCTTTCAACTACTGCATTATGTTGGGGATTATAAGGCACAGTTGTTTGATGTTTGATCCCATGTTGGCAAAGATAGTTTTCAAATTCATTTGAAGTGTATGCTTTTCCATTATCATTGCGAATAGAACCAATATGAGATTGTGCATCATTGTCAATCCATGTATGAAAGTTCTTGAATGTTTGAAAATTATCATATTTGTTCTTCAATAAATAAACCCAACACATTCTGGTGTAATCATCAATAAATGTCATCATATATTTATTTCCATTTGCAAAAGGAATAGGCATTGGACCATATAAATATGAATGAATGAGTTCAAGTTTTCTATGTGCTCTGGAATCTGAATCATGAAAAGACTGTTTGCTATGCTTTTGTAGAATGCAAGCATCACATTGCTTAAGTTTCCTAGGAATTGTAGGCAAACTAGTAACACCATTTTTCTTCAATAAGCGAAGGCTGTCATAGTTCAAGTGTCCAAATATAGCATGCCATAATAAACTTGATGGAAATGTACCTTCATCATAATGAGAATTGTATGAGAAATTTTGTGCACGAGCAGAGGTACCTTGCAGCTTGAGAAGTCTTTCTTCTTCTATCCCCATCATGAAAAGTGAGTGATCTAATGCTTTTCTCACCTCAACCTTTCCATCAAACATATGAATGGAGTGTCCTTACTAGTGGATGTGGACCAAGGACAACAAGTTTCTCCTGAGATGTGGGAGATATAAAACATCATGCAGAAGAAAGTCTAGAAGACCAGACAATTTGAGCCTGATTGTGCTAAGCCCTGATGGCTTGAGTTTTGATTTGTCTGCAAAATATACTGCTCCATCAACATTGTCAGTAAATTCTTCAAAAAAATCTCTTCTAAAAGTCATGTGGCAAGTTGCTCCTGAATCAAGCAACCAATCATTTTTCCAAGAAGCAAGTGAAGCATTAAACAAGTCTTCATTTACTCCAATATTACAATGTGCCACAACATAGTGAGCGGATTCAAGTGCTTTACCTTTCTCTTTGTCATTAGTTTTACCTTTAGGTTGATTTCTTTGCTGCGCAATTCTGTCCCAAGGCTACTTGCATGTGGAAGCATCATGTGATCCATCTCTATTGCAATGTATGCAATGAAAATATGACTTTTCTCCTTGAGAGTGTCTGCCCCCTGCCTCTTGAATTTCTTCTTCATCTTCCTCTTTGACCACCTCTTCCTTTGGAAGAATCTTGAGCAATATTATTTTCTCTATGTGCAAGACACACAACCTCTTCAGAAGACTGAGGAGTTGTCTTCTTCCCAAAAGCTTTCTCTCTCTCAACAAATTTATTCACAAGGGAGTTAAAGGAAATTTCTTTGAGGTCTCCATTTGCTTTCAATGACTCAAGATAATTTGATTAAGTGGGATAAAGTGCCTTGAAAAAAGCTATCAGAGGAATGTCCAGTTCAACATTAGTGACTTTGATATCATGCATAATAGATTTTACTTCTGATGCAAGAGCAAGAAGATCATCATTTTGTAATTCAAGGCTAGACAATTTAATCATGAGTTGAACAACTTCAAGTGTAGAGTGTGAGTCATAGAGTTCCTTCAGTTTTTGTAAGTCTTCGAAAGCATTTTAAAATGGCGAAATATGGCGACTCACCTCTTCATTTATGAATTCTGCAATCAAGGCATAAGCCTTGCTGTTCTTATTTTCCCAAATGATGAATTCCTTGTCTGAGTTAGGCTTTTCTGGTTCTTTGTCTCCTTCTCCAACACACACTCCTTTCCACAGCTCATTAAAAATGAGAGTGTTTGATCTTGCGTGACCATTATGGATACTTCTCCTTCCTGATGAGAACCACTCCCACAATAGATATCAATGAATGCATTATAAAATCTGTGTACTGTAAAAAAAATTTGTACTTCTGCTCTTGCTGTGTAAAAAAATTGCACTATAGTAGCAATACTGTGAAAATTTAATTCTGATATGTATATAACAAAGACATATTTGGGGAAGGTATTATATGGGGAGGGTATTATCTTGGGTAGGGTTTATATAGGGGGAGGTAGTATATGGGGGAGGCGTTACATGTGAAGGCATAGTTACATAACATCATGTGAGCTGTAATAGGACCAAGCGATGCTTGGAGGAGGTAGGTTTGGGCCTGGTGGAGGGGTGTGATACCACACCACAATACCGGGTATGGAAATTAGTGGGGAGAGTGCAGATAGAAACAATGTATTAGCTGAGATTTTGTGTATGCTTTTATCAAACCTACGAATGCAGTGGTATGTAAGAAACCACCAAAAAAAAAACTCAGCTATCACATAACTACCAAAAACGCAGCTATATAAACTGGGAGTTGGTAGAAAAGTCCATGCTCATCGCACCAGAGGTAATTTAATGTTTTGCTGTGCTTTGTTCTTGCGATGATCTGTTGGATATTGGACCACGACTCCTCTGCTTCCTACCAGATATTGAACCACAACTCCTCGACTTGCTTTACATTCCAGGTCCTCTTGGGCTCCAACAACAATGTAGTGAATAAAACATAATGCAATGGGAATTTGTGTCAGCATGCTGAGAGCACGTCTCAATCGGTGACGAGCCCACGAAGGGTGAGTTAGGAGTATAACCGCAACGTTTGGGAGTATAACCAGATGGAGGACTATGCGTGGAGCATTGTTCTCAATATAGCAGAGCAGAGTCGAAGCAGAGCGTATGGCAGAAGCAAGGTCAATACTTTTTGGAGCCGAGAAATGAATGGAAATAAAACCATGGCACGAGAATTGGGACTGTGCATTGTGTACTATTTGGTTTCGACTGTTTAGCGAAGGGCCAAGCGGAATGGTATGCGCAATGGGAGGAGAGAGAAATAATCTGGCCAGAGAGCAAATGATAGAATAATGGCATATACGACAGACTAGGAGTTACAAGGCAGAGAGGGACGCCAAAAATGGCGCTAGCTCTGGTACCATGTCAGGCCAGGAGGTAACTCCTCAAATGAAATTGTGTTTATTCATTTAGATTTTTCATAGTTATACACATGAGGGAGTGACTTTTGAGTTTCATCTCTCGATAACACTTTCTTTTCCATTATTTATTATTTACATCATTTACAACTGTTCACCCAATCCCCATGATTAGGTGTCAACAAGTTTTTCAATCCATTTTCATCTTATCATGCACATGCTCTTTGTTAATCAACATATAATGATTTTTCAAGATTTAATAAGGTATCAAAATAGAAAAAAATAAGTTGAGAGATTCCCCCTCATAATTACAACTACTTCTCTTGGCCATGTGTTTCAACAATTATTCGGTGATCCTAGTTCCCAAGTTGTATAGCCTCACTATTGTACTCCTTGCTTTGGAACCCTTTCCTTATGATTGTGCCTCCACTATGCAATTCTATTTTTGCAATCTATCCTTGGAACTTTAATCTTCCTTCTAGTTTTATTTCTTGGCCCATCAAGGTCTAGTGTTGAACCTTTTGATAAATTCATCTCTATGGTGTATTTCTGACCCTTTCAACTAGTTCTAAATCACATCTCTAAATAGCTTTAGCATTCTTGAGCCCATTCATTCTTGGTGTTAAACCTTTAGCTCTAATACCATCTATAAGGTACCCAACCCCTGAATTCCTAATTAGGGATGTGGGGTTTATCTAGGATGAACCTTTAAGGTTAATTATGAAGATGAGGTTATCAAAAATCATCTTTTTGCAACCACCTCAAAACTCATTCTTACATCACCATCATCTTTATCTTGTCAAGAACTCTCCAATGATACAACTTTCCTCCAATTATAAGCTTGAGATGCAAAGTTATGCCCATTTGAAGATTTTCCCTTCAAGGCCACATCATCATATGTACCAAGCCACATGGAAAATGGTAAAATGCATGGACTCCTTTTGCTCACATGTCACTATCATACCTTTCTTTGTCGGCTTCCATAGTGGTCTTTGTAAGTTGTTAGCTATTCTATTTTCTTTTTCCCTCCTAGTAAATTACTTAATGATACAAGAAATTAAAACAATCGATGTTTTATGATGAATAGGTCCCCAACACTCAATGGGTTGATGGATGACACCCGTTATACGATCTATTGATGGACCAATGGCTCGACACCCAACTATTGGCCTCTCGATATTTGAAATCCATGTCACTTGCCACCTTGGCTATTACACACTCTGATTCCTTCTCATCATGCCATGACATATATTCACCTTGACTAGCACGCCATTTCTATATCAACATACCACACCATCAAGGACTATGCCTTGTGCCACATAACAATGACATGTCATCTGTCACATGGACCTACCACACCATTATACATTAGTTCTACGTAAGAACCATATCATCACCCTACCACACCTGGTCCTTTAGCAGAATTTAGTGATATCAAGGAAAAAGTTTGATATTCACATTCCAAGCACCCGACACCATAAAGGTGATAATGTGACAAACTAATACATCTCTATCACCTGAATTTTTTCCAAATTTTGACAGCTTATAGTTTGAAAGATTCTATAACTATTAGCTTACTAAGCCCCTCGAACATTGATTGAAACAGACATACTACTCAACCCAATCTTTGACACCCAACATCATGATGGGTTGATCACATGTGAACTATTATGATTTGCTTCTCGTCTACTATTTGTAGAATTTCTTGTAGATTCAAAAGCTCATGCAATGTACTAAAGCATAGGATGAGAATCTACTTCTACTTTCAACCAGCGGAAGCCAATAGATCAATGAAAATAATATAAACAAGAAGAAGAAAAATCAATGGCACATAACACAATAAGTTTTCCTGGGGAAATCCACTGCTCAAAACCCCTCCTATTTGTATTGCATTAAATCATAAATATGAGTGAAGATACAAAGCTTGTTCTCACAAGAACAATTCCACACAAGTATGCTCAACTCTCTACCTCACAAGCCCGCTATTAGCCAACACTTAGCCAATTTCCACTGCTTTCCAAGCCCTTATTTCCTTACACAATTCCTAGGATGAATAGCCCATATTTAAAGGGAATTCATGCTTCCAAAATTGCGCAATCCAAACATAGGCCCTTCTCTGATTGCATGCATGATATTTATAACTCAGTAAATAATACAATTGATAATACATTGTCCCTACACTCTAGTCTCAACTGGGTCTTTCTCTAAACTGACATGCATGAGTTTCTCATGAGGGAATCTTCAGTTATCTGGAGTAACACTTATGGATGCACCATTGCACCAATTGACTGTTAGTCCTCTATTAGTTCCACAAACAGTTAAAACTAATTTAACTGACCATAACTCAATAAACTGAGTTAATCTAATTACAACTCAAATAAACTCATCTTGGACCCCTAAAATATAGGGATACATATACATGACTACAGAAATACTTCCAACTCAAAATTCCTAAGATAATTAAGTTAATTAAACTTAATTAACTATTTACAAGTTGCTTTGAGAATAGAATTCAATTTTAATTCACAGTTTAATTCAAGGACAAATTAAACTGGAATTTCTTATTGCGATTTCTCAACACTCAATCTCAATAAGAAAGAAATTATTTGCTACCCCGATCCTGTCTCTGTGAAACTCGAATTTACATCTTGGCAATGTCTTTGTCAAAATGTCAGCATCTTGCTCCTTCGTGGGAATGTACTCTAACAACATGATTCACCTCAATACACAATCTCAGAGATGATGATATCAGATATCAATGTGTTTGAACCTATCATGAAAAACTGGATTTTCAGAGAGTTTGAAACAACTCTAATTATTGCAGTAAATCACTGTCGGATGCTATTGCTCACCAAACAGACCAACCAAAATCTTCCTCATTTATATGGCCTCACATGTTGCCTGACTTGCAGCTATGTACTTTGCCTTTGTCAAACTAAGTGAAACCGATCTCTATTTCCTATTGTACCAAGAAACTGTCGTTGACCCAATACTAAAGATCCCTCCTGATGTGCTATTCCTGTCGGATGGACTCCCTACCCAATCTGCTTCCGTAAAGCCTTGAAGCTTCACTCCCTCTGTCCGTCTGTACCATAATTCACACTGAGTAGTGCCCCTAAGGTATCTCAACACATGCTTTGTCACCTTCCAATACAACTTCGTAGGCCTAACCATCGCATGGCTAAGCTAGTTAACTGCATAGAACATTCTTAATCGTGTGTTCACCAAGTACATGAGTGAACCCACAAGTTGCCTGTAAACAGTAGCTTCCACTACCTCTCCCAAAGTAGCATCCTCCTTCCTCCAGTTACCAATTAGAGGAGTCTCCATAGGCTTGCAACTCTCCATGTGGAACCTCTTGAGTATCTCATTGGCATACTTGCCTTGAGACACAAACAACTCCCCATCACCCTGCCATACTTCCATGCCCAAAAAGTAATGCATGAGTCCCAAGTCCTTCTCTCAAACTCCCTTACAAGGTCCTCCTTGCAAGATTTGATCATCACCTGTCAGTATGAGATCATCAACATAAAGGACAATGATCAACAGTTTACCTTCCACCACTATGTGGTACAGGTTCACATCTGCTTCACTCTTCATGAAACACAACCCGGTGAAGTAGTTGTCTATCTTGGTGTACCAAGCGCGGGGTGCTTGCTTCAGCCCATACAATGCTCTCTTGATCTGACACACATGCGACTCATGGTCGAAGGTCTCAAAACCTTTAGGTTGCTTTATGTACACCTCTTCCTCAATTGCGTCATTAAGGAAGGTCGTCTTCACATCCATTTTATGTATCTTCCACCCCATCTTCCCTGAGAGTGCCAATATAGATCTGATCGATGAGTACCTTGCAACAGGAGAAAATGTCTCATCATAGTCAATCCCATCTACTTGTGAAAATCCACGAGCCACAAATCTAGCCTTATGCTTCTCCACACTACCATCTGCAACTTGCTTTACCTTGTAAATCCAACGGTGTTGGGTTGTGTTATATTCTTTCCACGATTACCCAATTGTCCTCCAAATTTGACATGAAAGATCTTGGTGCTGCAAACTATATTTTGGGCATGGAAATTAAATGAGATCGGGCAAAGGGAAGGCTCTGGCTAAACCAGAGGAAGTATGTCGAGACAATACTATAGAGGTTTAATATGCAAGATAGTAAACAAGTGAAGGTTCCTATTCCTGTAGGTGTAAAATTATCTACTGAATAGTGTCCCAAGACACAAGAAGAGGAAGAGGACATGTCCTGTGTTCCATACGCAAGTGCATTCGGTAGCCTAATGTATGCAATGGTATGTACTAGACCAAAAATTACACGTGTAGTAGGAGTATTGAGCAGGTTTATGTCAAAACTAGGGAAGGAGCATTGGACAACAATGAAGCGAGTTTTCAGGTATTTGCGTGGCACTAGTGTTTATGGTTTGTGCTGCCACGAAAGACTAGGATTGGATAGAGTTTTGGACATCCATGGATTTGTTGATGCAGACGGGGCTAGAGATATGGATCAGGGAAGATCTACAAGTGGGTATGTGTTTAACCTATTTGGAGATGTAGTCAGTTGTATGAGTAAGAGAGAGTCTGCAATGGAACTTTCAACTACAAAAGCAGAATACATGGCAACCACTCATGCAAGCAAGGAAACAGTTTGGTTGCAAAGATTGTGTTCAAGTATGGGGTTAGTACAACAAGCTATAAGGATGGATTGTGACAGCCAAAGTGCAAGTTTCTTGGCAAAGAACCATGCTTATCATTCAAAGATAAAGCACATTGATGTTTAGCACCACTTTGTGAGGGATATGGTTGAGGACGAAAAGGTGTTGCTGGTAAAGGTGGACACTTTGAAGAATACTGCAGATGCATTGAAAAAGTATGTGAGCACTGATAAGTTCTCTTGGTGTAGAGAAACAAAAGGCATTGCAGGGTTGGATCAATGATTAAGCTCTCCTGTGGAAAGAAAACAACAAGTGGGAGAATGTTGGGTTGTGTTATATTCTTTCCACAACTACCCCACATGCGGGGCGTTCTGGGGGTTTGCAGGGAGGGTGGTTACCCCCTCTATCTGGGGGTCATAGGGCGGGCGGTAGGCTCCCTACCCAGAGTTCAGGGCAGCGCCCTGGGAATTTTTTTTTGGACCCTATATTAGGTGGGCGGACCTACCTATGGTTTTGTGCATGGATTTTAGACATGGTTTTAGGCATGATGGTTTTCTATCCATGGAATTTTGTAGATCTGGTCAAGGGAACTACGGTTATGTTTTAATCCAGGGTTAATGGATTGGGGTTTATGAATGCTTCAACATGTATATATATGTATTGTAACATTGAAAGTAACATAATGAAAAACAAATATGGTAGTCCTGGTTTTGGGATATAGGGGAAAATCTCTGTGTATATATGTTTTATGTTTTATGCTCTCGCCATTGTTTATGTTTTATGATTTTAGAATTCGTATGCAGGTGATTTTTGTACAGGGTTAAAACCTACATTTGGCATCAGAGTTGTTTTGGCTTCAATGGGGTGCCTTTGCAACTAAGGGGTTTTGCTCGGGCCTGTGGTAGACCCTGTTCAGTGGGAGATCTGCGGGATTGATTCTTGTGGTGGAATAAAATGGCGAGTAGTGGAAAGATAGAGATCGAGAAATTTAATGGTTAAAGTTTTGAGTTGTGGAAACTCAAGATGGAGGATTTTCCGGTGGATAAAGATCAGTGGATCATGGTAGATCCGGGTACTAAACCAACAACCATGTGAGCTGAAGACTGGGAGAAGTTGGATCAAAAGGCAAAGAGCATAATACAATTGTGTGTCTCAGATTCAGTATTGCTGAATGTATGAGGGGAAGCTTCGGTGAAGGCTTTGTGGGACAAGTTAGGGACTTTGTACCAATCTAAGTCTCTGGTGAATAAATTGTTTCTACGGAAAAAGCTGTATAACCTGAGGATGAAAGATGGAGACTCAGTGATAAAGCATATGAACGACTTTAATACTATGGAAAGCCAGTTATTATCGGTTGATATTGAAATTTTAGATGAAGATAAGTGCATCAGTTTGTTGCGTTCTCTACCAAATTCGTGGGATAGTCTGGTTGTTGCAATAGGTAGCAACGCAACTGCCTTGCAGTTTGATGAAATAGTCTCATCTTTGCTATTGGAGGAGATGAGATGGAAAAATATGGAGGGCTAGAATGGTGATGCCTTGTTTGTATGAGGATGGTCCCAGAACATAAATAAAAATAAGTCCTCGAGTGGTAGATTTAAATATAGAGGGAGATCTAAATCTCTAGGAAAACCTGTAAAGGTGTACTGGAAATGCGGGAAGGAAGGGAACTTCAAAAGGGACTGTAAATCTAAATCTCCTGAGAAAAGGAAAGGGATCTGATGATGCTCCTTCGACAGATGTCAAAACCACCACAGATGAAGGTGGGGATGTGTACTTGGCTTCTTCTTCAAGTACACATGTAGATCATGAGGCATGGTTGATTGACTCAGGTGCATCTTTTCACTTCACTTCCCATAGAGAGTGGTTTTGCGAGCATGAGAAATATGATGGTGGTGATGTCTTCTTAGGGGCTGACAAGAAGGCTAGAATCATTGGTCGCGGAAAAGTCAAGTTGAAGTTGCAAGGTGGAAGGATTAGAACACTTCTGAGTGTTCTGAATATTCTTGCATTGGCCAAAAATATGATTTATGTAAGCAAGTTGGATGATGCAAGTGTAAAAAAGTGTTCGAGAAAGATACTTGCAAGATCATTCGAGGAGCACTGGTATTAATGTGGGGAGTTCAGATTGGAACTCTGTACAAGCTTCTAGGTAGCACTGTTATTGATGGGTGCAACAATTCTATGGTTCCTGAAAGTGGAGCATAAAATTTAGTGGTCTCTAGAGAAAAGACCATGCTATGGCATCAAAGGCTTGGACATATTGGAGAGAAGGGCCTTCAAGTACTTCATGGTAATGGTATGGTAGAAGGTATGTCTAATAGCTCTCTGGAGTTTGATTTATGTGAAAATTGTGTATATGGGAAGCAAAATCGGTGAGTTTCCCCTCTGGTAGTAGGAGGATGAAACAAATATTAGAGCTTGTGCATAGTGATGTGTTTGGACCTGTGTCGGTTCCATCACTGGAAAATTATGTGTACTATGTATCATTTATAGATGACTTCTCAAGGAATACATAGATATATTTCCTCAGGAAGAAATCTGAAGTCTTTGACAGGTTGAAATAATTTA
Source organism: Pinus tabuliformis (assembly GCA_031772625.1). NCBI lineage: Eukaryota > Viridiplantae > Streptophyta > Pinopsida > Pinales > Pinaceae > Pinus > Pinus tabuliformis. Next base: position 1,457,852,807 of record CM062819.1, read on the forward strand.
AGGCTCTGGTGGAAAACCAAACAAAGAAGAAGATAAAGTTGCTGAGGACAGATAACGATGGAGAATTTTGCAAGAAGGAATTTGAAGAGTTCTGTAAGAAGTGTGGTATAGTACGACAAATGACTATTCCATACACACTTGAGAAAAATGGAGTTGTAGAAAGAATGAACAAGACATCGATGGAAAGGGCAAGAAGCATGCTCAATGGTGCGGGGTTAGGACAATATTTCTGGGTAGAGGCGGTGGAGACTTCATGTTACTTGGTCAACAGATCACCTTCATCAACATTGGAGTATAAGACTCCACAAGAGGTATGGACTGGTAAGAAACCTTCTCTTTCACATATGAGGGTATTTAGATGTGATGCATGTGTACATGTTCCAAAGGAAAAGAGAACAAAGTTGGATAGTAAATCTGAAAAGTGCATCTTTATTAGGTATAAGGATGGTTTAAAAGGTTATAAGATTTGGAACCCAGAAACAAGGAAGGTTGTGTACATCCAAGATGTGGTGTTGAGAGAGGTGAAAGATTTTATTAAACATGAAGTCCTACCAACAGAACCTGAGAAGATAGAGTTTGAGCTAAAGGAGGAAGAATCAAACTCTACAGCAAAAGAGGAATTAGAAGATGAAGAGCCACAAACTCCGGTTATGAGAAGATTAGTTCGAGAAGGAAGGTAACTAGAAAGGTATAGTCCATCTGCTTTCTGTTCAAATTTTGCTTTATCTATTACTGATGATGATCCCAGAACTGTGAGGGAAGTAGTAGATTCAGAGGATGGAAAACTCTGGAAAGAGGCCATGGGTGATGAAATGGCATCTTTGCACAAAAATGAGGCTTGGAATTTGCTGGAGTTGTTAGCTGGAAGGAAAGACATTAGCAGAAAATGGGTGTTTAAGAAAAAGATGAATGCAGAAGGCAAGGTGGAGAAATACAAAGCTCGGTTGGTAGCAAAAGGTTATTCCAGGTGCTGGGAATTGATCTTGGTGATATTTTTTCTCTTGTTGCCAAGGTAGCTTCTATTAGATTACTTTTATATGTTGCTACTACTTTTGATTTTGAGGTAGAAGAGATGAATGTGAAGACAACTTTTCTTCACGGGGATCTAGAAGAAGAGATCTACATGGAGCAACCTGAAGGCTTTGCGGTGAAGGGTAAGAAAGAACTGGTATGCAAGTTAAAAAAGTCACTATATGGGTTCAAACAGTCACCAAGTGTAGGTTTTAATCCCATATAGAAATTACTTGCATACGAGTTCTAATAATAGAAAATAAACAATAGTGAGAGCATAAAACATAAAACAAATACACATAAAGATTTTCCCCTAGATCCCAAAACCGGGACTACCAGATTGATTTTTCATTATGTTAATTTCAATGTTACAATACATATATATACATGTCAAAGCATCCAATACCATGGACCGAAAACCATTGCGCCCAAAACCATGTGGTATTATAAATTTGATACATTTATACGATGACTTGGCTTCACTAGAAGCAAAGCACATCACTATGTGTATTTTAAATTAATTAGTGACCATTTTATTTATCTCATCTTGTATATGGATGATATGTTGCTGGTTGGAAATGACAAAGAAATTATCTAGGTTTTGAAGACCCAATTGTCCTCGAAATTCGACATGAAAGATCTTGGTGCTGCAAACTATATTTTGGGCATGGAAATTAAACAAGATCGGGCAAAGAGGAAACTTCCGTTAAACCAAAGGAAGTATGTCGAGACAATACTGCAGAGGTTTAATATGCAGGATAGTAAACTGGTGAAGGTTCCTATTCTTGTAGGTGCAAATTTATTTGTTGAACAGTGTCCCAAGACACAAGAAGAGGAAGAGGACATGTCCTGTGTTCCATATGCAAGTGCAGTCAGTAGCCTGATGTATGCAATGGTCTGTACTAGACCAGACATTGCACATGTAGTGGGAGTATTGAGAAGGTTTATGTCAAAACCAGGGAAGGAGCATTGGACAACAATGAAGCAGGTTTTCAGGTATTTGCATGGCACTAGTGATTATGGTTTGTGCTACCAAGGAAGACTAGGATTGGACAGAGTTTTGGACATCCATGGCTTTGTTGATGCAGACTAGGTTGGAGATCTGGATGAGATAAGATCTACAAGTGGGTATGTGTTTAACCTATTTAGAGGTGCAGTTAGTTGGATGAGTAAGAGACAATCTATAGTGGCACTTTCAACTACATAGGCAGACTACATTGCAGCCACTCATGCAATCAAGGAAGCAGTTTGGTTGCAGATATTATGTTCAAGTATGGGGTTAGTACATCAAGCTATAAGGATAGACTGTGACAACCAAAGTGCAATTTTCTTGGCAAAGAACCCTGCTTATCATTCAAAGACAAATCACATTGATGTTCGGTATCACTTTGTGAGGGATATGGTTGAGGACAAAAAGGTGTTGCTGGTAAAGGTGGACACTTTGAAGAATACTGTAGATGCATTGACAAAGTCTGTGAGCACTGAGAAGTTCTCTTGGTGTAGAGAAACATTGGGCGTTGTAGGAGCTAAATCAATGACTAAGCTTTACTGTGGAAAGAAAAAAACAAGTGGGAGAATGTTGGGTTGTGTTATATTCTTTCCATGACTACCCTACGTGCAAGGTGCTTCCGAGGGGTCATAGTGGGGGGCAGTAGCTCCCCTGCACGGGGTTTTGCGCAGCACCCCAAGAAATTTTTTTTGGACCCTATATTGCGTGGGTGGACCTACATATGGTTTTGTGCACAGATTTCACACATGGTTTTGGGCATGATGGTTTTATGTCCATGGTATTTTGTAGATCGGTTCAAGGGAACTACGGTTATGTTCTAATCCAGGGTTAATGGATTGGGGTGATACTTCGGCATGTATATATATGTATTGTAACATTAAAAGGAACATAATGAAAAATCAATTTGGTAGTCTTAGTTTTGGGATCCAGGGAAAAATCTTTGTGTATATCTGTTTTATGTTTTATGCTCTCGCCATTGTTTATTTTTTCTATTTTTAGAATTCGTATGCAAGTAATTTTTGTATGGGGTTAAAACCTACAAACATGAGCTCACCATGGACTTATTCTCCGGTCTCAGGACCACATCCCAAACACTATTATGAACTATGGAGTCATACTCCTCCACCATGGTGTCAACCCAAACCGACCGCTACACTACTTCCTCAAAGGAAGATGGCTCTGTCACAACACATTCGCTCATAAGAGCCATGTATCTAGTGTACCTGTCAGGTGACCTCCTTTGTCTACGCTGTGATGTGGGTTCTCCCACGTTCTCTTTAGCATCTGATAGCAATATCTCTACCTCTCTGGTGCGCTTTCTCCCATATCTGGAAGACTTTGCCTGAGTGGATGTCTCCACTCCTCGATCCTCTGCATATGGCTGCTACACATCAATCTGAGGCTCCTCAACATTAGGAGCTAAAATATCTTCAACTGCATGTAGCTAAAGCTCCCTCTCAAGGGAAACTCGCATGGCCTTCTCCTTATCAAATCTTACATCCCTGCGAACCACTGTCATCCTACTGGTCGAAAAGTACACCTGATAGTTGTGGGGTGTATCAGTGTACCCCACAAATATCCCCAATTCTGTTGTCGGCTCAAGCTTCTTTTGTGCATCTTTGGTCACATGGAAATATACTAATAAGCCAAAAATATGGAAGTGACTAACATCTGGCCTGTTATTGGAATAAGACTCCTCTGATGTCTTGATCCCAAGTATCCGATGTGGGCTACGGTTCTGAACATAAATCGTTGTGTTGCATGTCTGTACCCAAAAGTGTAGTGGGAGACCCTGATCATGCAACATCACCCTTGCTTCCCCTACTGTGGTTCTGTTCTTCCTCTCGGCCACCCCATTATGTTGAGGGTTATGGGGTGCCGTCAACTCCCGTTTAATCCCTTCCGCTGCATAGAAGTTCTTGAACTCGTTGGAGACATACTCACCACCGTTATCACTCCATAGAGCTTTAACCTTCTTGACCGACTCTTTCTCCAAGAATGCTTTAAACTCACAAAATTTTGTGAAGGTTTGGTCCTTTTCTTACATGAAAAATATCCAACATTTTAAAGAAAACTCATTGACAAATATAACATAATACTTATGTTTGACCATGGATGATGTCGAGAATGGTCCACACACATCTGAATGGACTTGCTCTAGAATAGCCTCTGCTCGACTATCTCTATTGTGAAAGGAATACTTTGTGTATTTACTCAATTACACCCCTTACATGTATCAACTTTCTCTAACGTACCTTTGGGAAAACTGATGGAGATCTGTTGTATTGGGCATGGCCCAACTTGGTCCAAATTTTCGGTAAAAGTCCACGCAAATGAAGGAGCGAACCATGTGGAGCTGGCAAAGAAATATTCATCGCGCTAACTTTTAAGGCCTTAGGGATGGGATAAAGCCCTTATTTTGCAATGGGTATTGGGTAGTATTCCTTATTTATGGATCCATGGTATGTGGACCATGGTTTTTGTATAGATGAATTGTATAAAAGGATATGTAATACTTTGTAATCGGATAATCTTAGAATCAGAATGATAGAAGCATAAGTGAATCTCTGTTTCCGCATCTGTAGTCTGTAGTTTTGGAGAAGGCTCCGCAGCTGAGTGCGCGGAGACCTTGAAGAGTCTACAACTGAGTGTGCAGACCACCTGTAGACCACCTGCAACTGAGTGTGCAGGTTGGAGAAGTGAATGTAATTGAAGATATCCTTAATAAAGAAGAAGTTTTGTGGAAATATTCTGTCTTTGTACTTTTTATTGATCTATTGTTATGTATTTGATTATGTGTTCTTTTTACTGAATTATGTGAAGAACTGTAAGATATATTGTTATGTGTTGAAGTTTATGCGTTTCTGTATATTAATCATTTGCGTGAAGTTTTTATGCATGAAAAGTTATAAGATTGATATAAAACAGAAGTAATTGCACGACACCACTTGGAAAATATCCCTGCGGTTGCGGAAAACTGGTTCTACAACCTCCCATAATTTCTTCGGGTGAGATTGCGATATGCTTGTAGGTCATTGCCAAAAGGGCTAGTAGTTGAGGGTTTTTTTGGTGTGGAACACAATATGAACCTGGGTCAAGCCCCCTCAAACCAACAAATGGTTCCATTGTCGGGACCGGGATCTACTTAAGGGATATGTTTTGGTGTTTGTTGAAGAAAGAACTCCAAGAGTGGGTTGAACAGAAAGAAAGGGAATTTGCAAGAAAATAAAAAACCCGAGATTATCGACTGAAGATTGGTTGCAGAGATATATTTTCGAAGAACAATACGATATTTTCTTTGGTTCGTTCCACATTGAATTGCTTGAGTGGATATCTAGGTTGGCTAAGTGTAAGGACTGTTTCAAAGGCAACGAACCTAAGGAGTGGAATCCTGATTTGATACAATGGCTCAAGAGGATCGATAACAGTATCTCAAGGGCTATTGATTTCTGGATCGATAGCATTTTGGGAGGATTTGTCATTGAGTTCGCAATCGACGAGGTCGTATCCTATAGCGAAGCTGAATGAAGATTCTTCAAAGGACCACGAGGTAAGTTCTTGAATTCTTTGAAGCTCTGGATTAAGATGTTATTGTGTGAAAAGGGGATTCTACGGATGCAATCAGATTGATGTTTGGGCAAAGAAGAAATAAGCCGGATACAGGAGCTACGCGAAGTGGAAAATGATACAAAATAGATTCGAAGAATTTTATTGAGATTGGTTATAGCCCTTTGTTAGGATCTAAAAGCGAAGAAGAAAGAAGTAAACCTATAACCCCCAACCACACTAAAGGCGCGTCGAAGTCAGGAGTTGAGAAGAATCAAGGCATCTTTGGGATCCCTCATCGATCCACCCGCTTCACACCACATGCCCATCCTCATACTTCACCTCCACCTCCACCTTCGCCTCCACCTAGCCCATCAAGAAGAAGAAGAATGGCTGATAACATTAACCTGCCTATCTTTAGGGGACTGGGATGAAAAGACCCCGACTAGTTCTAGTTCGTAGCTGATGTAGTATGGACAACGAGACAAATTAATAATGATGATGTGAAGAAGGTGCAACTCATAACGTCATTGCAGGAAAGAGCACTAAAATGGTTGATACAGGTGTATATTGGTGGCCACCCGCCTATTCCACCTAGACCCCCTAGTCAATTTCATCTATTTCCCTGTTCATTTCAACATTTACTATTTTTAGCAGTTTTTTCGGGTCTTGAACTTCCGGAGCAGTTTTGACCCCCTAAACAACACTTTTTTGGGGTCCGTGGTAGGCTCGTAGCCATAGGTAGGGGCCTGCTGCAAAACCTGTAGTACTTGACAAGACCTTTCCAACAAGGTATTGTACGTGCCAAATTGAGATAATATGACCATGTTATGACCCCGGGAAGTTGGCTGCCCAACTAACCCCAACGGGGCCCACAAACTCTTGGTGTTATATCTCTTGGGGTTAGGGTTTTGGTTGTTTAGGGTTTTCTCATGTCTTCCAATAATAAATAGGCCCTTGAGCCTCATTGTAACACAATTTAGAGGTATGTAGCCACCACCTCTCTTCCCATAGATAAGCTACCATTGCTCGAGCTATCTTATTTCCATTTTGTTTGTACGCATAGTTCAATATTTTTTATATTAATGAAATTAAGTGTTTTTCTACTGCATCCCTGTGTTTATAATTGTATTTGTAAGTTTTTGCGTTCCTGTTTAAGTTTAGATCAGTGGTATCAGAGTAGTCTGCTCTTTCCCCGTTTTTCTTTGCATGTCCCCAACGAGGTTAGGGTATAAGGAATTAGGGCTTGATCTCATTGAACCATTGCAATATCAACCTCGAAAAACCCCAACGACCTCCAATAGCGGAAGGAAATAAAGATGAGGGGACAGGAGATCCTTTCAAAATGTTACTTGAGGAAGCCCTCGAGCGACCAAGGGACGTGATGATGGATAAATTTGCCCAGATCCTTTGAAGGTTACCCATAGGCGATGCATCTTCATCCAACAGCCACTCTAGAGGCACCACTCCTTTTAAGGTACAAGTTAACTTAGATATTCCCATATTCGAAGGCCTGATAGATGCAGACACCGTAGATAAATGGTTATATATGTTGGAAGGATATTTTTCAATTCATGACTTTTCCAATCGGGAAAAGATTAATTTTACACTTCTCAAAGTCACCCCACACATGAAGGACTGGTGGGAAACCTACTTGAACAAAAGGACGAGAGTGAACCCTTGCTGTTTTCAGCCGCACCCACTTGGAATTCTTTTTGAGACACCATAAAGGAACAATATTACCCTGTCGGAGCTATGAAGACAAATACATAAAGTGGACCATGCTACAACAAGGAAGAGACCAAGTTCACAAATATTTTACATACTCTTCGCACGAAGTTGGGTATCAAGGATACTGAGTGGCGTTTGGTGCTCAAGTACCGCGGTTGTCTACACAAGTACATCCAGGATGAGATGGAGTTCCTGAACATTTCCTTGCTCAGCACGGCGTATCAGTACGCTATCAATATTGAGCAGAAGTTTAAACAGAAGAAACAAGACTTTGGATCTGCAAATCCAAAGCAAGGAAAAGGCACCCCCAAACCACAGAACAATGGACCAAGCCAAGGTGGGGCTACCTAGGATAGCCCAACCAAGTCACAAGCAAAGAACAACACCACGAAGATGAAGAAGAATACGGGAAAATGGTGTGAGTTCCATAAGATCTCCTCTCACAATACAAGTGAGGGTCAAGGCAAGCAATCACTGGTGGCCGAATTGAAGGCTTCCAAATCAGATGGAAGTTTTGACTCTGAATCAGAACCCGACAAGGGAACTGACAAAGGGAAGCATATCATTGATGCGGAGCCTAGTGCCACCGTGGCCACCACCAAGATCAAGAAGATTGCCTTTGACCATACTTTCCACCATTGTTGGACATATCTGACATTGCGAAACAACTCACACCACCATAGCTCAACCCGGACTGCATGGAACATGCCAAAACTGATCAGATCATTGACACACATATCAAGAACACTCACCAACAGAGGATACAGTTATATCAAGTTGTCAAAGCAGACTAACTCCTTCACTAGGGCAAGTGGTTCACCGAGGCCCAGGTTCAACAGAAATTTCCTAACCTCATGGAGGCTATATACACAATGGGGACCATTTCTTCCTAAGGGGGAAGGAATGGTCTAGATGGATATTTGTGTCCACCCACCTATTCCACCTAGACCCCCTAGTCAGTTTCATCTGCTTCCTTGTTCATTTCAGCATTTACTATTTTTAGTAGTTTTTTCGGGTCCTGAACTTCTGGAGTAGTTTTGACCCCCTAAACGGCATTTTTTTGGGTCCGCAATAGGCTCATAGCCATTGGCAAGGGCCTATGGTGAAACCTGTAGTACTCAGCGAGACCTTTCCAACAAGGTATCATACGCACCAAACAGAGATAATATGACCAAGTTACAACCTCGGTGATCCGAGTCCGGGTGTGACAAAGGACCCTTCCAAGACCTTTTACATCCGTGATGTGTTAAATGGAAATTTTAAAAGAACATAAATGAATACATCTGCCTGCTGTAAAGAAGAGGAACATGAAAATAATCAGCAACATAAACTCAAGACGTTGATAACGGAGTTCATCCAAGATTGTGTAGGCCGCTGCATTAAGTGTTGTCAATAGTGATGATGTACATAAGAGATGATGTGCTATCATACAAGGAAAATTCCCTCACGTAGGAGTGACTCCAAGAGATGTTCCGCTATAGGAACTCTCAGGAAAAAAGGACTCCTATCAGTATGACACAAACTCATGTGTGATGATAATGAGTATCCTGCCAACATGGCATAAAAGGGATCTCAATGCAAACATACAAGGCGACAACATGAGTATCCCATCAACATGATGACAAAGGGATCTCAAATAAAACATGACGAATCATGACAACAAGTACATCCCATAAATGATTTCGCATCACATCAAGCAAGAATCATGAAAACAAGTAAGAGACAAGATCCCACATCAAACATCAAATACGGATCTGTGCAACACAATACATAGCAAAAGAAGTACATGAACACACTGCATATACCTCACATCCAGGGGCCATCTGAAGAAAAGGATGTCAAACTACTGAAGCTGGTCGTACCATCAATCTCACGGCGTCAATCGTAAGGAAATGATCGCTCACACATGAATGCTAACACCTGCACTCCACTTTGAAAAGTGGCCAAAAAATGAAATGAGAAAATGGAAAATCTGAATGCACCATCAGATTTGTGGCGTTGAATGGTGCAAAATTGACTGTCAAATTTCTGAAGTCTGAGAAAGTGGAAATCTTGGGCTTAGGGAATCTTTTAGATTCCCCTTATAGATTCCTCAAATATTCCCTCCTCCGGGTCCTCTGCAAATCTGCTGCTCAGATCAGGAAACTGACTGTGCCATTGGGTTCGTGTCACTGAGAGGTGTAAGATCGACATAAAGTTTGTCCAATTTTGACACTACAAAAATTTCACCCTCCTGAGAATTTCGCCCAATCATGGTTCCACCTGCAATAAATTAATTAAAAAATTATCGCCTCAATTTCTGTGCACATTCTTGCTCCTCCATGCTTGGCGCACTGATGAAATGAAGGTTAATATAATTTTTTGTGGCAGATTAAACAAGAAAGTTTGTTTGATGTAATGGTAATCTTACGCAGTTCATTGAGGAGGGGTCGGGTGGTCAAACCTTGCCCCTCCCTTTTTAAATACATTATAGTTTAGAAGAACTACAAACATGTTTGTTTTGGGGGTCGGGTCCGCATTGGGCGGCCCGCCCCATAACCTCTGTAACTTCTTGAAAATATGCGTGGTGTTGAACGTTGGCGCATTAATTGGGGTGCGTCGTTTGATTGGTTTGGAGGTTACGTGTGAGGGTGACCGGGAGGCAGACCTGCTGGGCAGGTTCGAGTCCCACGACCCTTGGTCTATCATATGGTAAGTGTGATGGGGCATGGGCCGGGTCCACCGGAGGTGGCCCGCCCACCACCCTTTAATGTTAACACATAGTCAAAGGAGGGTGTGGTGAGGTCATGGCCGCCAACCCACATTTGATATTTAATTGGTGTGGTGCAGTTGGGTTGGTGGGGGTCATGGCCCATCGGCCTTTTAATAATTAATTTTTGTAATATGGTTTTGGGGGTGGCGGGGGTGGTGGCCTGCCACCACATTTATATATATATTTTTAATTTTTATTTAAAATAGGGAATTTTTTAAATTTTGTCTAACATAAGGGTTATTAGACAAATTAAAGAGGCAACAATTTCGCTCGCTTTCGGGAGCTAGGTTTCATGCCCCAGGGTCGGTCAAATTGTAGGACACTTAAACCTGGCCCACAACCCAACTTTGACGAGAACTTTGACTAGCTCTTTCTCCCTCATACGAGCTCAGATTGTTGAACCGTTCGCACCGCCGCGATCAGGACGACGAGATCTATGCTCTGGTCCTAGTGCGAAAGCATTCTAATCATTTTGATTTTCGAGCTTCCATAAGCCATCTTTGTCCTGTGTGTGTCTCTGGAGCCACCTGGATCAATCCTCCCCACTGAGGAGTTTTTGGTCCTCCAAAAGCATGAAAAACAATCTACAACTTTTCTGTACCTTGTCTGCATCACAAGCATCCTGAAAGGTCTCACTTCCATCTCCTTCACATTTGTTCTTCGGAGCCTTAAGCGATGAGCCGACACTTGCAACCTCTACAACTTGTAGTACATTGCTTTTGCAAATTACATGCTTGACTTTCATGACCTTAATGATCCAAGCATCCCACACTTGCCACGAGTTTATAACACATACTCGGTGGTCAAGTTTACAACAAGATGGACACAATACCCCAGCTATGAAATAAGGCCAACATATCATTGTTTCTTCAACAAGTGATGGAAAACACATCATCACTGCAACACATGATTTACAAACATAAGGCCAAACATCATTGTTTTGCTTTGACAAGTGATGGAAACACGACATCACTTTCACAGTTTATCATGCAACTCAAAATAAGACCAGACATCATTGTTGCTGAACAAGTGAAGGAAAACATAATCACTTTTAATTTTTAAAATGCAACAAATGATTTAAAAAAGCACGACCATGACAAGCTAACATATCTAGAAACCATTTTTCACTTATTGCTGTGAATGGGTCGTTCCCCTATTGTGGTTTTGCTTGTCGAACAACTGTTTCACCTGGTTCATGCACCGACGCTTTGTCTTTAAGGCACTACTTTGGATGGAGCCTCCAACAAGTGGCTCTTTGGTGGCCACCTCTGTTGCAATGACTACAGTACACCTTCTTCCTCCAGATCTGCTTAACATGTTTCTTTGCATGCTGTTGAGAGGGTCTTTCATGCCTCATCCTTTTGTGCACTGCCATTCTTTTCCAACAATTAGAAGATGTATGGTTATGTAATCCACAAAAGGTACATGTTTTTTGATTCCATGATTTATGTTGATCATTAATGACATGATTATAATCGAAATGAACATTCGAATGTTGATAGTGGTTATACCTTTCCTTGCTGTCTCTGGTGTAAGTATGGCGATGAGAGCTTGCCTCAACTCTTTCCCTACCATGGGAACTTCCCTGGGATGATGGGGAAGTGTTCCCATCATTTTATTTCCTTGACGATTTCGACGATTTCCCGGAAGGATCTGACACCTTCGAGCATTCTCCCTAGGTGTATCTCAAGCTTGAAAGTTGAGGTCTCTGCACAACCTCCAATGGTTGAGTTATGCCTTGGTTATTAACACCAAGTTCTTTTTCCTCCTCGTGCCTCGTCCATGTAAGGAACCTCATGTTTGTCCCTGTAATTGGGATCTCCAAATCTCCAACAAAAATCATACTATGTGAAGATGAAATCGAAAGGAAATCAACATATTTTACCTCCTCTGTTGATTTGGAAAGAACTAATGAGGGCTTCTCATCATCTGTTGTTGGTGGTTCGCTCGCTGTCTCAGCACATTCCCCAACTTCTTTTCTGACATACCCAAGTCATGCCTGATGGGGTAATTCTTCTACTTTGATGGGGTTGACAATGCCTTGGCCACTAACGCCCAAGCCTTTTCCTTCATACCCCATTTCCTTCAATAGTTTGGAGCCAATTCCTGTGGTATGATTTTCAAAAATAGCGAAATCATCATCAGGAAACATACATGAATTCAAAGAACTACTTTTTACCTCACATGGCTCACGTTGCAGCTTTTCCAAGGCCTCATCCTTTGCTTGCAGATGTCGTAGCAAACTTTGTTTTTCCTCTCTCTCTTCATGTAGAAGCATCTTCAATTCAACATTCTCTATTTGAAGATTCTGTTTGTTGTGCTTCAATTCTTCCACAGCCTCTTCCGTGGCTCACAACTGAAGTTGTAATCGCTCCTTTTCCTTTGTCTCTTTCTGTAGAGTTTCATACATTATTCCACTCTTTTGGAAATTTTGAGCATGGTCTCGTACATTGCTTTTTCATCCTTTGTCGCTGCACGTTCCATTGTTCACGCTTGCAATTCACATCCACGCAAAGACCGCTCCGATACCACTTGATCCGGGTCTGGGTGTGACAAAGGACCCTTCCAAGACCTTTTACTTTCTTGACGTGTTAAATGGAAATTTTAAAAGAACATAAATGAATACATCTACCTGTTGTAAAGAAGAGGAACATGACAATCATCAGCAACATAAACTCAAGACGTTGATAATGGAGTTCGTCCAAGAGGGACTACGTCTCCGGGCCTCGGTGTCAAGATGGTGTAGGCCGCTGCATTAAGTGCTGTCAATAGTGATGATGTACATAAGAGATGATGTTGCTATCATACAAGGAAAATTCCCTCACGTAGGAGTGACTCCAAGAGATGTTCTGCTATAGGAACTCTCAGTCAAAAGGGACTCCTATCAGTATGACACAAACTCATGCATGATGATAATGAGCATCCCGCCAACATGGCATAAAAGGGATATCAATGCAAACATGCAAGGCGACAACATGAGTATCCCATCAACATGACGACAAAGGGATCTCAAATAAAACATGACGAATCATGACGAGTACATACCACAAATGATTCCGCATCACATCAAGTAGGAATCATGAAAACAAGTAAGAGACAAGATCCCACATCAAACATCAAACATGGATATGTGTAGCACAATACATAGTAAAAGAAGTACATGAACACACTGCATATACCTCACATCTAGGGGCCATCTGAAGAAAAGGATGTCAAACTGCTGAAGTTGGTTGTACCATCAATCTCACGGCGTCGAATCACATGGAAATGGTCGCTCGCACATGAATGCTTACACCTGCACTCCACTTTGAAAAGTGGCCAAAAAATGAAATGAGAAAATGGGAAATCTAAACACACCATCAGATTTGTTCCGTCGAATAGTGCAAAATCGACTGTCAAATTTCTGAATTTTGAGAAAGTGGAAATCTGGGGCTTAAGGAATCTTTTAGATTCCCCCTAGATTCCTCAAATATTCCCTCCTCCGGGTCCTCTGCAAATCTACTGCTTAGATAAGGAAACTGACTGTGCCATTAGGTTCATGTCGCTGAGAGGTGTAAGATCAACATAAAGTTTGTCCAATTTGGACACTGCAAAAATTTCACCCTCTTGAGAATTTCGCCCAATCATGGTTCCACCTGCAATAAATTAATTAAAAAAATTATTGCCTCGATTTCCGTGCACGCTCCTGCTCCTCCATGCTTGGGCACACTGATGAAATGAAGGTTAATATAAATTTTTGTCGTGGATTAAACAAGAAAGTTTGTTTGGTGTAATGGTAATCTTAAGCAGTTCGTTGAGGAGGGGTTGGGTGGTCAAACCCCGCCCCTCCCTTTTTTAATACATTATAGTTTAGAAGAACTGCAAACATGTTCGTTTTGCGGGTCGGGTCTTGTTACAGGGAAAAGTGTCTATTTAGAACTGCTCTATCCCACTAAGGTGTGATAGCTGCCTTAGAAACAAACAGAGAAAAACTACTTTTGTATTTCCTTTATGAATTATAGACAGAGAGGAATAGAAAGGACCAACCTGTGTCTTGCGCTAATCCTTTGATCCAATCCCTCTCTTCTTTGATAGTCTTCAGTTACCTGCTCCCTTGCATGCCCAACTTCACAAAGTACCTGTAAGATCACAGAAGAAGAGCGCTATACAAAGACATGGATCTATATTTATAAATAACTTAGGATCAGATTTAAGTTAACCATACAAATGTAACAAGCATCAATGATACAAAAGCATGGAGGAGAACTCAAATAGTTTTTATTGATAAACAAGAAAAGATCCAGGAGGAGTTACAACCAGTGGTTTCGACCCAGCATCAACCTCCCAACAAAGAAGCCCCTCTTCACCTCAAACAAAGCATAAATCACCCAACAATCTGATGTTTGTCTCTAGAAACCAACAACAATTCCTTGCAATATGCAAAATTCCAGCCTCTGGATCTCTGGGATGAGGGATCCATATATAGATATCTGTAAGGAGGATGAGTCAGCTTGTGATTTGATTAGTGTCTTCTCTCTGTCAGTTCTTGCTTCCACTTGGAGACTGAGGGCCTCTTACTCATCCTTGGTCGAATTCAGTGAGGCAAGTGTCACAGGAGAAGATTCTGGAAGCTTCCTTTGCCTCTCCACCTTGCAGAATGACACTGCCATTTGTCATTCCTTGCTCATCGCACCCTACAGAAGGGAGTTTTGAAATGAAACACACCCTCACAGTGTATTTAGGTGCAATGCAACGCACTTAGCCAGTGGAGCAGTTGAAATGATCTTGTTTTGACCAATTCTGAGCAGTTTCTGGTGGAGAACTTCTGGGAGAAGTTGTAATCTGTTGACCTTGTTCCTTTAGGGGTTAGAACAACACTTTTAGGGACTTAGGAACCCTTGGTTTATGGACATTTCATGCTTGGAGTCGTAGGGCACAAAAATGTCTATAACAGTTGCCCCCTAAAGTATGAGGCCGTTAACCTTTTGGTGTCGGGTAAAATGCTTTATTATGAGGATCCGAAGTTCTTTCAATGCTGGGAGGAGACCTGTAATAAGATACAATACAATACATTATCTTCATACTGTTTTCATGATCTAGCTGAGGCGGGCATTCCCATGCTCAGCTTTATAAATTCATTTTCATGTACATAGGACAGACAATCGTCTGAGTGTAGACTGATGATTCTGATAGAGCCATCATCTTTTTGGTAGGATGATTATCTGTGCTGCAATGCTGTACATTTAATGTCTTTATTTCCCTGAATATATATCGTAGCCCGGATGGATGAAATTAGATCCGGGGTCTTCAATCTCGTTCGATCTTCACTCGAAGTACAAGTCGATCCATGTGAGAAATGTTCTGAAGTCGAACATGGAAAGACATCGCTTGATTACCAGTCAATGATGTAAACTGTTAACAAGCGCGAGAGGAATCACCGATAATGATAATGATCCTCAAGGTACTGCAGTACAATTCACGTGGTGTGAATAGAGGACTTGGCGTCGAACACCACGCAAAATATTTCGGTCGAAGGCCATTGATGTAAACCTATCGCCGGAAGTGAGAAACTTGCCATTGAGGCATGCAAGCTTCAAAGTACTGAATGGGGTGTTCCTAGATCAACTTCTTGGATAATGAGCTGATTTCGACAAGAAGTGATCTGTCACAGGAGGGCCTTAATGAATCCCACATCAATGACACGAAACGGAGCAAATGATTTTGATGGAGGTGAAAACGATCTGATGATATAAGGTTGAGGGTGGCGGTCATGAAAGAATGGAGTATAATGTATGGTAGTGGGTGAGACACAGGTGACTTCTCTGGATGACTTCTCTTGAACATATCGGTGACACTGATCTGATGGATTGGTAGTATTAACCCCAAATGTGGATGGTATGGCGTGGCCATGGTGATGTGACTGGTGAATGAAACAACCCAACCCGATTTGGACACGGAGTGGAAGTGTCATGTTCAAGAGCGACTTGCTACCAACAAAGTTTCTTTGAGTTTTCTTCCCAATTTTTCCCCAGTCATTGCTGACCAATACCTCTTTATTTTTGTCAAGATTGAGGAGGATAACATATGCTTGTTCTACAATTTTCCCTTCGGGCAAACCCATCGCTATGTTTTAATGAGTCTAGCGATAGTGAAACTCGTTCTCGTCTAAAGACAAGTTTGTCGCTATTAATCTTTTTAACGAGTTTAACGACAAAGATAACTCGGTCCTTTTCAATTTTAGAGAGTCTGAAAAGGAACATAAAGGTAACTCCAAAATTCCTTTTTCGTCATCTAATCCCTTAAGTCCGAAAAAGTATAAAACAATACAGAAGGGATGAATTTTCGATAGTTTTAACAAGCCGAACAAAACAAGCGGTCGATCTTTTTGTGTAATAATCCCTCAGGTCCAAAAAGATTAAAATCTAGAGGAGGGATAGCACTTCCTGTCCCTTTAACGAGCTGGAGAGGCCAATGGCTCGACAATCTTTTCATATTTTACAAGTCAGTTGAAAAGAGCTTAAAGGAGACTCGCCTTTTGAGGAACGAGTGATAAAACGGGTAGCAGCTGATTCCAGGTAAGGTTTGGAATTTTCCAATCACGGCAGTGTCACAAGGATGGCTAGTGAGATCACTCTTCGCAGCTGTTCCTCAAAATGGGTAAACAATCAAATGGAGGTGAATGATCGGCCAATGAAAAGTGGAGGTGACGGTGCAAACACGACCAAGGCTTTAACGGCTAAAGTACTACATTCACGATGGTTATTTACCGGGGAATAGTTCATTTTTTAATGAGCTTAAACGCGGGTGGAAACATTTGCTCATGTCTTATGTTTATTTTTTAACGAGCTTGAACTATGTGCTAAAACTGCTCGATTAATCCAGTCTTGTGATAAGAATGTCTCATATAAAAACGACAACTTTTAGAGTTTTGCCCCACATCCTTTCTTTATGCAAGTTAGGAAACGACCAATCCAAAAAAAAAACAGATAAATGATCACTCTTTGCTTGCACTCCAAAAGGTTTGCATGCCCCCAGGTATAAAACAGAGTTTCAAGGTTACCCCTTCTTTATTCCGTTAAAACATTTGTTTTATCGAGAGAGGCCTACCTCTTACAGGTTACCCAAAGATTGTTCTATTCACAGTGCAAACAAAACACTTCTTCGGCGATGTCTACCGAGATAAACAAAGGTGAGTGGCGGTGCTCGCCAACTCACATAACTTTGACAAGAGAATCTTGTTCTAGAATAACCCCCTTTTCCAATCACGGACGGGGGTACATGTTAGAAAATTATATATTACGGAGCAATGGAACACATAAAATATTGCAGAAATATAAACACAAAACAAGAGAGACACAGATATACGTGGTTCACCCAATTTGGGCTACGTCCACCCCGAACAGCCAGTCCTTCCTTTTTATTATCCAGCAAAATGAAGAGACACAACCTACAGCAAATCCGCTGTAATATCCTCTGTTTTCTCTCACAGTCTCACCTCTCTGTTTCTTACTCACAGAATACACATCTATCACACAGCCTCAAATACAATACCCTCATACAAAGAGAGGGGTTGCCTTCTAGGGCAAAAAACCCTAAACTAAACATAAGTTCTACCGTCAGATCATCCGCCTAATGAACGACCCAGATTGACTAGAAATTACTATACTTTTACAAGGCAATTTTACAGCTGTTTTTAGCTTCGGGGGCGCTGCCGCAGCTAAAAAAGGACACAAAATCGTTTGGAGTCGTAGGGCACAAAAATGTGTATAACAGGTCCGCATTGGGAGGCCCGCCCCATAACCTCTGTAACTCCTTGAAAAGGCGCGTGGTGTTGAACATTACATGGGCGCATGGTTGAACGTTGGTGCATTAATTTGGGTGCGTCGTTTGATTGGTTTGGAGGTTACGTGTGAGGGTGCTTGGGAGGCAGGCCCGCCGCAACGGCCGGGTGGGTTTGAGCCCCACCACCCTCGATCTATCATATGGTAAGTGTGATGGGGCGTGGGCCAGGTCCACCGGAGGTGGCCCACCCACCGCCCTTTAATGTTAATGAATAGTCGGGGGAGGGTGTGGCAGGGTCATGGATGCCAACCCACATTTGATGGACCTGGCCCACCCACCGCCCTTTAATGTTAATGAATAGTCGGGGGAGGGTGTGGCAGGGTCATGGATGCCAACCCACATTTGATATTTAATTGGTGTGGTGTGGTTAGGCCGACGGAGGTCATGGCTCGTCGCCCTTTTAATAATTAATTCTTGTAATATGGTTTTGGGGGTTGCGAGGGTGGTGGCCCACCACCACATTTATATTTTTTTTAATTTTGATTCAAAATAGGGCATTTTTTAAAATTTTATCTAGCTTAAGGGTTATTAGACAAATTAAAGAGGCAACAATTTCGCCCACTTTCGGGAGCTAGGTTTCATGCCCCGGGGTTAGTCAAATTGTAGGACACTTAAACTTGGCCCACAACCCAACTTTGACGAGAACTTTGACTGGTTTGTTCTCCCTCATACGAGCTCGAATTGACGAACTGTTCGCACCACTGCGATCAAGACGATGAGATCTATGTTTTGGTCCTGGTTCGAAAGAACTCTGATCATTTTGATTTTCGAGCTTCCATAAGCCCTCTTTGTCCTGTGTGTGTCTCTGGAGCCACCTGGATCACTCAGGAAATTGGCTGCCCAACTAACCCCAATGGGGCCGACAAACTCTTGGTGTTACTCCTGGGGTTAGGGTTTCGGTTGCTTATGGTTTTCTCATGTTTTCCAATAATAAATAGGCCCTTGAGTCTCATTGTAACATAGTTCAGAGGCATGTAGTTGCCACATCTCTTCTCAGAGATAAGTTACCATCGCCTAAGCTATCTTATTTCGATTTTGTTTGTAAGAATAGTCCAATATTTTTCTATTAATGAAATGAAGTGTTTTTCTGTTGCATCTCTGTGTTTATGATTATATCTGTAAGTTGTTGCTTTTCTATTTAAGTTTAGATCAATGGTATATGAAATACTCTGCAACTAACCTAAATGCTACAATTAATGAGATCAAACAAGCATTGGTCACAGAATTTAAGAAGCCAAAATCAGAGTCGCAGTGTATCATGGAGCTTAAAGAGATCAAACAAGAGGTGACTGAGTCTGCGTGGGAATTAGATGATAGATTCAAGGTGTTGATGGGTCAAGTGAGCTTCGATATACCCCCATAATAGCGTAAAGAATGGTTTATAGCCGCTTTGTTGCTGTTAACATTCCGGTTGTTCCCAAAAGCTGTAAGAAATGGAATACAGCCGAGGTAACCACAAACCAATCTTTTAGATGCAGATTCTAGCCCATCTGCATCCAGAGAGGGCTCTCTCTTTATGATTTAGCTTTGTTTTGAAGTGTGTTAGGCTAGTTATGAAGTACAAGGGTTTTGTTTTGAGTTTGGTTGGAAGGATTCAATAGAATAGTGAGGTAGACCTGAAAAGTTTCAGTCCATTGGGCATGATGGAGTCAAAGAAGGATAGCTTCCTGGATTCGGTTTCTAAACAGAGGATGGTATCACAGAGCAAGGTACTCAAACATGGAACAATTTAAAGGCTGAAATCAGATGGAATGGAGTCAAATGGGTGAAGGGCAATTAAGAATCCTTCATCATATTTGACAGAGGGAAAATGGTTGATTACTGCTAAGGAGCAATTAAGAATTCCTTAGCAAATAGTCAAGAGGAAAGAATCAGGGGAAACATGAGCAATTAAGAATTCACTGTTTATACTAATTCTGAAGAAAACATAGACAATAATAAAGATTGAAGACAAAGTGCAGTTAAGCAAATTCTAAATTATTCCTTTTCTCTACTATTGAGATCATGAAACATAGGTGAAATAATAAACGTAGAAACTGTAAAACACAAGTTAGAAGGGACTTATTGATCCATAAGATGATTCAAGAATTCTGTAACAGGTCTTCAACATCAATTCCTCATCCAATAGGCTAGACAAAAATGGTTCCAACAGCTTTTTATTCCAAAAAATTTCAGTATTATAGTAAAAAATTGAACATCCACCAACCCCAAATACTTGGTTTGGGGGGGTATTTATACAAAAATGTCAAAATATCTGGTAGAAATAATATCTAGTGCTGATTAATGCTTCTTTTACAAAAGATAAAGACAAACAGTCTCGGAAACAGGGAAGCAATAAATTGACGTTGTGCTGGCCGCTCCGTCTTTATTGGATGTACGGGAGGTAGGTACTATGAGTCGGTTAGCGGCGGTCTTCCACTGATACTCTGTTCTGGCTATTTTGCCTTTGGTCCGATGTTTTTCAGTCCTATTTCAATATGCTTTGACCCACTGGAGCTTCATTTATCTCTGTTTATCTTATTACGGAAAAATAGCCTGAAATCTCCGCTTTATCCGAGAGGAATTTACAAAATCCCCAACATATCTTCCCACCATTGCTAATCTGGCAATTTATGCCTCTGAAGTTTCCTCAGTGTTTCATCAGCTTCTGTATATCTAAAAAAATTAGGCTGGAGCTGAAACAGATGTTTTACTTCATGTTCAATATAAAATAAATTCTCCAAATTATCATAGAGACTCTGGCCTGAGGGAAGTGCTTTTTCTCCTAAAGCACTTCTTGATGAATTAACCTGATCCACTGCATATGTATTTAACTTATGTACATAATCTGTGTGTCTCATTAGCCTGTCATTATTTCCTAAAAGACTTGGCAGCCCTTTATCCTGCAAAATTGTAAATCTTTGCATGAAAGAATTGATTTCTACTTGCATATCCTGGCATCTTTTTTCTAAATTATGCATTAAAGTTTTCTTGGTTAGAACTCTTTTGATATCCAAAATGGCATCTGTCCTGTCTGGGATGCCAAACTGTTCCAGCTGTTCTCTGTTTCTATAATTCAAAAAATGAATGAGCATGTTGGCTTGATCAGGCATTTGTCCTAATAAAGCTCTTGCTTTTTGGATTTCACCATGTGCTGCATTCACCAAGTCAATCTGCTCATAAATTGTCTGGATGGATGGCCAAACATTACTTAGGGATTGAGTGATGTTGGTCCAAAGAATTCCTTTGATTTCTGCTAGAGGCTTGTCCATAGTGAGATCTTTTTCTAATGATCTGACTTTGTTCTGTAATGCTTTAACCTCTCTTGTTTTCTCTGCCACACTAATTTTGGACTTATCATAACTCTGTTCTACTTTTGCCAATTTTTCCTTTACCTGTTTTAGCTCTGACACTTGGAGTTTCAATTCTTCCATGGCTTTTATCAACTCTTCTGTGGTCATACCTGTACTGCTGCCTGGTGCTACTCCTGCTGATGTTGTACCTGTGATCACCTCAGTTGTGGCTGATGGGACATTTGGGGCCAATATTGATCCAACTGTTGAGGGGACTGCACTTGTAACTGTAGGAATTGCTTCAGGTGGCTAGGAGGTCGACTCTCCCTGCTTCTCTTTTAATGCCTTTTCCAGTGCCTACTTTGTATCAGTTAATCTTTCATTGAGTTTCATGAGCAGGTCCATCATGTCCTCCTCTGATTTTTGCTCTATGATTTCTACAGTTTGAGGGTGCCTTGAAGGAGGTAACTTCAGCTGTTTCCTTAGGGCAACAATGTCATATTCCTTCTTCTTGATTAGTGCCTTTATGCCCTTGGCATCTTTGGGATCATGTCCCAGATCCATGATGATATCTTCTAATTATTTGATTCTATTATCTTTGGCCACAGAAGAAGCTTTTACCCAATCTAACTGAGATGTTGTGTTGTCTGGGGAACTTTGTAACTGGTGGGCCAACTTTGCTTTGTCAGCCAGTGTAGAATAAACCATTTCTCCAGTCTGCTTATGGAGCTCAATCTGGTCCAAGGGTTGAATGTCTTTAGCTAGGACCTCTAAGTTTGTTATGATGTAATCTATTGCAGACCGAGGTTGCTGTACCTTTGGCTTAAAATAACTCATGATCATTTTTCCTTCTTTGATGTCATAGGCAGACATCAATCTTTGCTAGGTTGAGGGGGCCATTTTTAAGTATTGATTATAAATTTCAATTCTCACGGGATCATTCCTGGCCTTTATCTCTGTGAAAGTTCGTTTGATGTCAGAGGGTTGTTTGCCTGGTGGCCTGGTAGATGACACTTCAACACTATGCTGCCTTTCTAGCTCTTGCCTATGTGAGCTAGTTGATGTATCTACCATTGGGGAAGTCTGTTGGCTGGTTACCCTCTCACCTCTTAGGCTGTCTGTTGTTTCTTCAATGATTTCCTCTTCTAATAGAGGATCAAATCTCTGCCTCTTTGCACTCGGTTGTTCCGCAGGTCCACTGAGAGGTGTAGTCTCCTCTATGTCTCTCTTCTTGCCTTTTTCCTTATTTAGAGGAGTTTGTAAAGCTGAGATTTCAGCTACCTTAGATTGGGCAGGAGGAATCTGTACTTGTTCTTGTTCTCTAGACCCCCCTGGCTGATCAGTCATTAATGGTTGTTCTGTTGTTTCCACCTCTTTGCCCTTTGAGGTCCCTATGATTGATGTGCTGGTTCTTTGTGCAGGCTACTGAGAAGTTCCAACAGAAGATGTTCCAACTCCTGATTGTTGAGGCAGCTTGAAAGATACCTATCCAAAAGAGTCCAGGTCAAGAGTTTTTCAAGATCTTTCATAGCCTTTTCCATTTTTTCCTGTTCAGTAATTTCTTCAATTAAGGTCCCTTCTACCCATTCTTCCTGATTTGCATACTGTTCAATTTCTGGGATATTATGATGTATATACACTGATAGCCTGTACTTTACCCTTCTGTTACTTATGAAACTACAAGGGTCATATGGCACCCACCCAAAGCTCTTCTTCAATCTGAGGTGGTCTTCTAAGATCTGTTCTGCATCTTTCCAGGCTTCCCTAGAATGGATAACATAAGGGCCTAACTGGTTTTTGATTCTCAGTTGAGCCTTCTTCTTTACATTACAAAAATGGGTCAGGTCTGCATTGATAATCTGCCTGAAGTATTCTAATGCAAATAACCTCATGGGCACATATTTGGGCAACTTAAAAGGGTAGAGTTCACACCCATACATTTTGATTTCTGTGTGATTCTAGTAGAGGTACCAGTCACCTACCCTGTATTGTTTAGAAAGTTGTAGAATCTTTTTCATATCACCAGAGATCCTAGGAGGAGGAGCTCCTATCAATAGAGTTGAGGCTGGGTGTACAAACAGGTCAATGAATTCACTATAAGTATAAGGGCACTCATAGGTATTGTGGAAAACTGAGCTCCAAAAGATCACAGACCTTCTATTTCCCTTTGAGTCTAATTTTCTGATGGGAAATGGAAAGTTGTCTGGCTGATAATACAACAACAGATGGTATATAAAAGATGTGTATTTAAAAACTCCTTCCCTTTCCAAATTCATGAATTGAGCATGGATTTTGTTTGCAATGAAGGTGGCATAGTCATACTTGACAGCAGGGGGTTGTCTTGGAGTGAACATTGATAACAGAACCAGGGTGATATCATCCACATATTCACTTGTTCTAAATCCCAAGACTGAGGATATCATGTCAACAATAAGCCTACTAGTTTCAGTGAAAAAAGCTTGCAGATAAGGAGGAGGGCCTTTAGGTTGATGCTTTGGTGACATGAACATCTGGGCAATACGAGTTATCTCTGTGTTGGGCAATTGAGAGGCTTTTTCTAGCAAAAATCCCATAGAAAGAGGAGCAAGGGGCTCAGTGGAATGGAAATGTAGCATCTCATTGATGGATTCAGCAGTGATGGAAAACATGACAGCTTGGGAAGGTGACATAACTGCCCTAAGGACAGGGTCATAATTGGCACAACATTGGTGAATGATATCTGGGAAAATATGAACTGAGGGAAGAAAGTACATGGGCAGATTTGATTCCCACAGTCCAAAAATGTCAGAGTTGTTTTTATAACTATCCCTAATCTGGCAGAAGGCCTGAAGATGATTATAATCAGTGGTTAAGTCCTTTATTTGAAAGTCTTTATCTACAAGAGGCAGATAATTCAAGTCTTTGTGAGGTGCATTTACAGGCGCGACATTCAGAGCTGCGGGGGCTTCCATGTTTGGTTCTTGTGTTTCAAACTGGAATCTGGGATTGTTGTGGGAAATTGGACTGAATAGCAGGTCTAGGAGTCCTTTTATGGGCTAAACAGACTGGTCTCAACTTGAATTTGGCTTTCACAGGTAGAATTTTTAGTGAAAAAGTAGAATTTACAGGGTTACTCGTAAAGTCAATAAATACCTAGAATATGGAAGCAAATTGAGTAATTGCAGGTTGAATAATGGAGTGCAGAGCGCGTTGCTATGGTCTCTTCAGTAGGGTGGTGGTTGAAGAATTGGTACAATGGCTTCAGTCGTTATTTTGCATGGGAGCGTGAACAAAGAGTTTTTACAGCGAAAATGACATTTCGTCGCTTTTTAATGAAATTACGGGTTGGCGGGTAATTTTTGGCATTTATTGACAGATGACGTCAGCCTGATGGGAGACTTTGTCGCGTAGCAGAGGGTATGAAAGGGTGACGTGTGACTGGGGGGGGGGGGTAAGTGGTTTTGGTCCACACCGCTTATTGGCTCAAGTGGTTTCAGACGGGGGGGCCGCGAGCAGTGCGGGAATGCACCACGCATCCTAGTACGGGCGGCAATACAGCCAATTCCACGGGTGTTAACGTGCAATGGATAGGCGGGTCGCGATATACATATTGACTGTTGGATGAGCGGGCCCAGATCTGACGGTTGACGGGCGTCGGAGATGGCAGTGGGTTACGGCGCAGGGGCCCATGTAATTAAACAAGGTTTTAACGATTTTCGGGGTGATTCTTATTGGTTCGAGGGGTTTTTACATTAGGTTTATTAATTAACCAACTATTAATTAACCCCGAGGTTGGGCACGAAGGGTTATTACAAGGTTTCAGATAAACCTTGAATCCCCATTTTCATAATAATATGGTTTATAGTGAATCTGGGGCGGGGTATGTAGTAATGCAGGGTTTTATATAGATTTATATTATACGGGAAAGGGGAATAAGTGTTAGGGAGTTATACAATAATGTTAATAGTTAATATGAGAAACAATATGAAGAATAAGCGCTAAGTTATAAAGTTTAACAACTTAGGCTTAAGGGAAAAAGTTCATATGTGACTTTGTACAATTTCCTAAGTAAAAGGTTTTACTCAGGATTTTTATGAAATGAGATGGAGTCATTGATTGTAAGGATATTAAGCAGATCTTAATACCTATGGGGAATAATTAGTAAATGATTTGGGGAAAAGAAAGAAGGGGAGTTAGTCATGCTTGGTTTGAACTACATCAAAAATATCTGCCTTGTACTTGTGATAGTAGTAAGATTATCATTCTGAGAGACAAAATCAATCACAAGTCTCTTTCTGCAACATCAAAACTGCCTACCCAGCCTATTATACCTAACATTTTTTTCTTCTTCTTCCATGGGTGCATTTAGGCTAGCAAGCACTCATCAATTTTCTTTTCTTTACATAGCAAGCCTACCTAAATCTGCCCTTATTTCTTCCAAGGGCTCAGTTTAAACAGTTGAGCTCCTCTGCTTCTCTTCATATCTCCTTATCTGCCAAGTTTAAACAGTTTGGATAGATTTTTATTCTCTATCTCTAAACAGGAAATTCAAACATGAACTGGCTGAGATTAAGCTGTTTGGCCATTCATCAACTACAGCATAAAGGTTCAACAAGTTGTACATGGTGCTTTATTGATAGCATAATATAATAGTAGTGGCGTTTGGACTTGCACACTTTCCTGGTCCCTTTCATTTGGGGTTCATTTCTTTTCTCTTTTCTGACCATCTTATTCTTTTTACCCTTTGATTTTCTTTTAGGGTATACCCTCTTTTCATTTTTTAATTCTTTTTTATTTTTTAAGAATATGGAAAACCTTTTGCAGCAAGAAAAGGTATGAACATATTGCAGAGCTAATTCAGTCAATCATGAAATATACCTATTTGTATAGGAGCATAACACTGGCTCCACTTGGGGATGGCTTTCCCTGGTGGAAAGTCAAGAACAGTAGGTCAGATGGCCTTATGTACAATTCTTGCTGTACTCTAAAATCTTCCTTTGCTGTAAGTAAACAAAACTGTACAAAAGGATCATGTAAAATATACACATTTCTCTTGAGCTGAAAACAAAAATAGTAAAATTCCTTCACTGTTTCTCAAAACTTTCTGCCCATTCCTTCCTATTCTTATTGCTGTAAAAAACTGCAGAAAACTGAACTTCATTATGTACAAGTTAGAGTCATGATATATCAAGAGACCGGATCAAAATAGTGTTTCAGCATCTGACCATTCACTGGTCCATTTTCTGCTTCTATACCATCCAGGCTTTTTAGAAAGTAAGTATTGTTGCCTTGTGAAGCCTGAATAATAAAAGGTCCCTTCCATAGGAAGTCAAACTTCCCATGTTTTCCTTTATCTTCTCTTCTGGAATCCCATTTCAAAACTTTTTCTCCTATATGAAAATCTTTTGCTTTGGTCCTTTTATCAAATATCTTCTTGAGTTTTTCTTGTAATATTTGGGATCTTTGATATATCTCTTATTTGGTCTGCTGCAAATGGATGGTCTGATTAATCTTTCTCTGAATATCATTGGGTTCCACCTGGGATTCTTGCAGTAATTTCATTACAGGGACCCCTAGAGATGAAGGAAATACAGTCTCCATACCATAGACTAATTCATAAGGGCTAGTCCCAATGGATCTCTTGGTAGTCAATCTGTCTGCCCATAGTGCATTGATAAGTTTCTTATGCCAATTTTTCTTGTTTTCTTCCAACAATTTCTTAATAATATTGATCAGACTCTTATTGGAGGACTCAGCTAGACCATTACCTTGAGGGTAATAGGGTGTGGAGTGGCCTAAGGTGATGTGGTACTTGTGACAGAAACTTATCATTTTCTTGGATTTGAAAGCAGCAGCATTGTCAGTTATAATTTTTTGAGGACAGCGAAATCTAGACAAGATGTTGGTTTCTAAAAATTGTATGATCACTGTATCATTGGCTTGTCTACAAGGGATGGCTTCTATCCACTTGGTGAAATAGTTTGTGGCAATTAGGATCCATTTATGTTGGTCAGAAGAGGGAGGATGGATTTCCCCAATGAAGTCTAAACCCCATTGTTGGAATGGTCTTTCAGTGGAAATTGGTCTAACGGGTAGAGGCAAAAGTTTCCTCTTGCCTTCAAAAATTTGACATTTATGGCAAGTAGTGACAAACTTTTTTACATCAGCAAACAAGGTTGGTCAGTAAAATCCAGCCCTTAGAATTTTGTCAGTAGTTGATTTCCAGTACAAATGTCCACCATAGTCCCCTGCATGAAATTCTTTGAGTACCTTGTCAGCTTTGTCTTTTATTAGACAATTTAATAGAACACCTTCATGATTTTTCCAACAAAGAGCACCATCTAAAATACAAAACTTTGAAGCTTTCATTTTCAAAAACCTTTTCTTTGTTCTAGATAACCTTGGAGGAGCCTACATGTTTATTAACACAAGATATATCAGCATACCAAGGTGATTCTAAGAAGGCCTGGCTGATTTTTGGAGTCTCCATCTCCTGTTCATTATCCAGTTCATTGATATCTAGGGCTTGGCAATTGGTTTCAGTCATGAGTTTAGCCAATCCCTGTCCTTTTATAAGCTTTGTAGGTTTTATTTCAATATCATACTCCAATATAGTAGCAATCCATTTACCTCTCTTGCCTTTAATCCCCTCTTGGGACAGGATATCTTTGACAACAACATTTGGCACATAGGCTATTATATGGGAGTATAATATGTAGACTCTAAAGTCTTTGATAGCTTTCACAATTGCATAAGCCTGCTTTTCCATGATTGGGTATTTTAGCGGTGCATTTCTGAGTGCTTTGCTAAAGAAGGCTATGGGTTTTTCACATCCCTGATAATCTTTCTGTAGTAAAACAACAACAATAGTGTGTTTTGATGTAAATGAAAATATTATGAAGTCTCTGTCAAATTTTGGGCTTGTAAGGACTAGTGTTTTGGTCAAAGCCATTTTGATCTCTTCAAATGCTTGTTTAGCCTCTAATGTCCATTTAACCTTGGAATCCTTTTTCAACATGTTACTCAGCAATCTAATTAATTCAGCCAAGTTAGGTATGAATCTTCTTAAAAAGTTAATCTTCCCTAGGAAATCTTGAAATTCTTTGACATTTCTGGGATGGGGTATTTGTAAAATGGCTTCTATTCTGTCAGGATCAATTTTAATGCCATCTTTAGAGATTATGTGACCCAACAGTTTGCACTCCTCCAGACCGAATAAGGATTTCTTAGGATTCAAGGAAATACCATACTTTCTGCATGTTAAAAACACTTGTCTTAGATGATCTAAATGCTGTTGATCTGATTTGGAAAACACAGTAAGATCATCAAGGTATATGACAATAATATCGTGAATTTTTTTTTGCAAAAGCTATGTCCATTGCTCGTTGGAAGGTTGCCCCTGCATTCTTGAGTCCAAATGGCATTTTCACATATTTGAAAGTTCCCCATCGCGTTGTAAAAGCAGTCTTTTCCTGATCATCAGGATGAACTAGAATCTGGTTGAAGCCCGAGAATCCATCCAAGAGTGAAATTTTAGAGGCACCTACTACCCTTTGTAAAATGTGGTCCATTTTAGGTAAAGGATAGTGGTCTTTCAAAGAAACCTTATTTACATTCCTTAAATCTACACACAATTTGATTTCTCTTGTTTTCTTCCTAGTGGGCACTAAATTAGAGACCCATTCTGAAAACCTGATAGATGCAATTATCCCAGCTTCATACATTCTTTTGACTTCTTTTTCAATTAGAGGGAGTAGTACATGGTTGACCCTTTTGAGTTTTTGCTTGAAAGGTTTCTGATTTTCTTTGAGGGGTATTGTATGTTGAATCACAGAGGTGTCATAAGATTTCAGATCTTCATAGCTCCATGCAAAAACATCCTGGAATTCTTTGAACAGTTCAACATATTTAAGCTTTTGGTCAGGGGGCAGAGTTTTGGATAGTTTTATCATTTTAGGATTTTCTTCAGTTCCTATGTTACAGTCCTCAATGTCTGCGTTTAGAGGTTGCATTTTGGGTTTCTTTGGAATATCATTAGAATCAAAGAAATCTTCCAAAGGAGTTAATCCCGTGGGCAAATAGTTGTCTTTTAAATCAATAACTTCAGATTCTCCTCCAATAGCCTCATCAATGTCTATTTCTTTAAGATCTTGCAACTTTTCCTTGGTAAATTTCATTGGGTGAAGTATTTGTGTCACAATTTGTGTTGCAATATCTGTTTCAATTTTATCCCTTTGATCAACTTCACAAACAGTGTGCGTGTCTATATTAGTGCTGGAAAATTCTTCTTTTAGGGTCAAGAAATTGTTAATCTGAGTATTATTGTAAAACACTTGCCATTTTTTTACATTGTCAGGTATAGTTGGCCTATATTTAATCTCAGCTGTAAACTGATGATTGGGTTCAAATGGCAGTTTACAAGTGCTGGCAAATGTCGCCAAACTATGAGCATGTAAATTATGTTTTCTTGGAATTTTGGCAAGCTGTGTTTCTAGAAATGTATTGAGGATCTCAACTACTGCTCCTCTGTAAGATCTTAATCTGGGATCATTTATGAGGAAGTTGCCTTTTATCTACTAGATTACTAAATCAGAGTCTCCGAAAACTGATATCCTCACTGCCCCTAAACTTTTGATCAATTTAAGTCCTAGCAAGAGGGCCTCATATTCAGCCATATTATTGGTACATCTAAAGTTCAACTTGTATGCATGCCCTTCAGCATGATCATTTTCTAGATTGTGTACCCAAATTCCTACTCCTACCCCTAATTTATTGACTGAACCATCAAATTCCAAGTACCAAAGGATCTCATGTTCATAGTTAGTATCAGGAGTCTTGGAAATTTGTTTACTAGGGAAATCTGGATTTTTAGTTTCATCTAGTTTCTCTTGAGTGTCTGATATATCATCGTTCTCAGAAATTTCATGAATTTGACGACTAGACTTTTCATTTACAAATTTTTCTTGTTCAAGTGCTAAAACCTTGACATTATTTGCAGGATTAAATTTAGCATTATATAGAATGAAGGAGTCCATGTCAGAATGCATGGAATAGATGGAGAAATTCTGGGGTTTCTCCTGACTACTTACCACGTATTTCATTAGAGTTTCTCGATACAATCTCTTTGGCTGACTGTTGAAAAGTGTGCAACAAGAAATGCTTGTTGAGAATGCAACAAGATGATGGAGCTTAGTGGAAAGGAGTCGCCTTCACTAAGTGGGCCCGCAGGCAAATTATGGCGCAAGTTCTATTTTTGGATCCCAACAGGGATGATCACAGTATGGGTGATCACAGTATGGGTGACCACAGTATGGGTGATCACAGTATGAGTGATCAAAGTCTATTTTTAGACTGGCTGTCAAAAATAGAAAAGTCAAATATTATTGTCTCATAATAATATTTGGACTATAAACTTGATCTTATTCTCTTGGAGCACTTCAGGATGAGCTACGGATGTGGTACATGCAGATCCCAGAAGGAAATACGTGGTTACCTATGGGATGACTAATATTTGCATGCAGGACTTCAGTTAGAACTCAAGTGAGTGGAGTTTAGTGGACTAGAGGTGCAGTTGATGGAGTTGTGTTCAATTTAACTTTGTTAAACTAGTTGCATTTAGTCTAACTGATCAATAGACTAGAGATGAGTTGGGTGAATTAGTTATTAATTGATTCACAAGTTATTAACTCATAATGCAACTATAGAATACATCAGTTAACTTAGTTGCATGTCAGTGCATGTTCAGTTCAGCAGGGACAGGTGTTAGAGGATCAAATTGCTATCAGTTGTGACTATAGCTGTGCATGGTGATTTGCACAATCAGAGGGATTGAGTATGCCAATGAATTGGCCAATACCAAGAATTGTAGCCTGTGCTCACGTCCAACACAGTGTGAGTGATTCTTTGCAGGTGAAATACGAGTTTGGTAAACCATTCTCATCAATTCTTGAGCAGGTATTGTGTAGTGGAGGCAGGCAAGCAGCGGGGGAGATTTGGAGATCAAATCTGAGCTGTATTATGTGTAGCATGTGGAGATAGTACTGAGTACTTGTGAGGAGTATTGTACTATGTATTGTTACATGATTCAATCACTATAATATATAGATAGTTGGGGTTTTTAGCGAGATGCTTTCCCCGGGAAAACACTGTGTTAATGAGTTTGATTGATGCTTCTATGTACGCCTGTGAATGTTTCTGCTTCTGTAAATTGATGATCAACGTAGTGGAGGTTATGTATTATGCATGTTTCGCTTATAAGTGTATAATCAGGGTAATCTCTGTGAATATGTGTCATATTATTCAAAATTTCTACATGGTATCAGAGCTAGACGATTTGTAGAAAAAGTTTCTACATGGTATCGGAGTTGCTTGATTTGTAGAAGAGATTTTTACAGGATATCAAGCGAGGATTGATCATCGGATCTATTATTCAGAAAGTGTTTACATTTTATTTCTTCAGGCAGAGTCTGTAATCGGGCCAGGTAGCCTCTGGATTCATCCTTCTTTTGGAAGGTGAGATATCCGGTGAATGCCCATACAGTCGATCTCTGTACAAGAAATACTTTGTTCTCACGAATTCTAGATCAGAAGCGGTTGAGTTTTGAGCTAGTGGAATTCGTTTATTCCAAAGCAAGAGATAAACTTAGAAACATTCAGTGTGAGAATGGAGACAGTATGCCCAGGTATCTCACGAAGTTCACCCAATGCCGGGATGAGCTGGGAAGTGTGGGGGTGACTGTTGGATGAGGATGGTGAGTCTAGCACTCCTTGACCTTCCTAAGAGTTGGCATAGCTACCAGGACTCGGTGAATGGAAGGGAGAAACTGGTAGGATGGGAGAGACTTTTGTCGGATCTTGTGCAGGAGGAGATTAGATGGAGCACCAGAGATGGTTCTTCATCCATGCAGGATGAGGAGAATTGTGCCTTAGCAAGTAAGGTGAAGAAGGGGAAGGAGAAGGGTTCTCTTTCCGAATCCAGTTCTTCCAATGGTGGGAAGAAGGTTGACAAATCGAAAGTGCGATGCTTTCGTTGTCATGAGGAGGGTTCACAGATCAAGAACCTGTATGCTCTTGAGGTTCAATATGCATGCAAAGCCTTGAGCAACGAGGTAATTGATGGAGACTTGGTGGTTGAGAGGGAAGGTATGTTACCTTTCAACATGCAGAGCCAGAAGAAGTCTCAGACGATTGTGGAGGAGCCACGATTGGTGCAGCAGCTTCGAGAGGTTGTGGAGGAGCCACAACAAGGGAAGCTGAGAGGAGATCGAGTAGAGACATCTACTCATCCAAAGACCTCCAGTAGGGGGAAACTTCGAGCCAGGTGGGCTGAGGGATTGCATGCAGCCATACCTCCAGGTAGGAGGTGGGGTGATGTGGATTGATTGTCCCAAGGAGGAGGGGCAGGATCCTTGAGGTACCCAACCTCTTGGATGAGACCTTGCTACGGGAGCCCCAGATGTGTGGTAGCAGGAACTGACTGATAAGGTAGAGACAGATGCAGATGGAGCGGTAGAGAGAGCGACAGTGCAGGGAATCCCAGGACAGCGCATAGCTAGCAGGCTGCAGCAATGCAAGAGTCACAAGTGTTTTTCACAGTGCTAGGTGGCACAGAGAGGTGTGCAATGGTGCGAGATGCATAGAGATGTTGCCGTAGCGCAGATGTCAGAGAGGGAACACTTGTCAGCAGCAGGTAGAGCTTCAGCATCAGAGGGTGTTTCTAGCCCAACAGGGAGGTCAGTTGGGAGGTGCAGTGCGGATGCAATGCTGGGAGATAGAACTAGCAGCAGCACAGATGCAGTCAGAAATCAAAGTGACAGAGGCTAGAGTAGTCAGATACTAAAGAGCACAGAGATGCAGAGTTTTCAGTCGACAGAGGCAATAGCAGTCAGAGACTTTGATGACAGAGCAAGTGGACCGGCTAGATGTGTTGCATGGAGAACATTCCAGAGTTACAGGATCGGGTTTGAGAGGAAGCCTTTCTTGTTGAGAGGGAGTGTTGAAAAGTGTGCAACAAGAAATGCTTGTTGAGAATGCAACAAGATGATGGAGCTTAGTGGAAAGGAGTCGCCTTCACTAAGTGGGCCCGCAGGCAAATTATGGCGCAAGTTCTATTTTTGGATCCCAGCAGGGATGATCACAGTATGGGTGATCACAGTATGGGTGACCACAGTATGGGTGACCACAGTATGGGTGATCACAGTATGAGTGATCAAAGTCTATTTTTAGACTGGTTGTCAAAAATAGAAAAGTCAAATATTATTGTCTCATAATAGTATTTGGACTATAAACTTGATCTTATTCTCTTGGAGCACTTCAGGATGAGCTACGGATGTGGTACATGCAGATCCCAGAAGGAAATATGTGGTTA
This sequence comes from Pinus tabuliformis, assembly GCA_031772625.1. Lineage (NCBI taxonomy): Eukaryota > Viridiplantae > Streptophyta > Pinopsida > Pinales > Pinaceae > Pinus > Pinus tabuliformis. The sequence goes on from CM062819.1 coordinate 1,457,886,295, forward strand.
CCTATGGGATGACTAATAATTGCATGCAAGACTTCAGTTAGAACTCAAGTGAGTTGAGTTTAGTGGACTGGAGGTGCAGTTGATGGAGTTGTGTTCAATTTAACTTTGTTAAACTAATTGTATTTAGTCTAACTGATCAATAGACTAGAGATGAGTTGGGTGAATTAGTTATTAATTAATTCACAAGTTATTAACTCATAATGCAACTATAGAATACATCAGTTAACTTAGTTGCATGTCAGTGCATGTTCAGTTCAGCAGGGACAGGTGTTAGAGGATCAGATTGCTATCAGTTGTGACTATAGTTGTGCATGATGATTTGCACAATCAGAGGGATTGAGTATGCCAATGAATTGGCCAATACCAAGAATTGTAGCATGTGCTCACGTCCAATACAGTGTGAGTGATTCTTTGCAGGTGAAATACGAGTTTGGTAAACCATTCTCATCAATTCTTGAGCAGGTATTGTGCAGTGGAGGCAGGCAAGCAGCGGGGGAGATTTTGGAGATCAAATATGAGCTGTATTGTGTGTAGCATGTGGAGATAGTACTGAGTACTTGTGAGGAGTATTGTACTATGTATTGTTACATGATTCAATCACTATAATATACAGATAGTTGGGGTTTTTAGAGAGATGCTTTCCCTGGGAAAATACTGTGTTAATGAGTTTGATTGATGCTTCTATGTACGCCTGTGAATGTTTTTGCTTCTGTAAATTGATGATCAATGTAGAGGAGGTTATGTATTATGCATATTCCACTTATAAGTGTATAATCAGGATAATCTCTGTGAATATGTGTCATATTATTCAAAATTTCTACACTGACCAAATACTGAAATGGTAGCATAAGGCATGTCCAGCTGTAAGGAACCCTGGAGCTTTGCACCCCAAGATATAGACAGCAACATGCCATATTTTGGTGGTATGTCAGCTACCACTACATCCATTAAAATGGTCTTGGCAGTGTATTGAACTAATGATACACATAAATCTTTGATCAATCCTAGACATCTGACCTGGCTTGAATCAAAAGAGAACAAGTCTTTGTATGGCCTGGTGATATCTAGGTTCAACTTCTCCATTACAGATTTAGGCATTAGGTTATGAGAAGCACCAGAATCAAACATTGGATTATGAAGTATCTTATCATGAATATCCAGACTTACATAGAAAGGAGGAACCCCTCCATCTACTGATTTTCCGTTTACCTCAGGGCCAAAAATTAATTCAGGCTGGTCATCAAGGACATTTACTGCATCTTTGTTTTTCGAAATATGAAGTGATCTGTTAATTTGTTGTCTATAGACATCATGCTTAGCAAATTCTGACAATGGAATGGCTATCTTTAATTTGCCTATTTCGGTCTCAAGGTTGAAAAGTTTTTCTGCAAATTCGGGCAGTGAGATTTTCTTTTCCTACTGTATTTTCAATGCTTTTTTCCTTTTCAGGAGTGGCGTTATGGGCTGAAGTTGCTTCTATGTCAATTTCTAGAGGTTCTTCCACCTTTCCTTTGGGAGGAGTGGAAGTGGAAGGTTGTCTGTTAGGTGGTTGATCGTCTGATACATCTTCAACTATTGGACTATTTGGGTTAGGACTTGTTCTAGGAGGGGCTTGTACGAAAGGGTTCTTGATTGTAGGTTTGCTAGTTCGCTTAGTATCCTTCGGTTTATTGGTTTTAGGAACATCTATCCTTCCACTCCTCAGATTGTATTGGACTTCATAGATGGTTGTGTCATATCCCTCCCTAAAATCAAATGATTCATTTGATTGAATTTGGAATTGATTAAGAGTGTGAGCCTCTTGGTCTTCTTGGGTCAAGAAAATTTTTTGTTCACTATTGAGACCCATTAAGTTAATTTGAGTATCTTTTGTTGGTTCACTAGAAGTTGAAGCTTCAGCATAATTTTCCTGGAATGGGGGCCTAATGTTTTGGTTTAGACCAACCTTTCCAGTATTAGGGTTCTGGTTTTTTCTGAAGTTTGGATTTCTCCCAGTATTGCTCGGTTGACCATCCCAAGGGGATTTCCTCTCAATTGTTTCTACTCTATCACCAAGTCTATCCATTCCTTTAATAATAACATCTAATTTTTGTTCAAATGCAGAAGGTTCTTCTTTGAAAGGTGTCCTCCTTTCAACTCTAGCTCGAGCTCGTTTAGAAATCAGGTTGGCCTCAATACTGACAGCTATACTCTGCATGTCTTCTAAGCTTCGATGAGCTCTTTCCCTAAGCTGGTATGCCATATCAGAGTCAAATGAATCAGGGAATTTGATCAAGGTCAAATCTAGAGGAGGTCTGAGATTCTGAGGAATAGCATTGTATACATTATTAAATCTGGTAAAGTAATCTTGAACAATTTCTTGTGGGCCTCTTTTCAAGTTTCCATATTCTGATAAAATGTGGAGAGGATCTTTCTTCTTTTCCCATTTTTTCAAGAAGGTCTGATAAAGGGCTTCTGGGTCGTTGATAGTGTTTGCAGCGAGTGCTCTCAACCAGGTTCTAACATCCCTAGTTAAACTTTGAACAAAGACTTTCATTCTCACATCATCATCATCAATCTCATAATTTTCAAAATAATCAGTCATTTTCTTAGTATGTTGTTGAGCTGTGTAAGTGCCAGTACCGTCAAAATAGGTGATTTTGCTTTGATAATCTTGAGGCATAGCCCCTGGATTTGCAGGTAATTGCAGGGGAGCATATCGTTTTGCCATATTTGCAGAGATAAGTGTGACAACTAGAAGAGCATGGATAATAGTGAAAATATATGCTGTGGATAGAGGAGTGGAAAGGATGGTTTGGGGTACCGATGGTGAACTAGGAGAAGCTACAGTAATGACAGAAAGGATTGGTTCTTTTCCTGAAGTAAGCTCAGTTTGGATAGGGTTCTGCAAATGTTTGTCACAGGGAGAACTAGCAGAACGTTCTTGGCTCTCCTGGCATCTAAGGATCTTAGGAATCAGATTAGGATTTTCAAAGATAGGTGGGGGATTTGGATCAGGATTTGATCTAGTGTAACGAATTTTCTTCTTTGGAGCTAGTATGTGAGTATATTTTTTGGTTTTTCTTGGAATATTTTAACAATACAACTTTTGACAATACCTTCTAGGAAGTTTTAGATGTGAGAGCTGTGAACTTTCCTAAAGATTTTGTAATAAAGGGACTGATCAAGAATTTAAAGCATACTTGAAACAGATAGCTGAAATAAACAAACTATTCAGTCCCCAGTGGAGTCGCCAATGATATTAACACTCAGGTTGTTCCCAAAAGCTGTAAGAAAGGGAATACGGCCGAGGTAACCACAGACCAATCTTTTAGATGCAGATTCTAGCCCATCTGCATCCAGAGAGGGCTCTCTCTTTATGATTTAGCTTTGTTTTGAAGTGTGTTAGGCTAGTTATGAAGTACAAGGGTTTTGTTTTGAGTTTGGTTGGAAGGATTCAATAGAATAGTGAGGTAGACCTGAAAAGTTTCAGTCCATTGGGCATGATGGAGTCAAAGGAGGCTTCCTAGATTCAGTTTCTAAACAGAGGATGGTATCATAGAGCAAGGTAGTCAAACATGGAACAATTTAAAGGCTGAAATCAGATGGAATGGAGTCAAATGGGTGAAGGGCAATTAAGAATCCTTCATCATATTTGACAGAGGGAAAATGGCTGACTACTACTAAGGAGCAATTGAGAATTCCTTAACAAATAATCAAGAGGAAACAATCAGTAGAAATAGGAGCAATTAAGAATTCACTGTTTATACTAATTTTGAAGAAAACATAGACAATAATAAAGATTGAAGACAAAGTGCAGTTAAGCAAATTCTAAATTATTCCTTTTCTCTACAATTGAGATCATGAAACACAGGTGAAATAATAAACGTAGAAACTGTAAAACACAAGTTAGAAGGGACTTATTGATCCATAAGATGATTCAAGAATTCTGTAACAGGTCTTTAGCATCAATTCCTCATCCAGTAGGCTAGACAAAAATGGTTCCAACAGCTTTTTATTCCAAAAAATTTCAGTATTACAGTAAAAAACTATGAACATCCACCAACCCCAAATACTTGGTTTGGGGGGTATTTATACAAAAATGTCAAAATATCTGGTAGAAATAATATCTAGTGCTGATTAATGCTACTTTTACAAAAGATAGAGACAAACAGTCTCGAAAACAGGGAAGCAATAAATTGACGCTGTGTTGGCCGCTCCGTCTTTATTGGATGCACTGGAGGTAGGTGCTATCAGTCGGTTAGTGGCGGTCTTCCACTGATACTCTGTGCTGGCTGTTTTGCCTTTGGTCTGATGTTTTTCAGTCCTATTTCAATATGCTTTGACCCACTGGAGATTCATTTATCTCTATTTATCTTATTACGGAAAATAGCCGGAAATCTCCACTTTATCCGAGAGGAATTTACAAAATCCCCAACATATCTTCCCACTATTGTTGATATGGCAATTTATGCCTCTGAATTTTCCTCAGTGTTCATCAGCTTCTGTATATCTAACAAAATTAGGTTGGAGCTGAAACATATGTTTTACTTCATGTTCAATATAAAATAAATTTTCCAAATTATCATAGAGACTCTGGCCTGAGGGAAATGCTTTTTCTCCTGAAGCACTTGTTGATGAATTAACTTGATCAACAACATATGTATTTAACTTATGTACATAATCTGTGTGTCTCATTAGCCTGTCATTATTTCCTAAAAGACTTGGCAGCCCTTTATCATGCAAAATTGTAAATCTTTGCATGAAAGAATTGATTTCTACTTGCATATCCTGGCATCTTTTTTCTAAATTCTGCATTAAAGTTTTCTTGGTTAGAACTCTTTTGATATCCAAAATGGTGCCTATCCTGTCTGGGATGCCGAGCTATTCCAACTGTTCTCTGTTTCTATAATTCAAAAAATGAATGAACCTGTTAGCTTGACCAGCCATTTGTCCTAATAAAGCTCTTGCTTTTTGGATTTCACCATGTACTGCATTCACCAAGTCAATCTGCTCATAAATTTTCTGGATGGATGGCCAAACATTACTTAGGGATTGAGTGATGTTGGTCCAAAGAATTCCTTTGATTTCTACTAGAGGCTTGTCCATAGTGAGATCTTTTTCTAATGATCTGACTTTGTTCTGTAATGCTTTAACCTCTCTTGTTTTCTCTGCCACACTAATTTTGGACTTATCATAACTCTGTTCTACTTTTGCCAATTTTTCCTTTACTTGTTTCAGCTCTAACACTTGGAGTTTCAATTCTTCCATGGCTTTTATCAATTCTTCTGTGGTCATACCTGTACTGCTGCCTGGTGCTGCTCCTGCTGATGTTGTACCTGTGATCACCTCAGTTGTGGCTGGTGGGACATTTGGGGCCAATATTGATCCAGCTGTTGAGGGGACTGCACTTGTAACTGTAGGAATTGCTTCAGGTGGCTGGGAGGTCGACTCTCCCTGCTTCTCTTTTAATGCCTTTTCCAGTGCCTGCTCTGTATCAGTTAATCTTTCATTGAGTTTCATGAGCAGGTCCATCATGTCCTCCTCTGATTTTTTCTCTATGATTTCTATAGTTTGAGGGTGCCTTGAAGGAGGTAACTTCAGCTGTTTCCTTAGGGCAGCAATGTCTTCTTCCTTCTTCTTGATTAGTGCCTTTATGCCCTTGGCATCTTTGGGATCATGTCCCAGATCCATGATGATATCTTCTAATGATTTGATTCTATTATCTTTGGCCACAGAAGAAGCTTTTTCCCAATCTAACTAAGTTGTTGTGTTGTCTAGGGAACTTTGTCACTGGTGGGCCAACATTGCTTTGTCAGCCAATGTAGAATAAACCATTTCTTCAGTCTGCTTATGGAGCTCAATCTGGTCCAAGGGGTGAATGTCTTTAGCTAAGACCTCTAAGTTTGTTTTGATGTAATCTGCTACAGACCGGGGTTGCTGTACCTTTGGCTTAAAATAACTCATGATCATTTTGCCTTCTTTGATGTCATAGGTAGACATCAATCTTTGCTGGGTTGAGGGGGCCATTTTTAAGTATTGATTATAAATTTCAATTCTCACGGGATTATTCCTGGTCTTTATCTATGTGAAATTCCGTTTGATGTCAGAGGGTTGTTTGCCTTGTGGCCTGGTAGATGACACTTCAACACTATGCTGCCTTTCTAGCTCCTGCCTATATGAGCTAGTTGATGTATCTACCACTAGGGAAGTCTGCTGTCTGGTTACCCTCTCACCTCTTAGGTTGTCTATTGTTTCTTCAATGATTTCCTCTTCTAACAGAGGATCCAATCTCTGCCTCTTTGCACCCGGTTGTTCCGCAGGTCCACTGATAGGTGTAGTCTCCTCTCTGTCTCTCTTCTTGCCTTTTTCCTCATTTAGAGGAGTTTGTAAAGCTGGGATTTCAGCTGCCTTAGATTGGGCAGGAGGAATCTGTACTTGTTCTTGCTCTCTGGACCCCCCTGGCTGATCGGTCATTATTTGTTGTTCTGTTGTTTCCACCTCTTTTCCCTTTGAGGTCCCTGTGATTGATGTGCTGGTTCTTTGTGCAAGGTACTGAGAAGTTCCAACAGAAGATGTTCCAACTCCTGATTGTTGAGGCAGCTTGAAAGATACCTGTCCAAAAGAGTACTGGTCAAGAGTTTTTTCAAGATCTTTCATAGCCTTTTCCATTTTTTCCTATTCAGTAATTTCTTCAATTAAGGTCACTTCTACCCATTCTTCCTGATTTGCATACTGCTCAATTTCTGGGATACTATGATGTATATACACTGATAGCCTGTACTTTACCCTTCTGTTACTTATGAAACTACAAGGGTCATATGGCACCCACCCAAAGCTCTTCTTCAATCTGAGGTGGTCTTCTAAGATCTGTTCTACATCTTCCCAGGCTTCCCTAGAATGGATAACATAAGGGCCTAACTGGTTTTTGATTCTCAGTTGAGCCTTCTTCTTTACATTACAAAAATGGGTTAGGTCTGCATTGATAATCTGCCTGAAGTATTCTAATGCAAATAACCTCATGGACACATATTTGGGCAACTTAAAAGGGCAGAGTTCACACCCATACATTCCAATTTCTGTGTGATTCTGATAGAGGTACCAGTCACTTACCCTGTATTGTTTAGAGAGTTGTATAATCTTTTTCATATCACCAGAGATCGTAGGAGGAGGAGCTCCTATCAACAGAGTTGAGGCTGGGTGTACAAACAGGTCAATGAATTCACTATAAGTATAAGGGCACTCATAGGTATTGTGGAAAACTGAGCTCCAAAATATCACAGACCTTCTATTTCCCTTTGAGTCTAATTTTCTGATGGGAAATGGAAAGTTGTCTGGCTGATAATACAACAACAGATGGTATATAAAAGATGTGTATTTAAACACTCCTTCCCTTTCCAAATTCATGAATTGAGCATGGATTTTGTTTGCAATGAAGGTGGCATAGTCATACTTGACAGCAGGGGGTTGTCCTGGAGTGAACATTGATAACAGAACCAGGGTGATATCATCCACATATTCACTTGTTCTAAATCCCAAGATTGAGGATATCATGTCAACAATAAGCCTACCAGTTTCAGTGAAAAAAGCTTGCAGATAAGGAGGAGGGCCTTTAGGTTGATGCTTTGGTGACATGAACATCTAGGCAATACGAGTTATCTCTGTGTTGGGCAATTGAGAGGCTTTTTCTAGCAAAAATCCCATAAAAAGAGGGCCCAGGGGCTCAGTGGAATGGAAATGTAGCATCTCATTGATGGATTCAGCAGTGATGGAAAACATGACAACTTGGGAAGGTGACATAACTGCCCTAAGGACAGGGTCATAGTTAGCACAACATTGGTGAATGATATCCGGGAAAATATGAACTGAGGGAAGAAAGTACATGGGAAGATTTGATTCCCACAGTCCAAAAATGTCAGAACTGTTTTTATAACTATCCCTAATCTGGCATAAGGTCTGAAGATGATTATAATCAGTAGTTAAGTCCTTTATTTGAAAGTCCTTATCTGCAAGAGGCAGATAATTCAAGTCTTTGTGAGGTGCATTTACAGGCACGACATTCAGATCTATGGGGGCTTCCATGTTTGATTCTTGTGTTTCAAATTGGAATCTGGGATTGTTGTGGGAAATTGGACTGAATAACAGGTCTAGAAGTCCCTTTATGGGCTAAACAGACTGGTCTTAACTTGAATTTTTAGTGAAAAAGCGGAATTTACAGGGTTACTATTAAAGTCGATAAATACCTGGAATATGGAGGCAAACTGAGTAATTGCAGGTTGAATAATGGAGTGCAGAGCGCACTGCTATGGTCTCTTCGGTAGGGTGGCAGTTGAAGAATTGGTACAGTGGCTTTAGTCGTTCTTTTGCATGGGAGCGTGAACAAAGAGTTTTTACAGCGAAAATGACATTTCGTCGCTTTTTAACGAAATTACGAGTTGGCGGGTAATTCTTGGCATTTATTGACAGATGACGTCAGCCTGACGGGAGACTTTGTCGCGTAGCGGAGGGTACGGAAGGGTGACGTGGCGGTGACGTGGAGGTGACGTGTGAGCGGGGGGGAGGGCGATAAGTGGTTTTGGCCCGCACCGCTTATTAGCTCAAGTGGTTTCGGACAGGGGGGCCGCGAGCAGCGCGGGAATGTGCCACGCGTCCTGGTACGGGCGGAAATACAGCCAATTACCCGGGCGTTAACGTGTAACGAATAGGCGGGTCGCGATATGCATATTGATTGTTGGATGAGCGGGCCCAGATCTGACGGTTGACGAGCGTCGGAGATGGAAGAGGGTTACGGTGCGGGGGCCCATGTAATTAAACAAGGTTTTAACAATTTTCGGGGTGATTCTTATTTGTTCGCGGGGTTTTTACATTAGGTTTATTAATTAACCAACTGTTAATTAATCCCGGGGTTGGGCATGAAGGGTTATTACAAGGTTTTGGATAAACCTTGAATCCCCATTTTCATAATAATATGGTTTATATTTAAACCGGGGCGGGGTATGTCGTAATGCGGGGTTTTATATAGATTTATATTATACAGGAAAGGGGAATAAGTGTTAGGGAGTTATACAATAATGTTAATAGTTAATATGAGAAACGATATGAAGAATAAGTGCTAAGTTATAAAGTTTAACAACTTAGGCTTAAGGGAAAAAGTTCATATGTGACTTTGTACAATTTCCTAAGTAAAACATATTATTGAGGCTTTTTATGAAATGAGATGGAGTGATTGATTGTAAGGATATTAAGTAGATCTTAATACCTCTGGGGAAGAATTAGTAAGTGATTTGGGGAAAAGCAAGAAGGGGAGTTAGTCATGTTTGGTTTGTAGTGCATCAAAAATATCTGCCTTGTACTTGTGATAATAGTAAGATTATCATTCTGAGAGACAAAATCAATCACAAGTCTCTTTCTGCAACATCAAAACTGCCTACCCAGCCTATTATACCTAACATTTTTTCTTCTTCTTCCATGGGTGCATTTAGGCTAGCAAACACTCATCAATTTTATTTTCTTTACATAGTAAGCCTACCTAAATCTGCCCTTATTTCTTCCAAGGGCTCATTTTAAACAGTTGAGCTCCTCTGCTTCTCTACCTATCTCCTTATCTGCCAAGTTTAAACAGTTTGGACAGATTTTTATTCTCATCTCTAAACAAGAAAAATTGGCCAAAATTAAGTTGTTTGGCCATTCATCAACTACAGCATAAAGGTTCAACAAGTTGTACATGGTGCTTTATTGACAACATAGTACAATAGTAGTGGCGTTTGGACTTGCACACTTTCCTGGTCCCTTTCATTTGGGGTTCATTTCTTTTCTTTTTTCTGACCATCTTATTCTTTTTACCCTTTGATTTTCTTTTAGGGTATACCCTCTTTTCATTTTTTAATTCTTTTTTATTCTTTAAGAATATGGAAAATCTTTGCAGCAAGAAAAGGTATGAACATATTGCAGGGCTAATTCAGTCAATCATGAAATATGACACCTATTGGTATAGCAGCATAACAGTTGCCACATATCAGGTTGCCATTGACACAACAGAACATCGAAATGCAAGCTGAAGGATTGGAGATTACGGTGAAGTTAGAAGCTTCGTTGGTTGGAGATACTCACGTAGGAGTACAACAAATACAAAATCAGCCAGCTACATTGACCTTGGAATTACATGATTTGAAGAAAGGAAAAGAAGTTAGACTAGAAATATCAGAAGTTTGGTGTATGAAGTGCAAAGAAGAAGGTCACTATAATGATCAATGCTCAATATTTCGAGATTATATTGCAAGTGGAGCACGTAGTCCAACAAATATGGGTCTTTGGTGAAACATTTGTAGGATGTGATGTCAGCATTGCTCTAAAAACTGCTATCTGTTATAGAAATCTATACAGAACCTGAAACAATTGTTTTGTAACTTTTGTAGATCAGTAGGTCATGATGAGACAAATTTCAGAAGTTATGACTTAATGATGGAGCGCACTACTGATAGTTATAGACTCCAAGTCGAAGCACATGCACAGGAAAGCAAGGCCAGCATGCTGGTCGAGGATGATTTCAAGGAGGAGGAGGAGGAGTTGGTCGAGGTCGTGGCTAGATTATTTGTTACAATTATGGATAGGTTGGACACTTCGCGAGAGATTGTCAGAACTCGAGGACAACCTGTAATTACTGTAAGGCTTTTGATCATGTCATAGAAGAATGTCCCATCCTCATTGCGAATATGTAGGAAAAAAGAAACCAACAGCCTGCAACGAATGTCCAGATGATGACTGCTATGCTAAGAGAAGATCAACCGCAGGTCGACATTATAACAAGGAGTAGAATTGCGATCGGGAATGATAAGGCCGATGGGAAAAAGGAAGTTGAAGTGACATGGGTGAGGAAGACTACTGAAAAAGCCCCTGCATTTGATGTCCTGAAGGAAAATAAAGTATTCATGGAGGTGAGGCGAAGCTTTATGGATGATGGGGCTTTGACCTCTATCGTGCAACCAAGTCATAACGACGAGTGCGATATTACATATTGTGTCATAGGAGGTGGATCCGAATATCTTGAAGTCCTTTATTCACATGTGTATGAAGCTATTAAGGGATCAAAAGGCCACAGAGGGATTACAAGATCTGATAGATTATTGTGCTTCTAAGGTAGTACTGCAAACTGAGATGCGCGCAATGAATAACCTGCCTAGACAAAAGAAGAGAACAAGAAAAGAAATGAGGCTTACAACACAAATTGGAGAGTATGATATTGACCAGGTGATCTTGGATATGGGGTCTGATGCCAATGTCTTTCCAAGAGATACTTGAGAACTTATGGGGAAGTTGAAGCTGCAATGGTCTACTATTCAGTTGAAGATGGAAAATCAAAAGAAAATCTTACACCTAGGAAGGTTGTCTAATGTCATAGTGGACATCGATGGAGTGCGCACTACCACTAACCTTGAAGTAATTGAGATTGTGGATGATAGTAATTCTTACCCACGCTGCCCGGATTGGATTGGGCATTTGCCAATGTGGCTATTATTAATCTGAAGGCAAGGCAGATGATATTTGAAAGCAATAACATGAGAGTTATTGTTCCATTGGATCCATCAGAAGGTGTGAGGTATACATAGCCTGTCAAAGAAGAATATGGTGCAAATTACGTTGATAATATCTATCAGATCACAACGAAGGAAGAGGAGTGAATAAATCCTACTACTGATGGGATGTTGATCTGGGAGAAATATAGTTCCTGCACTTCGGATTCAGAGGAGGAGTTGGAGAACTAGCAGAACATATTGCATGAAGTATCGACCAAGCGATGGGAAAGAATCACCAAGGCATTGCACTGCATGACAACCGAGGTATGTGATTTACCTATGTATGATGCATTTGGTGATATAAATATGTTCCTTAGAAAGTATGAGAGACAGGTACCAGAATATCAAAGATTGTTAGCTCTTGATCAGGCATTAAGAGCTACTCCTACCAGATGGTGGGGTGCTCACAAGAATAATATCACGGATTGGCAAAAATGTAGGAGATTGATGTGGGTAAGATTTGGTCAAGTAAACACACAGCTTTTGGAAAAACATGATGGTAAAACTAATCCAATGGATCATATACATCTTTTTATGGCAGCTTGGGAAGACATTCCACGAGGGGAATTGGTGCATGGCTTTATACACACACTAGAGACAATCCCGAAGAACTAGTATTTGGAGACTGAAATTTGACATGGCATTGCTAACTGGATGGAGATGGTGGATGCATTTGCGATGACGTTCATATTTTAAGATGATTGTCAACATATAGATGCAGCCCTGAGTATAGTTTAGAAAAATATTTTTGAAAATGAAGTTCCAATTATGTGGCAACCTGATTGGGCCATGCTGAGCCGAGATGTGATAGAATGTTATAACCTCAATGTGGAAAAGGACGAAGATCCTCACAACATTGATATCAAGGAGTCAAAAGGACATCGTGAAGTGAGTGGGTCTGAAAATAGAGATGTCGAATATAACGCAACCACTAAAAACAAAGAAAGTAAATATAGGGACAAAAGCTAAACCAAAGTATGTGACCATGAAGATTACTGGGACAAAGACACTGTCAGTAAGATAGCAGACTTGTTGCATGAATATCAGGAGTTGTTTCCTTCTAAATTTTCATATATGAAGGGCATTGGAGGTTATGAGGACCCCTTTGAAGCCTAATGCAAAGCCTGTTAAGTGGAGGCCTTATAGACTAAACCCAAAATACAAGGAAAAGGTAAAAGAAGAAGTGGACAAGATGTTAGCAGCGGGGATAATTGAACCTGTCGAAGAATCTGAATGCGTAAGTCCCATGGTAGTTCAGGAGAAGAAGACAAAAGGGAAAATTAGAATCTGTGTTGACTTAACGAAGTTGAATGATGCATGCCTTCATGACCCTTTTCCCACCCCTTTTACAAACGAAGTGTTGGATAATGTAGGAGGACAAGAGGTTTACTCTTTTAAAAATGGCTTCTCAAGATATCACCAACTCAAAATTGCACCAAAAGACAGACATAAAACAAAGTTTTTCCAAAAAATGGGGGTCCTATCAATACACAGTGATGCAGTTTGGATTGAAGAATGCGCCTGCCATTTTTTCCAGAGTTGTAATTGCAGCTTTCAAGGAGTATATACACAAGTTTATGGAAGTTTACTTCGATGATTGGCAGTGTTTGGGTTATTAAAAAAACATGTGGTGAGCTTAATATTGATGTTGGATATGTGTAGGCAATACCAAATATCATTGAATTTGAGTAAGTGCATCTTTTTTGTGCCATTTGGAATATTGTTGGGGCATGTAGTTTGTAAACAGGGATTGATGGTCGACCCGATGAAGATCCCAGTTATTGTGAACTTGCCAACATCGAACACAGTAAGACAACTGCATACGACGCTAGGACACACAGGCTACTACAGGAAGTTTATCAAAGGGTATGCGTAGATAACTACGTCGATGGAGAAGTTGCTAAAGAAGGATGTGATCTTCCAGTGGGATGAAGAATGCCAGAAGAGCTTGGACATGCTGAAAGAAAAGATGGTGACTGCGTCGATTCTAGTTTTCCCAGATTGGAAGAAAGAGTTTCATGTGCATGTTGATGCATCTTGCATAGCATTGGGTATAATATTAACGTAACCAGGAGCAGGAGATATTGATCATCCCATAGCATTTGCAAGTCAGAAGTTGTCTAAAGCAGAAAAGAACTACAACACGACAGAAAGGGAGGGGTTGGCTATGGTGTACATGCTACAGAAGTTCAGACATTACTTATTGGGAGGACACTTTAAGATGCTCACAGATCATTCTACATTGAATTATTTAGTGAATAAACCTGTTTTAAGAGGAAAGATTAGTCGATGGTTGTTATTATTCCAAGAATATGATTTCGAAGTTATAGTGAAGCTAGGAATACTGAATGTTGGACTTGATCATATATCCAGGATAATGACAGGAGAAGAACCTACAAGTCTTGAAGATAACCTACCCGATGCACAACTATTTGCAATTAAAGTCGCAGATGATCACTTCGCAGATACTATCTGGTTTTGTCAACAGGAATGGCAGCATTGGAGTATACTACGAAGCAAAAGAAGGAATTGGTGGTTCGAGCAGCTAACTTTTCACTGCTTGCAGGACACTTGTATAAAATGGGTAGGATGAAGTATTGCGAAGATATGTCCCTCAGCATGAAAGATAGAGAATTCCAGTAGAGGCTCATGGAGGAGTTGCAGGTGGCCATTATGCAGGAAAATCCACTGCGTAGAATATTTTGAGAGCCGGTCTATGGTGGCCTACAGTACATAAGGATGCAAAGGACTATGCCAAGTATGTGATGTATGTCAAAGGACAGTAAAGTCATCCACAAGAGATGAAATTCCCCTAGTACCATAGGTGACGTTTCAGGCTTTTGACAAATGGGAAATCGACTTTGTTGGACCACTTAATCCACCAGGGAAAAGATTGGTGCAAGATATATCATCACCGCAACAGATTATTTGACAAGGTGGGTCGAGGCAAAGCCAATGAAGGATTGCAGTGCAAAAACCATTGTGAAGTTTATCTTCGAATATATATGATCTATATTTGGTTGTCCAAGATCTTGATGAGTGATTAGGGAACACACTTCTTGAATAAGACAATTGAAGTACTAACTGAGGAATTTCAGGTTTACCATTAGAAGAGCACTCCCTATCATCCTCAGGAAAATGGGACAGTGGAAGATTTTAATAAGATTCTAGAGAATGCATTGGCCAAGGTGTGCAATGTAAATAGAGATGACTAGGATTTGAGGATTCCAGCAGTGTTGTGGGCATATAGAACGACATGCAAGAAAATAACAGGACAAACACCTTTCAGGCTGGTATATGGACAAGAAGCAGTTATGCCTATGGAATATATTGTGCCAAGCATGAGAATTGCAGCTGTTACAAATATGGCAGATCCTAACATGATGAAGGAACGAATGTCGCAGATACTAGCTTTAGAAGAAGATAGATTCATAGCAGGATTCCATCAGCAGGTGCATAAAGCAAGAGAGAAAGCCTTACATGATAGGCACATAAAAAATAAAATATTTCGAGAGGGGATCTTATGTTATTATATGACAGTAATTTCATGAAGTTCCCAGGGAAATTTAAGACACATTAGTTGGGGCCATTTATTGTCAAGAACATTACAGATGGCATACTTTTTCAGCTCGTGAAGTTGAATGGTCCTTGGACTGTCGCACTAAAAAATGAATGGGAGAAAGTCTTAGTGCCACCGACAGTTGAAGGTGGGTAGACTATAAACTACTCTGTAGGAAGGGACTTCACCGAAGGAAGAATGCTGCGTGATACTTAGAAGTATGGTGAAGTATAAGGGAGCTATGACAAAGGAGAGATGACTGCGCCAAAGAAGAAATCTGACGAAGTTAGTCGGAAATATGGCCGTTGGAAGGAAATAGGGCACCATTAAAAAAAAATTCATTGAAAGGCACAAGAGAAAAGAATTTATGAAGCAAAATTGGATGTATCTAGCCCATACATACAGTAATGAACCAAATCTAGAGCCAATCTGAGTCTGGGAATTCAAAATTGTTTTAAAAACTGCATCCCGCGCCACATTTTACACTTGTTGCCTAGAGAGATAAGAAATTGCGCCTAAGTAAAGAAGAGTTATTGCATCTTTGAGAGGAGCTAGGAAGAGTTGGTCAAAATATTTAAGGATAAGGGGCTAACTAGTATCATGGAGTCACAAGTAGGAAATATCGCAAGAGAAAATGTGCCTATGTCCGCGACGTGTTAAAGGTTTCCAAAAAGGTGCCTATGCAGTCGCAGTCGCAACCACAAAAGATGAAGGAGAAGAGATCAGTTGAGGTCTCTGTAGCAGAATTGAGAACATCACCACGGAAGAAGACATAGAAGGAAGTGAGGTTAGAGAATACGGAGGATAAGGGCAAAAATCCCATGTAGAAAGGGAAGAAACTGATACAGCAGGAGGGACCCCAGCAGGTCCATGACAGTGAAGAAGAAGTTGAGTTCCACAGGAAGGAGACGGATGATGTGGAGATTCCCTCTATGCTCCCATCATATATGTCGCCAAGAAATTCGGGTGCGAAGCCAGTCAGGGAGCGAAAAGAAGGAAATTTGCTACATATACATCGATGTTTCCAGAAGAGGTGTGATTCAAAGGAGAAGTGTTGGGGAAGATTTCCCAACTCAAAATGGAAGGTTGGGATTTCAATGAAAGAAGTAAATACCCACAGTTCGAGCCTGATAGGTACTTGAAGAAAGTTCACTACCCAGAGAGCGGAGTTACGAGAATAGAGTTGCAACAATGGGTTGTGGGAGTGGGGAGAGCAGTACTTCTGAACATGCTGAATGTGCCACACTTCGGTCAAAGCCCATTCAGTACAAATTACATGCAACATCTCCTTGCACTGGTGCATGATGATTGTATTTGGCTAGGGATGAGGATCCCAATTGATGAAATGCTCATTAGAAGAATAACAACATTGCCATACCAAGGAAAGGATCCCGCAGATGAATTTGTGGGTAAAAAAAGAGACAAATAAATGACCCATGTGATGAAAGACATGTTCGGGTTGGTGAATAAATCCTGCAACTACGACATAAATTCTATCGAAGATCAGGGTGTGTGCTTCACCCACATATCTTAGCGAGGAAGTTTATGAGGAAGTGTAGGGCCAATGAGGTGCCTGCAGCAGTGGTATCATTGGCGGAGCAGTGCGTGGAAGGAGTCCAGTTCAACTGGGCTTCTTATTTATGCAAGGAATTTTTTTATGGATTGCAGGAAGGCACAGGAAGAAGGCAAGACCTTCCACTATGCTTGGTTATTGATTCTTATTGCTCTTATTGCATGGAAGGAGTCAGAAGATTGTCAATTTTTGACTATGGAGGTAGATGTGTGCGAAGCAGCGAGGTATGCTTCGCTATGGTTTACAAAGGAGCCAACCCACACAATGGAGAATCAAATATTTTTTTTGTTGATGTAGATGGATTTACATATGGTGGTAAATCAGTATCCCAGACTGTCACTGAGCCTGTACAAGCAATATTGTCATATAGAGTTTAAGGCAGACTTTCACAGGGCATATGTGAAAGTGATGAAGGACCCAACAAAGACATGGCATCCATTGCCATATCTAGTAACAGAAGATGACCTCCTCGTGATAGTGCAGAGTTGGCCAGAGGAATGGATGACTCCACTTGGTGGAGTGGTTGGAGGAGATGGCGCAGAAAGAGGTACCTCGCATTGTACAGGTACAAGTAAGAGACATGTCTTTGAAGAGCCAGGAAAAATAAAAGGAACAGGGCAAGAACACAAAGAACACCGCAACAATGAAAAGGTATCAGAAGATTCATCCTTTGTGATAAAGATGTGGCCAAGAAAGAAGCAAAAGGCAAATGAGAGTAAGGGCGTAGTGTCACTTGTCCTCATTGATGGGAACATTGATGAGCTAGCAGAGAAAATTCAGGAGATTAACACAAAGACCTGGGATAAGATTGATGATCGGTGCAAAGCGATATTGGCCGAGGTGTAACAGGGCATCGCAGAGCTAAAAGCGTTGCCACAAGAAGTGAAGCAACCAGAAAAGGTAGCCCGGTCATCGCAGCAAGAGCAAATATTGGAAACAAGTTTCAGGATGAGGATGTTACATGTTCCATCTAGGGAACTAAAGTTTGAAGCGGTAACAGATAAAGAGCAAGCCAATGCATGACATAATGTCCAATTGAATGTCATTGTGTTACCTCTTCAAGTGCTACATGAATTTCATCAAGGAATCACTGCAGAGATGTGGGAATGGGAGCAACGTGTGACGCTAGTGAAAGAATAGGCAGATTCAAAGAAAGCAACAATACAACAAGAGTTGAACCAAGTGGTCAAGGAAAGGGAGGAAGCAAGGCTTGGAGAAGGCCATTGCTGAGACATGCAGTATAGTTTTGGACGTGAAGGTCCGCGATCATGAAGCACCAACAAAAAAGGTCGCGAAGCTTGCGCTTGTGATCAAAGACTCAAAGAATGGAATCTCAAAATTAAAATGCAACTATGAGGTACAAATATCGGAGCTGCAGATAAGATTGTAGCCAAGTATGCCACCAGAGGTTCAGGAGTAGAGACAAAAGGACCTCAGTGCAACAATGAAAGGCATATCAGATACGGTGGTAAATTGTGGGAAGTTTCTCAATAATATGATGGAGATTTGGACCTCTGCTAGGATCTCATTGTGCCGCTTCTTCTTGGCCTGTTGTTCCTCCTCGATCTTCATGACGTTTGGATCTTCTTGCAGAGATTTTCCAACATTTCTGAAGGGAAGAACCTCACGGTACAAATGGATGATATACGGAGGAAAGCACATATCTTACAAGCGAGGACTCAGCTGTGGCAGGGGGAAGCCCTCAAATTTCATAGGCAGTAGATGAACGACACAAGGAATTGAATAAAAGGGAAGTAGAGCTACTGCAAAAGACTGATGGCCCTACTACAGAAGCTTTGCTTAAGGAAGCACAATAGGAATAAAAGTTGATGGCAAAAACACTCCAGTAGTACAATGTAGTATACAATAACATCGTAGCAAAGATCAAGGGCATCGAAGCTGAGTGACTAGGGACGAGTCACGGGTGAGTGTTGGGAATGGCCCAACTTGGTCCAAAATTTGGGTAAAAGACCCCGTGAAAGAAGGAGCGGACCGCATGGAGCTGGTGAAGAAATATTCATTGTGCGTATTTTTAGGGCCTTAGGGATGGGATAAAGCCCTTATTTTGTAACGAGTATTGGGTAGTAGTCCTTGTTTTATGGATCCATGGTATGTGGACCATGGTTTTTGTATAGATGAATTGTATAAAAGGATATATAATACTTTGCATAAGATAATCTTAGAATCGAAATGATAGAAGCATAAGTGAATCTTGTTTCTGCATCTGTAGTCTATAGTTTTGGAGAAGGCTCCACAACTAAGTGAGTGGAGACCTTGAAGAGTCTCCAACTGAGTGTGTAGACCACTTGAAGCTAAGTGCACAGGTTGGAGAAGTGAATGTAATTGAAGATCTGCTTAATAAAGAAGAAGTTTTGTGGGAATATTGTGCCTTTGTACTTCTTATTTATCTATTGTTTTGTATCTGATTATGTGTGCTTTTTACTGAATTATGTGAAGAACTGTAAGATATATTGTTATGTGTTGAAGTTTATGCGTTTTTGTATATTAATAATTTGCGCGAAGTTATTATGCATGAGAAGTTATAAGATTGATATAAAAAAAAAGAAGTAATTGCATGGTGCCACTTTGCGAATATCCCTTCGGTTACGGAAGCCTGGTTCTACAACCTCCAATAACTGCTTCGGGTGAGACTGCGATCTTCTTGCAGGTCATTGTTGAAAGGGCCACTATTTGAGGGTTTTGTTGGTGTGCAACACAATCTGAACCTGGGTCAAGCCCCATCAAACCAACATGATGCATGATCTTCAGAGACCCATGATGTAAATGACCCAATCACCTGTGCCACAACTCGCCAACGTCTTGGCTCTTCACCATCTACGCTTTCGTGCTCAAAGAAACACAATCCTCTACCTCTAGCTTATAGAGATTCTTCACCCAAATCCCTATCTTCTTTACCTAACCCATGGCTATGTGTCGAAGGAACGCCTTTCCTTTCGAGAAGATCACATCATAGAATCTATCCTCAAGCATGGTAATGGATGCCAAGTTCTTCTTCAGCCCGGACACATACATAACATTCTTCAAGGTGAGTGGAGCCCCACACTCCCTATGAAACGTAACCATGCCCAATCTAGTAGCACTATACCTCCCGTTGTCACCCATCTTGATATGCATCTGGAGATCTTCCTTCTCCAGGTCACTGAATAACTCTTTGTCACCAGTCATGTGGAATGAAGCTCCATTGTCTAAATACCATACACTTCCCATCATTGATGACACTATGCATGCAATGAGGGAAAATTCAAATTCGAATTGAGAGGCCAAAGCCTCACCTACCGCTCCTCCTGAGGACTTCTTCTTGGACTTCTTGAGTGGATAATTTGTAGCAAAATGGCCCAGATCATGACAATGAAAGCACTTAACTTTTGTCATGTATTTCTTCTTACCTCCATGGCAAGAATCCGATTTAGAATGAGAAGTTTTCCCCTTCCCCTTCTTCTCCTTAATTACTAAGGAACAATTCTCTTCATCATCATTCTTTGATGAAAATCCATCCCTGGTGTTCCTCCTAATCAAATCCAACCACAGTCGTTCCCAATCTGGCAGCTCCTCCCAACCATTGACAGAGTCTTGATAACTATGCCAACCCTTTGGGAGTCCCAAAAGAGAAAGAAACACCATATCATCCTTGGAAACTATGATACCAACACTTCCAAGTTCATCATGGCATTGAGTGAACTTGGTCAAGTATTATGGAGTAGTCTCGCCTTTCTCCATTTTGATTTTTCACAGTTTGTCCTTTAGTGCCAATTTCCTCTGGTCACTATTGTTTTGATACAAGTCCGTAAATACTTTCCACATAGAATATGGATTTTCCTTGCCACAGAGACTCAATAAAATGTGGTCTCGAACTCCCTCAAGGATTATCCACCTCACCTTCACCACACACTTCTTCCATTCGGCCAGATTTTGTGCATCCTATGATACTGGATTAGGAATGTCTTGATGAACGAATTCCTTCAAGCCATTATCCTCCAGCACAACCTCCATTTTGTCCCTCTAGGCTATAAAATTTGAGTTTCCTTCCAAGGCATACTCGAGTCGCAAACCGTAGAACACCATCTACCGATCCTGAAGTATGTATTGCAAATTCGAATTTCACTTGTAACCCAAAACTCAAAACTTTGAAATCTCTTCTAGTATATTGAAGTTCAACTTTGATACCATGTAGAATTTCATGTAGATTCACAAGCTCATGAAATGTACTAAACCATAGGACAATAATCTACTTCTACTTTCAACCAGCGGAGCCAATAGGTCGATGAAAACAATATGAACAAGAAGAAGACAAATCAATGGCACATATCACAATAAATTTTCTTGGGGAAAGCCACTGCTCAAAAACCCTCCTATCTGTATTGCATTAAATTAGAAATATGAGTGAATATACAAATCTTGTTCTCACAAGAAAAATTCCACACAAGTATTCTCAACTCTCTACCTCACAAGCCCACTATTAGCCAACACTTAGCCAATTTCCACTGCTTGCCAAGCCCCTATTTCCTTGCACAATTCCTAGGATGAATAGCCTGTATTTAAAGGGAATTCATGCTTCCAAAACTACACAATCCAAACATAGGTCCTTCTCTGATTGCATGCATGATATTTACAACTCAGTAAATCATACAACTGATAGTACACTGTCCCTGCACTCTAGTCTCAACTGGGTCTTTCTCTGAACTGACATGCATGAGTTTCTCATGAGGGAATCTTCAGTTAACTGGAGTAACACTTGTGGATGCACCAGTGCACCAACTGGCTGTTAGTCCTTTGTTAGTTCCATAAATAGTTAGAACTAAGTTAACTGACCATAACTTAGTAAACTGAGTTAATTTAATTACAACTCAAAAAAACTCATCCTGGATCCCTAGAATTTAGGGATAAATATATACATGACTACATAAAGACTTCCAACTCAAAATTGCTAAGCTAATTAAGTTAATTAAACTTAATTAACTATTTACAAGTTTCTATGATAATAAAATTCAATTTTTATTCACAGTTTAATTCAAGGACAAATTAAACTGGAATTTCTTGTTGCCATTTCTCAACACTATCATTTTGTGTTCCATTAGTGTAGAGGTCATGTGACATCATACATGCCATGATCACCCGAAAGCCAACCTCAAATATTATGACAATCCATTCTTTTCTTTTGACATCCTTGATCTACCATCTCCTTTAACTAATAAGTTTTTTGGATTGTCAAGATTGGAGAGGTTTTTTTCCTGATAGACACCACTACACTCTCTCGATTGTCAAAATTAGAAAGGCCAACATTTGATAGTCAGTAGATTGATAGCTCCCTTCTGAATGGATCTCAATATTAGCCCCTGTGTCAAAAATGTGACCAAGGGATAAGGTTGAGGCCTTCCAATCCCTAAATTTCTAAATTTACACCACATGATCTCAAATCCATACAGGGAGTCAATCCTCAAATTTACAATAATTTTGATAAAGCTTTCAAACTTGTTCTAAAAGTATAAGAATTAATCCCTTAGGGTAGTGATCTATCTAGAAGGATTATGATGGTATATGAGTATTTACCAACCTATGAAGGCAATCCTAAGGTCCTTCACTTCTCAACTACTTACTAGGCCTTTCCTCCTAGGAGCTAGACGTAGCAATCTTCATAGTTACCTTAACTAAAGCCTTTAATCCTTCTTTCCCATACCATGGAAATATTCCAAATCCTTAGTAGTCCAAACATATCTACACACACACACACATATCCCAACTATTAAATCCTCTTCTTGGCCTAGTAAGGGTGAATCACTTTCACTTCAAGGCCACTTAAACTCTTCATTAAACTTTCTACTAGCTTAAGAGTTCTTCAATGAACTCTATAACACTTATCATTGGATGTTCCAAGAAGACTCTTTCCCTTGAGGCTCCATTTTTAAATCAAGGATTTTTTCCTTGTTTCTAAGCCCATATCATCCATAAGGATCTCTAATCGCTTCAACAGTCCTATAGCTTCTATGTTCTATCTGATGATAGACCCTGGACATTTTCCATGATTAAGATTATAAGTTTATTATCCCCATGCTTAAGGTGAACCATTAAATTCCTGTCCATATTCATGAAAATATCATCTTGAAAGTAGATTAAAGATGAATTAGTAGGAATATGAATATTATTATGTAGCCATTTTAGCCATATCTACTATTTCGTATCATAAATAAACATCATATAGGCCATAATATCCATCTAGTATACAAGCACATAAGTGTAACACATTTCGTCAATCATTCTTTCTTTCTTGCTCTGAGAGTTTACATTACATAAATAAAGTCCGCAAGGGCACTCATATGATCTAAATATATTTCTTATCTACAACTAATGAAGTACCATCCACATTCCACCCCACCAAAGGATCAAATCCACTGCAATCCTTCTTGCAGTTGGCCACCCCCAAGCTACTCCATGAAGCAATGAGGGAAGTTCTACTTAGCATTACAATGTGGAGTCATGAAGTCCACTTTCCTCCATCTCATTGAGCTCATCGGTTCACCTTGATATCACATCAATACTAGAGTTTTACTTAGTTGTTATAGGTGGTTTCTTAGCTACTCTTCACAACAAGCACCAAAGGAAAAAATCTCTACCATGATACTAGTAGTGTAAGGATGAAGGTCACTCTCCTTCATGCACACATAATTCAGTGTGGGTTCTTTCAACCTTTAGATCCAACACCTATTATCATTCACCATGTGGCCATAATGGGGACCACACAACTCAAGGAAATCCCTTCACCCAGCTAAGAGTCCCTTAGTTCCTTTCCTTGGTGCTTTGGTGCATGGATTTCAACAAGATTTCTCCATCAATGGGCCACTTTGGGCCTACATAGTACAAAGGAAACCCTTCTCTCAACCAACAGTCCCTCAACACTTCCCTCCGATGTTTTTATGCACAACACAACAATTTCTTTAGCAATCCCAACCATCCCTATGATAAAGGCTAAAAACTCATATTTTACCTTGCTCATAGAAACCAAGCATATTAGAATCATGCATAGGGTTTTCTTTTTGGTTCTCACAAGAGCTTCCTCTCATATTTCTATTCTTCATCACTCTTCTTGCACTATTCCTAGAGCATTGATCTCCTTCCTTTATCTTTCTTAATGAGTGCCTCCTCTCTACCCTCTTCACCCTGATATCCTACACAGACTTCTCCTTCCTTCCTCTTTCCTATGTCAAGTTTCTTTCTTGACAAATTTATGTCAGATTTATTGATTGGAATTAGGTCAGAAGCTTCTGGTCAGGCCCCAAAAGCTCTCTAGTGGTATGCTTCCCATAACTCTTAGAAATTTTGGTACCATTTTTTCCACTTATCTCTTTATTATTGGTAGTTATTACAACACCTTCCCACTAGATATTGTCTTGGGGAAAGCTTAACAATCTCAAAACTCATGTAACTTTAGCACAACCAATAATTCATTACCAAGATCAATTCTCTTTTTCCCATTTACATTTGCATGCCCATACAAGGATCAATAACATAATTAATTACAATATCAATATCGATGGGGTTAAGTGTTTGGGAACCCTACATTATACTATCCATGGCTTACAAAACTACAACCAAAACCTTGAGCTAGAAGTGAGCTAACTGTAGACTACGATCATTATTGAGATGCCAAGCTCACCTATTGATATTTCTTGTAGCCTAGTTGGTTGTAAGACAACTATTGATGTTTTTGTTGAATAACATGCTTGATTAGCTACTAATGTAGTTCCCAGCTTTGAAAAATACACTACAAGTGTGGGTCTAAATTGCTAAGCAAAATGGGCTATATGAGAGGGGAACTTGGGAAAATGGATAAGGCATTATTGGTCCTAGTGCCCTTGAAGTGTAAATATCTAGAGAAGGTCTTGGATATGATGTTGTTTTTTTTCACTCACTGGGTAACCTTGGTATTGTTGAGTCCAACAAATTATCATTTGTTGCAAGTAGAACTTAGACTGACTTGTTGCAAGAGTAGCTCTCAACTGACCATGTTGAGTAAATTTATGATATGGTTACTAATGCCATTGCAAATGACAATGTTGTTGTTAGGATAATATATGGGCATAAATTAGGACATAATATCTAGATCAATTTGGGTGTTCATAAACTTAGAAGCACATTACTGTATGCATAGAGTTAAGCTAGGTTTGTTGTCACATTTAGAAAATGGAAGGTAGGTTAGGACTATTTGATAAAGTTGACTACTAGATAATTTAATTACTTGTGAGTCTAAAATTATGAATTAACCAAAATCATGGAAGTGAATTAAGAAAGCATGAAGCAAAATTATAAAAAGCAAACTAATCTAATCACACTTCTTGAAAGTAAAACACACACATACTTTAAATATGTTGAATGATCAAGCATGCACTAGTGTCCTGAATGTTGTAAATCCCTTGCTTAAAAAATTATAGTGTTGACTCCTAGTCTTTTACATTCTCATGTCCGTTTGATTTCAAGTATTCAAACTAAAAATAAATACTTGTAAATGGAGATGACAAGAACTGAAAACAATGCTTGAGTAAGTTTAGATTGATGGACTTTGCATACATTAGGGCCTTTTCCAAAATAAATGGATAATGGACAGACATTGATAGTCTTTTAACTAACCCAACAATAAACATGTTTCTCAAGTCATTGGCTAATCTATGAAAGCAAGAACTAATCTATGAAAACATGAAATGTAATGACTGTTGCAATACTAGTTTGAGAAAATAGGCATGCATTAGAGCCTTTTCCAATTGGATGAACACTTCGAGTCTTTTACCAAGATTAACAATAAACTTGTATTCAAATGCATTAACTAAACTATGATAAAGTAGCTCGTTTTTTTCATGAACAATAACCAAAACTATGATAGCAAATGAAGAAATAAATATGAAAATTTAACACATCAAATTATAAACAAATTTGGATAAATACAAGCATAGAATTGAAAATATGAACAAGATAAGTAAAAGCTCATGAAAGTAAGAATTTGATTCTTTGAGTATAAAATAAAAGCATGGAAAATATGTAATAGCATACATAGTGATGAATAACAAATAAAAAAAAGTGCATAGGCTAAGGTTGTGGGGTCCCTCCATGCCTTAGCTTGCACACTAAGGTTTACCATCAATGGAAAATCACAAAGGTTGCATGTACTACTAAAATAGAAGTTGAAATTAGAGCTTTAGGACTAAATTTTTTGAATACTAAGCTCGCAAAATAATGTTCAAGAGTTAGAATTTAAATGCTACTTAGCAAGCTTTATTTGCCTTGCTTTTATACGTAATTTATGAAACTAGCTATTAAAAATCCTCTTTGTTGTCAACAATAAACTATTATGAGGTTGCATGCGGATCAATTCAACCTCCCTCTTGGATTGAATCATAGAAGAAATTGTGTGCAAGCAAATATGGGTGGATTTTGTGAGTTGATCTATGTTTTTGGAACAAAATTGGTTGTGTTGACCATGCATTGATCAACCCTCTCAACATGGATTTTTATTGAACCAAATGGTATTTCACCATCTCATATATTGGGGCGGGGGAGGGGGGGGAACCCATGTCTTCATTTTCGCCTAGGTGGTATGTAAATATGAAAATGAATGAGAATTTACAAGATTTGTTATTGTCCAGTAAAGTTTGGTGAATTGATTTTACAATGCAACAATTTCATGATTTTTAAAAATAAAAAATAAATAACAAGACACCTTAGGGAATGATATATGGCAAAAATATGTTTAAAAATTGAAACAAAAAAAGTGATATAAAATGGCTTTCCTAAGGCTGAGATATGGTGTGTTAATCATAGCAAAATATTGCCAAAACATAAGACTGATATCTCAACCAAAATGAATATGTAGCATGTCCTCATGCTTCAAAATTGTGATTGTCCTTGTATCACTATTAGAGCGCTTATGTTGCGTGCAAAATGACATTCACAATATCCCTTGATGTTGATTGTGACGTCTGCCCCATTTGCTTTGGTATGTTCATGAGTAACCTCACTTTAAGGATCTTGTTTTAGATTTGAGTTCCTTTTTTTGTTGATACCAAATGTAGGCCTGCTTAGACACCATTAGATTTTAGTCCTTAAGTTTCTTATTTTCTTCCTTTAATTTTTCTTCTCCTCCACCAAGGTTAGATTATGCCTTGTGAGTAATTTATTATGTGTTTTAGTATGCCCCTAGAAATTTCATTTCTTTAATAGTCTTTTTCATCTTTCTAATTTTCCTTTTATTTTTCTTCCTTAGTAGCCATGGGAGATTTACATTTGTCTTTTTGAGGTAAGTATTTTAGAATTTATGCATTTTCATCTTCAATAGGACATTTTCCTCCACTTCATCAACGATAATATACTCTTCTGGCATCTTGGTCTTCTTTATTGTTCATGGTTATTGTTCTTCTTTATCTTTAGCTTCCAAAGATTCTATGTAATCATATAATATTTTTTGATCCTCATCTATTTCCAGTGTACTTAAGGAAAATTGAGTCCTTGGCCTTTTGGTCACATTGACAAATGCTTTCTCTCTCTTTTTATCTTCTTGAATTTGCTTTAACATAACCCTTGTGACCCTTCTTGCATATTCAATAAGTTATTTCCATGTTAGTTGTACCTATTATGGTTAAGGCAGGGGCATCTCAAACATTGATTCCTCTTCCATTGAAGTTTCTTCTTCCATAATTGGCTCCTCTTCATAAACATCAACAAACTGATTTTCTTTTAAGAATTGGTCCCAAGTTTGTTGATTCTTAGCCAATTCCCATTCAACAATTATTTTGATTAAGCCACGATGGTATAGGCTTTTGCTCTTGCTCCCAGAATGTTTTTGAATTTTCCTTGCCATCTTAGTAAGGTTGTGCTAAAAGTAATATCGAAGATTTAGTAATTTCTCCCCATTCAAGTGTTGCAATATCTCGATGTGATACAAATAAACATGAATAAATCTCCCTTCATGGGTTATATATTTCTTTTTCAACAAAGTTAAATCATTCCATGGATTCTTGAGCCAAGTATTTGGCATCCATATATCCTAATCAGGTTTTGTTCTTGACTTTTTGATGATGGGTATCCATGGTTATCCTTGAAAGAGGTGGATTTTAAATCATCTCTCTCCCTCCTGAGATAATCTTGTAACGTGTGCCATCATATGCTTAGATAAATGTATTGTCAAAATATATATTCTAGCACATTCTCCATCAAATGAACAAGTAAAGGCTTTAAAAACTTCCTCATCACACCCATTGAATTTTGAAAAGAAGTTTAGCCATTCTTTTTATTACAAGATTTTTATGGTATCAACATGAAACTTAGTCATTTCAAATTGAAAAGGTTAAATCATCACTGCATGCCATTGCTTGAATCATGTGTAGTACCCCTATAGAAGAACTCTGTGAAAAAATTATGTACTGATTATATGGAAATTTTGAGTAGTAGTTCTTTGTGGTGCCTTCATATAGGAAATACTCTATGTTCCTTGTTTTTGAAAAGGAAGTCAACCAGCTATTTAAAACAATCAAGAATACCACCATAATTGTAACATCATTGAGAATAATAAACAGACTACGAAAACTATGTTGTTGAGTATAACATTTCTAATTTTTTGATAAAAAATAAGAACATTTTTTTTATGGTTGGTAGGAAAATGTACGACAAAGTCTAAGCACTAACCTATGTTCTTTGAGCAATAATGGTTGCCTGTTCCTGCTTTCAAATTGTCAAATCCAAGCAAGATGGATCTTTGTGGATTTTATGTCTTAAAAACACAAAATATTAAATTATGAATCATCTACCTATGAGAAGTCCTGAATTGAGAAGAGAGACATCATGTCAATTCCCTGAGTGGACTACTATGTAAAACCCTTGAATGAATTTTGAGGAATATTCTCAGTGAATTTTTGAGAAAAAAGATTGATGTAATGTAGTTAAAAATAAAATAAAATTGAATCCTCTTCCTTATTAAGCAAATTTCAATCCAATTTCTGTAAAATTGAATTCTTGCAATGGTCATGACACAAAACGAATTATGGGTGAAATCAGTTTCAAACATGGAATGAAAATTTGGTTTTACTTTGAGTGAAATCAATTTTTTCTCTCTATGTCAAGTTAAACCATCTTGAGAAAAATTTGGAATACAAAAATTGAGCTAGATTGAGTGATACTCTATGCATGTATTTCCTCATTTATACCAGAACTGTACATGTTGTTTTTTTCAACCATCAGAATTTATTTCCATCAAAAAATTTCCTTTGCAAATTTTGTTGGTTGACATACTTGTAATGTTGGCTTCCTTTATTGTCGACATTCCTTGTGAATTTCATTGTTCTTTCACAACCTGTGTATATGCCTTTGTGCTCCACGCAATTCTCAAGTTCCTTACTCAATTTTGTTTCCATATTTCAACCTTTGTATATGTATTTATTCTCCATGAAATGCCTAATTGTTTCACTCAAATTTATTTCATTTTTCTAAGGGTTTAGTTCGCAATACTCTCAATCCTTAATGATTGGTAAGGAGATATGTGTAAATGAGAGAGTATTGAGTCGTAAATGACTGAGTATAGATGATCAAGTATGAGTCTTCTTACTTCAAAAACATATTGTATAAAGTGACCAAAATCGAGTGTCAAATAAATAATATTTCACTTAAAACATTTGATTATGACTTTTCCTTTAGGCTTAAAGAATTCAACTTGTATCTTTTGCCTCATTTATATGTTATTTCTCTCATGAATTTGGAATGTCAATAAGCCTGATTTCCATGCGATTAAGTCTTGATTATCATGTCTCTGATAGGAATGAATTACAACGATTAAGGCACGAGGTATAGGGAGTGATAAGGTATAATGGATATGACATATATAGAGCATAGAGTGTGATGGATAGGACAACGATAAAAGAGTTGAGTTTGTGTTGGGTTGTGTTATATTCTTTCCACAACTAGCCAACGTAGTTAACCAGGGGTTTAGAAGGGGGGCGGAGCCCCCCCTTCGTTGTGTCGATTGCGTAGTGGGGGGAGTCACAAGGGGTTTGAGGGGTTTGGGGGGGTTGGGCAGACCTACCTATGGTTTTGTGCATGATTTTTCGCACATGGTTTTGGACGCGATGGTTTTCGGTCCATGGTTTTAGACGTGATGGTTTGCAGTCCATGGTATTGGATGCTTCAGCATGTATAAATATGTATTGTAACATTGAAAGGAATATAATGAAAAATCAAGCTGGTAGTCTCGGTCTTGGGATCCAAGGGAAAATCTCTGTGTATATGTGTTTTATGTGTTATGCTCTCGCATTGTTTATTTTATGTGTTTTAGAATTCGTATGCAGGTAATTTCTATACGGGGTTAAAACCTACAGTTTGGTGGCAATAAGATGAGAGAAACAGGTTTATGGAAATTTATAAATAATGATAAAAGGGTAGTACATAATAGTAGGATTATTGGTAGGAAAAATTATGTTATGAAAATAGTTAGGAAAGGAAGACTATCATAGGTCAAATATATAGTAAGGTTCTAACCTTTAGAAAATGTTTTTATTTGGAAAACAAACTAGGATAGAAACTATATTGATTTTTCAAATTAAATTCTAAAATTTTGGGGTTTCCACACCCCCTAAATTTTGAGGTGAGCTACTATCAAATTAAAGGTATTTGTCAATAATTTTTTTAACATAAAATCTAATGGAATTTCAAATATTCTAAAGTTTACCAAACTTCCACTCTTTTGTTGCAATTGACTTTGCATTGCTCCTCAATACTGAAGAATGTCTTCTTGATGTGTCGCGGGTCTAGCAACTTTAAGTATCTTCTTGGTGCATGGTAGATCTAACAACTTTGACTAGGCTTTTAGCTTCCTTCTTTTTGGCAGTTTGAAAATGCTTCCTAGTTTTCCTCCAAAATGAGAGTAGCGCTATTACTTTCAGAGATCAAAAGTATGTTGATGATGCCTGTGTATTTGGAACAAAATTAAAGCTTCTTGAAAAATGGATTATATTGTAGTAGTTCATACAAATCTTCATGCAAAATCATTATGACAAGTATTCCCCTTAGATTATCACTCAACCATCATTAGAAATTACTTACGACTATAAAATAGAAATGAATGCATTGGGTAGATATTTTATTTGGAATTTTCTTTGGCTAATTACTTGGATTTATAATGAAACTTCAATTTTATGTTGTGCACAACTAAATTGTTTATTATTATTGATTTCTTTTTCATTTATTTTTTCTCCTTTTTTGTATTTTTCATTCTTTGTGGAAAAGTAAATTTTTAAATGGAAGAGGGGTAGGATTATCATTTCCAATACCCACAACTTGTATCTCGACTTGTTGAAATATTAGGGAGATAAATTCTCCATTGTCAAATACTTCCTCCACTTCATATGGCTCAAGCCATTGGGTGATGAATTTTCTCTTAAAATCTTTGAATTTATAATAAAAAAGCAAATCCTAGTCACTAATTTAAAATTACTTCTTTTTAATGAATTTGGCATGCCAACTTGATATTTGTTGTTGGATTAGGATAGTGTGTTGCAATGCCTCTTACCTGATTTCGTCTAACTGGTTCAACTGCATGATTATTTCCTTTTGTTTTTCTCATAAATCTAACCCTAGTTTTGTTGCTATCTTAAAGGTTTGAACTTGAAATTCAATGGGAATAATTATTTTCTTACCATATGCCAATCCATAAGGAATAAAGTGAGTAGTACTTTTCCAAGTTGTTCTACAAGTCCATAAAGCTTCTAGATGCATGCTTGACTAGTCCTTCTGGTGTAGCTGGATTGTCTTGGTCATGATAGCCTCCAAAGTTTTGTTGGTTGATTCCACCTGACAATTGGCCTATGGATGCTAAGGAGTGGGCTTTTGATGTTTTATATTGTAATTTTCCACTATTTCTTGCACAAGTTTAGAGGTAAATTGTGCTCCATCATACAAAAATGTCCTCAAAGAGAAATTTAACCATTTATTATTTTGAAGCTCTTGATAATTATTTTGCTTCTTCCCACTTGGTTACATAGTCAGTACGTACTAGAAAGTACCTTTTCATTTTGAAGGATCTATGGATCTAGAGCCTATTTTTCAAATGGATATATCATAACTTGTGGTTGCAGACGCATTTCATCATAAGGTATAGGTTAGCCCATCTGCTAACAACTGTCACAACTTTGGACATGTCTCCTAGTATATTTAAAAAGGGATGGAAAATAGTAACCTTGATTAAATATCTTATAGGTAGTTCGCTTATCTCTGAAATTCCCACCACAAGGTTCATCATGACAAGCTTTTAAAATTTCAAACATTTCATCTTCTCTCACACATCTTCTAATTACAAAGTTAGGGTTTGTGTAAAAGAGAATTCTTTTAATCCAAGAGTATCTAGCATCCTGTTTAATTATCTTTTTCTTATATTTTGATGTGAAATGGGGTGGTAAATTTCCTGAACACAAGTAATTTACCACATCAACAAACCATGGAGTTATAATAGATATAGCAAACAAATGTTCATATGTAAAAGTATCAGAAAGTGGAACAAGCTCATTGGATTTATGATAGTGATATTAAACTCTTGTAATAATAACAACCATATTGTTAAGCCCCAAGGGATAGCTCAATTGGTTGAGCCCTTGTTGCTAAGTACCTTGCCTATTGGGAGGCCACGAGGTCAAATCTCCTCGATGCCCTTGGGGTTAGGCTCGATATATTAGGTTGCCTTTGGTGGATCTGTGTGGATTATTGCCTGTGGACGTAGTGGCCACTCAGTGACCACGAACCATGGTTTCCTTAAATAAAAACCATCTTGTTATGGTGCCATTAATAATAGGTTTATATATTAAACACCCGATGGCATAATGGTAGGTATGGATACAAATCTCATGGTTGATGATGTAGTGATATTACTTGTTGACTACATGCACAACTGGCAACCTTTATTTCTCAGTAATATTGTAATTAATCTTAGTATGGGGTAGATTGTTGCTAATAAAATAAATATCATGCCTTAAGCTTCTCCTTTTGACCCAATGTTCCCCTATTGTTGCACCATATGCTTCTATAGAAATATGAGATGGTAAATCCCAATTAGGCCCTCTTAGCATTAGTGTTGTAGATAGTTTTTCTTTAATATTCTCAAAACCAATTTTACAGTTAGCACTCTAATAAAATTCAATGGCTTTAGCAAGAATTTTAAATAATGGTGGGGATATTTTGCTAAAGTTTTCTATGAACCGATGATAATACCTTGCATAAACTATAAACTTATAATGTCTCTTTGACTTGATGGAACTCCTAATTTAGAAATGGTTTCAAACTTGTTTGGAACTCCTCGTATTCCTTTAGTAGATATATGATGTCCCAATACAATCCCTTCTAATACTAACATAAAACATTTCTCATTGCTAAGGGACATATTAGTCTCTATGTATCTTTCTAGAACTTTTTCTAAGTTAACCAAAGATTCTTCAAAAGTATCACCATATATGGAAAAATCATTCATATAAATTTCAACACATTAATGTATGAAATCAACAAAGATGGCCAGAATTTCTCTTTTAAATGTAGCTAGTGCATGACACAAACTAAAGGGTAATACCTTATAGTTGTATGTTCCCTAAGGACATAAGAAAGTTGTTTTGTCACAATCTTCAAAAGCTATATTGATTTTATTGTATCCACTAAACCCATGAAAGAAGGAAAAAAACTTCTTCGCAACTAAGGTATCTAGCACTTGGTCGATTAGTAACAAAAAATGATCTTTAAGGGTAGCTTTATTTAGTTCTCTATAATCAACACATACTCACAATTTTAGATTCTTTTTAGGCATGAAAACCAAAGGAGAAACCCATTCACTATCATAGATAGGGTAGATAAAATCTACTTTTATGAAATTTTGGAGTTCATCTTTCACTATCTCTTTAAATATTGAATTCATTCATCGTTGAGGTTGTCTTGTATGTTTTGCATTTTCATCTATGTAAATATGATGAATGCACGTGCTACAATGAATTCCTTATATATTTGTGTAATCACAAGAAAATGCTTTAAAATATTTATTTGATACTTGAATCTATTGGTTTTATTGAGGGGTTTCCAATTTGGAAGTGATATTCAAAGTTTTCCTTTGATTTGTAAACTACAATGGATATTCAACTGGACAATTCATTAAAACAGATTTGATAAATTATCCTTAAAACTTTGATATCTACAAGATGAGGGTTTATTTCTCTTTAGATTTATGGATTTATAAATTATTGCTTATTATATATGCATGAAAATTATAATTATGGGAAAATAGAGAATGGTGAGATAAAACTCATAAACCGAATATTGACACAAGATGTATCCTGGGAAACCCTTTCGAGAGAAAACCCAATCGAAAGATGAGGCTACTGTGCTCTCTTTCTCTGAATAGAAAATGGTTGCAAGTACAAATAAGTAAGGCTAATGACCCATGGGTTACTACAATGCACAAATACTCTCTATGTGCTCCCTTCCTGTCCCTGTCGACTACTCTACTCTTCTATGGGAAAAAATGCACTCGAAAAGAATGGAATCCCTTTTCCTCTTAGTGGCTCAGTTATAACATAGCCTGATAGCCTACTAGTGGTTAGGTTTGATTCCTTTAAGTCTTAACTAAAGTTACAATAGTGACTCTTCTAGAGTCTTCTTCACCATAATCACATGGCTAGCCCCTTTTCCTTGAGTAATGTGGGCTAGTGTGGCATCCTCTCGAATTATGGTGTTTGAAACAAGAAGGTCAACTTATGATTGGGATATCTTTTGCATACAGACTCTAAATAAGGTTGTTCATGCATTGTTGGAAATGTATCTGAATAAGGTGGTTCTTGTGTTTTTGGGAATGTCTCTGAATAATGTGGTTATTACATTGTTGGAAATGTATATGTGTGTAGAATAGGAAAGAAAAGGTGTTGTACTTAAGAGTTTTACCCCAAAAAATGTTGTCTAATGCTTCAATCTGCTCCTAAAAGGTTTCAAACCAAAATTTTCCAAATTGGGTCCCATAAGTAAAAATGATCATGTGAGCTGATTCCTCCACTTTTTTCGACTCTGAAAGTATTGATATGGATGAAAAATAATAGAATGATTTGATATGAATCATTCTTGATT
This sequence comes from Pinus tabuliformis, assembly GCA_031772625.1. Taxonomy (NCBI): domain Eukaryota; kingdom Viridiplantae; phylum Streptophyta; class Pinopsida; order Pinales; family Pinaceae; genus Pinus; species Pinus tabuliformis. The sequence continues at coordinate 1,457,921,114 of CM062819.1, forward strand.
CAATTTCAAAAGTTTTGGTATTTGAATTAGCCATTTAGTTTACGGGAAAAATGTTTTGAAATAAAGATTGTAAAGAATTTGTTGTAAATTTTTCTTGAAAATTTTGTTCTAATAGATTATTTGTAGCCATATACTTAGTTATTTTTAATTATTCTACAATATTAGGATTAGAAATGAAATAATATAGAATTTTTTCCTTTGTTTCATCCTTGAAATGAATAGCTTGATTAATAGTGAATATAGGTTAAATTACTTCTTCCTCTGAATTTGTTTCTTCAGACCATGATAATTGTTCTAATTCATTAAGTGATTTAGTAGGGGGATATAATTTAATTTGTTTACTTTAACTTCCCTTTGAAATTATCGTTTTTCTTGATCTACAAATAAAGAATGCATCAGTTGTAGTGAGCCATGGTCTTTCGAGGATGAGGGGACATCCACCCAAATTAGATTTGGGTTATAGAACTAGAAAGTCTACTAGATATTCTGAGAAATCCAAGAAGACTACTAGATATTCAATTACACTTTCCAGTTTGCTTCTTTATCAATCAACTAATTCAATAATTGTAAGTGTTGATTTAAGATCATGTAAATATAAACATTGCATTGTATCCATTGTCAACACATTAATAGTTGCACCTAATTCAATTAATGTATACATAATTGAAATATTATTATTACTAATTGTTACCTTGGGTATTCCAGGATCACTATATTTTTCAGGTTCAATTGTTTTGACATTAAGCTAGTCAAGTTTCCAATAACATGAATTGTTGATGATCATTCTTTCTTTTACCTAGTTTCTTCTGACATGATTCCTTAATTTTTTTTGCATAAATAGGTATTTCCTTAATCATTTGAAATAAAGGAATTTTGACAAAAATATTCTTTAATTTATTTAAGAGAGCATGCTCAAGAGGGATCACCAACTTTTCCAAAATCAACTCTCTAGAAAAGGAGATGATTTGGTTGCTCGTGATTGATCCTCAGGAGATTTTGTGATTTTGTGTGACTCATTTGTGCCAATATTATTAGGAATTTTCTTAATTTATTTTTCTTGTTCTTCTATGGTTATGGGATATTCCTTTTGTAAAAATTTACTTGACCTTAAGTGGATATTTTCAATAGATACAATTGCATAAGTGGGAAATGATCCTTCCTTAAGATTGTATACAAGATTTTCCACTCTACTATGAGGATTTTCCATTGATCGGGTTGGTATTTGTGTAGATCTAGGTTGAGGTTGATTAGATGGCAGGTGAAGTTGTTGAGGGTGGGTTATTTGTGGTATAGGAAATGGTTGCTAAGCATAAGTATTTTGTGGCTATTAGAATTTTTTAAAAGGAGGACATTGTTATTGGTATGGTTCTTGAGGGTTGTACGAAGGTTGGTTTCCATAGGCTTGTCCTTGCCAACCTTGTTGATAAGTTTGGTGTTGAAATTTCTAAGGAGGCCAACCCTGCCATGGAATATGAGTAGTCCATGAATTCTTGATAGGATATTAAGGAAATTATTGAGAAAACTATTGGGGGTCAATAGACATACTTGTAGGTCGAGGTTACTGGTGGTGAGACATAGTAAAGTGAATTTGTTGCTCCACCTTCTCTTTTATAAGTTGTCTTTAGTTCTCGTATTATTGAACAATTTTCCGTTAAATGTTTCTCTGTACAAATTCCACAAATCTCAATATTATCCAAAGGACATTCATATAAAGGATGTTTCTTTCTACATTTAGGGAAAAATATAACTAATACTTCACTCTGTTCTTATTTCCTCTTTGTAGCTTTTACTGTCTCAATTTGAGAGACAAGAGTATTTAAGAGGTTAATTTTAAAATGTCTAAAATATTGGCAAGTTCTACCCTTGTGACTCCTGTTAAAGCTAACTTAGTCACCTTTGAGATCACAACATCTCGTTGTCCCTTATTAGATCTAGCTCTTCCTTTAGAGTGTTTCCTTCATAATTTTGTAATTTTATCATAAGGTAATCAAGAAATATCACCTACCCACATAAGACTAAGGGCATATATATAATCATCTTGGATTCCTTTTAAGAAATTTGATCAATTAAACTTAGGACTTAGATTACTTTGTTTTGAATTTTGTAGATTGTATGTAAATCTCTCCAAGTAATATTCCAAACTTTTATTCTCTTGTTGAATTGTCCTAATCCCATAAACAATTTTAATGTTGAACCTTTCAAAGTAGCAGGCAATAGATGAAGCTTTTGTGGATCACTTATGTATCCATATGTACAACATAAAATATCAAATTCAAACTAGAAATCATCAAAGTCTTCAACATGCATACCATAGAAGTTTGGAAGAATAGGAGGAATGTTCTTCATTTTTACCTTAGTTCCCAAGATAACAAGCGCATCTAAAATGGGAAATCCAAAAGTAGTTTCATCATCTTGGTCTTCTTCTTATTTAGCCCTATCTCTTCATCCTTGTACATTTAATCCTCTTTCATCATGGTTTTCCTTATATTTTCTTTCCCTTTCTGCTTTATTTTTTGCTCATTCTTCTCGACTTTCTCTTTCTTTTTCAACTATTTCTCATTCGCTTTACCTTTCATGTCTTTCTTACTCTTCTCTTTCTTTTCATTCTCATTCTCTATCTATATCTACCATTTATCCTTCAAACAATTTGAAAAATCTTTAGTCCTCTCAAAATCACCTTCTAATGTTTTACTAGGCAAGTGAGGTTGTTCTCTCTTAGATATTCCTAGTTCTTCAAGGACTCATTGAGGAATTAATTTTCTTGGTTTTTCTGCCGAGGAGGTTTCTAGTTGCACTTGTTTCTGCCGAGGAGGTTTCATAAATAAACATAGTTGAAAACTAGGATCTAATTCAAAATTGCATATATAAACATGACTACAATTTACAAAGACTCGACTAAAGTGAATTCAGAGGTTCTTACCTCTCGTCTAACCATCTTCACTCCTCCAGGTCCTAAATGTTTATATTTTGAAAAATTTAATGCAAAACTCCAAGAAAACTTCTAAATTTAGTTCTAACTCAAAATGTGTTTCCCCGATAACAACGCCCAAAATGCCTAGCTAATCTAAGGGCATAAATTATGACATAATATTTCGATCTACCTAGGTGTTCATAAACTTAAAAGCACATCACTATATGCACAAGGTTAACTTGTATTTGTTGTCACATTTAGAAAATGGAAGCTAGATCAGGACTAAGTGTTAAAGTTGTCTACTAGACAATTTAACTACTTACGAGTCTAAAATTATAAATTAACCAAAACCAAGAAGTGAATTAAGAAAGCATGAAACAAAACTATAAAATCAAAGTAACCTAATCATGCTTCTTGAAAGTAAAACACACACATACTTAAAATATGTCGAAAGATCAGGCATGCATTAGTGTCCCAAATGTTGTAACCTTGGTTCCAAAGTTACAGTGGTTGACTCCTAGTCTTTTACACTATCATGTACAGTTGATTTCAAGTATTGAAACTGAAAAGAAATTCTTGGAAATGGAAATGACAAGAATTTAAAACAATGCTTGAGTGAGTCTAGTTTGATAGACTTTGCATGCACTAGGTCCTTTCCCAAAATAGATAGATAATGGAAAGACACTCCTTGTCTTTTATCCAACCCAATAATAAGCTTTTTCTTCAAGTATTTGGCTAATTTATGAACACATGAAGAACTAATCTATGAAAATGATAACTACAATGCATGATGCAACACTAGTTTGAGAAACTAGGCATGCACTAGGGCCTTTTCCAATTAGATGAACACTCCTAGTCCTTTACCTAGGTTAACAATAAGCTTGTCTTCAAATGTATTGGCTAACCCATGATAAATTAGCTCCATTTGTTCATGAAAAATAACCAAAATAGTGATATCAAATGAAGAAAGAAATATGATAATTTAAGACAAAAAATTATAAACAAATATGGGATAATATGGGCAAATATAAGCATAGAATTGGAAATATAAACAAGATAACTAAAAGCTAATGAAAGTAAGAGTTTTCTTGGATGAGTATAAAAGAAAAACATGGAAAATATGTACCATCATACATAGTGATGAATAAAAACTAAAAGCAAATGCGCAGGTTGAGACTATGGGGGCCCTCCACACCTTAGCTTGCACACTAAGGTCTACCAACAATGGAAAATCACAAAGGTTGCATGTATTACTAAAACAAAACTAAAATCAAATCTTTAGGACTGAATTTTCTGAATACTAAGCTCACAAAATAATTCTCAAGAGTTTAGAATTAAAAAGCTACTTAAAAAGCTTCATAAGCCTTGCTTTTATACACAAACCATGAAACTAACTACTAAAAATCCTCTTTATTTCCAACAATAAACTATTCTAAGGTTGCATCTGGATCAATTCAACCTCACTTTTGGCTTCAATCATGGAAGAAATCACATGCAAGCAAATATGGGCAAATTTTGTGAGTTGATCTACATTTTTGCAACAAAGCTAGTTGCATTGACCGTGCATTGACTGACCATCTTTACTGGATTTTTGTTGAACCAAAGGGTATTTCACCATCTTAGGATACTCGCGAAAAATCCCATGTCCTATTTTTTTCTTAGGTGGTCTGCAAACATGAAAACAAATGAGAAATTACAAGATTTGTTATTGTCTAGTAAAATCTAGTAAATTGATTTTATAATGCAATAATTTTGTATATATAAATAAATAAATTCAAAAAAAAAAAAAAAACCTTAGGGAACAATTTATAGGCCAAAATATGTTTAAAAGTGACAAAAGTGATATAAAATGGTTTTCCTAAAGCAACAAAAAAAAAAATTGTTGCCAAAATGGAGGATTGATAGTTGTTACACTAAGATTTGAGCCTAGATAACAAAAATATGAGCCATACCATCACCCTCATAAGACTTACAGGAATTTGCTAAGGAATCAAAATTCTGTTAACTATGCATTCCAATCATTGTAGAAACAACATGAAAGGCTAAACCATGGAACAATGTCGACTATTAGGATTGATTGTGGTTGGATTGATGGATGGTCATGGAAAGATTCAACAAGGTGTTTGCAAACTTCATATCATTGTGTATTATTGGTTGTAAAACATTCCACTCACTTGTTGATTGAATGTTTTGGAGTCGGTTGATCGAGGATAAACTAGGAATGATAGGTCACTAGAATGTTTGATTGAAATATTATTGACCAAGAATTTCAATCAAGTTATTTATCAATTGAACTTTGATTGTTGTTTCTCCCATAGTTATGTTTAAGTGGTGGGGGGGGGGGCCGCGGCGGGGGGGTGGAGGTGTGGTTAATGATGAATTATACTATATTAAAGGACAAATATTGCATGTGGTTGTATTATTATGTTGTCATCTTGTTTAGTTTATTGGTCGACCAAGAATCTGTTTTGGACAATATATTTTGCAATTTCTTTGATGAACTAGATGACTACCTTGATATAATTCCATTGATCAATAATTTTTTTTTTACAGAAACGGGTAGTGGATATATTAGAAACTTGGCCTTAATGCCAAAGAGCGGATTACAAAAGGTGAGTCTAAAACGATAAAATCCGAACAGTGTTGCAATACCGTGACAATTATGTTTAGCTCACATCTCTTCTTAGCTGCAACTATGTGGTCAATTTCAGAGATTTTCCCAAGCTTATGGGTACAAACAAATTGATTTAACAGAAAGCAATAAAACATGACAATGTTCTAAATTAAGGAATTGGTTCCCATATTTCCTGTCCGCCTCTAAGCAGAGCACCAACCGTAAGAAGGGCTGCTTTGTTAGCTTCAGTGTCCGCCTCCTTATTATTGGCTCTCAACACATGATAGAAATTTAAATTCTGGAAAGAATCACCAAGGTCTGCAATTCCGTGAATCAGCCTTGTGAGCCTTAGGTTCATTGGCTTAGAATGAGTCACCATAGTGTTAATGATAACCTGTGAGTCTCCAATAACGTTAACCTCCTTGATGTTCAGCACTTTCAGAATCTTGAGTCCTTGAAAAAGAGCCAAAGCCTCTGCTTGGATGCTGGAAGCGATGCCCAAACCCCAGGCGAAACTGTGAATCCTAAAACCAGCTGGGTTTAATATAACTCCTCCAGCACCAGCTCTTCCAGGATTTCCCTTAGCAGCCCCATCAAAAAATAGAGAGTGCCTCTGATGTTTTGCAATCCATCCCTGGAGCTCTTTTGCTGTAGCCCTTATTTGCCAAGCTTTTGGGAGGGAGATACTCTTTACCAATTTTTGGAACTGTAAGTCGAGAGAAGATCCCCAATTTTTATCTTGTTGGGTGAGATTTAAATCATCTTTGTGGTCTCTCAGGCACTCTTTTAACTGGCATTTAATTTTAACTGTCACTAGCTTGACATCCTGCTCGCAGTTTCTGAAAATCCTTTTGTTTCGCTCAAGCTAGATCTGCCAGCAGGTAATTTTAGGGAGAATAATCCAAGCAGCTCTAATAATTTTGTTTTTTGGAGGAGGGCCAGGATACCTTTGTAGCCATTTGACAAAAAAATCAGTAGTGGAGGAAGGCAACTTGAAGCTGGAACTCAAAGTTTCCAGCAGCGCGGACTAGATCTGCAAAGTAAAGGAGCATTCTAGCATCAAATGTGAGACGCTTTCCTGATTTACCTTGCAAAGTCTGCACCTTGAAGGGCCGTGGAAGCCACGCTTCTACAGATTATCGTTAGTCAAGATTTTGGAATGGCATAATAGCCAACTGAAGAAGTCAATTTTTGGCAGAGAGGGGTAATGCCATATCCCTTTCCATGGCTCTGGATTCGTGGCCACATGGGGGCGCTCGCACAGCTTGGCGTATCCCTGAGCAACGGAATAACCACCAGCCTGCACACCCCAACCTCTAGAATCCCTACTTCGCATCCGTGATGGAGCCAATCCGTGAAGCTTGGAGAGCAGTTCCTCGCGTTCTATAGACAAATCTGGGGGCGTTTCCAATTTCCAGCCAGCCCAGCGTGAATCCTGCCAGGCTGAGATATCCCACAGGGAACGCATTCCAACATCGTTCATCCAACTGCGCAATGCTTGGAGAGAGGGACAGTCTCCCAGTGGCTCATTGTTCATAATTTTGTCTGTCCAAAGGTTGATCCTTTTTCCATTGCCGGGGACCCAGTAGGCATGATTATTTATTAGCGGACAGGCTTTTGAACTAAGCTTCTGGAAGGGCGTATTCAAGAGCGACTGAGGATGGTCTAGAGAATGGGAGCGCTTGCCATTAAAGTATTTTTTCCAAAGAGCTAGATGAGCCCAGCCAGGGTTAGGAGCAATAATTCTCCAAATGAGCTTAGCTCCCATGGCGATATTTTGAAATTCAAGCCTCCTTCCAAGAGCGGTTTGGAGATGGAATCCCAGCTGACTAGCAAAATCTTTTTCTCATTTTGCTTGCCCCCTTTCCAAAAAAAATTCTGAATGATCTCCTCCATTTTTCTGAGAATCCCAGAGGGAGCAAGAAGAACAGAAAACTGAAATAAGGGAAGACTGTTAAGGACTAATTTAATAAGAATAGACTTACCAGCTATGTTGAGCCAGGAAAAGCCCCAGGCAAGCAGCTTGTTCTTGAATTTCTCTAGTTGGGGAAGCCAATCTTTGTTGAAGTCTCTTTTAAGAAATATAGGAAGGCGCATATACTTGAAGGTAGTCCAGTTTGAGGAGGTTGCGAAACCAAAGGTTCTGGAAATGGAATTGAGCATGCTGGAAGTGGTGTTCCAGCAATAGATATGACATTTGCCATTGTTTAAACTGCTTCTCGAAATCAAACAAAACTCGTCCAAGACACCTTTAAATTTGGAGGCTATAAGCACAGAGGCAGCTCCCAATAACAAAGTGTCATCCGAAAAGAGGGCATGATTGATGTTTTTAACACCTCTTGCTATACAAAGCCCAACAATTTCCTAGTCCATCATTTTTTTGTCTAAATAGAAGCTGAGGACAAAGGCTTGAAGAACAAAAAGAAGGGGTGAAAGAGGGCACCCCTGCCTGAGCCCTCTCGTGGCTTTGAAAAAGTCAGTAGCTCTGTCATTTACTAATGGGGCGATCCAAGGCTCCGAAATGCAGGCTCGAATCCAATTTATAAACTTCTCCCCAAATCCAAGTTTGTGTAAGACTTTCAGCAGAAAACTATGCTTGACTCTATCAAAAGCATTTGCTAAATCAAGCTTGACAACCATACCTTTTTCCTTGCGACTCATACTTGAGTGGATTGCCTCTTGAACTAGCATGTAGTTGTCCACTATCTGTCTCCCTTGAATGAATCCTCCTTGGTTTTCCGGAATGACTTTGGGGAGGATGAGCTTAAGTCTATTAGCAATGACTTTAGTAATCAGTTTGTAACCAATATTACATAACGATATCAGATGAAACCTGTTGAATGTGTTGGCTCCTTTCTCTTTGGGGATGAGAGCAAGAAAAGCAGAGTTTGTGCTGCCTCCAATTTTCTGGCAAGCTTGGGACTTAATAACCATTTTGTATAGATCTTTTTCCACAATCTGCCAGCAAGATTGGAGGAATCTGGCTGTAAATCCATCCGGTCCAGGGGCTTTGTCTAGGTCCATGGCGAAGAGGGCATCCTTGACTTCAGTTTTAGTGACTTTAGCTTCAAGAAGGTGATTCATTTCTGTTGGGTTGTGTTATATTCTTTCCACGACTAACCTACGTAGTTTAACGGGGGGTTAGAGGGGGGCGGTAGCCCCCCTTCGTTGCACCGATTGCGCAGCGGGGGGCGGGTAGCCCCCCTCTACGGGGTCCAGGGCAGCGCCCCGGGAAAATTTTTTTTGGACCCTATATTAGGTTGGGCGAACCTACCTATGGTTTTGTGCATGATTTTCGCACATGGTATTGGACGCGATGGTTTTTCGGTCCATGGTATTGGATGCTTCGGCATGTATAAATATGTATTGTAACATTGAAAGGAACATAATGAAAAATCAAGCTGGTAGTCCCGGTTTTGGGATCCAGGGAAAAATCTCTGTGCATATGTGTTTTATGGGTTATGCTCTCGCATTGTTTATTTTCTTTGTTTAAGAATTCGTATGCAGGTAATTTCTGTACAGGGTTAAAACCTACATTTGGTATCGGAGCTGTTTTGGCTTCAAGGGGACGCCTTTGTTGCTGAGGGGTTTCGCTCGGGACTGTGGTAGACACTGTTCAATGGGAGATCTGCGAGATCGATTCTGGTGGTGAAAGAAGATGGCGAGCAGTGGAAAGATCGAGATTGAGAAGTTCAATGGTCAGAGTTTTGAGTTGTGGAAACTCAAGATGGAGGATCTGTTGGTCGATAAAGATCAGTGGATTGCGGTAGATCCGGGTACTAAACCATCGGGAGTGACCGATGAAGAATGGAAGAAATTGGATCGGAAGGCAAAGAGCACAATACGATTGTGTCTCTCAGATTCAGTATTGCTGAATGTATCAGGGGAAGCTACAGCAAAGGCTTTGTGGGTCAAGTTAGGGACTTTGTACCAATCTAAGTCTCTGGTGAATAAACTGTTCCTGCGGAAAAAGCTGTATAACCTGAGGATGAAAGATGGAGACTCGGTGACAGAGCATCTGAATGCGTTTAATACTGTGGTAAGTCAATTATTATCTGTTGATATTAAAATTTCAGATGAAGATAAGTGCATCAGTCTATTGTGTTCTCTACCAGATTCGTGGGATAGTCTGGTTATTGCAATAGGTAGCAATGCAACTGCTTTGCAGTTTGATGAAATAGTCTCAGCCTTGCTGATGGAGGAGATGAGACGGAAGAATATGGACAACCAGAATGGTGATGCCTTGTCTGTACGAGGACGGTCCCAGAACAGAAACAAAAATAAGTCATCGAGTGGGAGATCTAAATCTAGAGGGAGATCTAAATCTCCAGGAAAACCTACAAAGGTGGTGTGCTGGAAATGCGGAAAGGAAGGGCATTTCAGAAGGGATTGTAAATCTAAAGCTCCTGATAAAGGAAAGGGATCTGATGATGCTCCTTCTGCAGAGGCGAAAACCACCTCAGATGAAGGTGGGGATGTGTACTTGGCTTCTTCAAGTACACATGTAGATCATGAGGCATGGTTGATTGACTCAGGTGCATCCTTTCACTTCACTCCCCATAGAGAGTGGTTCTGCGAATATGAGAAATACGATGGTGGTGATGTCTTCTTAGGAGATGATAGGAAGGCTAGAATCATTGGTCGGGGAAAAGTAAAGTTGAAGTTGCAAGGTGGAAGGGTTAGAACACTTCCGGGTGTTCTACATATTCCTGCATTGGCCAGAAATCTGATTTCTGTAAGCAAGTTGGATGATGCAGGTGTAAAGACGGTGTTCGAGAAAGATACCTGCAAGATGGTTCGAGGAGCACTGATATTGATGCGGGGAGTTCGGATTGGAACTCTGTACAAGCTGCAAGGTAGCACTGTTGTTGATGGGTGCAATAGTTCTATGGTTCCTGAAAATGGAGTAGAAAATCTAGTGGTCTCTGGAGAGAAGACCATGTTGTGGCATCAAAGGCTTAGACATATTGGAGAGAAGGGCCTTCGAATACTTCATGGTAAAGGTATGGTAGAAGTTATGAATGATAGCTCTCTGGATTTTGATTTCTGTGAAAATTGTGTGTATGGGAAGCAGAATCGAGTGAGTTTCCCCTCTGGTGGTAAGAGGACGAAACAGATATTAGAGCTTGTGCACAGTGATGTGTTTGGACCTGTGAAGGTTCCATCACTGGGTAAGTCTGTGTACTATGTATCATTCATAGATGACTTCTCAAGGAATACATGGATATATTTCCTTAAGAAGAAATCTGAAGTCTTTGACAGGTTTAAAGAATTTAAGGCTCTGGTGGAAAATCAGACAGAGAAGAAGATAAAGGTGCTGAGGATGAGATAATGGTGGAGAATTTTGCAGCAAGGAATTTGAAGAATTTTGTAAGAAGTGTGGTATAGCACGGCAGAAGACTACTCCATATACACCTCAGCAAAATGGAGTCGCAGAAAGAATGAACAAGACGTTGATGGAAAGGGCAAGAAGCATGCTCAGTGGTGCCGGGTTAGGACAGGAATTCTGGGCAGAGGCGATGGATACTGCATGTTACCTGATCAACAGATCACCCTCATCAGTGTTGGAGGATAAGACTCCACAAGAAGTATGGACTGGTAAGAAACCCTCTCTTTCACATCTGAGGGTATTTGGATGTGATGCATATGTACATGTTCCAAAGGAGAAACGAACCAATTTGGATAGTAAATATGAAAAGTGCATCTTTATTGGGTATAAGGATGGTTTAAAGGGTTATAAGCTTTGGAACCCAGTCACACGGAAGGTTGTGTACAGCCGAGATGTGGTGTTCAGAGAGGTAAAAGATGTTATTCAATCTGAAGTCCAACCAAAGGAACCTGAGAAGATAGAGTTTGAGCCAAAGGAGGAAGAATCAGACTCTGCAGCAGAGGAGGAATCAGAAGATGAAGAGCCACAAACTCCGGCTGTGAGAAGATCAGGTCGAGAAAGAAGGCAGCCAGAAAGGTATAGTCCATCTGCTTTCAGTTCAAATTTTGCTTTGTCTGTTACTGATGATGATCCCAGAACTGTGAAGGAAGCAGTGGATTCAGAGGATGGAAAACTCTGGAAAGAGGCCATGGTTGATGAAATGACATCTTTGCACAAAAATGAGGCTTGGGATCTGGTAGAGTTGCCGGCTGGAAGGAAACCCATTGGCAGCAAATGTGTGTTCAAGAAGAAGACTAATGCAGAAGGAAAGGTGGAGAAATACAAAGCTCGGTTGGTAGCAAAAGGTTATTCCCAGGTGCCGGGAATTGATTTTGGTGATATTTTTTCTCCTGTTGCCAAGGTAGCTTCTATTAGATTACTTTTATCTGTTGCTGCTGCTTTTGATTTTGAGGTAGAACAGATGGATGTGAAGACATCATTTCTTCACGGGGATTTGGAAGAGGAAATCTACATGAGGCAACCTGAAGGCTTTGCGGTGAAGGGTAATAAAGAACTGGTATGCAAGTTAAAGAAGTCTCTGTATGGGTTAAAACAGTCACCAAGGATGTGGTATCAGAAATTTGATACATTTATACGGGGACTTGGCTTCACCAGAAGCAAAGCAGATCATTGTGTGTATTTTAAATTAATTGGTGACCGTGTTATTTATTTGGTCTTGTATGTGGATGATATGTTGCTGGTTGGAAATGACAAAGAAATTATCCAGGATTTGAAGACCCAATTGTCCTCCAAATTTGACATGAAATATCTTGGTGCTGCAAACTATATTTTGGGCATGGAAATTAAAAGAGATCGGGCAAAGAGGAAGCTCTGGTTAAACCAGAGGAAGTATGTCGAGACAATACTGCAGAGGTTTAATATGCAGGATAGTAAACCGGTGAAGGTTCCTATTCCTGTAGGTGTGAGGTTATCTGCTGAACAGTGTCCCAAGACACAAGAAGAGGAAGAGGACATGTCCCGTGTTCCATATGCAAGTGCAGTCGGTAGCCTGATGTATGCAATGGTCTGTACTAGACCAGACATTGCACATGCAGTGGGAGTATTGAGCAGGTTTATGTCAAAACCTGGGAGGGAGCACTGGACAGCAGTGAAGCGGGTTTTCAGGTATTTGCGTGGCACTAGTGATTATGGTTTGTGCTACCAAGGAAGACCAAGATTGGACAGAGTGTTGGATATTCATGGTTTTGTTGATGCAAACTGGGCTGGAGATCTGGATCAGAGAAGATCTACAAGTGGGTATGTGTTTCACCTATTTGGAGGTGCAGTCAGTTGGATGAGTAAGAAACAATCTGTAGTGGCACTATCAACTACAGAGGCAGAATACATGGCAGCCACTCATGCAAGCAAGGAAGCAGTTTGGTTGCAGAGATTGTGTTCAAGTATGGGGTTAGTACAGGGAGCTATAAGAATAGACTGTGACAGCCAAAGTGCAATTTTCTTGGCAAAGAACCCTGCTTATCATTCAAAGACAAAGCACATTGATGTTCAGTATCACTTTGTGAGGGATATGATAGAAGACAAAAAGGTGTTGCTGGTAAAGGTGGACACTTTGAAGAATACTGCAGATGCATTGACAAAATCTGTGAGCTCTGAGAAGTTCACTTGGTGTAGAGAAACAATGGGTGTTTCAGGGCTGGAAAAATGACTAAGCTCTCCTGTGGCCCCCTGTGGAAAGAAAACAACAAGTGGGAGATTGTTGGGTTGTGTTATATTCTTTCCACGACTAACCTGCGTAGTTTAACGGGGGGCGGTAGCCCCCCCTGTCTAGGGGGGCGGGTAGCCCCCCCTGTCTAGGGGGGCAGGTAGCCCCCCTCTACGGGGTTCGGGGCAGCGCCCCGGGAAATTTTTTTTTTGGACCCTATATTAGGTTGGGCGAACCTACCTATGGTTTTGTGCATGATTTTCGCACATGGTATTGGATGCGATGGTTTTTCGGTCCATGGTATTGGATGCTTCGGCATGTATAAATATGTATTGTAACATTGAAAGGAACATAATGAAAAATCAAGCTGGTAGTCCCGGTTTTGGGATCCAGGGAAAAATCTCTGTGCATATGTGTTTTATGGGTTATGCTCTCGCATTGTTTATTTTCTTTGTTTAAGAATTCGTATGCAGGTAATTTCTGTACAGGGTTAAAACCTACAATTTCAACAGTAATCAAGGAGGGAACCACGTCAATCATATCAGAGCTTTGGTCCAGATTATTATCTTCACTATACAGGCTTTTAAAATGAAGGGAGGCTGCTTTTTTGATGCTTGCATAGTCTTTATGAGTAATAGTGCCATCTTTGATTTGGGAAATGGAATTGGTACATTTCCTTGCCTGAGCTTGTTTATGGAAGAAGGAAGAGTTCCTGTCCCCTGCTTTAAGCCAAATACTGCGTGACTTAAGTCTCCAATATTCTTCTTCTGCTAGACAAGCCTTGTGGTAGCTTTGTTGTAGTTGGGCTTCTTTGTCTAGAAACTCTTTAGTTATGTCAGCTATTTCATCTTGGAGGTGGTGATTTTCCAGTATGTATTGAAGATTTTTTCTTTCATTTGCTGGATTGGGCAAAGATTTGGCCCAGCTTTTTAAAGCCCTTTTCACTCTTCTAAGCTTCTCCTCCCAGACAAAAAAGGGGGAGCCTTTGACCGGCTGCATCCATATGCCCTTAACTAAATGCATGAAGTTCGATTTCTTAGCCCAGAGCGGACTAAATCTGAATGGAATTGGACCTAGGTCAAGCTGAAACACCAGTTCCAGCTTGATAGGTTTATGATCCAAAGTGATGCATGGGAGGATATGAACTCTAGCCTCTAGTCCAAGCAAAAGAAAAGAGATTTGAATTAAGAATATATTCAATCTAGAAGCAATGTGGCTAGGACCAATTCTTTTATTAGTCCAAGTGAACTTACCAGAGATTGGCTTGATGTCCAGCAAGTCCTAGTCCTGCATAAGGTCCTCTACCCATTCCCTAGTCGGATCTCGAACAATGCTGCCTCCTCTCTTGTCTACTGATAAGAGAGTGAGATTGAGATCTCCTGCTATGATGATATTCTCAAGATTAACTAGATCTTCTTGGGTTCTTATGGAGTCCCAGCAGGCCTCTTTTTCCACAACGTTCACGGGGATGTACACGTTGAAGAGACTGATAATTTCTTTTGAGTCTAAGTGCTATAATTTTAAGAGCAGCCAGTGAGTATTGAGGGTATCAGAGACGAATGAGAATTTGCTAGCATTCCAAAGAGTGCCTAGCCCTCCGGAAGCCCCTCGGGCTGAGATAGCTTTCGCCTCACATTTGTTCCAGAGTTTCTTGCTTGCCTGAAGGAAGACGGAGTCTTCTAGTTTGGTCTCCTGGATGAGAAGTATGTCAGGAGTTTCTGTTCTTATTAAACTTCTAATGGCTTCTTCTTTGATTCTGCTCCCCATACGTATATAGTTCTAGGAGACTATCTTCATCATTTATATTTCTGTTTGGCTCCCTTGGAGCCTTGGGGCTGGTTTCTCGCCATCTTTACTTTTGATGCTAGTAACTTCTCAAGGGTTGGTTGGCTGCCTTGAAGTTTATCCTTGAAAGTTGCTTGCTCTTTTTTTTCCTGATCTGATTTGGGGCCTCTTATGGATCTCCTTATCGAAGCTTGGGATTCTCCTATTTCCCCTTCTTCCTCCGAACACTCCGATTCATGCTCCTCTTCCTCTGCTTCGGCAATGTTTCCTTTGGAGCTCTCAGCCATTGCCATATCTATTGCTGGAACACCGCTTCCAGCTTGCTCAACTCCATTTCCAGAACCTTTGGGGGTACCTTTAGAGGGTGGGGTTGATTTTTGATTTTCTGGTTCCTGAGTTTCCTCTATTTGCGAGCTTAGAGGGGCAAATTTATTTTCTTGATCCATTCTTGGGGGGGGGGGGGGGGTTGCGGAGGGGGGGCCTGAGGACCTCTTCCGTTTGGACCAACCTGCTTTTGGATTTTCCTGGTGCACTTGACCTGATTCCAACCTTCTTCTTTACCCTTATCTGGTTCCACATTGGTTGGGCAACCTCTGGCGAAGTGGCCGTAGACATGGCATTTTCGGCATTTGAAAGGCAGCTGCTCGTAGTCTAGCTTCTGCAAATGGGTCCAGTTTCCTACTTTGATTTTGATGGCTTCCGGGAGACCCACCTCTAGATCTACTTCTACGTAGATACGAGCACAGTCATATTGATCTTTGTTGTTTGCCCTATCAATGAATTTCCCAAGGGCATTTCTGATGTGTTTCAGCGAGTCCCAGTTCCAGCAATGGACTGGGAGATTAGGAAGTCTGACCCATACAGGAACAGCTGAGGGGACATCGACTGCAGGGTCGAAATCCGACGTCCATCTGTTGAGGTACAAGCCCTGGGGGCCCATGAAATAGGGGCCATTCTAAAAGATCAGATCCTTGTCATCCTTTGAGGTGAATTCGAAGAGGAAAAACCCTCGTCCTAAGAAGTAAGAGGTGACGCTGCCCTTGATCAGGGGAGCCCAGTTCCTATTTACCCAAGACTCAGTGGTCTTAGGAGAAGGCCATAGACCGGTGAACTGGCCAACGAGAGCCCACTCAGCTAAGGAGAGGGCGACTTGAATCGGGGTCTCTAGCGGCAGGGAGATTTCGGGAATGTCTTCCAGCCTCTTGACAAACTTGGATGCTTCGCTTTTCTTCTTCTGCGGCAAGCCGACCAAGAGCCAAGAGAAAGCTTCGGTAGATGTAGGAGGGCTTGCCTAGGGCAAGCTCGGGACCTCCATGGGGGTGAGCCTGGCTTAATCGTCCCTCTCAGCAGAAGATGTGCGCTTTGAACCACAGAAACTCAAAAAGGAACGTGGAGAAGGAGGGCAGAGGGCCCAAAGCCACGGGCCGTAGAGCAGCAAGGGTGCAGAGGCACAGCTAGGGTTTCATGGCTGCTCCAGAGTTCAATCGCAGTCTCAGTGCGGGATCTTCGCCTCTCCATTCCATTGATCAATATTAATGGTGATAGTGTTTTAAATTTCTTCAAGAGTATTATTGTATTGTGCTTGATTAGATTTTGCAGTCAAAACAAATTAAGGGGGCGAAGTTGTACTATGTAATTTGTTTTCCTCTAAGCAAAGTTTATTGGGGGTGTTGGGACCTTGGGTTCTTGTACCCTCATCTTGTCAAAATATTATTGACTATGTCCACATTTAGATTTTTAGATCCATTTTTCATGGAAAACTACAACAATATGGTCCCATGGTTGTTGGTTTATACCACATCCAAACCAATTTCTAGATGATCCCTTGGATTGATATATCATCATGGGATAATTGATAACATTCATGCTTCAATGTAATGGTGACTTTAGACACTACCACTATGCTAAAATTCATTTTTCTTCTCTGTAGTTACTTCCCTATCCCAATAGTTAGCACTATAACTAGGATCCAACTGAGGTAGTCTATAAAAGGGTTAGTGTTTCTCTTCTTGTAGTTGATGTTTAAGTGGAATTGTTGCCGGTATATGAACAATTTTTAATGGTGGTCATTATGTAAATTTCTTTATATGTACATGAATTTCAAAGGCTTGTGCTTAATTTAGATGATCATATCCTTCCAAAAAATATAATTTTTATATTGTCAACATGCCTACACGATGCGGTACATCTCCTTAACATATTTGGGGTACTATGAATAATATCATAGAGTGTTTCACCATGATAATCCACCAAGTGTCCCTACTGAGTGAGGACTTCATTGATACCATAATCAGATGCATTTGTTTCAATCTCAAATGGTTATTGCATGTCTAGTAGGGTGAGGACTAGTGTAGAGTAAAGGTGGTGCTTTAGATCCTTGAATGACTTTTGTTTTCACCCAAACAAGACAAACTTCACTTTAGATCCACCCTTGTTCACTTTAATTAAGGCCCAAGTGATATGAGAGGACCCCAACATGAACCTTCAGTAGAAGTTGGCAAGGCCTAAGAGTTTGTGAATCTCTATCGAAATCTTCGAAGATGGCCAATCTCGATTGACTTGAATCTTGGCTAGGTCAATATACACCCCATGTTCATTCATGATGTATCCCAAGTACTGAATTCTCTACATGTCAAATGAGCAGTTCTCAAGGTTAACATATAATTTGTGTTTTCATAAGGTGCCCAATATTTTTTTGAATGTGTTGAAAATGTGTTGGGGCCAAGGAGGAAAAAGGAGAATTTTTTTTAAATTTTGGTTGAAGTATGGAGAAATCGTGCGGTGAGGAAATAGAGAATACCACACACAACAGAGGTTGGTGGACACTGTGTGCATCATAGATGCATGTAGGCATACCATGCAAATGTATGACATACTACGCATATGTGCAATAAAATCCATGAAGATCGTGACATAACTAAAATATTTTTTGATTGATAACTCACTCTCTAGCTACGTGAGTTAGATAGTTATGGGCAACAGTTGGTTGCGATTTGAATCGGTATGGTTAAGAAATCGGTTGTGGATTGACATGTACGTGGATAGCTTATTAGGGTGAGATGGCTAGGTGAGTTGACCTAATATTCCTGAGGTCACAATGATGAAGATGGAAGTTATATGAAAAGTTTTTGTCGATTATGGAGGGTTTTGCTCTATTGTTGTTCTATTGTTGTTGGTTTGATGTTAGTGTATTGTTATTTTGTTGTTAATTTGATGATGGTTTTATATATATTGTGTTCAAATGAATGTTCTTTCTTTTAATGTCATTTCTCTCTGATACCTTCGTGAACACTTATTGTACTTGGGTTTCCTAGTTAATACTACATGGACAATGATGGTCTTATTTCTTTTATTTGGGTGCATGATACCCTGTTGTAATATGTATTACTATTATTTACTATTAATATGAAGTATCTAGAGGTTTTCTGCGAGTTTCCCATCATTCTATGGTATATGCATTTTGTAAAAAAAGGTTTTGGTGAATATTTCTGGTTAATCATTTGTAGTTGAAGCATAATGTTAATGGAAATGTATGTGTATGAATGAAGCTTTGTTTCCTTGTTTTGCATTGAAGTTAGTTTTGCGCTCATATAATAAATTACTATCAAATAGTTACTTTGTTGGTTAGATAATGTATTTTCACTTGATTGATGTATGTCGAAGTTTATTGGGAATGTTTCAACTCATGTTGTAAAAGTGTTTGACTATAATTCTATATAATGGGTATATTCGCGATATATGCTAATTACCTTAGTTCAAGGTGGGTTATTGAAAACCAAATTTGTCTTTATTTCCCCTTTTCCCTTGCATAACCTTCAAAGGTTCTTGCAAACCCATCAATACACCTTGGGTAATACCTCACTTGTTCGCGGGTATTGAAAATGTGGTGTTTAAGGGGGTTTTGTTAGCTTAAATCTAAACCCTAGGTCACCCCCACACACCAACAAAATGTTTTAACCAAGTTTTGATGAAGATGAGAATGCCATCCAAATATAAAACCATAAAAAAATTCATGAATAGTTGCAGAATATCATCCACCATCCTCATGAATGTTACTAGAGAAATAATTAGGCCAAAAGCCATGACTAACCACTCAAAGAGTCCTTCTTTATATTTGAAGGTTGTCTTCCATACATTAGTTTGTTCAATTGGAACTTAGTGGTATCCTAATTACTAAATAACTTGAAACCCTTAAGTTGATCAAGAATATTATCAATTCGAGGAATCAATTATCTATCTTGAAAGTGATTTTGTTCAAGGATCTATAATGAATACAGAATCTCCATGTCCCATCCTTATTCTACACCAATAAAATTAAGCTTTAGGAGCTCGATTGAATGTGGCCCTTTTGGATGAGTTCATGAATAAGATGTTTTATTTTATCATTCTTTAGAAGAGAGCATCTATGTGACATCTCCTGTGGGTTAATTCCCCTTGTAAAATTGTATCCTTGTATTTATGTAATTATAAATTAAAATAGTTGAGAGAGGGACACAGATTCCATTGCTTGAAGAGGGATGTTGATTGAGGACGTGGGTTGTTTTAAATATCAGTCATGCACTGAATGAGTGGTTTTTAATGAGTCAATTGTGTATTAACTCAGCTGCAAAACAGGGTGAAATAAGAGTTTTTTTGGAGAGGCCCGAGCTCTGCAACCTGCAAAGCCCGCATTCTGCGGGAGCCGAGCCTGCGTGCGCAGCCGCTCACCACGCGTTCTGAGCCTGCATAGGAGTCCACGGAAAGACCTGTCAGGAGCCTGCGAGGGTACTCGCGGAGGGTTCGTCTTTGCGCCTGCGGGGATCCGCCGAGGGTCCTGCTCCCGGCTGCGGCCGCCCTGGCTGGAACTTTTGGCTCACCATGGAGGAGCCTCCTCTTTCTCCTCCTCCTCCCTCTGCAGCAGAGGCCTTCAAAACCCTTCTAGCCTCCCTGCCTAAGAAGAAATGCACGGAAGTAGCGAAGTTTGTGAAAAGGCTGGAAGATATCCCGGAGATCGCTCTCCCGCCGGAAGGGCCGATCCAAGTAGCTCTCTCTCTGGCAGATCGGGCTCTGGTAGGTCAGTTTACAGGACTCTGGCCTTCCCTGAAGACGACCGAGAACTGGGTTGCCAGGAACTGGGCACCTCTGATCCAAAATAAGGTAACCTCTTACTTCCTCGGGAGAGGCTACTTCTTGTTCGAATTTTCTGCAAAAGAAGACAAAGACCTAATTTTCAGGAATGGCCCCTACTTCATGGGCCCCCAAGGGCTGTACTTAAACAAATGGACACCAGACTTCGATCCGGCGGTGGACGTGCCCACAGCGGTCCCGGTGTGGGTGAGGCTCCCCAACCTACCAGTTCATTGCTGGAACTGGGATTCTTTGAAGCATATCGGCAACACCCTTGGAAAATTCATAGACAAGGCTAACAACAAGGATCAATATGACTGTGCCAGAATCTGTGTAGAGGTAGACCTGGAGGTCGGACTGCTGGAAGCCATCAAAATAGTGGTTGGTCCCTGGACTCATATACAGAAACTGGATTATGAACAGCTGCCATTCAAATGCTGGAAGTGCCATGTCTACGGGCATTTTGCCAGGGACTGCCCATCCAAAGGGGTGGAAGAAAAAGGAAAGGAAGATGGATGGAACCAGGAAAAGCGATCCAAAACCTCTCACAGGAAGAACACAAATGGCAGTGCCAAAACCCCTTAAGAGGGCATTGCTCAAAAATTAGCCAGGGAAAGCCAAGGAAATAAATTTGAAATCCTTGGATCTGAAATCATGATCACACAGGATACAAAAGTACCAAAGGAGATCTTTGCCCCTAAAGGTTCCCCCTCCATCAAAATTATACAAGAGAGAACCAAAGAGAAGGCTTCAGAAGAAGAGGAGGAAACCCAAGAGTCCGAAGAATCAGAGGAAGAAGGGGAAATCGGGGAATCCTAGTCCTCTCCCAGAAGATCTACACGAGGGCGCAAATCTGCAAAAGGTAAAAGAGAACAAGAAACCTACAAGGACAAACTCCAGGGCAGCCAGCCAACGCTAGAGAAGCTCCTATCTAAAATCCCGATGGTGACTAGGATTCAATAACAGGGCTCTAAGGGAGCCCTCCAAGGTAGAAATAAATAATGAAGATTATCTCCTGGAATTGTAGGGGGATGGGTACCTCAGCTAAGGAAGAAGCAATGCATAACTTAATAAGATTGGAATCCCGAGATATCCTCCTCATCCAGGAGACCATTTCCCAGATGCATGCATCGAGAGCCCTGTGGAATTTTCGTTTTCAAGGCCATTTGCGTGCGTTTTACGGCTACTTGGCACACCTAAGCTGGGGTACCAGCGTAGACCTAATAAATGGTCGGTCACCCCACCCAAACTAAAGTGGAAGGGAAAGAGGCCTCCCCCATCAGCTGCCCCAGTGAGGTGTGAGGCCCCTATGAAGAAGTAAGGGCCCTCACCCATATGATGAGTGAGCGTTAAAACCCTCACCATATGAAGTACGTAAATATAATAGGGCAGTATCTGTAGGTGGGTGGGTAGCAGAGACTAAAAGGAAAGGAAGAAGGTAAGTAGGAAGGAAGGAAGATTGTAAGGATGGTTCAAAGAATAAGGTTGAAGAGGTTGGCAAGTTGGAGGACTCAGCCTTCCTCCAAGCAAGCAAAAAATTTTGGAAAAAAATGGAGCGCATGCAATGTCTGCCCGGGGAGCGTCGGGAGGACTTGGGGCGCTCTAGAACTCAAACAAGTTTTCACTAATCTCTGAGTCCCTAAATACCCATTGGATTTTTTTAAAATTGCAGCATTTAGAAACAAAGGAGATTATTTGTATATTCAATGTGTATGCTCCTAACAATGCAGGTGAGAAAAAGAACTGTTGGGACTCCATCAAAAGTCTAGCAGATCTAGAAAACTTGGAAAATATTATCATTGCCGGAGATCTAAATCTCACACTCCGAGCCTCAGAAAAAAGAGGAGGCAGCATAGTCAGGGATCCGGCAAGAGAATGGGCCGAAGATCTCATGCAAGAATGGGACCTGCTAGATATAAAACCAATCACAGGCACGTTCACTTGGTCAAACAAGAAAGTGGGACTGAGACACATAGCAGCAAGACTTGACCGATTTCTTGTCCAAAGCTCCTTCCTTCTCTTGGGGCTGGAGGCTAGAATGCGCATTCTCCAAAGCAGTGTCTCAGATCATAAGCCTATCAGTCTAGAACTAATTCCTTCTAAGGATCTAGGGCCTATACCTTTCAGGTTTAGCTCCCTATGGACCAAAGAGACAGATTTCTTGCAAAAGATTAGAGAGTGTTGGAAAGAGCCGGTCAAGGGATCCCCATTCTTTGTATGGGAGGAAAAAGTTCACAGGGTTAAAAAGATGTTGAAGGGCTGGGTAAAGACCTTGCCTAATCCTGCAGTGGACAGAAAAAAAAAAAATTCAAAAAGATCTGGAAATTCAGCACCTTCATCTGGAAGTTGCCGAAATCACCAAAGAAGAGCTAGATAAGGAATACCAACTGCAACAAAAATTCCATAGGGCATGCCTGGCATAAGAGGAATTTTGGAGGCTCAAGTCAAGGAGTCTATGGCTCAAGGCTGGAGACTGTAATTCCTCCTTTTTTCATAAGCAGGCCCAAGCTAGAAAATGTCGTAACAGTGTTTCAGAAATTAAAAATGAGGATAGCACCTTAAAAGACTTTGTCAACATCAAGAAGGTTGCATCAAACTACTTTGAAAAAATTTATTCTGAAGTCATGGGGACCATCCAAAACTGAAAAATGTTAGACGATGTCCCCAAGCTCATCACTACAAAAATGAATCAGATTCTCGAAAATAAAATTTCTACAATTGAAGTCAAAAACGCGCTCTTTGCAATGGAACCTGACAAAGCTCCGGGTCCCGATGGATTCACGCCCATGTTTCTTCAAACATGCTGGCAGATAGCGGAGAAGGATTTTATGAAAATGATTCAAAAATCCCAAGAACGCCAGAAAATTGGGGGTTGCACAAACTCAGCTTTCCTCGCCCTTATTCCCAAAGAAAAAGGTGCTAACTCCTTTAATAGATTCCGCCCAATATCCTTATGCAACATTGGATACAAAGTGATCAGTAAAGTTATCGCAAATAGATTGAAAGAAAATCGTCCCTAAAGTCATCCCGGAGAGCCAAGGCGGCTTTATACAAGGCAAGCAGTTGGTAGACAATTTCATCTTGGTCCAAGAGGCAATCCACTCGAGTCAGCGCCGAAAAGAACAAGGTATGGTTATTAAATTCGATCTAGCTAATGCACTTGATCGTGTTAGACATAAATTTATGTTTGATGTAATGCACAAACTGGGATTTGGAAAAAATTTCATCAAATGGATCAAAGCTTGTATCTCCGAACCCTGGATTGCTCCTCTTGTGAATGGCAGGGCTGCAGATTTCTTTAAAGCATCTAGAGGGCTGAGGCAGGGGTGCCCCTTGTCACCTCTCCTCTTTGTGTTGCAGGCCTCTGTCCTTAGTTTTCACTTAAACAAGAAACAGCAAGACCAAGAGATAGTTGGATTATGCATAGCAAGAGGGACCAAAAGCATCAATCATGCACTCTTTGCAGATGATACTCTACTCCTTGGGGCTGCTTCTCAACTGATGGCAAGGAAATTCAAAGAGGTTCTGGAAGACTACTGCCAAGATTCAGGCAGTGAATTAAACAGGGGTAAGTGCCATACTTATTGCTGGAACGTTTCAGTAGTTGCTGCTAGCGCCATAGCCAGATGTCTGGGCTTTGCAGCTTCAACATCTTGGACTTCCTTCAAATACCTCGGGCTACCTGTCTTCCACAAGAGAGCTACAAGCAAGGATTGGCTCCCACAGATTGAAAAAATCAAATCCAAAATGCAGGCCTGGGGGACATCTTGGCTCAACTTGGCCGGGAAATCAGTGCTAATTAAATCAGTGTTGAGCAGCCTGCCTCTCTTTAATTTTTCTGTTCTTTTGGCACCAATGGGAATCATTAAAAACATGGAGGAGCTAATCAGAAAATTCCTTTGGAAAGGAGGCAAGAATAATGAGAAGAGACTCTCCTTAGTAAACTGGGAAATAGTCTCCAGGCCGCTACAGGAAGGAGGATTAAATTTTAAAGATCTAAACACTCAGAATTTAGCAATGGGAGCTAAACTGATTTGGAAGATTATAGCGCCAAAGCCTGGATGGGTTCAGTTGGTGTTGTGGAAGAAATAATTCAAAGGCCAGAGACTCCGGTGTCTAGAGCAACAAAAAGAACATCTTAGATCCCCTCTCAGCAATCTAATCTCCAAAGTCGGGCCACTTACAAGAGATAACGCCTATTGGATACCCGGGAATGGTAAACTTATCAGAATTTGGGAGGATAGTATTATGAACAGACCTCCGCTAGCGAATTCGAGTCTAAGGAGAGAGCTGAAGACATGGATGGACGAAGCTAACATAAAATCGCTATGGGATATATCGGCTTGGCATGGAGATAGTTGGGCAGGCTGGAAAACGCCCAATGTCCCAGTTGCGTGGTTGCCAGAATATGCCACGCTGCTTCAGTTGCTCCATGGAGCTGCCCCTATACACACAAAAAAGAAGGACTCGAGAGGCTGGGGAGCAAAGCAGATTGGTTATTCAGTGGCATAGGGCTATGCCAAAATCAGGGAGAGACCCCATGTTCCCCCCAACCCGGCGCCTTGGAACAACATCTGGAATTTCTCCACTATTCCAAAGATTGATTTCTTTTGTTGGCTATTATGCCATCAAAAAATCCTAACAGAAGATAGGCTGTAGAAAAGGGGTTTCCTTGGTCCATCAAGATGCGTTCTATGCAAAGAAAATTCCGAATATATTGTTCATATTTCTCTGAAATGCAAATTTACAGTCCTAGTCTAGCAGGAGCTCCTTGGAACGTTGAAATCGATGCCCATCTTCCCCCACGCAGTCCCGAATTTGTTTGATGGGTGGTTGGCAAGATACCCAGGCCCAGGCCCAAAAAACAAGATTGTCAAACTTGCTTGGACTGCCCTGCCCAAATTTATCAGTTGGCAAACCTGGTTGGAGAGAAACAGAAGGATCTTCAGAGATAAGGAACAGAACTACAAGGTAGTTGCAAATACAGTTAAAGGATAGCTAAATGAGTGGCTGAGTGATAAAAAGGATGACACAAATCTAAGCCAACATGACATTGAGTTCGGAGCCGCTCTCAATCTAAGCTTCCAAAAGTCGATAATACCACTCATATGCCTCAAAGACTGGCAAATAAGGAAAAACGAAGAAGATTTTCAAGCTTGGTTATCCAATCAAGCTCTTCCCTCCCTGTTCTTTGACGGGGCAGCTAAGGGAAATCCAGGAAGAGCTGGAGCAGGAGGCATAATTATAAATCCAAAAGATTCTTCCACCCACAGGTTTGCATGGGGTCTAGGCCACACCACAAGCATCCAAGTTGAAGTCATGGCGCTGTTCCAAGGGATCAAAATGCTTAAGGCTCTGGGACTCACAGAAGCAACTGTTTTGGGAGATTCACAAGTCATTATCAATGCTATGGTGACCAAAACAAATCTGGTAGATCTTCGGTTGGCTAGGACAATCTCAAGAATTAAAGGCATGATCAAATTCCTGAGGCTGGAATTTTTCCATATCCTGAGAACCAACAACAAAGAAGCAGATGTAGAAGCAAATAAGGCAGCTCAGTTAGATGTTGGAACTATCCTCAGAGACAGTGAAGTCTCATGGGAACCAATCCCTTAAAAAATCGCTATGTTCTACCGTCTTTTGCTAAAGCAGTTCGTTTGTATCCATAAGCTTGGGAAATCAGCTGGAAAAGGCCAAGTGAAAAATTGTAAAAAAATGAGATTCATAAGTGAGTGTGGCATGCTCATCTGGTTGGAGAGATTCCAAGAAACCAGTCTCAGCTTTTGTAACCGAATCCATGGCATTTTTCCAATTAGTCAATGAAATCCCCATAACCATTTCTGTTAAAAAAAAAAACTCAGTTGCAAAACAAGGACGTGCCCATGTTCTTTTTGGGCAAAATACAATAAAGGACAAAAAGTTAATGAGGAGTATGGATTGTGTTTCCTAGTGTTATTGGATTGCATAGACCACTGTGAATGACAGAATTGTCATGGCTAAGAGGAGGAGAAAATTATGAAAGGACATTCTCGCATGCATTGAAGGGGAGGCCATATGCACATAGAGAAGGGACGACCATGAGAAGAGGAGGATCCTTGGATGAGGAGCAAAGGAGGTTGAGAGGCTCCTACTGAATAGAGAAAGGAGGTTGAGAGGCTCCTGCTAAACAAAGAAAGGAGGTCGAGAAGGGATATGAAATAATACATTATTCATGTGCCTAGGAAGAGAAGGGAAAACAGAAAAAGGGTAGATTGAGAGGCTCTTGATGAGCAAGCTAGATTATTGAGAGGGAAGGAAAATATATGAAGACTAAGATAATTTTGGGAGAAGAGAAGCTCTGATGATAGTGAGTTGAGAAACCCATGAGGCTTGCTGATTGATAATCATAGAGTAGTGGTTGTGCCCTATAGGGCTAATAAATCCACTGGAGACTATGTTGGTTGATAATCTTTGAGAGGTGGAGGCACCCAGGGCTAGTGGGTTGATAACACCTGATGGTAGTTCCATGGGATTTGGGCTGAGAACATAGGTGGAAAATTCCACTAAGCTATTGGAAAGTGCACTCTTATTCCTTCAAAGGTAACATAGCTAATAAACCCTCCATGTTATTAACTATATATATCTCTCTTCGTATTTGAGTTGATACAATCTGTGTTTGAATCCCTAGAGATGTTGGGATGTTATAAGTCGCTCTGCATAAAAGAAAGTGTTCCCTACCCAATGTGAAATTGTTGAATAATTGGTGGGTGAAGGTAGGGTAACCTTGAGACACCCTGTTTCAAATGATGATATTGGTTTAATACCCTAAGTGGAGTATGGTTGTATGCCAATGAAGTGGTTCATTGTGCTTTATTTTATTTGATAGTTGATGGGTGGAGGTGAGACAACCTCGAGACACACTGTTTTGTTTTATAATATCGGTTTAAAACTCCTACGAAAGCACTCTACCTCAAGCTTTGGAATATGACTCGAGGGTGATGATTGCAATAAAAGTTTGGTTCAATATCAATTGTCTGGTTCAATATATGAAATATAAGTGTCTACTTATGACTCTCATATTTTGAATGCTTATGCTTATTTAATGCATTTTTTTATCATGGTTTGTGATGTTGAGGGATGAGGTATTCCTGTCTAAATGAACATTGTTGATTTAAAGGTATGGATATGGAATGGTTCAAGTATCTGTGTTAGCCTAAGGCCTATATTGATATGGACTTAATGTTTTGGTTCAATGCCTGTGATGTGCCATGAAATGTTATTTTATGTCTGCTTAAGGAATGCTAAATTCTGAATTTAAGTTTTTGTGATCCATATTACATTAAGAAGAGTCTTTTCGATAGAAATCACATAGGACTCCCTACATTGGTGAGACTGGTCGCTCGATTAATCAAAGGATTCGCGAACATGCAACTGACATCAAGCATGGCAGGATCCACTCCTCTGCTTTGGCAGAACATGTAGAAAAATCTAGGCATCACATCCGCATTGAGGAGACTAAAATTAAAACAAAGAAATCAAAAGGGAGGCCTTGGAAATGGAAAAAAGGCCCAATAATTTAAATAGAGATGATTGTTGGAATATTAACAGAAGTGTCCTCCTAGTTTGTTTCTGTTCGCAGATTTTTTTTTTTTTAGGATTTGACGTTTCTATCTATGAATTTTTTGTTTCTATCTAGGTATTTTCATTTAGTGTTAATATTCTTTTGATCCGTTTTCTGGCCTTAAAAAAATAAAAATAAATAAATAAATTCTATATAGGTATTTTCACTTAGTGTTAATATTGTTTTGATTTGTTTTCTCACCTTAATATATATATGTATATATATATATATATATATATATATATATACTCCCTCCCTTTTGATTGCTTTGTTTTAATTTTAGTCTCATTTAATTATTATTTTTGTTATAGGATCTTAACTTATTAATCAGGTCTTGACTCCTATTTATTTATTTATTATTATTATTATTATTATTTTACTTTGTTCCCTGTATTTGGTTGACTTAGGTTGTTTGTTTCTTATTAATGTTTACGTTTTTCAATCTTTCTTAATTAATATTATTATTATTATTATTATTTATCTTAATTATTATTCTTAAACTAGCTGTTATATTAGCCATTATAGGAATATTATTTGATCTTAATAATCATTATTAGAATATTAATTTTCATAAACTAGCCGTTATATGATCTTTTGGTCTCTACATCGCCCTCTAATTAAGTTTGTGCCATGATCTGCATCTTCATCTGGTCCTGATGATGAACCACACTAGTTGGTTCGAAACACGTCGGCAAAATTTTCTCTTATGTGGTTTATACCAAAAAGACTCTTCTGAATGCTAAATTCTTGTATATGTCTTGAGTAAATAAAGGATTCTAACATGTATTCTTGGTCTTGTTTTCTTATTATTGTTGGCCTAAGAGGCTTGTAGCTTCCTAACTTGTTATGAGCTTGAAATTTGTCTAATGGGCCATAATGAAATGAGTGGAAAGATCATTGTTCATGAGTTATGAAATTGAAAAGAACTTATAGGTTAATGCGTGTTCATGATCTTTGTATTATTAATATTAACTGATCATAGAAATATTTCATTTGCTTAATTTAATGGGTAAGGATGTCAACCTAGCATCAAAATGTACTCGGGTGTTCAGTCATCTTCTAGGAACCTATTTATCCATGTGCTCATCCTGGGTTTGAATTCGAGCTCAAGGCCTATGTGTGGATAGATGGGCATATCTCTATTGATTTAAATAAACGTGTGAGTCACAAATGAATTAAATAATCAACTTTGGTTTAAAACCAGTAAGCTCACAAGAGCTAGCTCGACTATACACATATATATACAAATGAATATGGCCAAATCATATATATATATATATATGCTCAAGAGAGTTAGCAGGAGGCATGTAGAGGCACATATACCATAGGCAATACATATATGGATGGAGGCCCAGAAGGAAATGGGAAAAGCCCAGGAGGACTAGCTCTCAAGGAGCTATACACAATGACACATGTATGCATTATATGTATTCATGTAGGTTAGAGAAGACTTAAATCTAAGTGAAAGGGCTAAGTTGATATGTTGGGCATGGTGACCAAGTTCGAAGGCAGATAAAATCAAGGTTGTTAATTGTGAGGGCATCCTTGCCAGCAGATGGACCACAAAGGTTCTTCCTTAAAGTTTTCTCCTTGAGGTTTTTGAATTGAGTGAAAAGGAGGAACTATCACAATCAAATCTCTAGGATGATGTGGCGCAATGGGCCACTGTATGGGGGTGTATGTTGACTAGGAAAAAAGCCCAAATTCTCGTATAACACAAAATTCATGGATTACAAGTGTTAGGCGTGGCCCAACTTTGTCCAGTCAAAGACTTCACATTTTGAGGAGCCAAGTGCGCGGAGTCTGTGAAGTTATATTCACGACGCAATGTCTAGGGGATTCGAGATGGGTCAAATCCCCTCATTTTGTAATGGGTATCAGGGTTTTAGTTCCTTGTTTTGCTGAGTCCATGGTATGTGGACCATGGCTTTTGTAGCAATTTAATGTATTTAAAGACATGTAATTCTTTGACAAGGAGAGAGATGTATAGGAATTGATCATAATTTTTGTCTTTAGTCTGTATTTTGGGCCTTAAAGGGAAGGCTTCGCAGTTGAGTGCGCGGAGGACTTGGAAGAGTTTGTAGTTGAGTGTGCAGACCACCTGCGGCTGGGTGCGCAAGTCGAGAAGTTGTATGTATTGAAAGATCTATCTTAATAAAGAAGAAGAAGTTTTGACGAATTCTTGTGTATCTCTATTCCTAATATGTGTTCATATGTACTGATATGCATGTTTTTTACTTATTTATGTGAAAGAATACATGTTATATTGTTCTCTGATATGTTTATGCAAAAAGTGAAAATTTGTGAACTAAAGCATCAACGCAAAGTCCTTTTATATATGAGAAGTTGTAGATAAGTATAATGCATAAGAGAATACATGGATTCCATAGCGCAGTATCCCTCTAGCTACAGAAACTTGGTTATGAACCCTCCCATAACCGCTTCGGGTGAGACTATGATCTACTTGCAGGTCATTGCCGAAAGGGCCAATGGTTGAGCGTTTTTCTGGTGTGCAGTACACTTTGAACTTGGTTCTAAGCCCCTTAAGCCAATAAATGGTTCCGTTGTTGGGACCGGAATCTGTTTGAGGGATATTTTTGGCGTCCTTCGAAGAAGAAAATCTAGGAGTGGGTTGAAAAAAAAGAGCGATAATTTGCAGTTCAAGAAAACAGAAATCTGCGATTGTCGAATGAAGCCTGATTGCAGAAGTATCTCTTTACAGAACAACATGAGATATTCTTCGTGATGTTTGCTAATGAATTATATGAATGGGTGTCAAATTTGACCGAGCATAAGAATTGTTTCAAAAACGAAGAGCCTACTACGTGGAACCTTGAATTGATACTCTGACTCAAGAATACTAACAACAGTATCTCAAGAGCGGTTGATTTTTGGATTGACAGTATCCTAGGAGGATTTATTGTTGAATTTGCAATAGACATGATTGTATCTTAAAATGAAGCTGAGCAAATATTTTTCAAGGGTCCACGAGGTAAGTACTTAAATTCTTTAAAGTTGTGGATTAAAATGCTTTTGTGTGAAAATGGCGTACTACGAATGCAGTAAGATTAATGTTTGGATGAAGAGGGAATAAGTTTAAACCAGAATTGGGGTCTACGCGAAGTGGAAAGAGATATAGAGTAGATCACGGACCAAATAAATTTATTGAGACTAATTATAGCCCCTTGTTAGGTGGGTCTGAGAGTGAATAAGAAGGAAGTAACCCCGCAACCCTGCAATATTCCCCCTCCCATCCTGAAGGTGCATCAAAGTTGGGAATTGAGGAAAATCAGGGAATCTTTGGGATTCCTCATCCAACTACTCCCCTTACCCCCCATCCCCCTCCCCCTCTCCCTAACCCCCCAAGAAGAAAAATGAGCGATGACATTAAGTTACCATCTTTAGAGGACTTGGATGAGAGGATCTTGAGCAGTTCTAGTCTATAGCTGACGTAGTATGGAAAGCACTACAAATCAATGACGAAGATGTAAAGAAGGAAAAACTCATCATGACGCTGTGAGAAAGAGCACTGACATGGTACATCAAGTATTTTGCAACTAATTAGGTTGCTTCATTGGATGATACTAAGAAAGCACTGGTATCAAAATTCAAGAAGCCGAAATCAGAAAACACAGTGCATTACGGAGCTGAAGGAAATCAAATAGACAATTACTGAGTCTATGTGGGAGTTAGATCAACGATTCAAGGTGTTAAAGGGAAAAGTAAGCTTTATCATACCCCTAGAACGACATAAAGAATGGTTTATAATTGCGCTATTGTCACATATCAGGTTACCCTTGACGCAACAAAAGATCACGATTCAAGTTGGGGAATTGGAGATTGCAATGAAACTATATGCCTTGCCGATCGAAGATACTCATCCAGGAGTACAACAAATTCAGAGTTAGCTAGAAAATTTGACATTGGAGTTGCAATATTTCAAGAAAGGTAAAGAAACTAGATCAGAAGTATGGTGTAAAAAATGCAAAGCAGAGGGCCATTATAAGGATCAATGCCTTGTGTTCGGAGATTACTTGGCAAGTGGAGCACCTAACCTAGTAAACCCAGGATCAAGTTTGTGGTGCGTTATTTGTAGAACGAGAGGCCAACATTTATTACAAAAGTACATGCAGACACCGAAGTGACTATTTTGAAATTTTTGTAAGTTAGTGGGCCATGATGAGAGAAATTGTCGAAGTTATGACGTAAAGATGGAGTGCACTGTTGGTGCTATAGACTGCAAGCTGAAGGACATACATGCGAGAAGCCAGGTGTTGAGGCAAATTAATTACCTATCATTTAATTGTCAACCCGAGGGTTTCATAAAACTTGTGAAGCATGCGTGCACTATATATGCTAGAAATTAACTTTCAATTTATATCAATCTAACTACAAAACCAAATTCACCTATTCTAATTCAACAATCAACTCAAAAGAAATTATAGTACAACTATAGTACAGAACGCGGAAGTGAAATGATTTGAATTTAAACAGGAACGCAACAAATTATAGAGATAACCATAAACACAAAGATGCAACAGAAATAATACTTCATTTCATTAATGCAAAATACTAAAATATGCTTACAAATAGAAATGGAAATAAACCAGCCAGGGCTATGGTAGCTTATCTCTAAGAAGAGATGTGGCGACTACATGCCTCTTAACTGTCTTACAATGAGGCTCAAGGGCCTTTTTATTATTGAACAATAAGAGCAAACCCTAAACAACCAAAACCCTAACCCGAGGAGATGTAACACCAAGGGTTTATGGACCCCATTAGGGTGAGTTGGACAACCAAATTCTTGGGGTCGTGACCTGGTCATATTATCTCTGTTTGATGCGCACGATATCCCGTTGGAAATATCTCTCCGAGGACTGTGACGAAAAAGACGATTTCAAACAAAAATTCGCTGGTGGTAGGTTTCCAAACGAATGTCATTTAGGGCCTCAAAATGGCTCTGGAAGTTTAGGACCCCAAAAACTGCTAAAAATAGTAAACTGTGCTACAATTAAGGAAACTGAAAAACTGAAAGAAGCAATGGTGGGGGTCCAAGTGGAATTGGTGGGTGGCCACTTATATCCACTTGGATCATTCCTCCCCCCTTAGGAAGCAATCGTCCCCATTGCGTTGAGTTCCTCCATGAGATGAGGAAACTTATGTTGAACTTGGTCGCTGGTGAGCCACTTGCCCTGGTGAAGGAGTTGGCCTGCTTTGACAACTCAATACAGTTGGATATTCTGCTAGTGAGTGTGCTTGATCTGTGTGTCCATGATCCAATCAGTTGCAACTTGTTCCATGCAATCTCGATTTAACTCTGTGGGTGTGAGCTGTTCTACAATGTCGGATGTGTCTAGTAATGGTGGAAAGTATGGCCGAAGGTGGTCCACATTGAACACTGGGTCCAGGCCAAGGAATGGGGGAATGTTGAGCTCAAATTCATTGTCTCCCATAGCCTTGGTAATGGTGTAAGCACCATATCGAAGTGGTCTGAGTTTCCGATAGGCTCTAGTAAGGCGTTCCTTTTGTAAATGCAACCAGACTTTGTCACCCACCTGAAACTTGTGTGACACCCGAATTTGATCATGTCGCTACTTGTACTTGGCATTTGATTTCTCTAGAATGTCATGGACCTGTTGGCGAATATGTTGGATGTGCTCATTGAATTTGTTTTCCTTATCTGTTACGGGCTAGACATGAGTCGAATATGCGTGAGTAGCTGCAAATGGCATGGCGACATCAATGGGACATAATGGCTAGAATCCCAAGCCCACCTGAAAAGAAAAGTGGCCAGTCGAGATGTGGAGAGCCCAGTTGTAGATGTGATGAACATAGGGGAGGCTCTCGTCCCATGTGCATGGATGCTTTTAGTTGTACATGTGCAAAATGTGTACGGTCATCCTGTTGACAACCTCTATCTGGCCATCAGTTTGAGGATGGAAGGTTGTCGACTTAGTGAGTTTGGTGTCCAGCATTGACCAGAGACTGGACCAAAATGTACTGAGGAACCTGCT
This sequence comes from Pinus tabuliformis, assembly GCA_031772625.1. NCBI lineage: Eukaryota > Viridiplantae > Streptophyta > Pinopsida > Pinales > Pinaceae > Pinus > Pinus tabuliformis. Next base: position 1,457,954,736 of record CM062819.1, read on the forward strand.
GTCCCGATATGAGATGATAGACTTTGGGATCCCAAAGTGTACCCACACTCATTCAACGAAGAGTTTAGCAGTGGCTTTGGCTGTGATATTCTTCTTGTAGTGCGCCATAATGGCCATCTTCGAGAACCTGTCGACGACCACAAAAACACAGTCGTTTCCATGCTTAGTGGAAGGAAGGCCTGACATGTAATCCATGGAGATGGATTCCCAAGGTCGATTAGGGGTAGGCAGCGGGGTATAGAGGCCTTGCTTCTTGATGGTTAGTTTGGCAATGGCGCAGGCAGTGCATGATCTGATGTACTTCCCAACATCCTGTCAAAGATTCAGCCAATAGAAATACTTCTGCAGTACTGCCACCATTTTCTCGACCCTGAAATGCCCAGCAGCTCGATTATAGTGTGCTTCCCAAAGAATCTTGGCACGCTCGCTTGAAGGAAAACAAAGGTGACCCAGGTGGCATAACAGGGCATCTTGGAGGTGAAAATCTGGAACATGTTGACCCTCCAAGAGTGTCTGGTATGTGTGGCCGAATTCTGGGTCGCTTTTGTAGAGAAGTGACAATTCAGAAGTCTCATGCCCACAAGAGTTGAGCACAGTGGTTAACGCCATGATCGATGGTCAACTAAGGCAATCTACAAAATTATTGGTGCTGCCCTTCTTATACTTGATATTCAAATGGAACTGTTGTAGGTATGTGGACCACTTCTAATGGCGATCATTCTGCAATTTCCCTTGGGTCTGTATGAACTACAGGAGTCGGTGGTCTATGTGGATGACCGTTTCCATCCCCAAAATGTAATGCTTCCGTTGTCGGCAGGCCTGCATAATGGAATACATCTCTTTTTCATAAGTTGGATACTTCCAGACTGTGCCTGAAAGTGTCTCACTGTGATATGTCACTGGATGCTTGTGTTGAGTAAGGACTGCCCCAATAGCATAGTCAGAGGCATCTGTCTTGACCTCAAATGGTTGTTGCAAGTCTGGTAATGTGAGCACTGGTGCTGAGCAGAGACGATCTTTCAACTTTGTAAATGCCTTCTGTTGAGATTTATACCAAAAGAATTTTGCTTTCGCTCCTCCCTTGGTGACTTGACTCAAGGGTCAAGTGATATGAGAAAATCCCAACACGAACCTACGGTAGAAGTTGGCAAGACCTAGAAAGCTGCGAAGTTCTATCAGAGTGGTTGGAGATGGCAATCCCGAATGACTTGGATCTTGGCTGGATCCACATGCACCCCTTGTTCATCAATAATGTATCCCAGATACTGAACCTGGGTCATGCCAAAAGTGCATTTCTCCAAATTGGCACATAACTTGTGTTGCCGTAATGTTTGGAGAACTTGTTGGATATGATGGAGGTGCTCTTCCCAACTCTGGCTGAAGATCAGGATGTCATCCAAGTATACCACTACAAATGAGTTGGTGAATGGCTGCAAGATGTCATCCATTAGCCTCATGAAGGTTGTAGGAGCATTCGTCAATCCGAAAGGCATGACCAACCATTCAAAAATGCCCTCCTTGGCTTTGAAGGTAGTCTTCCACACATCGAAGGGTTCGATTGGTACCTGGTGATATCCTGACTTCAAATCGATCTTGCTGAAATATTTGCCCCCTTCAGTTGTTCTAGGAGGTCATCAATCCATGGGATCAGGTACCTATTACGGACAGTAATCTTGTTCAACCCCCGATAGTCAATACAGAGTCTCCAAGTCCCATCCTTCTTCTGTACCAACACGATCGGGCTCCCATAGGGCGATAAACTCGGATGGATGTGACCTTTCTGCAGTAACTCCTGAATCTGCGTCTTGATTTCATCGTTCTCTAGAATGAAGCGTCGATAGATTGGTCCATTGGGCAGCGGCGCACCTGGGATCAGATCGATGGAGTGCTTCACCTGACAGTGCAGAGGAACCCCTGCGGGGGAGGTGAAGATGTCCTCGTACTCCTCCACGACCTTGTCCATCTATAGTTGTCGTGTGGAGGGGCCCTATTTGGAGGTTTTGGCCACCATCTTCTTCTTTCGTTGAGGGTGTATCATCAGGAAAACAAATTTCCCGGTTTGGAAATGAGCTTACTACATTGTTTTCCAGTAACCAAAGACATGGCGGTAGGTGGCGCTACCTCCAGTATCTTGTACAACTTATTCCCCAAAGTAACAATAACAACACGGGGCCTTAATTCATGCACAACATGTCACTTCCACAAGTATGGTTATCCTAATAATACATCACAAAGTTCAAGGGGTGCAATGTCACACAATACCTCATCCGTGAAGGGCTTGATATTGTATGGAAGGTGACACCACTGGCTCACACGAAGATCCCGTCCTTGGTGAATCCACCCGATGGTGTACGGTTGTGGATGTGCTGTGGTTGGTAAGCCAAGCTGCTTCACGACCTCTGCCAAAATGAGGCTCTTTTGGCTCCCACTGTCGACAATGAACTGTAGCGGGGAGCCCTTTACCCACATCTGGGAGTGGAAGAGACACTCCTCCTCCTCTGGATCTTTGGGTTCCTCCTTCTGGATCTTCATGGTGGGAACGGTGGCGTTGGGCTCTGCATCGATAATCTGCTTCCCTTTGTCATTCCCCTTGTTGGTTTTTGACTCAGAGTCAAAACATGCATCTGATTCTGAAACCTTTAGCTCGGCCACCAGTGACTGCTTAGCCCGACACTCACTTATGTTGTGAGTGGAGCTCTTATGGAACTCACACCACTTTCCCGTGTCCTTTCTTGGCTTCACGGTGTTGTTCTTTGTTTGCATCTTTGGTGGGTTGTCTTGGGCCGCCCCGCTGATGAGCCCCAAAAATGGACAATTATTTGGGCTCATTCAACCTCCTAATTTGACTTAATCCACCATTCTCATTAGTTTATTGCATGTTTTTTATTATATTTATGTTAATAGAGTGAATTTGGTTAGTCATTATGCCAACAAGTCTAATGGGTGCTTTGTGTAGCCTTTTTGGTCAATTTGGAGACAAAATTGAAGGTCTTAATGAGCACTTGGCAGCCAAATTCGTGGGAAGACAAGGGAGAGGATTTGTAGGAAGGTGTCCCCTTCATTTATGGGCCCTTACCTCGAATTCTCCACCATCAGCTCGGAGTTCAAGGGCCACCGAATCAATCAGCACAAGGGCAGCCAAGCAAGTCAAGTAGGACTGCTGTTAACTCCAAGTTTTGGGCAGCCGAGTCCCTAAAATTTAGGAGGACTATTGGGTCCTCAAATTGTATAAATAAGAAGGCTTAGGGCCTCATTTTGGTTAGCCAGTGGATGTTAGCTAGTTAGCCAGTAGATAGTAGCTAGTAGTTAGTCATTTCATAGCCTTGTTGTAGTCATTTTGTAATTCGATTTGTAGGCAATAGATTAGCTTTGCTTTCAGCTCATTCTCAAGCTCTCCTTGTGGACAGTTTTGATGTAATCTTCATTCTTGATTAATAAAGATGAATCCAGCTTTGCACCAGCTCTAAATCTCTCTTGGGAGGCTGTAGCTCTTGGGGTTGGGCCCATCTCAAGCGCCCAGTACCTCCCTTGTTTATCTTTATGTGTGTTCGCTGCATTCTTAAAATAAAGTCTGCTCTTTAGATTTAATTCGTGCTTTGTTACTTAGGTTGCTTTTGATGGTTGAAGTAGATTTTTATGTTTAGGATGGATTGGTAGGAGTTAGTCATGCGTTTATATCTCTTTGATAATGTTTTGTTCACATGCTGTATGTGATTCTTGTCATGAATAAGGTTGATGTTCACTGATCTCATTAAACTGTTAGATAGATCATCTAATATTTTGATTGTATGCAAGACGTAGTTGGTTTGATCAGGTAAACACTATGCAGGGCACCTTCATCACCTCCTCGTTCATCTGAGCCTCGTCCAGATCAGCTCCTCCATCACCAAGTCTGTTTCCTCATCTCCCATCTGCTCTCTTGCCACGTAACCCTACCTTCTTGCCTTTCCATTGCCTAAACCTTCTTTGATGCAAGCTAGACTTCCACATCCTCTCATCACCTCATCCCTCAGTCATTGGGTCATTCCAGGCCCCTACCCTACCTCCCTACCCATTCATGCATTCTCTCCCACTCACCTATCAGTCAAAAACCCAATCACGAAACATCCTATAGAATAATTACAAAACTTCCTGTAGAAACCCCTGCAGACTTCCTGTAGAAGTTCATAAACACGGTTGCATGGCATCCAGACTTTGTGAAACTCTCGGAAAGAATGTTAGGGATCCCTTAGACCCTCTCTATACCTTCCTGACTTCTTCCATGCATTTCTCCTCCTTGATCCACCTCTGCACAGTGAAAAGCCAGTTAAAAGCACATGCATGATAATTCTAATAACTTAATCAAAAATACAAAAAGATGTTTTCTTCAGATAGTGATAACTTAGACACATGCATTTTACCTTCCTAGAAGTAATGGCATCTCTTTTGGTAGTTTGCATTCTCTCCTTTGCATCAGTAGGACTAGCTGGTAGAATTAGGGTTTGCTAGGGTTTGTGTTTCTTTTTGGCTTTCAGTTTCGTTTCGCAATTAGATTAGCTTCTTTCGAGTTAGCTTTCATCCATCAATTAAAAAGCTTCTTCTAAGAGCTCATAGAAGTTGGCTTAAGCTCCTAGCAGACTTGTGCCAGCTGACCAAGTGACAGCTGCGGCAAGAGCTAGTACTTGTGCATACAGCACCGCCGCTTCCAAGTTTGTTACGAACTACCGGGTTGATAAAATTAAAGAAGGGAGTTCCAGGAGTTGTAGCATTATTGCTACAATACTGGAGCCCACCATCTTTTTGGCGCCGTTGTCGGGGAAGCGTCAGAGTATTGGTGATTGTCGCTTTTCTTCTATTTTCCACTACAATCTTCTGCTAAGTAGTTTATTTCATTTCCATTATGCAATTTCGTTTATGCAAAAGTAGATTAGCATTTCCCGCTTTCATAGATTAGCATTTCAATTCCGCAATTTCATTTCTGCAAGCGTAGATTAGCATTTCAATTCCGCAAGCGTAGACTAGCATTTCATTCCTGCAATTTCATTTGAGCAAAATAGATTAGTCCTTTCCTGCTTTCATTTCAATTCCGCATTTTCATTTTAGCAAGATAGTTAGTTGCAGTTCAATCTATTTCAGTTTTGCAAGTAGAAGTAGAAAAAAGCAAAAATCAACCAAAAAGATTTCATTTCATGCCTTGTAGGAGTAGAGATAAGTTAGAAAAATGATTGCACAACACCCCCCTTTGCTTCACACAGCCAACCTTCTCTCTTCTTCGATGGCTGTGACTAAGAAGAACCCCTGGGTGGACATCAAGACATATCTGAAGAACCTCTAGGGGAGAAGAAGAAGAAACCATTCCTTTGGAGCAAATGGCTACAAGCAGAAATGTTGGGAGCAGTCCCTTGTCCAAAGACGAATTTGAAGATCAGATCGAAGATTTCAAGAGTGATATGAGGCAGTTTCTTGCCATGCAACTGGATACCTTACAGATCCAAAGGAAGCAAGAGGGAGCCAAGAGCGCTTTGGTCATCTTTTGTCCTAGGTGCACTAGAAAGCATCCTAGGAACGAATGTCCAATGCACTCCCTAGAAGTGTGTTTTGTCTGTGAAGAATACCATCCTACGAATCAGTGCCCTTCCTTGCCTGGACTTAAAGTTGCATATCAAAGAGTTAAAGGAGCCACTGAATCACTCTATTATATGAACCAAAGGAGGCCACATGAACCTAGATCTTATCAGCAGGAAGTGCAAGGGACATCCGAGACCTATTATGACCCCTATCAAGCCACTTTCATGCCTTCTTGGGGTCCCCCTGCTCATCCTTCCTGGTCTACACCTCCTCCTTGGTCATATTCTCCTTGTTCCTTCACAGATCCATATTATGCCCTACCAGTTGCTCATTCATTTCACTCTTATGCTCAGCCACAGCCTCAGTGGAATGCACCTTATCAGGAGTGGAGGCCCCAGTACAACTCTCATCCCGCTCATTTTCCTCCACCACCTGCTCATCCACAACCATCGCCTCCTCCTCCACCAAGGCAACCCCAAATGCCTACCCAACCACAATGCCATCCATCTCCATCTCAATTTCACACCTCCACTCAACTACCCGTACCATTTCCAAAGCCATACCATGGAGTAGCTCAACCCAATTACAAAGCTGAGGCACAACATGTGCAAATGACTCATTTTGAGCTCAATGATGTTCACCAAAGCTCAGGAAGAGTGTTGCAAAACATAGATTATATTGATGACATTAAAGGACCAAAGGAAAAAGAAGATTCGAAAGAGGAGATCAAAGAACCATGGGCTGCACTTGATGAAGAGAAGACATCAGAAGCAGAGATAAAGAAAGATCCTTCATGGTTACCATCAAATCTTCCATGTATTCAAGAGAAAGATCAGCAAAAAGAGGAAGATGAGGAAGTCATAGTAGAAAGTGACATGAAACATGACCCAGATCAGCAAAAGGACCAAGGATATCAAAGCTATATTGAGATATGGTTTCAGACGGTCACTAAGTTGCAGTGGTACTCTCTTCCTCAGCGATGTGTGATCCCTTCAAAGTCAGATCATTTGGTCTCTAAAGTCCGGATAGTCGTCCAAGCATGCATTTCGAGCCTTCACATCATTTTTTCTCTAATCTCGATGTGCACATGGCTCCATTGGAAGTATTCTTATACTTGAGAATGAGTTTGTTTTTCAAGTAGGGTAGGGTAGAAAAAAGAAAAAAAGAAAAAAGAGAAAAAATGAAAAAATGAAAAAAGAGGAAAATAGAAATCTAAGGTGAAAACCTCCTCGGAGGCGCCTTAGATTGGCTCATTGATTGAAAACCTCCATGAGGCGGTCAATGGGTTGGAAAGAAAAGAAAATAAAAGGGAATAAGATCCTTGGGTGAAAACCTCCCTTGGAGGCGCCCAAGGCAGGCAATTAGGGTGAAAACCTCCATGAGGCGCCCTAGTTGTTTTTCAAAAAAAAAGAAGAGAAAAAGAAAAATAAAAATAAAACTAATTTCCATTGGCTAATTGCAGGTTGCAAGAAGGATGTTTCATGACAGGAGGAGCACTCAAATCAAGGTTAAAGGAATTTTTCTTGTGCCTTCTACTGGAAGCTCTGTATTTCTACAGGAAACATCCTGTAGAACCTTTGGACGAACCAAATTCAAGTCTAAAATGGAATCTGATGGTGGGAATCTGTTGATTAGGCCTACAAGCACTTGTGTGTCCATCCCTTGCCTTTCTCCATCATTTTTTCCACCTCATTGTGCTTCTCATTGTGCTTCTACAGGAACTTCCTGTAGAAATTGTGGGAAACTAGACATGGATTTCAAAAAGTGGTTTGGCGAACATGGTAGCTTCCTCAAGGGTTCAGAAGTCCTCATGCAATCTTCCAACTCCTCCTCCATCATCTCCATACCTGCATCACAGCCAAAATTCATTTTTTCATACCATGCAACAAAAATGCAAAGTGCCTTGAAGCAAAAACACATAGGACAGAATTTGTTTTTGCCATAACTTGAAAACCATGCATCCATTTGACAAACCGTTTTATGGGGAATTGTACAAGGGTGATGGCAACATGCTTGAGCAGTTTCAGCCAATTCCGGTGCACGGTTTCCAAGAAATCAGCCTCCATCACCATCAACCATTTTTGCATTTTCTCCATAACCGTGCATCCGTTTCAAAACCTGTTTCATGGGGATATGCATATGAGTGATGGTAACCTACCCAAGAAGTTTCAGCCGATTCCGATGCACGGTTTCCGAGAAATCGATCTCTGAAATCTTCAGCCATTTTCCATTTTTCTCGAAATCCGTGCATCCATTGATCACGATTTTTCTATGGGAGATGCATCATGATGATAGAAACATGCTCAGCAAGTTTCAGATCAATCCGCTTTACCGTTTGGGAGAAATGGCGAAAACAAGTTCTGGTTCTGTGACATTGCAGCAGCAGCAGCTTGAAGGTGCAGATTTGAACGTGGAAACAAATGCATGCAGCTTAGATCTGGTCAGAGGACACCTGCACAAGGAAAATCAATCAAAAATCATCAGCCAAGCCCTCATGCAACCAAAGGATCCAAGCATTCAGCAACAGAACATGAGCATGCAGCAGCAAAAAGCTTCACAAGCAGTCGTTTGACTTCAGGTACATGACTAAACCTTGTTCATCTATTGCATGAATCTAGTCTAAGCATTGCATGAACGAATGGAATGGTGAAATTAATCCATGAATGTAGCAAGACACCCAGTTCTCTAGCACTCACGAGAAAGTCACGCAGCATGCATGGGTCAGTCATGCACGTGAAATTTAAAAAACACGGATAGTGTGGGTAGTCTAAACTCCAGTGCAACTGATGGATGAGATTACAGGCAGAGAACACACAGTTAACCACTGCAGTTCATGATAGCACAACAGTTGCATGGGCCAGCACACGTCTTTGCCACCTCACTCCAAAACAATCACGCAGAAATTAATGAGCGCTCAGCTGAAATTCATAAATTGTTAGTCAACTTGCACTTGCATCATGTTAAACTGAAGTATACATCCTCTGCTTCCACAATCAGCTTAACCTATCATCCTTCGCTAATTTTTTTTGGCCTGTTCAAAATTCTTCCGCATACCAAGATCGTGCAGAGGCGCAGAGACATCCTATGGCATCCAGCTAGCATTCTACAGGAAGACGTTTTACAGGAAAATACAGCAGAGTCTTCCAGAGCAGAGAAGCCTGAGTTTTTCTTCATCAAGTTTGGAGCTTGAAGAAAGGTGAAAATAGTTGAGGTAGATCATGCTATTGATTTTATTGTTCGTTCACTTGCACGTGATATTGCAGAGGGTATGAAAGCCGTGGAATTGCTTTTAGAGCTTTCAAAGGATATGGCTGTGTGTGAACAGATTGGCAAGGTACAAGGTTGTATCCTCCTCCTTGTAACAATGCCAAATAGTGACAATCCTAAAGCTGCTAAGGATGCAAACGAAGTTCTAGAGAATCTCCCATACAGTGAGCATAATGTAGTGCAAATGGCACAGGCGAACTATTTCAAGCCTTTGATACAGAACCTGAGAGAAGGGTCTGACACAATGAAAATTGTTATGGAAAGTAAGTTGTCAGAGATAGGTTTAACAGATCAAAACAACGCTGCATTGCTCAAAGAGGGAGTTGTATTTCCACTTCTTGAAATGATTTCAAATGCTAATTTGAAGTCAAAATTAGCAGCGATTGGGGCACTTCAGAATCTTTCAAGTTTACCTGAGAATGTTTTACAAATGATCAAAGATGGGGTGGTCCGACCCATCTTGGACCTTCTATGCACACCACTGTCAACTGTATTGGCTTTGAGAGAAAAAGCTGCTAATACCTATGCAAACCTTGCTATGTCTACAACATTGCCCCAAAGAACAAATGACACAACAGCTGCATTATTGGAATCTGATGAGATCATATACCAGCTATTATCTTTAATAAATTTGACACCACCTTCAATACATGGAAGCATTGTTCGAGCATTCCATGCCATTTGTTGTGTACCAGCGGCTGTTGAGGCTGTTAGATACCTATACCAATAGGTTTCATAGTTCATGATGGGCAAATAAAAGTTCCAAATATGCTCTGCTTTGGTGATGCAAAGATCCCATATTTCCTAGAGAAGACAATATGTGTACATAAGCTTGATGTTGACTCAATTTTGATGGATGGTCCAACAGCCTAATCTGGATCATGCCATGATTCAATTTTCTGTTATAGAATAGAGAAAGAAGTTTGTCCAAACTGTCTAATCTTGGCAGACCACTAGTTAGGTAGAGAATTAATGTTCCCAACTGCTTAATCTGGGACCTTGGAAGCAATAAGGGTAGTTCTAGATAGAAAATCAAAAGAAAAAGCCAAAAGAAAAGAAAAAGGCACATAAGGGTCTGCAAGTCTAAGTGCACCCTCCATGAAGAAACAAAAAATGCTAGGCAAGTAGATGGGTAGGCAGATGGGGTTGCAGAAATATCATTCCTTTCAATTGAGTGTTTGGTAACCTTTTATAAAGGAACATCAGTGGATAGAGAAGGTCCTCTTCTCCATCATTTTGCAGCAAAACAAAGGAGCATGTCTAACTTCCTAATCTCCCCTTTCCACATTCATTGCTAACATCCCCATACCAGTTGCCTTCATGAAAGAATTCAAGGTCTTATGGTGGTTCTTGTTTCTTTAAAAGCCACATTTCTTGTCTAAAAATCTTTTCATTTTGATCTACTCCCTAAAACTAAGTTGATTCCATACAAACTTAGTGTTATCACTCCTCATTCACCTTTTCCACCCATATTAACCCCTAACTTCTTATTATCTAAATCCCTATGTTCCCCTTTTCCCTAACTATTATAAACACTATGGTGTATAAATCCCAAGAAATATATAAATATTCCCTTCCCCTTTGGCACTATAGCCATATGTTCAAAGTCAGGGATTAAATTGACCTCTGGTCAGTTTAATAACCTAAGCCCTACCCCTCTTTCCCCTTCAGAGGTCATTTAAACCATTTACCCCTTCATTTGCAAAAGAACCTTGTAAAAAACCCCACTTTCACCCCTAACCCGCTTTATTTGTAAAAACACATCGAAAACCCACTTTTTGGCTTTATCCAAAGTTTGGCGCAAATACACATTTGTATAAAAAAAAAAATTACATTGAAAAACCCATATTATCCACCGAACTCCTAAGTCCCCGCCGGGCGCGTATTCCAAAGAAAATATTATTTTAATCCCCGCCCGCTGCCGTATCATCCTGGCGCCTTAGCGATCCGTCTACCGTCGGATCTGGCTCTTTTCATCTGACGGCCCACATGCATATCGGGTCGGGCCCGACGTCCGTAAGATAGCACCCGAGAAACTGTCAGAGGGTGACGTCAGGCCTCTGCCATGCGTCGCCCCAACAATTTCTCGGGTCACCCTCTGACAAAACAACTTCTGTATCGATATCGGTCCGAGAAAATCCACTTACCGTTTCTGGTTTTGTGTGAACCTGCCATGCCAACGTCATTACCACGTCTTTGCTACATCACCGCCGCGTCAGCGCCCCTGTCCGCCACTGCTCCGACCTGTCCGCCACCTCACCATCCCCGTGGACCACTCATAGGCCGCCACGTCACTCGATGACGTCATGATGACATCATCTGACCCTGACCCCACCTAATGACGTCATGCTGACGTCATCCAAAAAAAGCGCCAAAATCCCAAAAGTCCATATTTTTGTCGAAAAATGCGGTTTTTCTCACTTTTTGCAAAAACAAAAACTATTCTGCTCTGCATGCAAATTACTTTCATTCGTTGCCAACCTGCAGAAATCGACCCAGAGACCGCCGGCGCTGCCATCCCACCTGCACTTGTAGTCATTGCCGACAGTTTACCAGGTATTTATCCAAAGCATTCCTCTGCGCCTGGTTTTATCCTTCATTGTCCAAAGATAGCTTAAAAGAGTAAGAAAACACTGAATTTACCAGTAAATTCCCGGTGGTTGGCCTTCATTTTTAACTGTTGAATCGAAATTCACCTGCAGAGCCTTGTTTATCCAAGTTTTCACCAAACCTGCAGTCAGTCCGCGCATTCGTGGACTTAAAACCCGAACTGCTCTAATTCACCGTAAAGAGAGTTTTTCAGGCCTGACATTTGCTCTGGCAGTCCTCTGTGCAGTATTTCAATTGCTGCTATTACAATTTACCCTCTGTTCCTTTGCAATCTACCTCTCTGCTTTAAAGATACCCCTATGTGCTGCTTTGTTCAGTAAAACCACTTCACATACAAATCAGAGGCCTTATTAGCCATGGAAACACCAATAGCATTGAATATTCAACCTCTGAATGCCCCACAAGGAGAATTGGAATGGAAGGCCCTGGGGGATAAGGATTATTAGATGATAGACTCATTTTCAATGAATTCCAAATTTAACATCCATCTGCTGAATGCGTTAAAGGCCCAACACCTCAGTGGAGCTGATATATTAGGGATTTGGGACTCCAATTTGCCCATTTTTAACCTTCCTCAAGTCAATCCCCTTCCAGACTTGATCCATAGATGCTGTGAATGCTATGATCCATGTCAGAGAGCTGTTCTCAGTCCCACAGGCTCAGTCTTGTTTCATATTACCCCTGAGGCCATAAATGAGATGCTGCACTTTCAAACTGCAAGACCCTTGACTCCTCTCTCCATGTTAGACTTATTAAAGAAGGGGGGCAACCTGTCCAGTGCCCAGATCATCAAAATCAATCAGTTATTCATACAGCCAGGCTCTGAAACTGTGAGAACGCCTCCTATTGGAAATCCATACCTCAATGACTTGGGCAAAATGCTTGTGGATTTGATCAACTATGTCTTGGGCTACAAGGGAACTGAGGATGTTGATGACACCATTATGGCTATGCTGTCCATATTTTCTCCTGGAAAGCCTCCTGCTGTGCACTATGATTATGCTACATACATTGCAAACAAGATTCATGAGCAATTGTTGAATCTAGAAAGGGAAAAGGTGTTTAGATACACCAGATACATATATCATCTGTTCTTATTTTATCAACCTGACAGTTTCCCTATTCCTCTCAAAAAACTTGATGCCCAGGGAAATCCAAGGTCAGTTGTGTTTTGGACCTCAGTTTTTCATCACACCTCTTGCTCACCATACACATACTCTGAATTCATAGACCTTTTCATTCATCCAGCTTTGACCTTGTTATATGGTGTTCCTCCTCCAAGATTAACAGATCAAATGCAAAGAATTCTCCATCTTTCTAAGTCCTACAGCATTGGTGATTGGTACTTTTACCAACACCACACAGTAATCAGAATATATGGCTGTGAGTTGGACCCTTATAGGCTGCCAAGATATGTCCCTATGAGACTATTTGCCTTGGAGTATTTCAGGCAGTTTGGAAATGCAGACATGATCCATTTCCATAGTAAAAACAAGAAAGTGCAACTAAAAGTCAGGAACTAGCTAGGCCCTTTCCTTTACAACATAAGGGAGGAGGGATGGAAGGAAGCAGATGACATGCTAGAGGCCCTCCGATTTGAAACTAGTTTCAAATGGATACCTTATGACCCTAATCATTTCATTTCTCTCAGAAGGATAAAACATAAATTGGGTGGCTATGCTCACACTAAATTGCCTCATATTGAGAAATATGCCAATCAACTAAGTTGGAAAGAGGGCACCCTAGAAGAGCCAATGACTAGAGAGCAAATGCTACAAAGAGAAGCAAAAAATATTGAGAAAGAGGCTGACTTGGAAACTTGTGGGCAGGTTTCCTCTTCATACCAAAGGCAGCTTGGAGCAGCTGCATCATCTTCAACAGCACATCAGCAAGCAGCCAGAACTACTCATCAAACTTCCAGCAAAAGCAAAGAGAAACAGATGGAGCCAAAACAGCTAGCTCCTGCAGAACAGCAGCAGGAAGTACAACAGCAAGAAGTACAGCACAAAAAACAGTAAGAACAAGAGCAACCAGGGCAGCAAGAGCAAACATCTGAAGCTCCAATACCCACTAGGCAGCAAGCACAAGAAACTCTGCCTCCTAGGCAAGAAAAGACAGTGGAGGCCTCAGTGCTACAAACTCCACAACAAGAAGAAAAGGGAAAAAAGAGGGACAGAGAGCAGGAGACTCCCCTCACCACATCTATAAGTCATGGGGAGAAAAGGCACAGAATGAATCCCCTCTCTGAGGAAGAAATGCCTATTGGGCAGTCTTTGGGCATGAATCCACCGAGTATGGAGGCATCTGCAAGTTCCTTTCAGCAGGAACATGAAAGGACAGTTGGAGGAGAAGTCAGCTCCTCAAGCCACCAAAAGGGAGCTGAAGTAGGCATCAAACAGCAGTTTATTGATATCAAAAAGAGGAACGAGCCAATCAAGATACAGCTCTACAATCACTTGTTAAAGATGGCTCCTACAAACCAGCAAAGATTGATGTCTGCCTATGATGTACATGAGGGCAAAATGGTGATGAGTCATTTCATGCCAACCATGTTGCAGCCCCAGTCAGCTGCAGACTACATAAGGACCAACCTTGAGGTCCTAGCCAAAGACATCCACCCTATGGATCAAATAGAATTGCACAAGCAAACGGGTGAGATGGTGTATGCCACTCTTGCAGACAAAACATTGGTAAATCTTAGGCTGGAAAATAGCCTAACACAGCTGCCCAACTTGAGTTGGAAAAGGCATCCTCTCAAGCAAAGGACAACCGAATCAAAGCTTTAGAGGATATAATCATAGAGCTTGGGCATGATCCCAAGGACATCAAGGCTGTACAAGCGCTGCTGAAGCTAAGAGATGCAGATATGGCAGCACTAAGAAAAATGGTTAAGATCCCAGCAACTATTCACGCACAAACAGAAGAGGTTGCTCAACTGAGACATGACCAAGATGCAACAGCTATGCTGGTATCGTTATACAAACAGCTGATCCAGACACAGGAGAAATTGGGAGAGTCAGAGGTTGCGCTGCAAGCAACCTTACAACAGAGGGAAATAGGCCAAAATTCTCAGCCCCCTCCAGAGATAATCAATCTTGAGGAACCTCCTCAAACTACTGCTCCTCCCACAGAACAGACAACACCCTCTACATCAGCACCAGCACCAACAATAGAGCAGGCTCAAAGCCTGGACATGCAGAAGCTGAAGAGTGAAATCCAAGCCCTGGAAGCCCAAATGGCAGAACTAAATGAGGCCAGGGAGAGTCTAGCTAAGCTCAATGAAAGATATGACAAATCCAAGCAGAATGTAGCAGAAAAAGGAAGGGAAATAAAAGCCCTTAAGGAGAAGATAAAGGAGTTGGAGAAGGAGCTCACCCTTGACAAAGTGGTGGCTGAGCTTAAGACAGTTTTATGGGCCAACATTGGCCAATCAATCACAGACCAATGGCAGTACATTGAGACTATTCATGAGCAAATAGAGCTCATAGGAAAAGCACACAGAGAAGTCCAGAGATCAAGGGCATCTCTAGGCAACATGCCTGAGGTAGCCAATAGAATGATTAATGTGCTCAATAACCGTACAGGTCCTCAGCTGGCAGCAATGGGAATTCCCAACAGAACTGAAGCCATTTTGCTGATAAAGAGGGTCCTTACATTAAGAAGCCTGGTACAAACACTGGAAAGAAGAAGCCAGGACATGCAGACAGAAGTAAACAGATTTATGGACAAGTTTGCAGCATTACAAAGCAGAGGTCTTCCTGGCTTACTGAACAGCGCAGGTAGGCTACTTTCACATGAGAACTACGCAAAGAGGGTCAACACATTTGCTACAAATCAGATCACTGTAACACCAAGTACTTCAGAAGAAACAGGGCTAGCATCTGGGCAAAATCTCTATGATAGAGTAGAGAATTTATTTTTTATTATGAATGAGATCAAGCATTTGTTTGAAGTGCCTCCAAACTTCTATAAATATACAGAGGCAGATGAGACCTTAGATGCAATTCTGAGACATCAACTGCCCACACAGAAATGGTGGACCAAAATGATACAGATGATACTGTGAACAAGAGGCTCTCATCAAGTTTTTTCATCAAAAAACATAAGTTATCATATACAGGAAAATTTGATGCATGCAATATGAATGAAGAAGAGTGGACTGAGCCAACTCAGCAGGAAGATTCGGCCACTACAGCAGCACTGACAGTTACAGATGACAGGGCCGAGAAAGCTACAGCATGACAGAGCATAAAGACACATCATTCAGCATTTATGCAGAACGCTCAACCGACTCAGTGGCCTCCAAAGGTCAAAAAGGACTTCTGACAGAATTAAAGAGCATTCATTTTGTATTTAAGAGCAGTAATAACTTCTTTATCTGCTATTTTGTAAAGTTGGTGAGCGTATTTAATTATCAAAATGACTCAGCGGTTCAGATATTTGTAGAACCGATTGTATATATTCCCCCTCGCATAAGCATGCAGGGGTTGTTGATTTTCTCTTCTAGAGTTCTTATGCTGTAAATTTTCAGAGTATTAATACAAAAGCTGATGGAATTTCTAAGGTTCTGCGTTGTCTGAGGCATTGTAGTGTGTTTGTTGAATGCTACAGGATTCCTGCATATTTCATGGCACAATAAGTCTCCTTTAAACTCTTCGTTATGTGTTTTTATTATTTCTTCGTAACCCATTCATGTTCTATGTTTCACAGTTTAATGGCAGAGAAAAAGAATAGTTCCAGGATTTATTCATAGAATACCCTGGCCTCAATCTATGCTGTTATAAGTGTTTTCTTCAGTTATAGTTATAAGGGTGTGATTCTTAATTGCTGCACCTCCACACTATATCTTTCACAGTGGTTATTGCTCAGGAATTCAAGTCTGCTCCTGTCCAGTATATCTCTTTCTTGCACTCACAGCTTAGTGGAAAATTCATAATTGCTTTTCACTGGTTAAACATACTTCACCATCACAATTTCAAGTTTGTTTCATGAAATATTTAAATGGCCCTGTTGTTTCAACAATCTCACTCAACACTCCAAACAACCTATAACCACCAGACTCCATTGCCCAATGAACTAATACTATCTAAAGATTTTCACCCTAGATACTGAAAGACATCATTCAACCAAAACCTTGAACAAAACTGAACATCATAACTAGCCTAAAATCTTGACAAAACAGAGACAAATCTTAAAGAGAGAGCCCTCTCTGATTATAGGTAGGCTAGAACCTATAATCCAAAGCTTGGTTAGTGGTTACCCCGGCCGTATTCCCTTGGGAGTCAAAGGGAACAACCTGGGTGTTAACATAATTGGCGACTCCGCTGGGGACCTCCTCGGGATTTTCTAATTTCTGTATATTTCTTAAAGCTGCAGATGAACACTGAATGTCAGCTAGTGAAGCCTTCAAAACTATTTTTGGTTTTACATTAACAGGTTCTGATAAAAGCTGCTTCAGTCAATCTTCATACTAGCTTTAAGATATACACAGCCATTCCAAAATCTTGTCTGGCCCTTGTAGACACAAAAATATTCCAAAAACATACTTAAAAAACAAGTTCAGAAGCTGGCTCCCAAGAAGAATCTGCGATATACAAGGTCAAATCCTGACCCCAATCCACCAACTGTTTTTGAAAATCCTAATACAATCCCTAAAATCATTAGGAAGCAGCAAGGACAGGAAACTCTTGCTGATTTGAGTCCTGAGACAGCTTACCCGAACCCTGTTCCAACTCCAATCAAGGTTCTATTTCGGTCTACCCCTGATTCCCCCAGTTCACCATCCACATCTCAAAGCCCTCCTTTCACACCTCCATCCACTGCACATATTCCCTTGACCAACACTCTAGTTTCTACCGTTCCCATTACCCCTGTTGTATCAGTCGTTCATGTTATCCCAGTTATCCCTATGAATCCTATAAATCCTGCAAATATGGCTAATAGATATGCACCCCTGCAGTTGCCTGCTAATGCTGCAGCTCTACCTCAGGACTACCAATCCAAGATCTCATATTTTGACTCCACTGGCCCTTTCACAGCAATTCAGCATGCCAGAAGGATGCAAGATCATTTTGAGAACTATGAAATAGATGATGACAGTGTGAGAATGAGAATCTTTGTTCAGAGCCTGACAGGGGATGTAAGAACTTGGTTTAGATCGCTGGCTGTAAATACCATCACAACTCCTGATGAGCTTTATCAAGCCTTTACTAACAGATGGGAGAAAAAGAAAGATCCCATGCACATACTTGGTGAATATGATACAATCAAACGAGGTCCTCAAGAGACCGTTTTGGAGTATTGTGCAAGATTCAACAATGTATATAACGCAATACCACAGAATTTAAGACCTCCTCCCAATTTAGCCCTGTACAAATTTCCTAATGGTTTTGACCCTGATATGGCATATCAGTTGAAGGAAAGAGCCCCTGAAACCCTTGAAGATGCCCAAAAGGTTGCTGTCACAGTAGAGGCTAACTTGATTGCCAAAAGAAACAGGGCAAGATTGGAAAAGAGAACCACCTTCAAAGAAGAACCCTCGGCCTTTGATCAAAAACTGGATGCAATACTCACTGGTATGAAGAGATTGGGTGATAGAGTAGAATCAGTTGAGAGAAAGTCATCATGGGAAGCACCACAAAATAACCCTATCGGGAATCCCAATTTTAGGAGAAATCAAAACCCAAACGTTGGCAAGGCCGGTTCTGATCCAGACATAAGACCTCCGTTCCAGGAAAACTATACTGAGGCATCCACTTCGAATGAGCAAACAGATGACACCCACATTAACCTGATGGGCCTGAATGATGAGCAGCAAGTTTTTCTGAGTCAAGAAGATCATAAGGATGATGACATTCAGCCATTCCAAACCAGGTCAGGTGAGTCATTTGACTTTAAACAAGGCTATGACACAGCTGTTTATGAAGTTCATAAGCAATACAAGCTAAGAAGCAGAACTATAAATGTAACACAGCCTGAAAAAACAAAGGATAGCCAGCAGCCCAAAAGAGCCATAGTCACAGAGCCTAATGACACAACTGATTCAGTTACAAATGAAGTAACCGTTCAAGAAGTCACTGAACCATTGCCCTCAAAACAACAACCTATGGCTACATCACCCTTACAGCCTAATCCAAGTAACACCCCTCAAGAGGTGAGTAAAAAGGACAAGCCTCAAGATCAAGATAAGAATCAAGAAGAAAACTTAGTGAACAAGGAAAAGGTTGTCACCCACAACACTAAGATCCAATCTAAAAGACCCTTTGACTTAGAAGCTGAAATTGGCAAATTGAAGGTAGCTGTTCCTCTTTCAGAACTAGCCAAGCATGACATTTATAAACAACAAATCAAGAAGTCCCTTCAACTTACTCGTAATAAAGATAATGTCAATGTGTTGGATGACACCCCAGAATTGCTTTTCGGTCCAGAGGTTGATGGAAAGACAGCAGTTACAGGGATCTTACCTTTCTATGTCAGCCTGCATGTTCATGATAAGATACTACACAATGCAATGTTTGACTCAGGTGCCTCTCACAACTTGATGCCTAAATCAGTCATGGAAAGATTGAATCTAGATATTACGAGACCATATAAGGACCTATTCTCATTTGACTCCAGCCAAGTTAAGTGTTTAGGCTTAATAAAAGACTTATGTGTGTCCCTTGTTCAGTACCCAAATAAAACAATTCTAATGGATGTTGTAGTTGCTAATATCCCACCCAAATATGGGATGCTGTTATCAAGATCATGGGGGGCTAAACTCCAAGGTTCCCTACAATTAGACATGTCATATGCCACCATCTCAGTCTTTGGTCAACCCAAGAGGTTATATAGAGAGTCACTTATGAAATACATGGTCAGCAGTGAAGAAAAATCTCAAAACTTTCCCATATATGCTGTCCATTCTGACATAGACTCCTATATTCTCTTCAATGATAATACAGGTCCCACAAATGATGAAGAAAACCAGACACTCGAACAATATCAGCATATAAATGAAGAAACTGTTGTTCAAGAAATAATGATTGAGAAATCAATTAACAAAACTGTTCAAGAAGGAAAACCAAATGTAAGCCAAGATCTCAAGTTGTTGATGCCAACTCCCATAACAGTTGAGAATTCTTCCCTTAACCAAGAAGTCCTCTGGTTTCTTGAATTCGATGGGTCAATCAACAAATTAGGGGCAGGAGCAGGGGTTTGGATACATAATAAACAAAACAGTCATGCAGAAGGCCGAGCCTATAGGTTAAACTTCAGGTGCACCAACAATATGGCAGAATATGAAGCCCTCTTACTAGGCCTCAAGCTAGTAAAATCCTTACAAGCCATAAAAGTTTCAATCCTAGGAGACTCAGACCTAGTTATCCAACAAGTAAAGGGTAATTTTGTCACCAATGACAAAAGACTGAGATCTTATAGATCTGTTGCTGCTGAACTACTAAAGTCCTTCACTGAATTTCAAATTACCAAAATTCCTAGAACCCACAACCTGCATGCTCATAGTTTGGCTACATTTGCAAGCACTTGTAAACTTCCTTTTGAACCCCAGCATTGCTTTACAGCCGAGGTAAAACACAGACCTTATGTCCCAAACAATGTCAAGGACTGGCAAGTGTTTGAGGATGATACCCATATAAATCAATTTTTGACTTTGCAGCAAGAATTTTCAAGGCTAAACATTGATATGGAGGCTGCGAGTGATTCACAAACACCAAGTGAACAGCACCAAACAAGTATTTCACCCAAAACAGCAAACCAACATCCAACCATTTTTAACAAAGAAAACCTACAAGAACTTAAACAAATCAGTTGTGAGGAGATAGCTGATAATGAAGCAGAAATCATACAACTGAAAGACAATTTCCTCCCAACAGGCCTCACTCCCTTGGAAGACATTTTCGACTCAAATGATATTCTCAGGAAGCCAAAATTGCAGCCCCTCAATACTACCATAGAAGAGTGTAACATTGGAACTGCAGAACAACCCAAGATAATTAAATTGTCTGCATCCTTACCACCTGATCAGAAGCCTAAATACATTGACCTCTTTAAAGAATTCCAAGATGTCTTTGCATGGAGTTATGAGGATTTAAAATCCTATGACACCTCTGTCATTCAACACACTATCCCTCTCAAGCCAAATAAAAAACCCTTTAAGCAAAAATTGAGGAGAATCAATCCTATGCTTCTCCCAGCAATGGAGCAAGAGGTACAAAAAATGTTTAAGGCTGGCATCATAGCACCAATCAGATTTTCTGATTGGGTTTCAAATTTGGTTCCTACCAGAAAGAAAACTGGTGAAATAAGGCTTTGTGTTGATCTAAGGAACTTGAATCAAGTGTCCTTGAAAGATAATTACCCCTTACCCAAGATGGATCACATCTTGCAAAGAGTAGTGGGGGCCTCAAGAATTTCTTTACTTGATGGATTCTCAGGCTTCAACCAGATCGTAGTTCACCCTGATGATCAGGACAAAACAGCATTTACAACCCCATGGAGAACTTTCAAATATGTAAAAATGCCTTTTGGGTTAAAAAATGCAGGGGCTACATTTCAAAGAGCAATGGATATTGCTTTTGCCAAAGAGATTCATGATTTCCTTGTCATTTATTTAGATGACCTCACACCTTTCTCAAAATCTGACCAAGAACACTTGAAACATTTGAGACAAATATTCTTAACATGTAGGAAATATGGCATTTCCTTGAATCCTAAGAAGTCTCTTTTTGGTTTAGAAGAAGGTAAGATGTTAGGTCATATCATTTCAAAGGATGGCATTAGAATTGACCCAGACAGGATACAAGCTATCTTACAAATGCCCCACCCAAGAAACATCAAAGAATTACAAGCTTTCTTGGGAAAAATTAACTTCTTAAGGAGGTTTATCCCAAACCTAGCATAATTGATCAGATTACTAAATAACATGCTCAAGAAGGATTCAAAAGTGAAATGGACAGTAGAAGCAAATCAAGCTTTTGAAGGCATAAAGTTGGCCCTTACCCAAACACCAGTCTTAACAAATCCTCAATTTGACAGAGAATTTATCATTTTCTCCTTTGCCTCCCAGCGTACCATCGCTGTTGTCTTGTTACAGAAAGATGACCAAGGAAATGAAAAACCCATTGCTTTCTTTAGTACAGCTCTTAGAGATGCACCCCTGAAATATCAGATCATGGAGAAGCAAGCCTATGCTTTGGTCAAGGCCATTAAAGACTTTAGGATTTACATCCTATACTCCCATGTTATAGCTTATGTGCCAAGTCCCATTGTGAAAGACATACTCACCCAAGAAAACCTAGAGGGCAGAAGAGGAAAATGGATTGCCAACATATTGGAATTTGATATTGAAATAAAACCTACAAAACTGATAAAAGGGCAAGGTTTGGCCAAACTAATGACAGAAGCAAACTTTCAAGCCTTAGACATTAACCAACTGGACAATGAACCGGAGCTGGCGACTCCAAAGATCAATGCAGCCTTTGAACAATCCTCTTGGTATTCTGATATATGTTATGTGTTACAAAACCTGTGTGCTCCCCCAGGATTGTCCAGAACTAAATGTAGGTTCTTAAAAATGAAAGCTTCAAGATTTTGTGTCATGGATGGTAATTTGCTTTGGAAAAACCATGAGGGTATATTGTTGAACTGCTTAATTGAGAACGAGACTAACAATGTCATGAAATAATTTCATGCAGGTGATTGTGGTGGACATTTGTACTGGAAGTCCACTGTGGACAAAATACTGAGGGCTGGTTACTATTGGCCCACTGTTTTCTCTGATGTCAAAAAATTCACCACTTCATGTCATAAATTCCAAGTGTTTGAGGGAAAGAGAAAGTTACTGCCACTTCCTTTGAGGCCTATTGCTACAGAGAGACCTTTTCAACAATGGGGCTTGGATTTCATCGAGGAAATTCATCCCTCATCCTCAGGCCAACATAGATGGATTCTAACAGCTACAAACTACTTTACTAAATGGATTGAAGCTGTTCCTTGTAGACAAGAAAATGATTCTACTATCATTCAGTTCCTTGAGACCAATATCCTTTCTAGATTTGGTTGTCCTGATAAGATAATAACAGACAATGCTGCTGCTTTCAGATCTAAGAAGATGGTGAATTTCTGCCACAAATTTCACATTACCTTGGGCCATTCTACTGCATACTATCCCCAAGGAAATGGCCTAGCTGAATCATCAAATAAAAGTCTTATAAACATCATAAAGAAGATGTTGGAAGAAAATAAGAAGAACTGGCATAAGAAGCTTGTCAATGCCTTATGGGCAGACAGACTAACAACCAAGAGATCTATTGGGGTCAGCCCATATGAGTTAGTCTATGGATTAGAAGCCAAATTTCCTTCATCACTAGGGATCCCTGTTATGAAACTACTTCAAGAAAGTCAAGATGAACCCAATGACATACAAAGAAGGATCAATCAAATGGTATGCTTGCAGCAAACTAGAGACCAAGTTTATAGCAGAGTTCAGGTTTTACAAGAAAAGTTAAAGAAAGCTTTTGACAGAAGGACTAAGGCTGAAGACTTTAACATTGGGGACAAAGTCCTCAAGTGGGATTCAAGAAGGGAAGATAAAGGAAAACATGGAAAGTTTGATTCCCTTTGGAGAGGACCATTTGTTATCCAAGCAGTGCAAGGAAACAATACTTACTTTCTTAAAAGTCTTGATGAAACTGATTTGGATGAAGGTCCTGTGAATGGCAGGATGTTGAAGCACTATTTTGACTACTCTCCATGTATATAGCATGGTTGTTCCCCTGTACATAATATATTGTATATAACGTTCTCTTTCAGCATGTGAATAGCTCAGTTTGAAAGGTCTTGCAGAAACAGGAAAAGGCTTTAGTTCAGCAAGGTCCACAAGTATGACAGATTCCAATTTTGAGATTTCAAGGAAGAAAAACTCCAAGTTTTGGGTAAAGAGAAGTCAAAGGGCCAAGGCATTCTGACCTGCTGTTCTTGGTCTTTCAAATGGAAAAACCATCCCCATGTGGAGCCACTGTTAGATACCTATACCAATAGGTTTCATATTTCATGATGGGCAAATAAAAGTTCCAAATATGCTCTGCTTTGGTGATGCAAAGATCCCATATTTCCTAGAGAAGACAATATGTGTACATAAGCTTGATGTTGACTCAATTTTGATGGATGGTCCAACAGCCTAATCTGGATCATGCCATGATTCAATTTTCTGTTATAGAATAGAGAAAGAAGTCTGTCCAAATTGTCTAATCTTGGCAGACCACTAGTTAGGTAGAGAATTAAGGTTCCCAACTGCTTAATCTGGGACCTTGGAAGCAATAAGGGTAGTTCTAGATAGAAAATCAAAAGAAAAAGCCAAAAGAAAAGAAAAAGGCACATAAGGGTCTGCAAGTCTAAGTGCACCCTCCATGAAGAAACAAAAAATGCTAGGCAAGTAGATGGGTAGGCAGATGGGGTTGCAGAAATATCATTCCTTTCAATTGAGTGTTTGGTAACCTTTTATAAAGGAACATCAGTGGATAGAGAAGGTCCTCTTCTCCATCATTTTGCAGCAAAACAAAGGAGCATGTCTAACTTCCTAATCTCCCCTTTCCACATTCATTGTTAACATCCCCATACCAGTTGCCTTCATGAAAGAATTCAAGGTCTTATGGTGGTTCTTGTTTCTTTAAAAGCCACATTTCTTGTCTAAAAATCTTTTCATTTTGATCTACTCCCTAAAACTAAGTTGATTCCATACAAACATAGTGTTATCACTCCTCATTCACCTTTTCCACCCATATTAACCCCTAACTTCTTATTATCTAAATCCCTATGTTCCCCTTTTCCCTAACTATTATAAACACTATGGTGTATAAATCCCAAGCAATATATAAATATTCCCTTCCCCTTTGGCACTATAGCCATATGTTCAAAGTCAGGGATTAAATTGACCTCTGGTCAGTTTAATAACCTAAGCCCTACCCCTCTTTCCCCTTCAGAGGTCATTTAAACCATTTACCCCTTCATTTGCAAAAGAACCTTGTAAAAAACCCCACTTTCACCCCTAACCCGCTTTATTTGTAAAAACACATCGAAAACCCACTTTTCGGCTTTATCCAAAGTTTGGCGCAAATACACATTTGTATAAAAAAAAAATTACATTGAAAAACCCATATTATCCGCCGAACTCCTAAGTCCCCGTCGGGCGCGTATTCCAAAGAAAATATTATTTTAATCCCCGCCCGCTGCCGTATCGTCCTGGCGCCTTAGCGATCCGTCTACCGTCGGATCTGGCTCTTTTCATCCGACGGCCCACATGCATATCGGGTCGGGCCCGACGTCCGTAAGATAGCACCCGAGAAACTGTCAGAGGGTGACGTCAGGCCTCTGCCACGCGTCGCCCCCACAATTTCTCGGGTCACCCTCTGACAAAACAACTTCCGTATCGATAGCGGTCCGAGAAAATCCACTTACCGTTTCTGGTTTTGTGTGAACCCGCCATGCCAACGTCATTACCACGTCAGGCCCACGTCTTTGCTACATCACCGCCGCGTCAGCGCCCCTGTCCGCCACTGCTCCGACCTGTCCGCCACCTCACCATCCCCGTGGACCACTCACAGGCCGCCACGTCACTCGATGACGTCATGATGACGTCATCCGACCCTGACCCCACCTGATGACGTCATGCTGACGTCATCCCAAAAAAGCGCCAAAATCCCAAAAGTCCATATTTTTGTCGAAAAATGCGGTTTTTCTCACTTTTTGCAAAAACAAGAACTATTCTGCTCTGCATGCAAATTACGTTCATTCGTTACCAACTTGCAGAAATCGACCCAGAGACCGCCGGCGCTCCCATCCCACCTGCACTTGTAGCCATTGCCGACAGTTTACCAGGTATTTATCCAAAGCATTCCTCTGCGCCTGGTTTTATCCTTCATTGTCCAAAGATAGCTTAAAAGAGTAAGAAAACACTGAATTTACCAGTAAATCCCCGGTGGTTGGCCTTCATTTTCAACTGTTGAATCGAAATTCACCTGCAGAGCCTTGTTTATCCAAGTTTTCACCAAACCTGCAGTCTGTCCGCGCATTCGTGGACTTAAAACCCGAACTGCTCTAATTCACCGTAAAGAGAGTTTTTCAGGCCTGACATTTGCTCTGGCAGTCCTCTGTGCAGTATTTCAATTGCTGCTATTACAATTTACCCTCTGTTCCTTTGCAATCTACCTCTCTGCTTTAAAGATACCCCTCTGTGCTGCTCTGTTCAGTAAAACCACTTCACATACAAATCAGAGGCCTTATTAGCCATGGAAACACCAATAGCATTGAATATTCAACCTCTGAATGCCCCACAAAGAGAATTGGAATGGAAGGCCCTGGGGGATAAGGATTATCAGATGATAGACTCATTTTCAATGAATTCCAAATTTAACATCCATCTGCTGAATGAGTTAAAGGCCCAACACCTCAGTGGAGCTGATATATTAGGGATTTGGGACTCCAATTTGCCCATTTTTAACCTTCCTCAAGTCAATCCCCTTCCAGACTTGATCCATAGATGCTGTGAATGCTATGATCCATGTCAGAGAGCTGTTCTCAGTCCCACAGGCTCAGTCTTGTTTCATATTACCCCTGAGGCCATAAATGAGATGCCGCACTTTCACACTGCAAGACCCTTGACTCCTCTCTCCATGTTAGACTTATTAAAGAAGGGGGGCAACCTGTCCAGTGCCCAGATCATCAAAATCAATCAGTTATTCATACAGCCAGGCTCTGAAACTGTGAGAACGCCTCCTATTGGAAATCCATACCTCAATGACTTGGGCAAAATGCTTGTGGATTTGATCAACTATGTCTTGGGCTACAAGGGAACTGAGGATGTTGATGACACCATTATGGCTATGCTGTCCATATTTTCTCCTGGAAAACCTCCTGCTATGCACTATGATTATGCTACATACATTGCAAACAAGATTCATGAGCAACTGTTGAATCTAGAAAGGGAAAAGGTGTTTAGATACACTAGATACATATATCATCTGTTCTTATTTTATCAACCTGACAGTTTCCCTATTCCTCTCAAGAAACTTGATGCCCAGGGAAATCCAAGGTCAGTTGTGTTTTGGACCTCAGTTTTTCATCACACCTCTTGCTCACCATACACATACTCTGAATTCATAGACCTTTTCATTCATCCAGCTTTGACCTTGTTATATGGTGTTCCTCCTCCAAGATTAACAGATGAAATGCAAAGAATTCTCCATCTTTCTAAGTCCTACAGCATTGGTGATTGGTACTTTTACCAACACCACACAGTAATCAGAATATATGGCTGTGAGTTGGACCCTTATAGGCTGCCAAGATATGTCCCTATGAGACTATTTGCCTTGGAGTATTTCAGGCAGTTTGGAAATGCAGACATGATCCATTTCCATAGTAAAAACAAGAAAGTGCAACTAAAAGTCAGGAACCAGCTAGGCCCTTTCCTTTACAACATAAGGGAGGAGGGATGGAAGGAAGCAGATGACATGCTAGAGGCCCTCCGATTTGAAACTAGTTTCAAATGGATACCTTATGACCCTAATCATTTCATTTCTCTCAGAAGGATAAAACATAAATTGGGTGGCTATGCTCACACTAAATTGCCTCATATTGAGAAATATGCCAATCAACTAAGTTGGAAAGAGGGCACCCTAGAAGAGCCAATGACTAGAGAGCAAATGCTACAAAGAGAAGCAAAAAATATTGAGAAAGAGGCTGACTTGGAAACTTGTGGGCAGGTTTCCTCTTCATACCAAAGGCAGCTTGGAGCAGCTGCATCATCTTCAACAGCACATCAGCAAGCAGCCAGAACTACTCATCAAACTTCCAGCAAAAGCAAAGAGAAACAGATGGAGCCAAAATAGCTAGCTCCTACAGAGCAGCAGCAGGAAGTACAACAGCAAGAAGTACAGCACAAAAAACAGCAAGAACAAGAGCAACCAGGGTAGCAAGAGAAAACATCTGAAGCTCCAATACCCACTGGGCAGCAGGCACAAGAATCTCTGCCTCCTAGGCAAGAAAAGACAGTGGAGGCCTTAGTGCTACAAACTCCACAACAAGAAGAAAAGGGAAAAAAGAGGGACAGAGAGCAGGAGACTCCCCTCACCACATCTATAAGTCATGGGGAGAAAAGGCACAGAATGAATCCCCTCTCTGAGGAAGAAATGCCTATTGAGCAGTCTTGGGCATGGGTCCACCGAGTATGGAGGCATCTGCAAGTTCCTTTCAGCAGGAACATGAAAGGACAGTTGGAGGAGAAGTCAGCTCCTCAAGCCACCAAAAGGGAGCTGAAGTAGGCATCAAACAGCAGTTTATTGATATCAAAAAGAGGAACGAGCCAATCAAGATACAGCTCTACAATCACTTGTTAAAGATGGCTCCTACAAACCAGCAAAGATTGATGTCTGCCTATGATGTACATGAGGGAAAAATGGTGATGAGTCATTTCATGCCAACCATGTTGCAGCCCCAGTCAGCCGCAGACTACATAAGGACCAACCTTGAGGTCCTAGCCAAAGACATCCACCCTATGGATCAAATAGAATTGCACAAGCAAACGGGTGAGATGGTGTATGCCACTCTTGCAGACAAAACATTGGTAAATCTTAGGTTGGAAAATAGCCTAAATAACACAGCTGCCTAACTTGAGTTGGAAAATGCATCCTCTCAAGCAAAGGACAACCGAATCAAAGCTTTAGAGGATATAATCATAGAGCTTGGGCATGATCCCAAGGACATCAAGGCTGTACAAGCGCTGCTGAAGCTAAGAGATGCAGATATGGCAGCACTAAGAAAAATGGTTAAGATCCCAGCAACTATTCACGCACAAACAGAAGAGGTTGCTCAGTTGAGACATGACCAAGATGCAGCAGCTATGTTGGTATCGTTATACAAACAGCTGATCCAGACACAGGAGAAATTGGGAGAGTCAGAGGCTGCGCTGCAAGCAGCCCTACAACAGAGGGAAATAGGCCAAACTTCTCAGCCCCCTCCAGAGATAATCAATCTTGAGGAACCTCCTCAAACTACTGCTCCTCCCACAGAATAGACAGCACCCTCTACATCAGCACCAGCACCAACAACAGAGCAGGCTCAAAGCCTGGACATGCAGAAGCTGAAGAGTGAAATCCAAGCCCTGGAAGCCCAAATGGCAGAACTAAATGAGGCCAGGGAGAGTCTAGCTAAGCTCAATGAAAGATATGACAAATCCAAGCAGAATGTAGCAGAAAAAGGAAGGGAAATAAAAGCCCTTAAGGAGAAGATAAAGGAGCTGGAGAAGGAGCTCACCCTTGAAAAAGTGGTGGCTGAGCTTAAGACAGTTTTATGGGCCAACATTGGCCAATCAATCACAGACCAATGGCAGTACATTGAGACTGTTCATGAGCAAATAGAGCTCATAGGAAAAGCACACAGAGAAGTCCAGAGATCAAGGGCATCTCTAGGCAACATGCCTGAGGTAGCCAATAGAATGATTAATGTGCTCAATAACTGTACAGGTCCTCAGCTGGCAGCAATGGGAATTCCCAACAGAACTGAAGCCATTTTGCTGATAAAGAGGGTCCTTACATTAAGAAGCCTGGTACAAACACTGGAAAGAAGAAGCCAGGACATGCAGACAGAAGTAAACAGATTTATGGACAAGTTTGCAGCATTACAAAGCAGAGGTCTTCCTGGCTTACTGAACAGCGCAGGTAGGCTACTTTCACATGAGAACTACGCAAAGAGGGTCAACACATTTGCTACAAATCAGATCACTGTAACACCAAGTACTTCAGAAGAAACAGGTCCAGCATCTGGGCAAAATCTCTATGATAGAGTAGAGAATTTATTTTTTATTATGAATGAGATCAAGCATTTGTTTGAAGTGCCTCCAAACTTCTATAAATATACAGAGGCAGATGAGACCTTAGATGCAATTCTGAGACATCAACTGCCCACATAGGAATGGTGGACCAAAATGATACAGATGATACTGTGAACAAGAGGCTCTCATCAAGTTTTTTCATCAAAAAACATAAGTTATCATATACAGGAAAATTTGATGCATGCAATATGAATGAAGAAGAGTGGACTGAGCCAACTCAGCAGGAAGATTCGGCCACTACAGCAGCACTGACAGTTACAGATGACAGGGCCGAGAAAGCTACAGCATGACAGAGCATAAAGACACATCATTCAGCATTTATGCAGAACGCTCAACCGACTCAGTGGCCTCCAAAGGTCAAAAAGGACTTCTGACAGAATTAAAGAGCATTCATTTTGTATTTAAGAGCAGTAATAACTTCTTTATCTGCTATTTTGTAAAGTTGGTGAGCGTATTTAATTATCAAAATGACTCAGCGGTTCAGATATTTGTAGAACCGATTGTATATATTCCCCCTCGCATAAGCATGCAGGGGTTGTTGATTTTCTCTTCTAGAGTTCTTATGCTGTAAATTTTCAGAGTATTAATACAAAAGCTGATGGAATTTCTAAGGTTCTGCGTTGTCTGAGGCATTGTAGTGTGTTTGCTGAATGCTACAGGATTCCTGCGTATTTCATGGCACAATAAGTCTCATTTAAACTCTTCGTTATGTGTTTTTATTATTTCTTCGTAACCCATTCATGTTCTATGTTTCACAGTTTAATGGCAGAGAAAAAGAATAGTTCCAGGATTTATTCATAGAATACCCTGGCCTCAATCTATGTTGTTATAAGTGTTTTCTTCAGTTATAGTTATAAGGGTGTGATTCTTAATTGCTGCACCTCCACACTATATCTTTCACAGTGGTTATTGCTCAGGAATTTAGGTCTGCTCCTGTCCAGTATATCTCTTTCTTGCACTCACAGCTTAGTGGAAAATTCATAATTGCTTTTCATTGGTTAGACATACTTCACCATCACAATTTCAAGTTTGTTTCATGAAATATTTAAATGGCCCTGTTGTTTCAACAATCTCACTCAACACTCCAAACAACCTATAACCACCAGACTCCATTGCCCAATGAACTAATACTATCTAAAGATTTTCACCCTAGATACTGAAAGACATCATTCAACCAAAACCTTGAACAAAACTGAACATCATAACTAGCCTAAAATCTTGACAAAACAGAGACAAATCTTAAAGAGAGAGCCCTCTCTGATTATAGGTAGGCTAGAACCTATAATCCAAAGCTTGGTTAGTGGTTACCCCGGCCGTATTCCCTTGGGAGTCAAAGGGAACAACCTGGGTGTTAACAGAGGCAAGGACAAATTTAAGAGAGGGAGGAGCAATTCAAGTATTGCTTCCCTTTTTGTGAAGCTACATACTCTGAAATGCGAGCTTATGCTGTGAAACTGTTGTTTATCTTGTCTCAAGATGGAGATAAAAGAAAATTAGCAGAACATCTTGGAGAAAAATATATGAAATGTTTAGCAAAACTTATTTCAACATCTTCAAATGAAGAAGAGAAAGTTGCCGCAGTCGGAAAGTATTGTCATGTTAGGAACAGAAATTTGAATTAAAGTTAACTAATGGAAAAACAGTGATTTTGCATGAAGTGAATCTACCATGAAACAAACTGGAAAGTTCTGGTGTTGTTCTGGTTAGATTTGTTTATTTCAATACTTTCCAAGGGGTTCACAAGGTCTTTTGCAATAGCCAGATTATTCCATGTGAAAGAATTCTTAAAAGTGTGATTCGGTATGAAGTTTTGCTCTACTCCTGGTTATACAGCAGCTTGAAACAAAACTTGGGAATTCTCATTTTTGGCCTGTTTTGAAGCAATTTCAGATTGAAGGGAAATGTTGATTCATAGCAGTGATATGTGAGCAAGTCATATTTTCTCTGCCCTTGATCTATCTTATGTTCTGTTCTGCTTCTGTTATCAATTCTTAGCAGAGTTCAAATCCAAGATTAAGAATGCCATTTGATTCAGTTAAAGGCCTGGAAACACTTTTTCCCATCCAGCTTTGGCATGCAATATCTATTCTCGGGCAGTTCATTGTACTTGTGTGCTTTTATAATACATTAGACTTGCCATTTGTGTTGGATTCGTTAGCTTTCAGGCAGCAACACAGTTCAAGGAGAAGGCACCCCCAGCCAAGCAAGCAAAGTCAGAGAAGATTGGTTCTACAGGAAGTTAGCAGACTGTTTCTACAGGAAGCCAGCAAATTGTTTCTACAGGAAGTTTGAAAAGAGGGAAGCCAAAGGAGGAATCGGCCGAGATGTTAGCCAAAGAAGCCACCAGGGCCATCAAAGATGAGGAGAGAGATTGGTTGCTCAGAGGATGAGCAACACTTTCAGTAGGGGGTGATGATGAGCCCCAAAAATGGACAATTATTTGGGCTCATTCAACCTCCTAATTTGACTTAATCCACCATTCTCATTAGTTTATTGCATGTTTTTGATTATATTTATGTTAATAGAGTGAATTTGGTTAGTCATTATGCCAACAAGTCTAATGGGTGCTTTGTGTAGCCTTTTTGGTCAATTTGGAGACAAAATTGAAGGTCTTAATGAGCACTTGGCAGCCAAATTCGTGGGAAGACAAGGGAGAGGATTTGTAGGAAGGTGTCCCCTTCATTTATGGGCCCTTACCTCAAATTCTCCACCATCAGCTCGGAGTTCAAGGGCCACCGAATCAATCAGCACAAGGGCAGCCAAGCAAGTCAAGTAGGACTGCTGTTAACTCCAAGTTTTGGGCAACCGAGTCCCTAAAGTTTAGGAGGACTGTTGGGTCCTCAAATTGTATAAATAAGAAGGCTTAGGGCCTCATTTTGGTTAGCCAGTAGATAGCAGCTAGTAGTTAGCTAGTTAGATGTTAGCCAGTAGATAGTAGCTAGTAGTTAGTCATTTCACAGCCTTGTTGTAGTCATTTTGTAATTCGATTTGTAGGCAATAGATTAGCTTTGCTTTCAGCTCATTCTCAAGCTCTCCTTGTGGACAGTTTTGATGTAACTCTTCATTCTTGATTAATAAAGATGAATCCAGCTTTGCACCAGCTCTAAATCTCTCTTGGGAGGCTGTAGCTCTTGGGGTTGGGCCCATCTCAAGCGCCTAGTACCTCCCTTGTTTATCTTTATGTGTGTTCGCTGCATTCTTAAAATAAAGTCTGCTCTTTAGATTTAATTCGTGTTTTGTTACTTAGGTTGCTTTTGATGGTTGAAGTAGCTTTTTATGTTTAGGATGGATTGGTAGGAGTTATTCATGCGTTTATATCTCTTTGATAATGTTTTGTTCACATGTTGTACGTGATTCTTGTCATGAATAAGGTTGCTGTTCACTGATCTCATTAAACTGTTAGATAGATCATCTAATATTTTGATTGTATGCAAGACGTAGCTGGTTTGATCAGGTAAACACTATGCAGGGCACCTTCATCACCTCCTCGTTCATCTGAGCCTCATCCAGATCAGCTCCTCCATCACCAAGTCTGTTTCCTCATCTCCCATCTGCTCTCTTGCCACGTAACCCTACCTTCTTGCCTTTCCATTGCCTAAACCTTCTTTGATGCAAGCTAGACTTCCACATCCTCTCATCACCTCATCCCTCAGTCATTGGGTCATTCCAGGCCCCTACCCTACCTCCCTACCCATTCATGCATTCTCTCCCACTCACCTATCAGTCAAAAACCCAATCACGAAACATCCTGTAGAAGAATTACAGAACTTCCTGTAGAAACCCCTGTAGACTTCCTGTAGAAGTTCATAAACACGGTTGCATGGCATCCAGACTTTGTGAAACTCTCGAAAAGAATGTTAGGGATCCCTTAGACCCTCTCTATACCTTCCTGACTTCTTCCATGCATTTCTCCTCCTTGATCCACCTCTGCACAGTGAAAATCCAGTTAAAAGCACATGCATGATAATTCTAATAACTTAATCAAAAATACAAAAAGATGTTTTCTTCAGATAGTGATAACTTAGACACATGCATTTTACCTTCCTAGAAGTAATGGCATCTCTTTTCGTAGTTTGCATTCTCTCCTTTGCATCAGTAGGACTAGCTGGTAGAATTAGGGTTTGCTAGGGTTTGCGTTTCTTTTTGGCTTTCAGTTTCGTTTCACAATTAGATTAGCTTCTTTCGAGTTATCTTTCATCCATCAATTAAAAAGCTTCTTCTAAGAGCTCATAGAAGTTGGCTTAAGCTCCTAGCGGACTTGTGCCAGCTGACCAAGTGACAGCTGCGGCAAGAGCTAGTACTTGTGCATACAGCACCGTCGCTTCCGAGTTTGTTACGAACTACCGGGTTGATAAAATTAAAGAAGGGAGTTCCAGGAGTTGTAGCATTATTGCTACAATACTAGAGCCCACCACCCGCCTTGGCTTTGTCCTTTGTTCTGCGGTTTGAGGGCACCTTTTCCTTGCTTCGGATTCGCAGATCCAACGTCTCGCTTTTTTTGTTTAAACTTTTGCTCGACCTTGATGGCATATCGGTATGCTGTGCCGAGCGAGGAGATGTTTAGGAATTCTATTTCTTCCTAGATGTACTTGTGCAGGTAGCCACGGTATTTGAGAACCAAATGCTGCTCTGAATCCTTGATATGTAACTTTATGCAAAGGGTATGGAAAATATTGGTAAACTCGAGCACGTCTTGGTCCCTTCCCTATCGCAGTGTGGTCCACTTTATGTATTGATCCTCATAGCTTCCGACAGGGTAGTACTACTCCTTGATGGCATCCTGGAATGAATTCCAAGTGGGTGCGGCTGAAAATAGTGAGCCTGTACTTTCATCCTTCTGCTCGTGGGGGGCTGCTTTGAGAAGAGCAAAAATAATATTTTCCCGACTGGAAAAATCATGAAAAGAAAAATAACCCTCTAGCAGATTTAACCATTTATCGATGGCATCTGCGTCTATCTGACCCTCGAATATGGGGATTTCAAAATTAACTTGTACCTTAAATAGTGTGGCATTTCTAGAGTAGCTGTTGGAAGCCAATGCATCGCCCCTGGGTAGCCGTTGAAGGATCTGGGCAAAGTTGTCCATCATTGCATTCCTTTGTTGCTCGAGGGCTTCTTCGAGCAAGATTTTGATAGGATCTCCTGCCCCCTTGTCTTTCTTTTCATCCACCATGGGAGGCCGTCGGGATTTGTGAGGCTGGTCTTGCAAAGGTTCGACCAGTTCAAGCCCTAACTCCTTATATCCCGACCTCGTTGGGGACATGCAAAGAAAAACAGAGAAAAAAAGTAGACTGCTCTGATACCACTGATCCATATTTAAACAGGAACGCAACAAATTACAGAGATAACCATAAACACAGAGATGCAACGGAAATAATACTTCATTTCATTAATGTAAAATACTGAAATATGCTTACAAACAGAAATGGAAATAAACTAGCTAGGGCTATGGTAGCTTATCTCTAAGAAGAGATGTGGCGGCTACATGCCTCTGAACTGTTTTACAATGAGGCTCAAGGGCCCTTTTATTATTGAACAATAAGAGCAAACCCTAAACAACCAAAACCCTAACCCGAGAAGAGGTAACACCAAGGGTTTATGGGCCCCGTTGGGGTGAGTTGGACAACCAACTTCTTGGGGTCGTGACTTGGTCATATTATCTTTGTTTGACGTGCATGATAACTCGTCAGAAAGGTCTCTCCGAGGACTATGACAAAAAATACAATTTTAGACATACAAATTGTTGGTAGTAGATTTCCAAAAAAATGTCGTTTAGGGTCTCAAAACAACTCTGGAAGTTTAGGACCCGAAAAACTGCTAAAAATAGTAAACTATGCTACAATTAAGGAAACTGAAAAACTGAAAGAAGCAATGGTGGGGGTCGAAGTGGAATTGGTGGGTGGCCACCATTATCCACCTGGATCATTCCTCCCCCCTTAGGAAGCAAAGGTCCCCACTGCGTTGAGTTCCTCCATGAGATGAGGAAACTTCTGCTGAACTTGGTCCCTGATGAGCCACTTGCCCTAGTGAAGGTGTTCGCCTGCTTTGACAACTCGATACAATTGGATATTCTGCTGGCGAGTGTGCTTGATCTGTGTGTCCATGATCTGATCAGTTGCAGCTTGTTCCATGCAATCTGGATTTAACTCTGTGGGTGTGAGATGTTCTACAATGTTGGATGTGTCTAGTAATGGTGGAAAGTATGGTTGAAGGCAGTCCACATTTAACAATGGGTGTAGGCCAAGGAATGGGGGAATGCTGAGCTCAAATGCATTGCATCCCACAGCCTTGGTAATGGTGTAAGGACCATATCGGAGTGGTCTGAGTTTCCGATAGGCTCCGGGAAGGCGTTCCTTTTGCAAATGCAACCAGACTTTGTCGCCTACCTGAAACTTGTGTGGCACCCGATGTTGATCATGTCGATGCTTGTACTTGGCATTTGATTTCTCCAGAATGTCATGGACCTGCTATCGAATATGTTGGATGTGCTCAATGAAGCTGTTTGCCTTATCTGTTTTGGACTAGACATGAGCCGAATCTGCTTGAGTAGCTGCAAATGGCATGGCCACATCAATGGGACATAGTGGCTGGAATCCCAAGCCCACATGAAAAGGGTTGTGGCCAGTCGATCTGTGGAGAGCCCGGTTGTAGCTGTGCTGAACATAGGGGAGGCTCTCGTCCCATGTGCATGGATGTTTTGAGTTGCACATGCGCAAAATGTGTACGATCATCCTATTGACAACCTCTGTCTGGCCATCAATTTGAGGATGGAAGGTTGTGGACTTAGTGAGTTTGGTGTCTAGCATCGACCAGAGACTGGACCAAAATGTACTGAGGAACCTGCTATCCCGATCTGAGATGACAGACTGTGGGATCCCAAAGTGTACCCACACTCGTTCAAAGAAGAGTTTAGCAGTGGCTTTGGCTATGATATTCTTCTTGCAGGGCGCCATAATGGCCATCTTCGAGAACCTGTTGAAGATCACAAAAACACAGTCGTTTCCATGCTTAGTGGAAGGAAGGCCTTACATGTAATCCATGGAGATGGATTCCCAAGTTCAATTAGGGGTAGGCAGCGAGGTATAGAGGCCTTGCTTCTTGATGGTCGGTTTGGCAATGGCGTAGGCAGTGCATGATCTAATGTACTTCCCGACATCCTGTCGAATATTCGGCCAATAGAAATAATTTTGCAGTACTGCCGCCTTTTTTCTCGACCCTAAAATGCCCAGCAGCCCGACTGTAGTGTGCTTCCCAAATCATCTTGGCACACTCGCTTGAAGGAACACAAAGGTGACCCAGGTGGCATAACAAGGCATCCTGGAGGTGAAAATCTGGAACATGTTGACCCTCCAAGAGTGTCTGGTATGTGTGGCCGAATTCTGGGTCACTTTTGTAGAGAAGTGGCAATTCAGAAGTCTCATGCCCACAAGAGTTGAGCACGGTGGTTAACGCCATGATCGGTGGTCGACTGAGGCAATCTACAACATTATTGGTGTTGTCCTTCTTATACTTGATATTCAAATGGAACTGTTGTAGTTATGTGGACCACTTCTAATGGTGATCATTCTGCAATTTCCCTTGGGTCCGTATGAACTACAGGGGTCGGTGGTTTGTGTGGATGGTCATTTCCTTCCCCAAAATGTAATGCTTCCATTGTCGGCAGGCCTGCACAATGGAATACATCTCTTTGTCATAAGTGGGATACTTCCGGACTGTGTCTGAAAGTGTCCCACTGTGATATGCCACTGGATGCCCGTGTTGAGTAAGGACTACCCCAATAGCATAGTCAGAGGCATCTGTCTCGACCTCAAATGGTTGTTGCAAGTCTGGTAATGCGAGCACTGGTGCCGAGCAAAGGTGATCTTTCAAATATGTGAATGCCTTCTATTGTGATTTAGACCAAAATAATTTTTCTTTCGCTCCTCCCTTGGTGACTTGACTCAAGGGCCAAGTGATATGAGAAAATCCCAACACGAACCTGCGGTAGAAGTTGGCAAGACCTAGAAAGCTGCAGAGCTCTGTCAAAGTGGTTGGAGATGGCCAATCCCGAATGACTTGGATCTTGGCTGGATCCACATGCACCCCTTGTTCATCAATAATGTATCCTAGATACTAAACCTGGGTCATGCCAAAAGTGCATTTCTCCAAATTAGCACATAACTTGTGTTGCCACATTATTTGGAGGACCTGTCGGATGTGGTGGAGGTGTTCTTCCCAACTCTGGCTGAAGATCAGTATGTGATCCAAGTATACCACTACAAATGAGTTGGTGAATGGTTGCAAGATGTCATCCATTAGCCTCATGAAGGTTACAGGAGGATTCGTCAATCCAAAAGGCATGACCAACCATTCGAAAATGCCCTCCTTGGCTTTGAAGGCAGTCTTCTACACATCAGAGGGATCGATTGGTACCTGGTGATATCCTAACTTCAAATCGATCTTGCTGAAATATTTTCCCCCCTTCAGTTGGTCGAGGAGGTCATCAATTCGTCGGATTGGGTACCTATTACAGACAATAATCTTGTTCAGCACCCGATAGTCAATGCAAAGTCTCCAAGTCCCATCCTTCTTCTATACCAACATGATCGGGCTCCCACAGGGTGATGAACTCGGACGGATGTGACCTTTCTGAAACAACTCCTGAATCTGCCTCTTCATTTCATCGTTCTCCAGAACAAAGCACCGATAGATTGGTCCATTGGGCAGCGACGCACCTGGGGTCAGATCGATGGATTGCTTGACCTGACAGTGTAGAGGAACCCCTGCGGGGGAGGTGAAGATGTCCTCATACTCCTCCACGACCTTGTCCATCTGTAGTTGTTGTGTGGAGGGGCCCTATTTGGAGGTCGTGGCCACTGTATTCTTCTTTCCTTAAGGGCATATCATCAGGAAAAAAAAATTTCCAGTTTTGGAAATGAGCTTACTACATTGTTTTGCAGTAACCAAAGAGATGGCGGTAGGTGGTGCTACCTCCAGTATCATGTACAACTTATTCCCCAAAGAAATAATAATAGCACGGGGCCTTGATTCATACACAACATGTCGCTTCCACAAGTATGGTTGTCCTAATAATACATCACAAACTTCAAGGGGAGAATTGTCACACAATACCTCATCCGTGAAGGGCTTGATATTGTATGGAAGAAGGCACTGCTGGCTCACGCGAAGATCCCGTCCTTGGTGAATCCACCCGATGGTGTATGGTTGTGGATGTGTTGTGGTCAGTAAGCTGAGCTGCTTCACGACCTCTACCAAAATGAGGTTCTTTTGGCTCCCGTTGTCGACAATGAACTGTAGCGGGGAGCCCTTTACCCACTTCTAGGAGTGGAAGAGATGCTCCTCCTCCTCTGGATCATTGGGTTCCTCCTTCTGGATCTTCGTGGTGGCAACAGAGGCATTAGGCTCCACATCGAAAATCTGCTTCCCTTTGTCATTCCCCTTGTCAGGCTCTGACTTAGAGTTGGAACATGCATCTGATTCTGAAACCTTTAGCTCGGCCACCAATGACTGCTTAGCCCGACACTCACTTGTGTTGTGAGTGGAGCTCTTATGGAACTCACACCACTTTCCCCTATCCTTTTTTGGCTTCACGATGTTGTTCTTTGCTTGCAGCTTTGGCAGGTTGTCTTGGGCCGCCCCGCCTTGGCTTTGTCCTTTGTTCTGCGATTTGGGGGCACCTTTTCCTTGCTTTGGATTCACAGATCCAAAGTCTCGCTTTTTCTGTTTAAACTTTTGCTCGACCATGACGGCAGATTGGTATGTTGTGCCAAGCGAGGAGATGTTCAGGAATTCTATTCTTCCTGGATGTACTTATGCAGGCAGTTGCAATATTTGACTACCAAATGCTGCTCTAAATCCTTGATACCCAACTTTGTGTAAAGGGTATGGAAAATATTGGTAAACTCTGGCACGTCTTGGTCCCTTCCCTGTCGCAGCGTGCTCCTTGATGGCATCCCAGAATGAATTCCAAGTGGGTGCGGCCGAAAATAGTGAGTCTGTACTTTCATCCTTCTGATCGCAGTAGGTTTCCCACCAATCCTTGACATGGGGGGGCTGCTTTGAGAAGAACAAAAATAATATTTTCTCGACTGGAAAAATCATGTAAAGAAAAATAACCCTCTAGCATATTTAACCATTTATCGATGGCATCTGTGTCTATCTGACCCTCGAATATGGGGATTTCAAAATTAACTTGTACCTTAAACTGTGTGGCATTTCCAGAGTCGTTGTTGGAAGACGATACATCGCCCCTGGGTAGCCATTGAAGGATTTGGGCAAAGTTGTCCATCATCGCATTCCTTTGTCACTCGAGGGTTTCTTCGAGCTAGATTTTGATAGGATCTCCAACCCCCTCGTCTTTCTTTTCATCCGCTATAGGAGGCCATTGGGATTTGTGAGGTTGGTCTTGCAAATGTTTGACTAGTTCAAGCCCTAACTCCTTATATCCTGACCTCATTGGGGACATGCAAAGAAAAGCAGAGAAAAAAAGCAGACTGCTCTGATACCACTGATCCAGATTTAAATAGGAATGCAACAAATTACAACGATAACCATAAACACAGAGATGCAACGGAAATAATACTTCATTTCATTAATGTAAAATATTGAAATATGATTACAAATAGAAATGGAAATAAACCAGCTAGGGCTGTGGTAACTTATCTCTGAGAAGAGATGTGGCGGCTACATGCCTCTGAACTGTCTTACTGTTATAGACATTTTTGTGCCTTACAGCATTGAGCATGAAATGTCCATAATCTAAGGGATCCAAAGTCCCTAAACATGTTGTTCCTACCCCTAGAGGAACAAGGCTAACAAACCACAGCAATTCACAGAAGTTCTCCACCAGAAACTGCTCAAAAACAAGTCAATTCAGGATCAATTCAGTGGCTCCACTAGCTGTCTGCGCTGAATGTCAAAGCCAACACTGGCTACCTGCGCTGAATGTCAAAGCCAACACTGGCTACCTGCGTTGAGCGAGAATTTCCAAATGGAAATTTCATTCCAAGAGGAGTCAAGACCCAGGAAGCTTCCAGAATCTTCCTCAATGACACTTGCCTCAGTGAATTCGACTAGTGATGAGTAAGAGGTTCCAAATCTCCAAGTGGAAGCAAGAACCTCCAAGTGGAATCAAGAACTGACAGAGGGAGAAGACACTAGTCAGATCTCAAGCTAACTCATCCTCTCTCCAAACATCTATATATGGATCTCTCCTCCATGAGATCTGGAGGCTGGAATTTTGTTATTGCAAAGAATTGCTGTTGGTTTGAGATTGGAATCATTGGGTGCTTAATGCTTTGAAGGGGGTGAAGATAGGAATTCCATTTGCTGGGAAGGAGATGCTGGATTGGAGCCCTCTGGGTTGTATCTCTTCCTGAACCTTGTTATTCATCAATAAAGCTATCTTGGTTTCTCCTATATACTGGTGTATCTTTGATGTATGATTGCATTAGTATGTTTAGTTTATTTCTAATCCTGAACTAGTTATGAATATGAATCCATGTCTTGTGTAGTGTTCTCTTCTTGTGATCTTGCAGAAACCTCTTGAAGCTGGGCGAGCGAGAAGGCAAGTAGCTGGGAACCCTCAAAGAGAAGAGAGACCGGATCGAGGGACAAACGGAAGACACCGGTTAGTCCATCTATCTCTCTTCATTCTTAATTCAGAAAGGAAGAATACTAGAATAGCTGTCTCTGTTTGTTGCTAAGGCACTGTCACACCTTAGGTGGATAGGATCGTCCTGCATAGGCATTTTTCCCCACAACAAATTGGCGACTCCGCTCGGGAGATCTGTTTATTCATTTTATTTGTGTTTCTATCATTGTTTGTTTCATAGACTCGACAGCAACAATCGAACTGCATCCGCTATTCCCAGATGCTTTGATCCAATCACTGGACTTGTCTATGATCTGAACAATGGACCCACAAATGATTTGATGATCCTTTGTGATAGATCTTATTACTCCCTCAAAGCATCCCTTTGATTGCACCTTGCTTGTTGCTTTTATTTGGCCTGAAACAGTAGATTAATCAGCAATCTATGACCCAGAACCCAGTGAGAAACTCTCGTTTCTCCTTCAGCGCAGACCCTGTGAAGAGGTTCTGCATTTCAACGCAGGTCCCGTGAAGGTTACCTGTGCTGAATGTCAAAACCCCTGTGTTGAGGTTGCGCTGATCCAGTTAAGCCTTATGCAGCTGGGGTTCTCTGCTCTGTTTTGCCTTGTTTTGATCTCTGATTTTTGCAGCCTGTAACCAGCATAGGTACCTGTCTGATAACTCCTTTTCTCTGCTTAAATTCCGCCTCCTTTTGTACAAAAAGACTGTGAGTGTTTTTATGTGTTTGTGGCGTCATTTACAGTTTTCCTTTGCATGAGTGAAATAGTCATCCTGTAGCCCTTGATTCAG
This sequence comes from Pinus tabuliformis, assembly GCA_031772625.1. NCBI lineage: Eukaryota > Viridiplantae > Streptophyta > Pinopsida > Pinales > Pinaceae > Pinus > Pinus tabuliformis. The sequence goes on from CM062819.1 coordinate 1,457,996,447, forward strand.
ATCTGTTGATTGTGATCTTAGGAGAGAGTTCATTGGTTGATTACAGTTGATTATACATTTACTTTTGCTTTTGGTTTGAGTTTGTCTCTTTTAAGTGTCGAAACAAGTATTCATTTCGGAAATCGTTAAGTGTTGTAATCTCTTCTACCCTCTCTGATTTCGGAAAAAGTAAACTTGTTTGTATTGGTCATTTAAAAGCAAATTCAAAGTTGTACAAAAAGCTTTCTTTGTAGGCATCAATACTAAGAAAGCGGAAAACAAACACCTGCATTGTGCATTTGCATTTTGATAGTTTGCATGATTGATTTAGGAAAAGTGCATTAGAGTGTGTTGATTGCTCTTTGAGAAAAGATGGTGTCTTTCTTTTCCCTTTGTAGCTAGGATTTTCAAAGTTGAAAAGATATAAAGCTTGCTTATCATCTTTAGACTGCATTTAGGAATTGTATCATACATCTCTTGGTGAACCTCAAAAGGCAAACTTCTAAAAAGATCAACCTAAAATAAATTGAATGAACTTAACAACGCTTTGCAACATAACGCACAACATAGAGGTCTAGGCTAGAGACGTGTTCCGACGTCGTAAAGCCTGGTGACTGTCGATCTCGCTGATGGTGGGTGATTCCTCCTGAGGGACGATAGCGCCAATACGGATTGTGCTCCCACGTACCGTCGAGTATATATTGGGAGACCCCTATAGGCATAAAACCTTTATCCTTAGGAAGCCGTGTCGGCCGCCCTACTTTTCGCAATGCACTGAACACAACATTCAGGAAGATTGACCGCCCGTACCTTAAAAAGTATTCTGCGGTTTTGCGAAAAGTTTGGCACACCCTCTACCTAGATCTCCAGAGCAGTTCCTTTTGGCCTTTTTCAGACTCTATAACGGAAAAAGTCCATCCGAGCATTTGTCACTTCGGGCTCGTTAAAACATCGAAGGAGACTAGAGTCATCTTTAGCTTTTTCTCGACTCTTTAAAATTGAAAAAGCAAGTTGTGTCTAAGCGTCGTTAAAATTTATTTTAAATGGAATAATCATCACCATTCCCTCGTTGATCTTCGAAGTTAGTCTCTTTTCATCGTAAGTTCTTGTAGAATCGCTAGAAAATCTTTTGGATAGACTAGATATGTCTGAACAACCGTCGACATCTAGGACTGTGTCATCCGACACAGCAGTGGCACAGCCTCCTACTGCTACTCCAACGATGTTCAATGGTATACCATCTGTCCCGGCAAGTTATCAACAACAAGCCGGAGTCCCATCAGGGACTGCTTCGACGACATGGTTAGTTCCTATTTCTTCATCCGGATTATCATCTGGTATTTCTTATGTTGAAACTCAACAAATTGATCCAATGTGTCTTCAAAGGCCAATCTACCCTTTAAGTACTGGATTGCCACCATATGGAGGGCAGTATGCCTTTTCATTGTTCCCTCCCAGAGAACAACCATATGAGAGTTTACAACAAAGTTCAGGTCAAACTGGAATTACATCCAGCGGTTGGGTACCAATACTGCCTCAGCAACCAAGGGTTGTATATTCAACGCAACCAGTCCACCCTGTGTCGAATATTCCCACTATACCTGCTATGGTGACTGCGTCGCAAGTACAAGCGCTACCTGTTGTATGTCAACCCCAAGTTTCTCAGGTTGCAATACAACAGCCTCTTGTCTCAACGGCCCAATCACAACCTCAGGTTAGTGACTCCTTATCTGGAGCGACTCAGGCTCAAACAAGTACTATGACTCCTCATCTTGGTCAATCATCCAGTATTGGACAACAGCAAATGGTCCAACAACCAGGGCTGGTTCAATCTCAACAACCGCCATTCCAGCAATCATATCAAGGACCTGAGCAACAAGTCTTTGTAAGTAATGGGCAACCATATTATAGTGGTTATGCCCATCAACCTTGTCAAAGTTGCCAGCATTATGCTGGTATGCAAAGACCCACTGCTCAGGCGATTCCATCTTATCCTACGTATGCTTCGCCTAACCTGAATCAATAGTTGCCCTTTGTAGCAACTCTAGAATTACCAGATCTAAACCGGCTGACGAATGATCCAATTGCTTATGCCCCTTGGTGGCCAGCGATTCCGCATAAACTTCCGTCAGATATTCCTAAATTTAATGGAAATCCAGGTGAAGATCCATCGAATCACGTGATGACATTTCATCTATGGTGTTCATCAAACACCCTAAACGATGATTCGATAAGGCTTCGCCTTTTTCAGAGGACGTTAACGGGTCCAGCGGCAAAATGGTATATTGAATTGCCTAGAGCTTCGTTCGACAACTTCAGTACCTTAGCCACGACTTTCTTAACCCATTTTCAAGTATCGATAAGGTATGAAACGGGAACGGAACTCCTAACCAACTTCAAACAGACAACGGCCACTCACATATCTGATCATATACATGAGTGATGACGTCGTCGTGGGATGGTGAAAACGTACGTTCCCGATCAGCTATTAGCTGAATGGTTTATCAAATCCTTACTTCCTATAATCACGGAAGATGTGGCAAAGGGGGGAGTCGTAACGGAAGAGCAAGTCATCGCTCGTGCGCAATATCTGGACTTCGTCTATACTCAGTCTGGCACGCTCTACGAAAAAATACCTGACACCCCTAGACCGGAATTCTCAATTCCTCCTCCTCCTAAATCAAACAATGAATCTCATGCCGGCGATGGCGTGATTGGCGCGACAGACACGAAATCGACAAAGGCTACATCTAAAAAGGCCCGTAAGATTTCTAGTCAAAATGCAAATGAGGAACTTCTTGCCTCGGAAGTAAATGCCGTGTCGACCGACAAGGGCAAACAACTGAAGCAACTAGGGGGCAAGAAGAAAAAGAAAGGGAGAAAAAGGAAACCCCCTGTGGGGTGTCATATATGCGATGAGGATCATTGGACGAGAGATTGTCCACATATAGCTGAAGTTAAGAAACTCTTTAAGAGTTCAAAAACCTTAGCAGTATTGACTGATCCATTTCCAAGCCCGGGTACCAAACTGGTTGCTAATCAAAATGCTTCCTGATCCCAAGTGCTTATGTTGTCTATCTCAAAGCAGCAAAATGATGCTTTGGCAAGGAATAAAGATTACGAGAATCCACAGGTGTCGAATAACAAGGCTAATGAACAACCTAGTAGTTCGACAACAACTTTGACCAAAGTTGTGCCACCCACCATTCCTGAACAAATGATAAAGTCGCCAAAGGGAGTAGTGTACAAGTCGACATTTAATCCTCGTGCAAAAATAACACAGAATTATAATATAATAGAGGACCTGGCCCAATCGCCGTCCACTATGTCGACGCTTGAGGTACCGCAAAGTTGCCTCTCCCAAGAGCAAGCTTTATTATCAGCAATAGGTGAAATTGACCCAATGGACTCCAATCTTGTGGCCTTTGATCATAAAGGATATGACCCTTAGTTACCAACTCAACTACCTTTCCTTATTCAAGTGAAAGCCCTCAACAAAACTGTTCATCGAACAATTATTGATGAGGGGGCATCTACGTGTATTATGTCGATGAGTTGCTGGAAGAATTTACGCTCACCACCCTTGTCGAGATCGTCAACGACGTTAAAAGCATTTGATGGACGATCATACACTCCATACGGGATTTTAAGTAACTTGCAAGTTGAACTAGGGGGCAAAACAGTAGGAATTTATGTTGAAGTAATTGATGGAAACCTCGATTACAACATCCTACTGGGAAGGCCCTGGATATATGCCATGGCCGCAGTTGTGTCGACCTACTTCAGGAAGATTGCATTTCCCTTTCAAGGAGGAATTATAGTCGTCGACCAACAAACTTTCCTCCCCGACAGTTCACAAGTTACAGGAAGCATTCCAATGATCCATGGAAGCAATAATTCGCTTCAAAATATTGGAGTAGGTCTCCTAAAAGACCCTGCCTTAATGGGTACTTTTGCCCTACCGCCTGCAAGTAATCTGGCGGAAGTGGCCACAGTGGAAACCTACAATATGAAATCTTCTATATCTAATGGATTCGGAAGATTCCTAAACATTTTGTCAGCGTGGATCATCGCCCTAATAGAAATACTGTAAATACAGTGGGCTCCGAGGACGGTTCTAATCTCGTGTCAACCTCGTTAAAAAATGAAACAAGGAGTCATGAGGATAGTTCTTTTACTGTGTCAACCTCATTAAAAAATGAAACAATCTCCTTTCCAAATCTCAAAGGTAAACCTTCATTCCAACCACCAAATTGAATGCAATGAAGCTTGGGGGGCATGCACCTCGATTTGCGTTGTTATGCTGGGGGCATGCAAACTTATCATCGAGCAGTTTTAGCACACAATTCATGCTCGTTAAAAAATAAACGCAAGATTCGAGCAGTTTTAGCACACAGTTCATGCTCGTTAAAAAATAAACGCAAGATCCGAGCAGTTTTAGCACATAGTTCATGCTCGTTAAAAAATAAACATAAGACTGAGCAGTGTTTTTCCACGTTTAAGCTCGTTAAAAAATGAACTATCTTCCGGTAAATAACCACCGTGAATGTAATATCATCAGCCATTAAAGCCTTGGTCGTGTTTGCACCGTCACCTCCACTTTTCCATTGGCCGATCGTTCACCTCCATATGATTGTTTACCCATTTTGAGGAACAGCTGCGAAGAGTGATTTCACTAGCCATCCTTGTGACACTGCCGTGATTAGAAAATTCCAACCCGTACCTGGAATCAGCTGCTAACCCGTTTTATCACTCGTTCCTCAAAAGACGAGTCTTCTTTAAGCTCTTTTCATCTGACTTGTAAAATATGAAAAGATTGCCGAGTTTTGGCCTTCCAGCTCGTTAAAGCGACCGGAAGTGCTATCCCTCCTCTAGATTTTAATCTTTTTGGACCTGAGGGATTATTGCACAAAAAGATCGAGCGCTTATTTTGTTCGGCTCGTTAAAACTATCGAAAACTCATCCCTTCTGTATTGTTTTATACTTTTTCGGACTTAAGGGATTAGATGATGAAAAAGGACTTTCGGAGTTGACTTTACGTACCTTTTCAGACTCTCTAAAAATGAAAAGGACCGAGTTATCTTTGTCGTTAGACTCGTTAAAAACATTAAATAGCGACAAACTTGTCTTTAGACGAGAATGAGTTTCACTATCGCTAGGCTCGTTAAAACATAGCGATGGGCTTGCCCGAAGGGCAAGTTATAGAACAAGCATATGTTATCCTCCTCAAGCTTGACAAAAATAAAGAGGTACTGGTCAGCAATGACTGGGGAAAAATTGGGAGAAACTCAAGAAAACTTTGATGGTAGCAAGTCGCTCTTGAACATGACACTTTTCCTCCGTACCACAATCGGGTTGGGTTGTTTCATTCACCGGTCACATCACCATGGTCTCGCCATACCATCCATATTTGGGGTAATGCTACCGATCCATCACATAAGTGTCGCCATATGTTCAAGAGAAGTCGTTCAGAGAAGTCAACCGTGTCCCATCCACTGTCGTACATTATCCTTCATCCTTTCATGACCGCCACCCTGAATCATATGTCATCAGATCGTTTTCACCTCCATCAAAATCATTAGCTCCGTTCCGTGTCACTGATGTGGGATTCATTAAGGCCCTCCTTTGACGGATCGCTTCTTGTCGACATCAGCTCATTATCCAAGAAGTTGATCTAGGAACAACCCCTTCAGTACTTTGAAGCTTGCATGCCTCAATGGCAAGTTTCTCACTTCCGGCGATAGGTATACATCAATGACCTTCGACCGAAAGATTTTGTGTGGTGTTCGACGCCAAGTCCTTTATTCACACCACGTGAATTGTACTGCAGTACCTTGAGGGTCATTATCATTATCGGTGATTCCTCTCGCGCTTGTTAACGGTTTACCTCATTGACCGGTAATCAAGCGATGTCTTTCCATGTTCGACTTCAGAACATTTCTCACATGGATCGACTTGTACTTAGAGTGAAGATCGAATGAGTTTGAAGACCCCGGATCTAGTTTCATCCATCCAGGCTGCGATATATATTCAGGAAAGATAAAGACATTGACATGTACATCATTGCAGCAGATAATCATCCTACTCAAAGGATGATAATTTCATCAAAATTATCAGTCTACCATCAGACGATTGTCTGTTCTATGTACAGAACAATGAATTTATAAAGCTGAGCATGGGAATGCCTGCCTCAGCTAGATCATGAAAGCAGTATGAAAAATAATGTATTCTATTGTATCTTATTACAGGTCTCCTCCCAGCATTGGATGAACTTCGGATCCCCCTGATAAAGCATTTCACCCGATAAACGGCCTCATACTTTAGGGGGCAACTGTTATAGACATTTTTGTGCCTTACAGCATTGAGCATGAAATGTCCATAATCTAAGGGATCCAAAGTCCCTAAACATGTTGTTCCTACCCCTAGAGGAACAAGGCTAACAAACCACAACAATTCACAGAAGTTCTCCACCAGAAACTGCTCAAAAACAAGTCAATTCAGGATCAATTCAGTGGCTCCACTAGCTGTCTGCACTGAATGTCAAAGCCAACACTGGCTACCTGCGCTGAATGTCAAAGCCAACACTGGCTACCTGCGTTGAGTGAGAATTGCCAAATGGCAAGTTCATTCCAAGAGGTGTCAAGACCCAGGAAGCTTCCAGAATCTTCCTCAATGACACTTGCCTCAGTGAATTCGACTAGTGATGAGTAAGAGGTTCCAAATATCCAAGTGGAAGCAAGAACCTCCAAGTGGAATCAAGAAATGACAGAGGGAGAAGACACTAGTCAGATCTCAAGCTGACTCATCCTCTCTCCAAACATCTATATATGGATCTCTCCTCCATGAGATCTGGAGGCTGGAATTTTGTTATTGCAAAGAATTGCTGTTGGTTTGAGATTGGAATCATTGGGTGCTTAATGCTTTGAAGGGGGTGAAGATAGGAATTCCATTTGCTGGGAAGGAGATGCTGGATTGGAGCCCTTTGGGTTGTATCTCTTCCTGAACCTTGTTATTCATCAATAAAGCTATCTTGGTTTCTCCTATATACTGGTGTATCTTTGATGTATGATTGCATTAGTATGTTTAGTTTATTTCTAATCCTGAACTAGTTATGAATATGAATCCATGTCTTGTGTAGTGTTCTCTTCTTGTGATCTTGCAGAAACCTCTTGAAGCTGGGCGAGCGAGAAGGCAAGTAGCTGGGAACCCTCAAAGAGAAGAGAGACCAGATCGAGGGACAAACGGAAGACACCGGTTAGTCCATCTATCTCTCTTCATTCTTAATTCAGAAAGGAAGAATACTAGAATAGCTGTCTCTGTTTGTTGCTAAGGCATTGTCACACCTTAGGTGGATAGGATCGTCCTGCATAGGCATTTTTCCCCACAACACTTACAATGAGGCTCAAGGGCCTTTTTATTATTGAACAATAAGAGCAAACCCTAAACAACCAAAACCCTAACCCGTGGATATGTAACACCAAGGGTTTATGGGCCAAGTTGGGGTGAGTTGGACAACCAACTTTCTGGGGTCGTGACTTGATAATATTATCTCTGTTTGATGCGCATGATAACTCGTCAGAAAGGTCTCTTCGAGGACTACGACAGAAAATACAATTTTTTTCAGACAAATTGCTAGCAGTAGATTTCCAAAAAAATGTTTTTTAGGGCCTTGAAATGGCTCCAGAAGTTTAGGACCCAAAAAACTGCTAAAAATAGTAAACTGTGCTACAATTAAGGAAACTAAAAAACTGAAAGAAGCAATGGTGGGGGTCCATGTGGAATTGGCGGGTGGCCACCAATATCCACCTGGATCATTCCTCCCCCCTTAGGAAGCAATGGTCCCCATTGCGTTGAGTTCCTTCATGAGATGAGGAAACTTCTACTAAACTTGGTCCCTGGTGAGCCACTTGCCCTGGTGAAGGAGTTGGCCTACTTTGACAACTTGATACAGTTGGATATTCTGCTGGCGAGTGTGCTTGATCTGTGTGTCCATGATCTGATCAGTTGCAGTTTGTTCCATGCAATCTAGATTTAACTCTATGGGTGTGAGATGTTCTACAATGTCGGATGTGTTTAATAATGGTGGAAAGTATGGCCGAAGGCAGTCCACATTGAACACTGGGTGCAGGCCAAGGAATGGGGAATGCTGAGCTCAAATGCATTGTCTCCCACAGCCTTGGTAATGGTGTAAGGACCATATCAGAGTGGTCTGAGTTTAAGATAGGCTCCGGTAAGGCGTTCCTTTTGCAAATGCAACCAGATTTTGTCGCCCACCTAAAACTTGTGTGGCACCCGATGTTGATCATGTCGATGCCTATACTTGGCATTTGATTTCTCCAGAATGTCATGGACCTGCTGGAGAATATGTTGGATGTGCTCAATGAAGTTGTTTGCCTTATCTGTTTCGGACTGGACATGAGCCGAATTTGCGTGAGTAGCTGCAAATGGCATGGCCACATCAATGGGACATAGTGGCTGGAATCCCAAGCCCACCTGAAAAGGGTTGTGGCCAGTCGAGCTATGGAGAGCCTGGTTATAGATGCGCTGAGCATAGTGGAGGCTCTCGTCCCATGTGCGTGGATGCTTTGAGTTGTACATGCGCAAAATGTGTACGATCATCCTGTTGACAACCTCTGTCTGGCCATCAGTTTGAGGATGGAAGGCTGTGGACTTAGTGAGTTTTGTGTCCAGCATCGACAAGAGACTAGACCAAAATGTACTGAGGAACTTGTTGTCCCGATCTGAGATGAAAGACTATGGGATCCCAAAGTGTACCCACACTCGTTCAAAGAAGAGTTTAGCAGTGGCTTTAGCTGTGATATTCTTCTTGCAGGCTGCCATAATGGCCATCTTCGAGAACCTGTCGATGACCACAAAAACACAGTCGTTTCCATGCTTAGTGGAAGGAAGGCCTGACATGTAATCCATGGAGATGGATTCCCAAGGTTGATTAGGGGTAGGTAGTGGGGTATAGAGGCCTTGCATCTTGATGTTCGGTTTGGCAATGGTGTAGGAAGTGCATGATCTGATGTACTTCCCGACATCCTCTCGAAGATTCGGCCAATAGAAATACTTCTGCAGTACTGCCACCGTTTTCTTGACCCCAAAATGCCCAGCAGTCTGACTGTAGTGTCCTTCCCAAATCATCTTGGCACGCTCACTTGAAGGAACACAAAGGTGACCCAGGTGGCATAACAGGGCATCCTAGAGGTGAAAATCTAGAACATGTTGACACCTCCAAGAGTTTCTGGTATGTGCGGCTGAATTCTGGGTCACTTTTGTAGAGAAATGGCAATTCAGAAGTCTCATGCCCACAAGAGTTGAGCATGGTGGTTAAATCCATGATCAGTGGTCGACTGAGGCAATCTGCAACATTATTGGTGTTGCCCTTCTTATACTTGATATTCAAATGGTAATGTTGTAGTTATGTGGACCACTTCCGATGGCGATCATTCTGCAATTTCCCTTGGGTCTATATGAACTGCAGGGATCGGTGGTCTGTGTGGATGATTGTTTCCTTCCCCAAAATGTAATGCTTCCATTGTCGGCAGGCCTACATAATGGAATACATCTCTTTGTCATAAGTGGGATAATTTCGGACTGTGTCTAAAAGTGTCTCACTGTGATATGCCACTGGATGCCCGTGTTGAGTAAGGACTACCCCAATAGCATAGTCAGAGGCATCTGTCTCGACCTCAAATGGTTGTTGCAAGTCTGGTAATGCGAGCACTGGTGCCGAGCAGAGGCGATCTTTCAACTCTGTGAATTCCTTTTGTTGAGATTCAGACCAAAAGAATTTTGCTTTCGCTCCTCCCTTGGTGACTTGACTCAAGGGCCAAGTGATATGAGAAAATCCCAACACGAACCTGCGGTAGAAGTTGGCAAGACCTAGAAAGCTGCGGAGCTCTGTCAGAGTGGTTGGAGATGGCCAATCCTGAATGACTTGGATCTTGGCTGGATCCACATGCACCCCTTGTTCATCAATAATGTATCCCAGATATTGAACCTGGGTCATGCCAAAAGTGTATTTCTTCAAATTGGCACATAACTTGTGTTGCCACAGTGTTTGGAGAACCTATCGGATGTGGTGGAGGTGCTCTTCCCAACTCTGGCTGAAGATTAGGATGTCATCCAAGTATACCACTACAAATGAGTTGGTGAATGGCTGCAAGATGTCATCCATTAGCCTCATGAAGGTTGCAGGAGCATTCGTCAATCCAAAAGGCATGACCAACCATTCGAAAAGGCCCTCCTTGGCTTTGAAGGCAGTGTTCCACACATCGAAGGGTTCGATTGGTACCTGGTGATATCTTGACTTCAAATCGATCTTGCTGAAATATTTTTCCCCCTTCAGTTGGTTGAGGAGGTCATCAATCCGTGGGATCGGGTACCTATTACGGACAGTAATCTTATTCAGTGCCCGATAGTCAATACAAAGTCTCCAAGTCCCATCCTTCTTCTGTACCAACACGATTAGGCTCCCATAGGGCAATGAACTCGGACGAATGTGACCTTTCTACAGCAGCTCCTGAATCTGCCTCTTGATTTCATCGTTCTCCAGAACGAAGTGTCGATAGATTGGTCCATTGGGCAGCGACACACCTTGGGTCAGATTGATGGAGTGCTTGACCCGACAGTGTAGAGGAACCCTTGTGGGGGAGGTGAAGATGTCCTCGTACTCCTCCACGAACTTGTCCATTTGTAGTTGTCGTGCAGAGGGGCCCTATTTGGAGGTCGTGGCCACCATCTTCTTCTTTCCTTGAGGGCGTATCATAAGGAAAACAAATTTCCTGGTTTTGGAAATGAGCTTCCAGCATTGTTTTGCAGTAACCAAAGAGATGGCAGTAGGCGGTGCTACCTCCAGTATCCTGTACAACTTATTCCCCAAAGTAACAATAATAGCACGGGGGCTTAATTCATACACAACATGTCGCTTCCACAAGTATGGTTGTCCTAATAATACATCACAAAATTCAAGGGGAGCAATGTCACACAATACCTCATCCGTGAAGGGCTTGATATTGTATGGAAGGCGACACTACTGGCTCATGGAAAGATCCTGTCCTTGGTGAATCCACCCGATGGTGTACGGTTGTGGATGTGTTGTGGTCGGTAAGCTGAACTGCTTCATGACCTCTGCCGAAATGAGTTTCTTTTGGCTCCTGTTGTCGACAATGAACTATAGTAGGGAGCCCTTTACCCACATATGGGAGTGGAAGAGATGCTCATCCTCCTCTGGATCTTCGAGTTCCTCCTTCTGGATCTTTGTGGTGGCAACGGTGGTGTTGGGCTCTGCATCGATAATCTGCTTCCCTTTTTTATTCCCCTTGTCGGGTTCTGACTCAGAGTCGGAACATGCATATGATTCTGAAACCTTTAGCTTGGCCACCAGTGACTACTTAGCTCGACACTCACTTGTGTTGTGAGTGGAGCTCTTATGGAACTCACACCACTTTCCCGTGTCCTTTTTGGCTTCACGACATTGTTCTTTGCTTGCAGCTTTAGTGGGTTGTCTTGGGCCACCCCACCTTGGCTTTGTCCTTTGTTCTGCGGTTTGGGGGCACCTTTTCCTTGCTTCGGATTCGCAGATCCAAAGTCTCGCTTTTTCTGTTTAAACTTTTGCTCGACCTTGACGGCATATCGGTATGCCGTGCCGAGCGAGGAGATGTTCAGGAATTCTATTTCTTCCTAGATGTACTTGTGCAGGCAGCTGCGTATTTGACTACCAAATGCTGCTCTGAATCCTTGATACCCAACTTTGTGCGAAGGGTATGGAAAATATTGGTAAACTCCTGCACGTCTTGGTCCCTTCCCTATCGTAGCATGGTCCACTTTATGTATTAATCCTCATAGCTTCCGACAGGGTAGTACTACTCCTTAATGGCATCCCAGAATAAATTCCAAGTGGGTGCAGCTGAAAATAGTGAGCCTGTACTTTCATCCTTCAGCTCGTAGTAGGTTTCCCACTAGTCCTTGACGTGGGGGGCTACTTTGATAAGAGAAAAATAATATTTTCCTGATTGGAAAAATCATGAACAGAAAAATAACCCTCTATTAGATTTAACCATTTATCGACGGCATCTGCGTCTATTTGACCCTCGAATATGGGGATTTCAAAATTAATTTGTACCTTAAAAGGTGTGGCATTTTCAGAGTAGTTGTTGGAAGCTGATGCGTCGCCCCTGGGTATCCGTTGAAGGATCTGGGCAAAGCTGTCCATCATCGCATTCCTTTGTCACTCGAGGGCTTCTTCGAGCAATATTTTGATAGGATCTCCAACCCCCTTGTCTTTCTTTTCATCCGCCATGGGAGGTCGTCGGGATTTGTGAGGCTAGTCTTGCAAAGGTTCGACCAGTTCAAGCCCTAACTCCTTATATCCTGACCTCGTTGGGGACATGAAAAGAAAAACAGAGAAAAAAAGTAGACCGCTTTGATACCACTGATCCAGATTTAAACATGAACGTAACAAATTACAGAGATAACCAAAAACACAGAGATGCAACAGAAATAATATGCTTACAAACAAAAATGGAAATAAATCAGCTAAGGCTACGATAGCTTATCTCTGAGAAGAGATGTGGCGGCTACATGCCTCTGAACTGTCTTACAATGAGGCTCAAGGGCCTTTTTATTATTGAACAATAATAGCAAACCCTAAACAACCAAAACCCTAACTCGAGGAGATGTAACACCAAGGGTTTATAGGCCCTGTTAGGGTGAGTTGGACAACCAACTTCCTGGGGTCGTGACTTGGTCATATTATCTCTATTTGATGCGCATGATAACTCGTCGGAAAGGTCTCTCTGAGGACTACGATGGAAAAGACACTTTTAGATATACAAATCGTTGGCAATAGATTTCCAAAAAAAAGTCGTTTAAGGCTTCAAAACGGCTCCGGAACTTTAGGACCCGAAAAACTACTAAAAATAGTAAACCATGCTACAATTAAGGAAACTGAAAAACTGAAAGAAGCAATGGTGGGGATCCAAGTGGAATTGGCAGGTGGACACCAATATCCACCTGGATCATGAAATTACATGAAATGAAAGCAAAAACAATCATTCTTAACCTCTCACGCAGGAAAAGATATGAAAGAAATAAATCTTAATCTACGAAAGCAATAAATCTAAAAAAATAATAAATCTCACACATAATAGTTGGCCAATCCAAAGCATGAGAGATGGAAAGTTGAGAGGCTCCAAATGCAAGCATAATCAAATCAAAGTGAACATCACTCATGATCATGGTGCCAAATCCAATTCTATATTCAAAACATGAGCATTTTCCCAACTTTACACATGGCTTTGAAAGGAGGAGGCTCTCCTATTTATACGAAAACATAAGAAACTACCTCATTAATGGAGGTCCATTATTCTCTCCCTAGATCCCTAGAAAATAGCATAGAGTTATAACTCAAATAGGTAATGATGAGACACATATCCTCTTTGACCTTTATCCAAATATTCTTCCATATCTTCAAGGAAATTCGAATTTGAGCATTGGAGGCCACATAAGGGTGCCTTGGAAGCTTCCAAATGACCTACACATGTCATGAAACTCAAGCCACTTTTAAATATTAGCAAGTATATGTCATTTTTCTAAGTTTTAACCATTTAATTCACTTATAATACTAGAAATCATTAGCTTTTGGAAAACACAAAGGTAACCCCATGTAATCATGAAAATGGAGGCTAATGAAAGGTTATATGGTCATGGAGTTGCAACATGTGAGTGAAATGGTGGCGATAAAGGTGAAAGTGGATGATATTTTGAAGACAGTTTGGAGACTCTACATAACCCCCAATTGGCGTTATTTCATGTCCTCGTGCAATCTACTACATTGCTTAATCATGATTTGCTTTTGAATGAGCTTGGCTTATATCAATTGTCCTTAAACTTTGCATTTGACAATTTCATTTCTTTTTTTGCAAAGTATTCCTTGTCATACATTGAATTGCAACATGTTTGGTTGGTTCTTGTGTGACAACCAAATTTTAATTGGTATTGGTTCTTGTGTTTCAATACCTTGTTTCTTTTTGTTGCTGCAAGATTCATTGAACATATTTAAGAATGCATCTTTAAATCAGCCATATAATATGCTCATCATTTAAGCATTTATTTGCAAATCACATAACTTTTGAACCATAATGCAATTATAATGATTAGGACAAGTATGTTAGGATGAAATGAAGTGAAATGGAATGAAGTGATATGGATGTGATAATAAATGGATGTCCCTTCCCCCCAACTAAAGGTGTTTACTATTTTTTTTTTTCAAATGAGAAAGGAAATATGGTGAAGTATTTTCCAAAAATTATAATTTTAGTATTCAAGGAATTCTATGATTAAAAGCTAGAAAAGAACATACCTTTACTTACCTAAGAAGTGGAAAAAATGTGCATATGTAGAGAAGTTGTAACTGCTGATGGATCATGGAATAGAATGTAGAATTTCATCTGCTTCTTGGTTGCGTAAATAGTGGATGAGGTGGTGAAAGTGGATTCATTATTTCTGCTACTAAATCTATCGTATCTGCTGCAAAATACTGAAATAATATAGTCTTCACCTTCTACAAAACCTGATGGTACAATTCTAGTCATGCGAATAAATGTGTTGTTGTTGAGCATGAAAAGAAGTCATTGAATTACCAACCATTAATGAATGTCGTTAACCAATGCGAGGCAAACTCGCCATTAATGTCAACGAATGCCAAGGTACCTAAGTACATCTTTCAAAGTGCGAATAGACGTGCTGATGTTGAGCCACTTGCAAGATTAAAGATCAAGGACATTGATGTATTCCCATGATTTTCAGCGAGAGAACTTGTCATTGATGCATACAAGCCTCAAGGTACTAATAAGGACTCTAGCCCTGAACCTAGATAATGTGCTGATGTCGATAGGCCAAGACTTGTTAGAAGGGAGGCCTTAATGAATCCTCCATCATCTAACGCGAGTATGAAATGATGATTTTGGAAGGACTATGAATGAAAATTTTTGCAGTGGATCAAGGTTTATTTAATGGAAAGGAAAATGACAAGAGGGTAAATAGGCGAACAGAAATCAAAAGGACAAATCAGCATGTAAGCGAGTTGAATGTCTCTATTAATGGGTTAATGAATGGAAATTATGGAAAATGTGAATGGAAAATGTAAGTGGAAAACATGTGACTCTTTGCAAGGAAAATGGTGATGATGATGCTTAGCGAAAATGCTTGGATAGCTTGTGAGTTTGGAGAGGAAAAATGATGGCATTTATGGATGATAGAAATGGATTCAATTGGTTCATGTCTCTTGAAATTGGTCATAGAAAACCAATCATGCATAAATTGGCCTCCTTCAATTCTTTGATTGTCCTGGAACCTGAAAATAAACATGGCACTAACATTGCAAAAAATGTAAGTGTGTTCAAAGAGAAGTGATCAATTTCTCTAGGTACATATGAAAAATTTGCATAATTGACAGGTTCATGACGTGTCTTTGTTTCAAATGGTTAGTCCAATTTCACAATTGCGATAATAAATCCAATTTCTAAAAAAAACAATTTCCTCAATTTATGTTTGAATCATAGCATTTCATAAAGATAAAGAAATATTATTTGCAAATGCTTAATGATTCCTGCAAAACAATCCTCAATAAAAAAATTCATCAATCAATCTTGCAAATAAAGTGCCTTCATAGGTCTTCTTCTTTCCTGCAGCATGCTTGAAAACATAATCATTAGACAAAACCAATAAATTTTGATCATGCTTTTTTTATTAGAATGCATTGTTGACAAGTAGATCATTAAGTTAAGTACATAAGTGCAGAATTGTGGTTCAGCTGCAGAATTGTGCAGTTTTTGTAGCTAAAATTTTGAGCAGAGAGTTAAGTACACACAGTGATGCATTTTTGTTATGAACAAATAACAAGTCCAATATTCAAATTGATCAATACTTCTTCGAGAAAAAATAGCAAATAGAACAAATTTGTTTATTTTTCTTTTTAGTGCTTGCTTGAGGACCATCGCAATTTTTTTTTTCTCAATTTGCTCAAGTCACTAAATGAATTTCAAATCAATTTTTTTTGACAATTTTCCATGGAAATTTTCTTAAATAAAAATAATGAAACACACAATCTGAAAATTAATAAAATATTTACAAAACTAAAAAAGTAAAATAGATGTACACAAAATAAAAACATATATACAAAATAAAACATACATACAAACAAACATAACAAAAATCATAACAAAACCTATAAATGTACAAATGTTATAAAAAAAACACTTCATTAAAAAAATAAAAATAAAAAATGATAAAAACAAATATTATACAAAACATATATAGACACATTTAAAATATAAAAAAATAACAAAAATTATACATAAAACATTAAAACAACATTCCACTAACATCAAAATATACATATACGAAAAAAAAGAAAAAAAAATACGAAATTTGCTATGGTTGAAAATGACAATTCAAAGCATTGCAAGTGAATATCTGAACTGATATGAACTGATACATGGTTTTGACTCAGTAGATACGTGGTTTTGACTAGATAGCAGTAGAATATTCCGGAGCCAAGTGCTGGCACTGCACATAAAATTCCTAACCATTTTCTTCGCTGAAGCTGCTCTCCTTTCAACACCAAGACGTCTTTCTCATGGACTCAATCAAACTAGATTTGTTTCAACGATTTGCAGGATCTCAAGGCAGTAAGTAAAAACCATTTTTCCATGTAACCTGGAAAATAAGGCTCTAAAGAACCTGGAATATCTCTCAATTGATTACGAATTTTAGAAAATCGCCCATGAGTAATGTAACTAACCCCGTTATGAGAAAAACCCATGTTTTATTTTTCTGAGATTAGCTTTCATTTTACCAAAAAACGTGTTTCAAAAATGACGTTTTTAAGTTGTTACGCATTCTGGCAAATGCTTAGTTAACAAAATTAATTGTTTCTATATTGATTGAAGATTTGGACTTATTACGTGGCCCATGCTAATGCATATGTAGATTTTTTGGCCTTCAATGTTGGGAGGTTTCGATGTGGAATATTTGTGCACTCTGGCAGCTGGACACCGGGATGAGCCAAGCACACGCACCTGGAGTTATTAACAGCGCGCAGTGAGTTTGGAAAGAAATATCCTCCGAAACAAACCCACTAAAATGCGCCTCCCAGGCTCAGCAAACGAACCACCGATGCTCAACCTGCAAATCCTCAGTTGATTGCTAGATCTGGAGATTTGGAGTGTATTTCTTAACAAATTCCATAACCTGCTGCTCAGCTTCTTGCTCCCACTGTTTTCTTGGCATTTTTCGAAGAACTCAGCCGTGCAGTGGATGCCTTGGCCCGATCTTCATCGTCCTTAGGATCCCCTGAATCCAACAAGCACGATGGTCTTGTTGTTCTGTATTGGTTGCATAAGAAAACATAAACACCCATAAAACACTTTAAGCAAACATGGAAAGATCCACTGGAACCAGCAACACTCAGTTGAGCACAACATGACTTTATCTTCACACGTTCGTTTAGCATGAAAAAGACCAGAATCAGTTGGAAACAACAAACAGATTGATGAAACAACAAAGCGAGACATGAAAGCGTGAAAAAAGAAACTCCAAGAACTCAGTCGTGCAATTAAAAACTGGAATTCGTTATCAAGCCGCTACCCAAAGTGCTTGAAACAATTCAGCAATGGACTGATTCAAGTGAAACAAAAGCATAAGATAGAAAATGAATTATCTTGAAATTGGCGATTGGGTGGAGGAGGCAGATTGGCAATAACTGAAATTGGAGGGTCCTGGAGCTATAATGCTACGCCATCCTATCTCTCACTATTTCTCATTTCTTTGACAAGCTTGGCGTGTTGTTCATTTTTTTTTTTAATTATTATTCTGATCATGTAATTTTGTTTTTCCCATTGTAGTTCTCAAGAACAACGAAATTCCAAACACAGGTTGCTGATGAATAAGCTTTTTTCCGTTTGCACTCTTTATTGCATTTTTTTGTGAATTTTTAAAGTATATTTTTTATTGTTTTTATTTGGTTTATGTGTTTTGTCAAAAAAAATTACAAGTCGCATGAGAGCCAGTTATCAATTTCAATTCTCTTGGAAAATGAAGATAGTAATTTTTTTTTAATTAATTTCAAACTTACATTTTCCTTAATATATATATATATATATATATATAACTTGATTTTTTTTTTTTTTAAATCAAAACATGATTTTTTTATTGAAAATATTTGTGATGTTAATGAAAAAAATGCAAGAAAATAAATAAAATTCTAAAAGATCTTAAAGTCTAACAACTTAAAAAAAATGCAATCAAGCTTGATTTTATTTCCTAATTTATCTACTTGAAAGAAATTCTTTTTTTAATTTTTAAGTATATGAATGTTTCCAATGGAGCCATTTATGGATTAGACTTTCTAGAACGTTCATATCCAAATTTGCAAAATGTACCTGATTGTGCATGAGGACATGAAAAATCATTTTAACCTTTAGATTTGCCGCAAAGATCTCTTGAAAAATGGATGAATGTCGTGGCACAATCGTGTTTCGATACCATTCCTCAATGTAGTCTTTGTGCTCCAAAGAATGTTTGATCTGCATTCTAGATCCTTTGTCCATAAATGGTTAGTATCGATTTTTTTATACAATTTTTTTTTATAAAAATGATATGCAGCTAAATGATTTATGCATCTACATGCTTTAATCATGCATCTAGAAAAAAACTAAAAATGAACTCTACACTAAAATCTAGTTCCTATGCACACTTCCCTGGCAACGACACCAAAATGTTGAGGCAAATTAATTACCTATCATTTAATTGTCAACCCGGGGGTTTCATAAAACTTGCAAAGCGTGCGTGCACTATATATGCTAGAAATTAACTTTCAATTTAGATTAATCTAACTACAAAACCTAATAACAACAAACCAAATTCACCTATTCTAATTCAACAATCAACTCAAAAGAAATTATAGTACAACTATAGTACAGCGCACGGAAATGAAATTACATGAAATGAAAGCAAAAACAATCATTCTTAACCTCTCACACAGGAAAAGATATGAAAGCAAATAAAAACAATTGCTCTTAACTTCTAGGTAGAAAGCAAATAAAAACAATCGCTCTTAACCTCTAGGTATAAAGAAGATAAAAACAATTATTCTTAACCTCTCACATAGGAAAAAATATGAAAGAAACAAAAACAATTGCTCTTAACTTCTAGGTAGAAAGCAAATAAAGACAATCATTCTTAACCTCTCACATGGGAAAAGATATGAAATAAATAAATCTTAATCTATGAAAGCAATAAATCTAAAAAAAACAATAAATCTCACACATTGTAGGTGGCCAATCCAAAAGCAAGAGAGATGGAAATTTGAGAGGCTCCAAATGCAAGCATAATCAAATCAAAGTGAACATCATTCATGAGCATGGTGCCAAATCCAAATTCTATATTCAAAACATAAGCATTTCCCCAACTTTACACATGCCTTTGAAAGGAGGAAGCTCTCCCATTTATACGAAAACATAAGAAACTACCTCATTAATGGAGGTCCATTATTCTCTCCCTAGGTCCCTAGAAAATATCATAGAGTTACAACTCAAATAGGTAATGATGAGACACACATCCTCTTTGAACTTTATCCAAATCTTCTTCCATATCTTCAAGGAAATTCGAATTTGAGCATTGGAGGCCACATAAGGGTGCATTGGAAGCTTCCAAATGACCTACACATGTCATGAAACTCAAGCCACTTTTAAGTATTAGCAAGTATATGTCATTTTTCTAAGTTTTAACCATTTAATTCACTTATAATACTAGAAATCATTAGCTTTTGGAAAACACAAAGGCAACCCCATGTAATCATGAAAATGGAGGCTAATGAAAGATTATATGGTCATGGAGTTGCGATATGTGAGTGAAACGGTGTCGATAAAGGTGAAAGTGGATGATATTTTGAAGACAGTTTGGAGACTCTAATCGAGGCCATCATGCTGGCCGAGGAGGCTTCTAAGGATGAGGACGAGGATGAGGAGGAGGCGCTGGTCGAGGACGTGGCCATATTATCTATTATAATTGTGGATAGGTATGACACTTCACAAGAGACTATTAGAACCCTACTACAACCTACAACTACTACAAATCTTTTGATCACGTGATAGAAGAATGTCTTGTCCTTATCATGAAGATGCAAGAGAAAAGGAACCAGCAGCTCGCAACAAATATTCAAATGATGACCACTGAGCCAAGGGAGGATGAATTGCGCATCAACATCATAACTAGGAGTGGAGCTGCGACGGGAGACAAGAAAGGTAAGTAGAAATTAGAGGAGACATGTGTAAGAAAGACTGCAGAAAAGGCCCCTAGGTTCAATATCCAAAAGGAAAAAGAAATGTTCATGGGTGCAAAGAAAATCTTCATGGATGTTGGGACTTTAACATCTAGTGTGCAACCGAAGTTAATGCCAAAGAAGGATTGCGACAAAGTGTCTACTCCGACACAAGAATTAGATCCAAGTATTTTGAAGTTATTTTCACTGACTTGCATGAAGTTGTTAAGGAATAAGAGGGTTGTCAAAGGACTCTAGGAGTTGATAGACTCCTGCGCTGATAAAGAGACACCGTGAAGTGATTTGCGCGCATTGAACAATTTACATGGACACAAGAAGAGAACGGGGAAGGAAATGGCATTAACTGCATAGATCGGGGAATATGATATGGATCAGGTAATCCTGGATTTAGGATATGATGCCAACGTGTTACCTAAGAAAACTTGGGATTCAATGGGAAGACTGAAGTTGCAATGGTCGCCAATACATATGAGGATGGCTAACCAACAGAAGTTCGTCCCTATGGGAAGGTTACCTGGCATCATAGTAGACAACAAAGGAGTCTGAACGTTGCAGACTTTGAAGTGGTTGAAATTGTAGATGTTAGAAACCCTTATTCAGTGTTGCTTGGATTGGATTGGGCTTTCGATAATTTGGCGATAATCAATTGAATAAGAGACAAATGGTGTTCGAAAAAGATGATATGAGGGTCATTGCCCCTATAGACCCCTCAAAAGGAGTGCCCTATATAGAGCCTGTCCGCGATGAATATTGTGACGCATATGTTGACAACATTTATCAGATAACAGCTAAGGAGGAAGATTGGATTAATCCCACTGCAGATGGAAAATTAGGCTAGGAGCAGGACAATTATTATACTTCAGACTCCGAGGAAGAATTGGAGAATTGGCATAACAGGTTATATGAAGTCTCTACCACAAAATCACTTCATTGCATAACTTTTGAGATATGTAATCTACCTTATTATGACGGGATCAGAGAAGTAAGTCTGTTTCTTGAAGAATATGAAAGAGAAATACCAGAAGAACAGAGGATGCCAGCTTTGGATGTAGGCCTGAAGGCTACATCTGCTAGATGGTGGGGTACTCATAAAAGAAATATAGCATATTGGAAGCAGTGTCAAAGATTAATGTGGATTAGGTTTAGCTCAATCGACACAGAAATAGAAGTAAAATATGATGGTAAGGTTGACCCTCGAGAGCATATTCATCGCTGCACTTCGGTTTGGAAAGAAATTCCAGAACAAGAGTGGGTACATGGGTTTATCCACACACTAGAAATCATTCCTATGAATTGGTATCTTAAAAAATAACTGCGACATGGAATTGCAAACTAGATAGATCTAGTTGAAGGGTTCATGCTAACATTTAGTTTTGAAGATGATTGTTCATGTATAGACTTGGCTCTTTAGGTAATTAGAGAAAAGGTTTTTGAGAATGAAGCTCCATTAACTTTGCAACATGATTGGGCTACATAGTTACAAAACACATTGGAATGTTATAATATCACTATTGAAGAAGATGAAGATCCGTGCAATATTGATATACCAGAATTGGAAGGACACCACGAAGTTGTTGGACAAGACCTAGAAATACCGAATATAACACAACTAGTAAAAACACAGAAAATGAATATTGGGACAAAGGAAGATCTGATGTTCACGACAATTAGAGACTATTGGGACGCAAATACAGTTAGTAAAATCACAGAGCTGCTACATGAATATCAGGAGCTATTCTCTACGAAGTTTTCAAAAAATGAAGGGCATATTAGGGGACCTAGGAGTTATGATGATCCCTATGAAACCTGACACGAAGCTGGTGAAGCAAAGACCCTATAGGTTGAATCTGAAATACAAGGAAAAGGTGAAGGAAGAATTAGATAAAATGCTAGTAGCAGGGATCATTGAACCTATCGAAGAGTCTGGACGGGTAAGTACCATGATAGTTCAGGAAAAGAAGACTAAAGGAGAGATCAGAATTTGTTTTGACTTGAAAAAACTAAATGAGGTATGTGTGCATGACCCTTTCTCTACACCATTTACAGACGAAGTATTGGACAATGTAGGAGGTCACAAGTCCTATTATTTCACAGATGACTTTTCTGGTTACCATCAGATCAGAATTGCACCATAAGATAGACATAAGACAACTTTTGCAATAGAGTGGGGCTCATTCCAGGACATGATGATGCCTTTTGGCTTGAAGAATGTGGCAACCATATTTTCTAGAGTTGTAGTCGCAACATTTAAGGAGCATATACACAAATTCTTGGAAGTTTACTTCGATGATTGGACAATCTTTGGGCTATTAAAGAAGCATATTACAAGCTTAAGTCTATGCTAGATACATGTAGGCAGCATCAAATTTCACTTAACTTGAAAAAGTGAATATTTTGTGTGCCTTGTGGCATACTATCAGGGAACATTGTGTGAAAACATGGATTGTTGGTGGATTTTGCGAAGATAGCAATCATTGAAAATTTGCCAGCACTAAAAACAGTGAGACAATTGTGCACGACGCTTGGACACACTGGCTATTACAGAAAATTTATAAAGGGGTATGCACAGATAATTGTGCCAATGGAGAAGTTATTTAAGAAAGATGCCACTTCTAAATGGGACGAAGAATTTCAAAAGAATTTGGATATACTGAAGGAGAATATGGTAACTGCATCGATCTTAGTTTTTCCAGAATGGAAGAAGGAATTTCATGTACATGTCGATGCATCTTGCATAGCGCTGGGTATAGTGATGGCACAACCAGGAGCAAGCAAAATTAATCACCCCATAGCTTTTGTAAGAAGAAAATTGTCCAAGGTATAAAATAACTATACTACAACAAAAAGAGATGGGTTAGCTATGGTTTATGCGTTACAGAAGTTCGGGCACTACTTTTTCGGAGCACATTTCAAGATGTTCACTAATCACTCTACGCTAAAATATTTGGTGAATAAGCCAATTTTAGGAGAAAAAATTTGTCGATGGTTGTTGTTGTTCCAGGAGTATGATTTTGAAGTTGTAGTCAATCCGGGAAGATTGAATGCTAGGCTTGATCATCTGTCGAGATTGGAGACAAGAGAAGAACTGTATCAAAGATAACCTGCCTGACACATAATTGTTCGGAATCAGGGTCACAGATGATCACTTCACGGATATTATTTAGTTTTTGGCCACAGCAATGGCGCTCATGAAGTATACTACGAAACATAAGTATTTGGTGATAAAAGCAACTGATTTCACATTGATTGTAGGGCACTTGTACAAAATGGTACCAGATGAAATATTGCACAGATACATCCCTGAACATGAAAGACAGAGTATTCTAGCAAAAGCTCATGGAGGAGTCGCAGGTGGATATTATGTAGGAAAGGTCGTTGCATGGAAAATCTTGAGAGTTAAGTTACGGTGGCCCACAGTACATAAGGATTAAAAATAATTTTTTCGAGCATGTGATATATGTCAAAGAATAAGAAGTCCATCTAGAAGAGACGAAATGCCATGAAATCCATAGGTTACGTTGCAAGCATTTGACAAATGGGCTATTGACTTTGTTGGACCTATTAACCCACTAGGAAAGAATACCGTTGCAAGATACATAATCACTACAACTGATTATTTGACGAGGTGGGCCGAGGCACAACCAGTGAAGGATTGCAGCACAGATATCACCACAAAGTTCATTTTTGAATACATCTGTCCATATTTGGGTGTCCACAGATATTAATGAGTGACTAAGGATCACATTTCTTGAATCATACTATTGAGGCACTGACTGAAGAGTTTCAAGTAAACCATCAGAAAAGTACCCCATATCACCCTCAAGCGAATGGGACATTTGAAGCTTTCAACAAAATTCTGGAGAATGCACTCACAAAGGTGTGCAATGTGAACAAGAATGACTGGGATCTAAGGATTCCAACGATGTTGTGGGCATATAGGACAACATGCAAGAAATTGACAAGCCAGATACCTTTTGGGTTGGTATATGGACAAGAAGCAATCATTCCTATGGAATACATTGTGCCCAGCTTAAGAATTGCAACCTTCACAGACATGGTAGATTATGATATAATGGAGGAGAGGATGGTGCAATTGCTTGCTTTGGAAGAGGACATGTTTATAGCAGTTTTTCATCAACAAGTACAAAAAGCAAGGGAGAAAGCCTGGCATGACAGACACATCAAGCAAAAGACATTCCGGGAAGGAGATATTTTACTCTTATATGATAGCAAATTCGTGAAGTTCCCAGGAAAATTTAAGACACATTGGCTAGGACCGTATATCATCAACATGTCTCTGATGACGGCACATTTCAGCGCGTGAAGTTAAATGATCAGATGATTCCAGGACGAGTGAATGGTAGTAGATTAAAGGTATAAAGGGACGAATATATCCCTGAAGCTTCACTCTAAAAGACGAAAGGAGGAGTCTTAGTGACACCTACAGTTGAAAGTGGGTGCTAGACTATAAACTACTTTACAGAAGACGATTTTACAGAAGAAGGATTACTACGCAATATTCAGAAGTATGTCGAAGTTCGGAAGAATCGCGATGGAGGGTAGATTACTGTGTGATTGTTGAAGATAACTGGAAAAATATGATCGTTGGAAGGAAAAATCTACCATTAAAGGAAAGTTATCGTTTAAATGCGTGAGAGAAACGCATTTATGAAGCACAACTAGCCCATACATGCATTAAATGAGAAAAATCTAAGCTAATCATGAGGTTCAAAATTCAAATTCGCTATAAAGGCCATGTCCGATGCCACATTTTACACTTTTCTATTTGGAGAATTCAGTTTTGGAATTTGCAACTAAGTGTGAGAGAAGTGAGTTGTTGTATTTCTGAGAGAAGATTTGAGAAAATTTCTAGAGCATTTGCAAAGAAAGGGCTAGCATGAGACATGGAAGCCTAGGTTGGTCAATCCAGAGTAGCGAATGTACCCATGTCCCCAAGGCGCGCGAGGTCACCGCGGAAACAAGTAGTTACAGGGGAACAACCTAAGAAAAGACCTGCAAAGAAGCCCGTTGAAGCCTATGGAGTAGAGCTACAAACATACCCAAGGAATAAGACAACAAAGGAGCAACAGATAAAGTCTAAGCAACATAAGAAACTTAAGGAGAAGGCGAAGAATCAAGTACAGCAGGAAGGACCAAAGGAAATCCATGACAACGAGGAGGAAGCTGAGATGCCCCAGATAAAGACAGAGGGCGAAGAAATTCCCTCTGTACTGCCACCGTATTTGCCATCGAGAAAACCGAGCACCAAGCCGGTCAAAGATCCAAAGGACGCGAAGTTCGGCATGCTCACGCCTTTACTACTGGAGAAACTTCCTTTTGAAGGTGAAGTGTTGGGGAAAATCCCACAAATGAAAATGGAGGATTGGGACTTTAATGATAGAAGTAAATAACGACAGTTCGAACCGAGCAAGTACCCACACCAAATCTATTATCTAGAAAGCAGAGTTATGAGTTTGGAGCCACATTGTTGGGCTAAAGGATTGCAGAGATCAGGCTTTTTAAACATGTTATATGTGCCACACTTCGGTAGAAGCACATCTAACATAGCCTGTGTGCGACAATTACTAGCATTAGTGCATGAAGGATGCCTATGGATGGGGACAAGGATCCCAATCAATGAAATTTTGATAAGGAGGATTACTGGGCTACCTCGCTAAGGAAAGGACCTTGCTGAATAATTCATTGGTAAGAACCAAGACAAGGAAATGGCATAGACCATGAAGGAGAAGTTCGGGATTATCAAGAAGTCACGCGGTTATGATATCAACTCTATCAGCAACCAAGGAGTGCACTTCTCCGCACACATTTTAGCAGGGAAAATAATGAGGAAATGCAAAGTGAACGAAGTCCCCGCAGCTGTGGTTTCTTTGGCTTTGCAGTGCAGTGCTAGGGTTCAGTTCAACTAGGCAACATATTTATGCAAGGAGTTTTTGGAGGATTGTTAGGAAGCACGGGAGAAAGGGAAAACATTTCATTATGGATGGTTGATCTTGATCATCGCGCTGATAGCATGGAAGGATTTGGAGGACTCACAATTTCCTCCCATTGAAACAAATGTATGTGAAGCCGCGCAGTATGCCTCACTGTGGAATACTAAGGAGTCGTTGCGTGCGCAAGAGAACAAAATTTTCTTTGTGTTATTGAGCATGGATTTGCACATGGTGGTGAGCCAGTATCCCAGGTTATCACCTAGTTTGTATGAGCAGTACCACAACATCGCAACATTCAAGATTGATTTTCACAAAGTCTACATCAAGGAACGAAAGGATCCAACAGAGAAATGTCACCCTCTTCCATACTTGGTCACTGAAGATGACTTGCTCATAATAACACAACAATGGTAAATTGAACGAATGACCCCAACTAGAGATGACACTGAAGCAGCAGGGGCACCACGCAACACGTGGGTCCAAGTGGGATAGAAAAAGGAAAAGAAGTAGAGGAACCAAAGCCAGAGACAGAGCCAGAGATAGAACAAGATATTCGGGACCCTCTCAGCGACATAGATCCAACAAAAGAATCACCATTCATCATCAAAAAGAGGGTACCTACAGTAACTACGCCGAGGCCAAGGATGAAACAAAAGGCGAGAAAATATAAAGGTGTGATACCGCTTGTCCTCACTGATGGGGACATCGACAAAATTGGCAAAAAGATCCAGGAAGTAACAACAAAGACCTAGATCAAGGTCGATGATCGCTACAAAACAATCTTAACATATGTGCAGCAAGGCATCGCGATGTTAAAGGTATTGGCGCAAACAACCAGACAACTGACACAGATAGGTCAGCTACTGTAGTTAGAGCGACAAATAGAAACAACGTTCAAAGTAAGGATTTTGCAGGTACTGGCTGGAGCGTTGTAGTTTGAATCACCAGAGGATAGAGAAAGAGAAAAAACTTGGGACAACGTGAACATGAACATTTCCGTGTTGTTGATTCAGGGAGCAGCATGCTAGCAACAACAGCAGCTACAAAAAGTCATTTCAAATACTTGTAGCACAGTTCTGGACGTAAAGGTATGTGAAGAGGAGTAACCAGTAGAGAAGGTCGCGAAGATTTCCCTCACGATAAGAGACTCAAAGAATAAGCTCACAGAGATGAAGTTTGAGTATGAAGTAAAGATTACTGAGCTGCAAATGAGGTTGTAGCCAATCATGCCACCAAAAGTACGTGAGCAAAGGGAAAAGGATTTGAAATCTGCACTGAAAGGCATCTCTGACACAATGGCAGACTGTGCCAAACTACTAGATGAAACCATGCAGATTTGGACCTCACTGCAGGAGGATCCAAACATTCATAGGATTGACGAGGAGCTCTAGACAAAGCAAAAGCAATTGGACAAAATCCGGGCAACCGTGAAGACCTTACCGGTCTCACAGAGGAATGCAAGGATCACTAGAGGGAAGACTCTTCAAAATAATACTGAAGGCCTATGGCGAAAGGAGAAGATTTTGACAGAAAGGACTCAATTGTGGCAAGATGAGGCCTTCTAGTGTTCACAGGCAATCGATAGTAAGCTCATAGAGCTACAACGGAGGGAGAAAGTAGTGCTGCAAATGATTGTCAAACCAACCACAGAGGCATTGTTGGAAGAAGTGCGCTGAGAGGAGAAGCAGGTAGCAGAAATACTTCAGCAGTATAATGTCGCCTACATGAGCATCGCAACAAATATTCGAATCAAAACAACTAGGTGATTCAGGATGAATCATATGTGAGTGTTGGGGGCTTGTTGGGTGCGGCCCAAATTGGTCTAGTTTTGGTCAAAACCCCCACATTTTGAGGAGCAGAGTGCGTGGAGTCTGCAATGTCTAAGGGCTTTGAGATGGGTCAAAGCCCCTCATTTTGTAACGGGTTTTAGGGTTTTATTTCCTTGTTTTGTTGACTCCATTGTATGTGGACCATGGTTTTTGTAGCAATGTAATGTATTTAAAGACATGTAATGCTTTGACAAGGAGAGAGATGTAGATGAATTGATCATAATTTTTGTCTTTAGTCTATGTTTTGGGCCTTAAAGGGAAGGATCTACACTTGAGTGCGCGGAGGCCTTAGAAGAGTCTGCAGCTGAGTGCACATACCACTTGCAGCTGGGTGTGCAGATCGAGAAGTTGTATGTACTGAAAGATCTATCTTAATAAAGAAGAAGAAGGTTTGGCTAAGTCTTGTGTATCTGTATTTCTAATCTGTGTTCATATGTATCTGTATTCCTAATCTGTGTTTATGTAAAAATTGCAAATTTGTGAAGTCTTTTTATATATATGAAGTTGTAGATAAGTATAATACATAAGAGAATACACAAATGCCACAACGCAGTATCCCTCTAGTTGCAGAAACCTGGTTCTACAACCTCTCATAACCGCTTCGGGTGAGACTGCGATCTGCTTGTAGGTCGTTGCCGAAAGGGCCAGTCGTTGAGGGTTTTGTTGGTGCACAATACACTTTGAACCTGGGTCCAAGCTCCTTAAGCCAATAACAATGTTTGAAAATTATGTGGGACCCATTCCATTTGGAGGAATTAATGAAGGTTTATGTAACCTCTGTGTTTAGGACTGGTGATGTCACCCCATATTCCGGTCCTTGGAGATTTTAGATGAAGGGCCTAGTAGAAATTGCCAAGATTTATTACCCGAGGTGACTTGGTGCATGTGGTCATCAATGGGGACAAGCGCTACATAGCGTAAATGCCTTTGTTCATAAGTTTAGGGGGGTGGCTAAGACTTATCACAAGTGCATACTTCCACATAGCCTGGAGGGAATGTCCCTGGTAGTTTCGACAGGGAGTAGTGTGGGAACTCGTCGAGGTTCTATGTAGCAAGGTGATGCAACCATAGAGGACCCACACTTGCTTATCTAGTAAACTCATGTGTGTGCTTGTTCATTGTTTGGGTGGGTCCTACCTATGAACAAGCCGATAACTTGGGAAAGTCTGCCACGTGGGTGGTGTCAAGGCCATAGAAGGCCTTGCACTTATGTGTTATATATTTTTGTATGTGTATATTACATCCATTGTATGTTGGACCTCATAAAGGGGTCTAATGAGTATGAATAGGTCAGTAATGGCCATGTGGCTTGTGACTTGGAAAGCCACACGGTAGGGAAAATAATGTGGCACTATCTAATTGGCCAAGACTTTAATCAACCATATCTTTTGATCTGAAAGTCTGATTGGAACAAACTTTATATAGTTGGAAAGGTCTCAATGAGAAAAACACACCAATGTTATCCTTTTTATGTTCTAAGATAGTTGTGAAAGAGTGGAAAATTTAGACCCCATTTCCATAACAGGACTTTAGAGGTTGGGTCAACTTAGTAACAACCTCCTCTTAGCTTTAGTAGGGGGTAAGTTACAATATCTATATTAAGGCATTAGGTAAAGGATCATCATATATCAATTCAATTAAATGTTTGACCTGTTAGTATCGAGGCATCCCCATAGATGAAGCGAAGATACCACTATATGCCTCTACAGTCCTGTCTACTTACTAAGCAAAGATATTACTATATGCCTTTGCAATCTTGTCCACTTGCTTCTATTATGTTGAGAGGCCCCATGTCGAGGTTGTGGTGGTCATAATGAGCTTTCATTCAAATTCTAATTGAACCAAGAAGAGGACACATGGATTCCACAATGAAGTATTCCTCTAGTTGCAGAAACCTGGTTCTACAACCTCCCATAACCGCTTCGGGTGAGACTGCGATCTGCTTGCAGGTCGTTGCCAAAAGGGCCAGTGGTTGGGGGTTTTGTTGGTGTGCAGTACACTTTGAACCTTGGTCCAATCCCCTTAAGCCAACAACAAGGTTTGAAATTTTGTGGGATCCAGTCCATTTGGAGGAAGTGATGAAGGATGATGTAACCCCGATGTTTAGGATCGATGATGTCACCCCAGATTCTGGTCCTTGGAGATTTGGACGAAGGGCCTAGTAGAAACTACCAATATTTATTCCCCAGGTGACTTGATGCATGGGGTCATTAGTGGGGACAAGCGCTAATTGGCGTAAATTCCTTTATGCATAAGTCAAGGGGGGTGGTTGAGACTTATCACAAGTGCATACTGCCACATAGCCTGGAGGGAATGTCCCCAGTAGTTTCGACAAGGAGTAGTGTGAGAACTCGTCAGAGTTCTATGTAGGAGGGTGATGTGGCCATAGAGGACCCACACTTGCTTATCTCGTAAACTCATATGTGTGTTCGTTCATTGTTTGGATGGGTCCTACCTATGAACAAGCCAACAACTTGGGAAAGTTTGTCACGTGGGTGGTGTCGTGGCCATAGAAGGGCTTGCACCTTTGTGTTATATATTTTTGTATGTGTCTATTACATCCATTGTATATTGGACCTTGTAAAGGGGTCTAATGAGTATGAATAGGTTGGCAGTGGCCACGTGGCTTGTGACTTGGAAAGCCACATGGCATGGCTAATAATGTGGAACTATCTAATTGGCCATATATTTTGATCTAAAAGTTAGATTGGAGAAAAATTTATATTGTTGGAAAGGTCTCAACGAGAAAAACACACCAATGTTATCCTTTTTATGTTTTTAGATAGTTGTGAAAGAGTGAAAAATTTATACCCCATTTCCATAACAAGACTTTAGAGGTTGGGTCAACTTAGTAACAATCTCCTTTTAGCCTTAGTAGGGGGTATATTACAATCTATATATTAAGGCATTAGGTAAAGGATCATCATATATCAAGTGAATTAAATGTTTGACCTATTAGTCTCAAGTCATCCCCATAGATGAAGCGAATACACCACTATATGCCTCTACCATCCTATCTACTTTCTAAGAAAAGATATTACTATATGCCTTTGCAATGTTGTTCACTTGCTTCTATTATGTTGAGAGGCCCCATGTCAAGGTTGTGGTGGTCATAGTGAGCTTTCATTCAACTTCTAACTGAACCAAGAAGAGGACAATCTTTACAACATGAGAGACTAGCTTTTGGCACTATTTTGTTACGATTAATGAAATTGCAGTAGTTATAAAAACCTCAGGTACCTTGTAGAGTTAACCTTCTAGAGTAATAATGACACTATGGCGCATGAAGTTTCCACCTATAAGGTTTTCGTAATTTAATAATACTAACTTTGAGTGTGACAACATCACACAATATCTCATCTTTGAAGGGATTGATGTCATAGGATAAGAACCATTATTGGTTGACTCATATATCTCATCCCCAACTCAACCAATTGATGTTGCTTCAATCTCTTGGTGGCCTCAGTTGAGATCATGTTCTTTTTTCTCCCACTATCAACAATGAAATGTAGTGGGGTCCCCTTCACTACATATGTGAATGGAAAAGATGATCTCTTCCTCATGCTCCTCTGACTCTTTTGGTTGGATATTCACAGTCACGATGGTAACATTGAGTTCTTTAATGTTGAACCACATTCCTTTATACTGCTATTACTCAAAATATGAACTAGAGTCTATTTCTTTCCATTTAAGCTTAGTTGTCATTGCTTGTTTCAAGCAACATTTATTAGTGTTATCCTAGGGGATTTTGTGGAACTCACACCACTTTCTAATGTCCTTCTTTGAATTCCCACTACCCTTCTTTACCTGCCATCTGGGATGGTTTTCTTAAGGTTGGATCTCCTTTCTTAGTCCCTTATCTGTGAGTTAGGGCCACCTTTTCTAGGTTTTTGTTGCGCATATTTTCGAACGTAAACTCCAAGTTATTCCTCTTTTTAAATTTATACTCAATTTTGAAAACATATCTAAGTAACTCTCAGTGAGGAGATGTCCAAGAAATCCATCTCCATTTGAATGTACATATGTATTCCAATATAATACTTTAGAACTACGTATCACTTAGAGTCTCTTATCCCCAACTTTGAGTGCAAGGTATGGAAGTTATTTTACACTCTAGCAGCATCTGGTCCATTGAGACATTGTCATTCATGTTAAGCCAAGTTGACTAAGCAAGGAGCCAAAGTATTGAAAAGTTAAGCAAGAAAATCCCTAAGGAAGAGAAGGTCTTCGGGATATTCACAAAATATTGGCTCTGCCATGAACATGTGGAATTAAAGTTAATCATAACTAGAAATAAAAGCAACATTAGCATCTTATCATCAAGCTCGAGCAAAAGGTGTCTTCCATTGGTTGTGCTCCATTCCATTACATCAAGTGGGATTTGTTTCAAAATGAAGTCCAAGGAATAACAATACCAAACTAGTCAGACAAATATAAATTCACTCTATAATGGATGCCCACAGGAAGAAAATATTGTTGTAGTGTTGATTGAAGGGAATGAGTTGCATTTAGTACCAACGTCATTTGGAGATATGCAGAATTAGTTGCGTTATGTTTAGGGTTTTAATATGTATTTTGGACTAGATGGTTATTGTCTTGGAATTTTAAATCTTATATGCTTAGAAATTATATTTTATTTGTTGCTAATGTGATACATTTTGTTGAAGACTGCATTGAAATTCTTAGACTATATGATGTTAAAAGAGGTTGATTCCCAACGAGATTCTGTATTACCAACGGAGATTAAAAAAATATATAAATGTGTTCATACAAGTCGACTATAAATGAACAAGTCGGCCTCAAAGATCCCTCTCAGAAGGTATAAATATGACATCTATTTTGTTCATTTGAGACAAAATTCGAAGAGCAGAGAAGAATAATTCGCAAAGCAGAGAATAATAATCCAAAAAGTAGAGGAAACAAATTTTCAAGGCAAAGGAGATTCAATTTGGTGATCGTGGTTGTATCGTATCATAGATATCTTCGATCAAGATGGTATCAATTGCATATAGAGTTACAACTTTCCTTGTCATACATTATGTCACTTTTATTTGTTGGAAAAATTATATATTCAAGAAGCCACCAAAATAGTCATGCAAAACAATCTGCAAGAAATTTCTTGTGTGGCTCTAAAAGAAAATGTTGTTCGCCAAATAAAATCGAGTGGATCTAAGTCCTTGTGAAAGGCTAGGTGATCTCACTCTACCCTACTATAGAATCATAGTCAATATCATTGTCTACCTAGCAATCTGTGTGGAGACTAAGATCAATTAATCAAATAAAATAACTCAATGAAGAAAATAGAATAGAAGAGCTCGAAGACAACACAGAAAAATAAAAGTGAGATCTAAGGCTAAGTGTGACTAACCATAGAAGTCACTGAGGCAAAGCATGTGAAATTTCTGAGGTAGACCATCTGAGATCTCTGCGACATAAGTGTATTTCCTTTGTTGGCTGAAACTTTTGATAATCTTGAAATATACTTTTACATGTAGACCCTTTGATGGTGTGAAAGCAGACCTATAACCCCTGAAGTTGAACTTAGGATATGATTTGTAGAAAATCTTGGAGATTTTGGAGCAGAATTTGGAGACCTCCTGAAAAAACCTTGGAGCTTGTTTGAAATAGATTTGAAGCTAATATTGGAGACCCCTGGAGCAGACATGAAGACAACTATTGAAACAAATTTTGGAGATCCCCACAACATACTTGAAAACACTTGTTGAAACATATTTTGAATATCTTTTTGGAGCAACCATTAGAGACATTGTTTGGAAATATTTTGATAAAATTTCAAAAGATTAGCCTGAGAGAATTGGTTCCCTCATTGAGACTAGGTGGGTGCCTAGATTTGTAGTTGAGGATTGGAGTCCTCATTCAATGTTGGAGCCTTGAAAAATTATAGATTTTGTTGTACAAGTTGGAGCCTGAATTTTTGTAAAAGAGGATTGGAGTCTTGACTATCTTTATTAATAAAATTATCTTTTTCTTTACTTTTTGTGTTCTAGTTTTAAAATTCTTAATTGAAATAAATAACAATTGAAAGAAATACTAAATCACCCCCCTCTCGATATTTCCAACAATTGGTATCAAAGTCATTTCCTTCAGTCTCGGCTTAATATCTAGAAGGAAGATCCCCTAGAACAAATGGAAAGATCAAGAAGGAAAGCCTCCAAACTCTCTAAAGATATCTCCTCCTCAATCACGAAATGGGAAGTCAACCAGGTTGACAAATCTCCCTTATTTGATGAAACAAACTATGTATTATGGAACTCAAGAATGTGATTCTTTTTTATAGCTCTTGGATGCGAAGTATGGGAATCAATTGTTTACTGGAAGCATAACTATAGAGGAGTCAAAATAATAAAACACAAAAGCGATGAAAGAAATTTTGATTAATCTATCTAATTCTGTAAAAATCAAGGTAGGTCAATGTTCTTCAGCTAAAAGTCTTTGGGAAAAACTACCAAAACTTTATGGAGAATCTATATTTGTGTCTATTGAACCAGAACTAGAGAATATGGAACAAGAGCACAAGGATGATCAAGAATCAAAGGAAATAGATGAAGGCACCAAAACCATGAAAAGCTATGAGGATAAAGAAGGCTATGAAGTAGAGGCTGGAGTAGATCCTGAAGCGGAGCTTGTAGTTGCTCTAGAAGAAATAAATAAATTGAGAAAAAAAAATGAAGAACTTAAGAAGCAGATGCAAATTGTTGAAGAAAAGAATCATGAATTTGAGGTTGAAGTTGTCATTTGAAGGTTCCATTTAGAGGAAAGATATGAGGATTTTAGAAAACTTGAGACAAAATTTGGTCAACAAGAAAGGATACATGAAGAAGTAGTTATCTCACTAACATATCAACTAGAAGAAGCAAAGAAAATGAAATAAGTAGTAGATATTCAATTGACGAAGAATAAATTATCTCATTGAAAAATGAAGTTGACAAACTATGCAGGAGTCTGAAGAGTTCTCAATCATTGGATGAAATCCTCAACCATTAAAAATCACCATTTGATAAAAGGGGACTTGATTATACTGGTGAATCTCCAAAGACTAAAGAAAAACCTAAAAGCGACAAAATCATTATCCAAAGGTCAAATCACAATGAAATATTGAAGAATGTTGCAAGTGCCTCCCTTCCTAAAAGTTATTTTGATGAATTCAAGGAATATCCTTTTATGCAAGTATTAATGAGGATCAACCAAGGATTTAACCTCCTCCAAGGCAAAGCAATTTTAGAATATCATCAACAAAGGTCTTCTCATCTAGGTATTAAACCTTATTCTCTGGTTATTGTTATTCTTGCACTAATTCCGTTCATAAAGCTAGAGATTGTAGAGCAAACTGTGTAGGAATTTACAGGGTAAGTTCCTCAGAAAGGACACCGCTCACAACCAGATCACAGATCAATACACCAGTATTTTTGACGTGGTTAAAACCCTCAAAGAGGGAAACAGTCCACGGCCTGCGCCAACGTGGCTACTACAGGCAATTTATTAATCAAAGAATGAAAATTTACATAAGCTTCTCTCATGCACGGATTACCCGAACAATGACCCTCCATGCGCTTTAAATAGAACTCATGGACCAATCGGGTGTCAAGCCACGGATCAAGTGTCGGTAATACCGAGGAGAGAGTGAACCGTCGGATCACTACATATCGTGACCGTCGGATTGTAAGTTACAAAATGTACAACGGTAAAGAAACACACTTTACCTAACTCTATGCCTAACTCTATACTAGACCAAGTTGAACTTAACTATTTCCTATGTGTCGGAATATCCTAACATCCCCCCTTAAGAACAACTTGGGATAGGATTGAAGGATTTACAAATATGACACAATAGGAGAAGGAAGGAGGCACTAGAGCCTATCCCCCCTTAGTGACAACTTCCTGAACTCCAAGCATATATCGAAGTTTAGTGAACTTCGCCTCTGTGAGAGCCTTTGTGAAGATGTCTGCAACCTGATCAAGAACATGGTCATGAATGAGCTTTTTGATGAAGTGCATGTGTAGTTCAATGTGTTTGCTGCGCTGATGCTGGACTGGATCTTTGCATAGCTGAATGGCACTTTGATTATCACAGCAAAGTGTAGTTGGATGCTGCTGCTCAAAGCCAAACTCTGATAGGATCTGACGAAGCCACAAGGCTTCCTTACTAGCTTCCATGGCACCACGATACTCTGCTTCTGCTGACGAAAGAGAAATGGCAGCTTGTTTCTTACAAGCCCATGTAATAGGTCCTGAACCAAGAGTGAAGACATAACCGGCAGTAGACTTCCGATCATCAGGGTCACCAGCCCAATCAGAATCAGTGAAACCAACTAATAGAGGAGCTGCTTTGGCACTGTAATGAATCCTAAACTGTATTGTACCTCGAACATAACGAAGTATTCTTTTAGCTGCTTTCCAATGACTTTCACGGGGATTTTGCATAAAACGAGCAACAAGGCCAACAGCAAAGGAAAGGTCAGGACGAGTATGGGTTAAATACAAGAGTTTTCCTACAAGTTGACGGTATAAGGTAGCATCAACTTCAGGAGAAGTACAAGAGACTGAAAGTTTGACTCCAGACTGAAAGGGAGAAGGGGTTGGCTTACAGTCTTCCATGTGAAAAGGACGAAGAATATCACAAGCATACTTGGACTGGGAAAGGGAAATACCCTCCTTGGATTGCAAGACTTGAAGACCGAGAAAATAATGTAAGTGTCATAAGTCTGTCATTTAAAATTTCTTTTTAAGGCTGGACTTCACATGGTTTATAAGGTTGGGATCACTACCAGTAAGAATAAGATCATCACATAAAGAACAAGGATGATAAGAGAGTTGCCCACTTTCTTGGTGTAGACAGTATTGTCAGAATAACACCTAGAAAAGCCAGATTCTAAAAGAAAGCTATCCATTTTGGCATACCAAGCCCGAGGAGCTTGCTTGAGACCATAAAGAGATTTCTTAAGTTGACATACAAGGCTGGAGTCTGTTTGGATGAAGCCAATGGGTTGTTCCATATAGATTTCTTCATGCAAGTCCCCATGCAAGAAGGCAGATTTAACATCCATCTGATGGACTTCCCATTTTAAAGAGGCAGCAAGGGAAAGAACAAGGCGGATAGAGTTCATTTTGGCAACAGGGGAGAAGGTTTCAGTGTAGTCAATGCCTTCAACCTGTGAAAAGCCCTTAGCAACAAGACGAGCTTTATGTTTATCAACTTTCCCATCTGGTCCATACTTGGTTCGGTAAACCCATTTACATCTAACAAGTTTCTGTCCCTTTGGTAGAGGAACAAGATCCCATGTATCATTTGCCAACAATGAATGATATTCTTCATTCATAGCTGCTTCCCAATGTGGATGGCCTGAAGCTTCTGCAAAAGTGTCAGGATCATGATTTACTGGAGCTTGAGCCAGTAAAGAAGAGGCTCTTTCAAACTGAGAACGTGTACGTCGCTGATCTGTAGGATCACCGGCAAGATCACCTGCTGCATCCCGAGTAGCACGGACCCATCTTGGAAGTTGAGGATCCTGAGAAGGTGGGGGAGGATTGTCATCCTCACTTTCATCATCTGAAGAAGAAATGTTTTCAAAAGTAGAAGAGATAGGAAGAGGTGGCACATCCGCCGGACTAGGCTCGCAGGCCGATTTATTTTCATCAAATTTTACATCTCTTCTAATGATAACATTTTTGGACTTAAATGGAATAAGTATATAACCTTTTACATCTTCAGAATATCCAACAAAAGTACATTTCTCACTCTTAGGTTCTAAAGCTTTATGCTTTTCATCTGGAATATGGGCCCA
This sequence comes from Pinus tabuliformis, assembly GCA_031772625.1. Lineage (NCBI taxonomy): Eukaryota > Viridiplantae > Streptophyta > Pinopsida > Pinales > Pinaceae > Pinus > Pinus tabuliformis. The sequence goes on from CM062819.1 coordinate 1,458,034,359, forward strand.
TGCTTCACTTCCAAAAACACGAAAGTGACTTACATCTGGTTTAATGGAACTCCAAGCTTCTTCTGGAGTGATATTCTTTAGAACCTTAGTAGGAGTGCGATTTATTATATAATTTGCACAATTAATTGCTTCGGCCCAAAAACTAAGACTGAGTCCTTTAGATTGCAGCATACAATTAGCCATTTCCTTTAAGGTGCGATTTTTCCTTTCAGCTACACCATTTTGTTGTGGAGTGTATGGAACAGTATGTTGCATTTGAATTCCATTTTCGGTGCAAAAGTTGATGAATGTGTTTTTAACATATTCTCCACCATTATCAGTTCTTAGCTTAAGAATTTGATGTCCAGATTGTTTTTCAACAAAGGCTTTGAAGGCCAAAAATGTGTTAAATACTTCGCTCTTGAGTTTTAAGAAGTATACCCAAGTGCGTCTGGAGAAATCATCAATAAAAGTTAAGAAATACTTGCAGCCAGAGAATGAAGCAACAGGAAGTGGACCACATAAATCACTGTGCACAAGCTGTAAAGGGGCTGAGGCGTGCCAAGAGGCACGTTTTTCAAAACTGTCCCGATGATGTTTTCCAAGTACACATCTGGAACAAACACCATCTCTGCAAGATACCATAGGAAGACCTGTCACCATATTTTCTTTATGTAGATGCTGAAGGGAGCGATAGTTTAAGTGACCAAATCGCTCATGCCAAAGTTTGCTCACTTCATCATTATGAGCAACAAATACTGAGGGAAGATTTGATGACCCAAAGTTGTGAAACTTATACAACCTTGTGGAATCATCAGCAATACCAGTAGCTAGAATCTGTTTAGGATCTCTTAGATCCTTGATTACAACATCATGAGGTGAAAATTCAACAATTTTACCTTCACCTGAATGAGTTATCTGATATACAGATAGAAGGTTGCAGGATAAGGTTGGAACACATAGTACATCATTAAACTGACCATTGTCTAGATGAACAGTTCCAGTCCCTACAACATTAAGAGATCTATCATCACCAACATATATATTTTTGGTGTTACAATCATTTAAAGAAGAAAACATGGCTTTATTTTTGGCCATGTGATAAGAGGCTCCAGAATCAATGAGCCACTCATGAGAATGAGAAGAAGAAGATACATTTAATGCATAACCAGACTGACATGATTGACAACGACATGCAGAAAGTGCCATTCCTGAAGATGAAGTTGAAGTTGAAGTTGAAGAATGCTCCACATGGATGTTATGTTTCTTCATTGTGGCTTCCAAGGCTTCCATCTTCTTAAAGCATTTAGATTCTAAGTGACCATCTCGATTACAAAAGTTACAATGTCTATCAGTCTTCTTCCATTTGTTTTTATTGGTCCTATCATTTTGCTGAAATGAACTTTCATTTTGAGGCTGAGTTTGCTTAGGACCCTTGTTTGGTTTAGGACCATTCTTTTTAGGATATGACTTCTTAGGATTCTTTGAATTTGGTTGCTGCTGGGCGGCTAACGCTTTCTTGGAAGAGTTTCCAAGATTAAGAAGACCAAGGTGTAAGAGTTTTTCTTGTTCTCTTATTAAAGAATCACAAAAAGAGCCAAAGGAAGGGGCCTTGTAGTCTTTTCCTTGACAAATGAAAGCTTCCCTTGTAGAATGGAAAGTGGAAACAAATACAGAGTAGGCTGGTCCCAACTTAGTAAGGATGGAATAAATAAGGTTACTATCTTCTTTCTTAACCTTAACACCTTCCAAGAGATATCTAAGGGTCTTGAATTTGGACAAGAAATCTTCAATGCAAGAAAAATTATTAGGATCCAATGTAAGCAACTCATTTTCAAGTTGATGGGCTCTAATTTCATTTTTAATCCCAAAAACTTTAGTGATTTGTTCCAATGCTTCATGAGGAGTCTCAAGTTCTGCAATATGGAATCGAAGATCAGGAGAAATAGACATCCCTATCAAACCACGTGCTTGATCTTGTCTATTTTCCCATTTTGCAGCCTTGTCTTCATCTTTTGGTTTCTTCTCTTGGCCTGTGGCTATTCTGTAGAGACCTTTACTTCTAAGTAAATCTTCCATGTAGGCTATCCATTGGAAGTAGTTAGTGCTGTCAAGAATGACTTGGCATGGACTTTCCATTTTTTTTTTTTTTAAACTGAAGCTGAAGATGCTGAAAGTAAGTGTTCCAATGGATAGATCTCGAAAAATTAGGTTGTTTTAAAAAAAACGGCTCTGAAAAAGGCTTCCGGATGAAGAAGTTATGGCTTTTTGAAAAAAATTTGTTGAAGTTGCCGGCAAAGTGCGCGAATGTGCGGAAATGAAAAAATCCACCCCCACAAAATGGAGACTTGAACCCAAGGCCTCTACTCTCTTAAAATAGCTTTGAACCAATTGATCTATACAAAAAATTTGAGAGAGAGAGAGAGAGAGAGAGGGGGGGGGGGGCCTTGGTTTGCGTGCTTGCCTTGAGAAAGCTCTTTTTCCCTACAAAACACAAAACACAAAACCCAACACGAATATGCAAAGAAAAACGAACCTTACGGCTCGAAGTTAGCTTTACCCAAAAAACTAAATATTTTCAAAAATGAACCTTGCGGCTCAAAGTTAGCTTTAGCCGAAAAACTAAATATTTTTCTCAATGTTTCTGATTTTCCGAGATCACACTAAGGTGCAGGGAAAAGAGCATACGCATGAGAAAAATCCTTCCTTTCTGTTTCTGATTTGCCCAGATCGCACAGAGTCGTAGGGCAAAGAGCATACGCAGAAATGAAAGGTATAGATCCGGTTAAAAAAAAACTAAATAAACCGAAACCGAAATAAGCAGAGAGAAAATAACAGTAAACTGCAAATAAAGACTGTATACTTCCAGATCTTAAAAATGACGCAGCTAGGGCTACTGGAAACCTTTTCGCGTGAAACGAAAGGGGTTCCTCACTGGAACAGATGCTCCGAACACAACAGAGCAGTCCTCTCGGCCCGAAAGCAGTCAGAAACAGCAGATCTAGGAAACGGCAGTCGGATGCAGTTCTACCGGCTTCAGATTTGGATCACCAACGGACGCGGCCCTCAAATAGGTCTGATACCATGTAGGAATTTACAGGGTAAGTTCCTCAGAAAGAGCACCAAAAGGACACCGCTCACAACCAGATCACAGATCAATACACCAGTATTTTTGACGTGGTTAAAACCCTCAAAGAGGGAAACAGTCCACGGCCTGCGCCAACGTGGCTACTACAGGCAATTTATTAATCAAAGAATGAAAATTTACATAAGCTTCTCTCATGCACGGATTACCCGAACAATGACCCTCCATGCGCTTTAAATAGAACTCATGGACCAATCGGGTGTCAAGCCACGGATCAAGTGTCGGTAATACCGAGGAGAGAGTGAACCGTCGGATCACTACATATCGTGACCGTCGGATTGTAAGTTACAAAATGTACAACAGTAAAGAAACACACTTTACCTAACTCTATGCCTAACTCTATACTAGACCAAGTTGAACTTAACTATTTCCTATGTGTCGAAATATCCTAACAAATTGTAGGAATGATTGCAAAAGTTATAATCAAAACCCTAGAAGTAAGATTGTAGGCAGACATGACAAAATCCCTAATGGTTATGGCAACAAAAATTATAGCTCAGTTGCTCCACTATTCAAGATAGAATGCTATTAATGTTGCAATGTTGGACATATAGCATGAGATTGTAGAAGTAGAATGAAGTGGGATCCTAAGCAAATCAAAGATCAAAAGTTATTTGGAAAACCTACAAAGGTTTGGAGAAGAAAAAAAGAGAGCCAAAATAGAAGAACATGCCTTGATCATGCATGATCAATCCATAAATTGTTAAATCATATATTTGATATGAAGCCCTTATCCATTTTAGGGAAAGTCGTCATCAAGTGTTTTTCTATGGTATCTTAATTTGATTCCTCAAGTTGTGCATGGTTCCCATGCTTGTATAACATCACTAGTGTTACTTGTTCCTAGATTAAGATAATTGCATTCCATCTACCTAGAGTCTCTTCCTTGTCTAGGGTGATATTTGAAAAATGAGCATTATTATGCACATCTGTTAGGAATCAATCAATATTGCAGTCCAATTCAAATTTAGTTCTTCAAGTAGAATCTCTCTCTTACATCATTAGGGACATGGAAGAGGGTGCTACACATGAGAATGCAACATAATGCAATGACCATGAGGTTGTAGATGAAATTAACATGATAGAAGGTCACCAAATCAAATAATGTTGTGGCTTGGTGAAATTTAAATAGACATGTTGCCTATAGAGAATGTTGTAGCAAAAATTAAGTGCTTGTAGCTATGATTGATGCCATGAAACCCAATATCGATAAAATTGATAAATATGTGTGAAACAAAACTACAATAACTTTTAATGTAATTGCTTCTACTCTCAGAATTCCAACTCTCTTGCCATTCTTTGAAAGGAGTAGGTCAGAGTAAGAATACTTCCTGAATTCTTTCACAATTTCTAGGTTAGAAGGATGGCTCTATTGAGATAGATAACAAAGCGGGAGTTGATCATTGATGAAATAATTTATGCCCTCCAAGAGCATAACAATGATGATATCATTTTGATTTGGTGTTTTGGTGACAACAAGTTCCAGATATTATTTCTAGAATTGTTGTTATAATGAAGCAATGCTAAGAGGAGCAGCGAATGGGTCACTGGGGTATTGTGCTTTGTGAGTACTTGGGAGAAAAATATCCTAAATCTTTGGGGTCCATTATGGGGAAATTAGAAGTTATATTAAATTTCATTGGTATGACTAAAATGACTCCACTAATTAAAGATTTGTTATCTCACTTAACACTAATTTTAAAAAACAGGCATGAAAAAGTATAAGAAAATTGTATAGGCCTTGTGGGTGTAATTTATGGTCACAGTGTTGAGTTTGATCATGTCTGGATTTACCATTTGATTCGCCTTGATAATCAAAGGGCCATGTAGTTCCATTTTGAGTCATATTGAGAGTTGTCTTTATACCATCAAAATAATTCCCTGAATTTGCCACAAACCCCAACACTGCCCTTGACATATCTTTAGAAAGCTTGATGGAATAAAATTTAACAAGATCAACAATACATAAATCTCTGCTCTCAGCATCCCTTGAATCTCGAAGCCCTTCAATATTTTTTTTATTATGTATATTTGGCATCTTGGCTAATCCATTAAAAAGAAGAGCCACCACTATAAAAAATACCTTTGCCTACGTTGTGTTGTCCATGATATTATTACCACTTTGCATATGTGGTTGTTTTTTTTTAACAGAAACGGTTAGAGAGATATATTAATTTCTGGCCAAAATGCCGCAATTCTGATTACAGTATGCAGAGAAAAATCTGGAATGCTCTTTGTCCAGGACCGAGGTCTCTTTTCCTATGCTACACCAAAGATTTTTACAAACTGTTTTTCTGGCAACCGCCTCTATTTTTCCCAATTTAAAAAAGAAAACAAACTGCTTCAGTATAAGCCAGTAAATCATGAACACCAGGTGGTTAAGGAATGGGATCCCAACCTTCTTCTCCATCTCTGAGAATGACTCCTAGGGGAAGAAGAGCAGCTTTATTAGCTTCAGTGTCAGCCTCTTTGTTGTTGTCTCTCTTGACATGATAGAATTTCAAGCTCTGAAAAGAATTTGAAAGTATTCTTGTTCTGGTAATCAACCTGGACAGCCTTAGATCTGATGGGACAAAGTTGTCAATAATAGTTTTTATGATAGTCTGGGAGTCTCCCATCACTATTGCATCATTGATTTTGAGAGTTTTAAGTTGCTTCAGCCCTTGGAAAAGGGCCAGAGCTTCCGCTTGAATGCTGGTGTTAAAGCCCACTCCCTAGGAAAATCTGAGAGCAGTTCTGCCATCCGTTCTCTTAACAACTCCACCAGCACCGGATCTGCCTGGATTGCCTTTGGCAGCCCCATCGAAGAAGAGGATAATATGCTCCTGCTTTGAGCAAAGGGCCAAGAAATCTGCAGCGTTAAGACGAATTTGCCAGTCTTTAAGGAGAACAGGAGGCCTGACAATTTCAATAAATCGAAGGTCCAGGGAATCGCTCCAAGCTGCATCAAGATCACTCATACCTGCCCCATCAAGCTGATCACCAACACATTCCTTTAGCTGTGTTTTGATTTTAACCCAGACAATCTTGAAATCTCTCTTCTTGTCTCTGAAAATCCTCTGATTTCTTTCCAGCCAGGTGTGCCAACAAATTAATTTGGGAAGAATACACCAGGCAGCTTTGAGATGGACGTTTTGTGTAGAGCCTCCGGGATACGACCGCATCTAGTTCGAGAACAACCCTGGAATATTCTTGGGGAGGATGAAATCCACCCTCCAAGGGCCTAAGGCCGCATTCCATAGATCGGCTACAAAATTACAATTTAGCATCAAATGCGCAACAATTTCTGAATTTTCACCGCACAGGGAACATCTAGAGGGGCCATGGTAACCTCTTTTTTGTAATCTGTCATCCGTAAAAATACGTTGGTGATAGAGGAGCCAACAATAATGGTCGATTTTTGGGAGCGAATGCTGGAACCAAACTCCTTTCCAAGGTTTCGAATCTGGGGGGACATGTGGATACGCTGAGATCTGCCTGTATCCCTGAGAGACGGAGTAACGCCCAGGCGACGAGCCCCAGCCCCGAACGTCAACCTTTTTGCTGTTCAAGGGAGCCTTACCATTCAGGAAGTCTGAGAAGATTGCCAGTTCGTTGGATAGGGACTGGGGCACCTCAAAATTAATCCAGCTGAGCCAGTGACCGTTCTCCCAATTCGATATATCCCACAGTGTAATGAGCCCCGATCTGTACATCCAATCTTTCAATGCTGACAGGGAGCGATCATCAGACAGAGGGTTGCAGCCCATTATGCGATCCTCCCAAATTCTAATTTGCTTGCCATTACCCGGGATCCAATGAGCATGATCGTTGATTAGTGAGGAGGATTTTGTACAGAGTTTTTGAATTAGCGAGCTAGAGTTTGCTCTGGGGTGATCTAAGCACCTTTTCCTCTGCCCACGAAAGAAATTTTTCCACAAGGCGAGCTGACCTCACCACGGATTTGGGGCAATAATCCTCCAGATCAATTTTGCTCCTAACGCCATATTTTGCATGCAAAGGTTCTTAAAGTTCAGGCCGCCTTCCAATCTGGGCATGGAGACTTTAGTCCAGCTTAATAGAGGAATTTTCTTTTCGTTAGCTTTCCCACCTTTCCAAAAGAATTTTCTGATATGCTCCTCCATTTTCTTTATGATTCCAACAGGGGCCAGCATCACTGCAAATTGATATATGGGGAGGTTGTTAAGGACAGCTTTTATTAGAACTAACTTACCTGCTAGGTTAAGCCAGTTAAAACCCCAAGAATGGATCTTAGTCTCGAACTTTTCCAGCAGGGGAAACTAATCTCTGTTGACAACGCGTTTTTGAAAGATAGGGAGGCCCAAATACTTGAAGGAGGACCAAGTTGAGGATGCCGCGAAACCAAAACAACTGGAGATGGCTTGTAATGTGGAGGCAGGGGTGTTCCAGCAGTAGACATGGCATTTGCCCTTATTCAGCTTGCTTCCAGAGTCTTCACAATAGTCATCAACCACTTCTTTGAAACTTTTAGCTGAGGACACAGAGGCAGCGCCCAGCAAGAGGGAATCATCTGCGAATAACGCGTGATTTATGTTATTAACCCCTCTCTCAATGTTCAAACCCATAAGATCTTGGTCCTGTTGCTTTTTGTTCAAGAGGAAGCTGAGAACGGAAGCTTGGAGGATAAAGAGCAGAGGTGATAAAGGACACCCTTGCCTCAAACCACAAGAAGCTTTGAAGAAATCTGAGGCCCTCCCATTCACCAGAGGGGCTATCCAAGGCTCACTGATACAGGCCTTAATCCAGTTAATAAATTTGGGGCCAAATCCAAATTTGCGCAGGACATCCAAAAGAAAGCTGTGTCTCACTCTGTCAAAGGCACTCTCAAGATCTAGCTTGACAACCATACCTTTCTCTTTGCGAACCAAACTAGAGTGGATCGCCTCTTGGACCAGGACAAAGTTGTCCACGATCTGTCTTCCCTGAATAAATCCTCCCTGGTTCGCAGGAATGATGTCCGGGAGGATGATTTTTAATCTGTTGGCAATAACTTTGGTGATCAGCTTATAGCCTATATTACAAAGGGATATAGGGCGAAACCGACTGAAGGAGTTGGCTCCTTTCTCCTTGGGAATGAGGGCCAAGAAGGTCGAATTAGTGCTTCCCCCAATTTTCTGGCACTCTTGGGATTTCCGTATCATTCTGCATAGGTCTTTCTCCACAATCTGCCAACAGGTCTGAATGAATCCGGCAGTGAAACCATCAGGGCCCGAGGCCTTATCCGGTTCCATAGCGAGGAGAGCGGCTTTTATTTCATGGTTGGAGATCTCAGCCTCCAGAAATTGGTTATTTCTTTCGGTTATCAGGAAGGGCACCTCATTCACCAGGGAAGAAGCATGATCGACGGGCTCTTCTTCACTATAAAGATTTTTGAAATGAATGGAGGCCGCATTCTTTATGCTTCTGATGTCTCTATGGGTGGTAGTCTCAACTTTAATTTCAGATATGGAGTTGTAACATTTTCGGGCCTGAGCTTGCTTATGGAAGAAAGAAGAGTTTCTATCTCCCGCCTTGAGCCAGAGACTGCGGGATTTCAGTCTCCAATACTCTTCCTCTGCCAAGCTAGCCTTAAGGAGCATGCGCTGAAGATTAGCCTCCTTGTCAAGTAGTTCTTTAATGATCTCAGCGTTTTCTGAAACCAAATGATGTGATTCAAGGCACTCCTGGATCCTTTTTCTTTCCACAACAGGATTTGGTAAGGATTTTACCCAGGACTTTAGAGCAGCTTTGACTCTCCTGAGTTTCTCCTCCCAAACAAAGAATGCAGAGCCTTTGACAGGGAGCTTCCAAGTTTCTTTTATCAGAGGCAAGAAAGACTGCTCCTTGACCCAGTGAGAGTTAAATTTAAAAGGAATGGGACCTTGGTCCGAATGAGCCAACAACTTGAGTTTAATGGGAAGATGATCAGAAACACTACAAGGAAGAATATGCATTCTAGATTCCAGACCAAGAAGAAGAAATGAGCTTTGAACGAGAAATCAATCTAACCTTGCAGCGATGTGACCTGGACCGATTCTTTTATTTGTCCATGTGTACTTCCCAGCCGAAGGCTTGATGTCGATCATATCCCAGTCGAGAAGCAAATCCTCAACCCATTCCCGCGCCGGATCCCTGACGATGCTTCCTCCACGTTTTTCAGACAATGATAATGTTAGGTTAAGATCCCCTGCTATAATAATATTAGCTAATTCTTCAATATCTGCCAGATTCCTTATGGAGTCCCAACAGAGCTTTTTCTCTGCTGAGCTAACGGGAGCATACACATTGAAAAGGGAGAGTGTCATATCTGTTTCTACGTGTTGGATTTTTGAGAACAGCCAATGGGTATTTTTAACTTCTCTGATCTTTGTAAATTTGTTTGCATTCCAAATAGTGCCCAGTCCACCAGAAGCACCTTGAGCTGAGACTGCTTGTCCTTCGCTTTGCTTCCACAACTTCTTGCCGATCTGGAGGAAGGCATAATCCTCCATTTTAGTCTCCTGGATAAGGAGAATGTCGGGAGATTCTGTTCTTATCAAGCTTCTTATAGCTTCTTCTTTTGTTCTGCTCCCCAATCCCCTGCAATTCCAGGAGACAATCTTCATCACTTGCATTTTGAGTGGTGAGCTCCCTTAGAGCTCTAGGGCTGATTTCTGTTCTTCTTCGGAGTATTTGCCAAAAGCTTCTCAAGGGTTGGTTGACTTCCCTGGAGCTTGTCTTTGTAGGTCTCTTGTTCTCTTTTTTCCCGCGCAGATTTTCGACCTCTCAATGATCTTCTGGCCGAGGTTTGCGAAGCTCCTATTTCGCCTTCTTCTTCTGATTCCTCCGAGCTTTGCACCTCCTCTGTCTCTTCAATGAGAGGCTCTTTTGGTCTGTCTTCATTGCTTTCCACCTGTATTGGTTCCTTGAGGGACTCCTTGGGGATCGATCCTTCTTTCTGTATCTCTGGTTCTAGGGAACCTTCCATAGCTGGGCTTAACAAAGTGTATTTGTTTCCTTGCTCTTCCATGCTAGGGGTTTGATTTCTAGGGGCAACCTGAGAACCATTGCCTTTTGTATTGCCTGTTCGATTGGCTTTGTGGGAATTTTTGGATCTTTTAACCTGGGTCCAGCCTTCGTCCTTGCCTTTCTCCATTTCAGTATTCTTTGGACAGTTCTGAGCGAAGTGGCCATAAACCTGGCATTTCCTGCACTTGAACGGGAGCTGCTCATAGTCCAGCTTCTGAACATGAGACCAGCTTCCAACCCTGATCTTTACTGCCTCAGGCAAGCCAACTTCCAGGTCAACTTCAACGCAGATTCTTGCACAGTCAAATTGATCCTTGTTATTTTCTCGGTCGATGAATTTGCCCAAGGTGTTACCGATATGCTTTAGGGAATCCCAATTCTAGCAATGCACAGGAAGATTGGGCAGCCTAACCCACACAGGAACGATTGTGGGAACGTTAACTGAAGGATCAAAATCAGGTGCCCACTTGTTGAGATACAGCCCTTGAGGGCCCATGAAGTAGGGGTTGTTCCGGAATATCAGATCCTTATCCTCTTTACCAGTAAATTCAAACATGAAGAATCCCTTCCCTAAGAAATACGAAGTGACTCCATTCTTAATCAACGGAGCCCAATTTCTAGCAATCCAGCTCTCTGTGGATTTGGGGGAGGGCCAGAGGCTTGTAAACTGACCTACGAGAGCTCTCTTAGCCAGGGAGAGGGCGACCTTGATCGGACCCTCAGGGGGAAGCGAGATCTCTGGGATGTCGTCCAAACGTTTCACGAACTTCGTAGATTCTGAAGCTTTCTTCTTCGGCAGGGATTCCAGAAGCTTAAGGAAGGCTTTAGCATCGGATGGGGGGGCGGAGGGGGTAGATCCATTATAAGCAGATCAAACCCCACAAGCCATCTCAGGATCTGCGCACAGAGTGAAGGGAGTCCCAGCAGATTCAGGACAAAGAACCGCGCAGGGGAGCACCTCGTAGGGGAAGAGCCCACGGGAGGCCTATGGAGCCCACCAAGCAGCCCGAGGGCCAAGTAGTCGACAGGCGCAGAGGAGCAGAGCGGCGGCTAGGTCTTAGTTCTAAATATTACACAACCCATGCTGCTCAAATCAACCATGCAAAATCTCGCATATGTGGTTGTTAAGAGGATGATCATTGAACATGTTGCCTACAATGATGCTAATAGCAAAAACGTTGATGACTCTAGCATGAACCTAGATGACTAGAGAAAGATAAATATTTGAAGCATGAGCTCGCGGGGGGAATACTTAGTGGCAGAAAAGATAAGGGGAGTAGTTGATAGGTCATATGGAAAAAATCCACTTAGGGGAAACACTAATTTTTCCACTGATGTCAAAAGGGGAGAGAATATCGAAAGGGGGATAAATGGTAGAAGTGTTGTTATCAATGACAAAGGGGGATATTGTTGAGAAATTTTCATTGATGTCAAGCCAAGTTGACTGAGCAAGGAGCTGACGTGTTTAAAAGTTAATAAAGAAAATCCCTAAGGAAGAGAAGCTCTTTGGGATATTCACCAAATATTGGCACTAGCATGAACAAGTTGAATTAAAGTTAATCAGGACTAGAAATAAAAACAACATTAGTGTCTAATTTCCAAGCCCGAGCAAAAGTTGTCGTCCATTAGTTGTGCTAACTTCCATTGCATCAAGTGGGATTTGTTTAAAAATTAAGTCCAAGGAACAACAGTCTGAAACTAATCAGACAGATATAAATTCTCTCTATAATGCATGCCTACAAGAAGAAAATACTACTATAGTGCTAGTTGAAGGAAGCACAATGCATTTAGTACCAATGCCATCTGGAGATAGGCAGAATCAACTGCGTTGTGTTTGGGGTTTCAATATGGATTCTGGACTATATGGTTCTTGTCTTGGAATGTTAAATCTTAGATGCTTATCAATTATATTTGATTTCTGTATTCAAGTTTTTGTGATCCATAATGAATTAAGCAGTATTTCGGTAGAAATCACATAAGAGAAATTTTTGGCCGACCCGTTTCGAACCAACAAGTGTGGTTCATCATCAGGACCAAATGAAGAGGCAGACCATGGCAAAGGCTTAAATAGAGAGCAATGTAGAGACATAATTTCAAGTAACAACTATAGTTCAAGTATAGTCGTTACCTGAAATTATGTCTCTACATTGCTCTCTATTTAAGCCTTTTCCATGGCTTGCCTCTTCATCTGGTCCTGATGATGAACCCCACTTGTTGGTTCGAAACACGTCGGCCATAAATTTGTCTTATGTGATTTCTACCGAAAGGCTTTTCTTATATTTGATTTGTTGCTAATGCGATATGTTTTGATTAAGACCACATTTAAATTCTTAGACATAAGATGTTAAAAGAGCTTGATCCACAACGAGATTCTAGATTCCTAACAGAGATGAAAAATATATATAAATGTGTTCATACAAGTCAACTCTAAATGAACAAGTAGGCCTCAATGATCCCTCTCGACCGGCATAAATATGACATTTATTTTGTTCATTTGAGATAAATTTCGAAGAGTAGAGAAGAATAATTTCCTAAGCAAAGAATAATGATCCAAAAAGCAGAGGACAAAAAATTGCAAAGGAGAACATTTGGAAAGGCGAAGGAGATTCAATTTGGTGATTATGGGTGTATATTATCACATATTTCTTTCATCAGGATGGGTATTAATTGCATATAGAGTTATAACTTTCCTTGTTATATATTTTATCGCTTTTATTTGTTGGAAAAATTATATATTTAAGGAGCCACACAAATAGTCATGTAAAAAAATCTGCAAGAAATTGCTTGTGTGGCTCTAAAAGCAAATATTGTTTTCCAAATAAAATCGAGTGCATTTGAGTTGCAGTCCTTGTGGAAGGTCAAGTCATATCGCTAGTCAATATCATTTTCTATCTAGAAATCTGCGTGGAGACTCAGATTGATTGATCAAATAAAAGAAATTGATGAAGCAAAGAGAATAGAAGAACTCGAAGATGGAACACAGAAAAATAAAACTAAGATCTGAGTGCGACTGGCCATACAAGTTACTGAGGCACAACATGCGAAATTTCTGAGGCAAGCCATCTGAGGCAGAGAGCATCCAAGATCTTTGTGACATATGTGTATCTCCTTTGTTGGCTAAAACTTTTGATAATCCTAAAACAAAATTTTACATGTAGACCCCTTATGGTGTGATAACATACCTATAACCCCTGAAGCAAAACTTAGGATATGATTTGTAGCAGATCTTGGAGATTTTGGAGATCTCCTAAAAAAAACCTTGGAGTTTGTTTGAAACAGATTTGAAGTTGATCTTGGATACCCTTGGAGCAGACTTGAAGGCACTTGTTGAAACAAATTTTGGAGACCTCTGAAGCGAACTTGAAGACACTTTTTGAAATGGATTTTTAAGACACTTTTGGAGTAGCCATTGGAGACAATGTTTTGGAATTTTTTTATTATAAAATTTCAAAAGATTAGCCTGAGAGGATTGGTGTCCTCATAACTAGGTTGGTTCCGGGATTAGCTTGAGAGGGTTGGTGTCCTCAATGAGACCAGGTTCGTGCTTGGATTTGTAGTTGAGGATTGGAGTCCTCATTCAAGGTTGGAGCCTTGAAAAAGTTAGAGATTTTGTTGTACAGGGAGCATGATTTTTTGTAAAAGAGGATTGAAGTACTGACTATCTTTATTAATAAAATTATATTTTGCTTTAATTCTTGTGTTCTTGTTTTAAAACTCTTAACTGGCATAATATAACAATTGAAATAAATACAGATTCACCCCCTCTCTCTATATTTCCAACATGGTCTCTCTCCTATCATAGAGTTTTCCATCTTGTGCATTGGCCATCATAGTTCCCTACAAGGTAGAATTCCTCCTTGAGGGTGTTAATAAAGGCCACCCAAGTCGTCTTTTCCTTAATATTGCATACTTTTCTTCACAATGTCTCTCCTAGTAACCTTTTCACTGATATTTGACATGGATAAGGGCTTTTAGGAGCACAAAGGCGATATTTTCATTGTTGATTTTTTTGGATAGAGTAATAGCCCTCTAATAGACAATGTATTTAGTTATTTCTCCAACCACGCGTATCTATTTAATCTTCAAATACATTGATATCAAAGTTAGCTTGTACCTTGAAGAGTGTTAAACCAACAAAATTGTCACTTCTTGAAAGTGCCTCGACCATTGTTGACAGTTGTTGAAGGATGTGGACCTTCGCCACACAAATGATTTCTTAAGCAATAATTTGATAGCATCTCATGCTTCGTCATATATTTTTCCTCCACTATGGGAGGCCACTTGGGATGGTGAGAGCGATTATTCCCAAGTGAAACTAGCTCAGGACCAAACTTTGTGTGTTAGGCCCCTATAATACTAGTGAATCCCCCATTACTATTGTCATTGTATCCCTTATTGTTATTATTGTGCCCCTATTGTCCCCATATTGTTATTAGTATGCCCCATAGAAACCCACTATTGTTATTTTTGTGTCCTTATGTTATTACTGTTATGTTGGCTTGATTATATTGTGACCCCTTAGACTCCTATATAGAAGGGAGGTTTAGTCATTTGTATCATCCAAGAATTGTTCATTTGTGTAACCTAAAGGAGGTTTCCCCCTCGAAGAGGCTGAATTCTAAGGCATTGATCTATCTTTTCTATCTTTTTGTGAACTAGTTTCCTAACATTTGGTATCAGAGCTTTGGATTCTAGGGTTTTGCTGCTCCAAACAGGTCATCGTGGCATTTTCGCTATAATTTTTTTTTGCGACATTTTAGAAGCTACAAAAAAACCACTTGAGCTGAAATCGTTCTGAACTTTGGGTCAGACTTTCAGAGCTTGTCTCACTATATTTGCGGAGATATGATCTGAGGAAGTTAGGGTTTTTGCAGACTCCCGAATTACATTCCAAACAGGTGACTTGGGAAAAATCGTCATAACTTTTGTTTTGAGAATCAGATTGAAATTTCATAAGAAGTTTCAGAAAGAGGACAGCCTATAGTTTTATGTGTATCAGTTTCGGGTACTAAGGTCAAAACAGTGACATGTGGCACGTCATACAAGTTTGCTCTATTGAACTAGTCTATAATCAAGTCACCGTGGGAGATTTGGCATAACTCTTCCTTGGAGAATCCAATCTTGATCAGACTTGTGGGGTTAGAAAGAGGACTCAAAGGGCTACCACAGGATGTGATTTCAGATATTCTACGTCTGTAGTTATAGAGATACAATAGATTCAATATTGAGATCTTACAAAGTGAAAAAAAAGGTGTGTAGTTTTTTTAAAATTTCCATAAGATTGGTTTGAAAAATTAGTTTGAAGGAATTCAAAGGGAATAGTGAAGAATTATTAGCATTAATTAATGCCCTGAAAAAGAAAACTGGAAACACCTAGTAAGCAACCTGAAAGCTCTAGCATGACTCGTGAAGAAGAGGAAGAAATGCAACATGATATATCAAAATTACAAGACCAAGTACAATAAATTTCATTCTCACTAAAGGTAAATGAAGCCAAGATGAATGGCGTGGAAGCTAATATGAATGGCATGCAAGTTAATATGGATGGCATGGAAGCTAAGATGGATGGCATGGAAGCTAAGATGAATGGCATGGACGCTAAGATGAATGGCATGGACGATAAGATGGAAGAATTGAAGATAAATTTGAATAAGTTGCTACAAGAAATGGTCACTAATGGTGAAAGGGTAGTAAAGGAAACTCATGATGAGAACAAAAGAAATGTTAATCATGATTTCATAGACTCTAATGTTGGATTGAAGACCCACCATGTTCCAAAAATCGATATGAGGAAGTTTGATGGCAAGGATCCCGGAACATGGATACTACAGATGGAGCAATTTTTCGATCTCTATAATGTGCAAAACACACAAAAGGTACGTATTGCAACTTTATATTTGGAACAAAATCAGTTTGTATGGTATAAATGTCTTTTCTCTCATAAACAAATTGTCACTTGGGAAATTTTTACAGAAGAAATGATAGCACATTATGAGGATACAAAAAGCAAAAACTTTTTTAGCCAATTGATAAATCTCAAACAAAAGGGTTCAATGATGGAGCACATTGAGGACTTCCAAAAATTGAACATAAGGGTAAAATATATTTGAGAGGAGCATAAGATTGATGTGTTCATAGGGAATTTAAAGGATAATATCCAACATGAGGTTTGCCTTTGGGAACCTGATTCATTGGAGAAGGCATTCAGGTTAGCAAGAAAAATGGAAAGCAAAATTATGGCAACCAGGAAGCCTAACACTCACAAATATAAAGATGGAAGTGTTGTTGCCCCTAGCCTTCCACAACCTACAAGGTTGACACCACAAAAATTGGAAGAAAAAAGAGCAAAAGGGCTTTGTTATAGTTGTGATAGCAAATACACTAAAGGTCATAAGTGTGCTGAGAAGAAATTATTCTACATAGATTGTGAAGAGGAGGAAGAAAAGGAACAAGAAATGTCAAAAGAAGAGGATATACTCCAGGAACAAACCCTAGATAAAGAAGAAATGAATCCGACCATATCTTGTAATGCATTGGCTGGAATTACCACTCCTCAAACTATCAAGATAGAAGGACATATCAAGAAGAAAAAGGTAATAGTGTTGATTGATTTGGGAAGTACCCATAATTTTATTCATTGTAAGATAGCAAAGGAATTGAATTGCTTCCTATATCCAACACCATAGTGTCAAGTGATGGTTGCAAGTGGAGGAACCATAAATTGCTCTGGAAAGTGCCATAGTACCAAGCTATCCATGGGAGAATATGTATTGAATAGCCCAATGCTTTCCATTCCAATGGGTGGTGTTGATGTCGTATTAGGAGTCCAATGGCTACAATCCTTGGGTACAATAGCTTTTAATTTTCAAGAACTTTTCATGAAATTTTGTGTGAAAGGAAAGGAAGTTGAATTAAGGGGTATTGCATGGAAATCGGGAAAGATAATCATTCCAAGGTATTTGTGACTCCCAAAGGTCTCCCACCTATTCGTGATCATGATCATGATATTCATTTGATTCCAGGAAGTGTTCCTCCAAACATCAGGCCGTATAGATATCCCTATGCCCAAAAGAGTGAAATTGAACGTATGGTTGCAGAAATGTTAGAGGCTGGTATAATTCAACCTAGTCAAAGTTCTTTCTCTGCTCCAGTAGTATTGGTGCACAAGAAGGATGGATCATGGCGCATGTGTCCGGATTATAGGGAGTTCAACAAGCTCACTATTAAAGATAAATTTTCCATTCCTTTCATTGATGAATTATTGGATGAATTTCATGGATCAATTTACTTCACCAAGTTGGACCTTCATTCAGAATATCATCAAATCAGAATGAAGACTGAAGACATTCTGAAAACAACATTTAGAACTCGTGAGGGTCATTATGAATTTTTGGTCATGCCTTTTGGCCTTACCAATGCACCTTCTACATTTTAAGGTTTGATGAATTCCATTTTCAAACCCTTCCTTAGAAAATTTGTGTTAGTATTTTTTGACGATATACTAATCTACAACAAGTCTTGGAAGGATCATGTTGACAAGGTGCTCAAAATATTGGAGGAGAAAAAATTATATGCAAAAAGCTCCAAATGTTTCTTTGGAGTACAAGAGGTGGAATATCTGGGTGATATTGTATCCCATGAAGGTGTTAAAGTAGACCCTAGCAAAATTAAAGCCATTAAGGAATGGAAAATCCCCACATCCATAAAGCATCTGCGAGGATTTCTTGGGTTGACAGGTATTATTGCAAGTTTGTTAAGAATTATGGGAGAATAACAGCACCTCTAACAACATTATTGAATAAAGATGCATTTTCATGGACTCCAGAGCAACAAAGGCCTTCGAACATCTTAAAGAGGTAATGTGCCAAGCACCGGTCTTAGCTACGCCGAACTTGAAAAAAACCTTTATTGTGGAATGTGATGCTTCAGGAAATGGAATTGGTGCTATTTTAATGCAAGATGAAAGATCCATTGCTTTTGAAAGTCATCCAATCAAGGGAAAGTATTTACACAAAGCTATTTATGAGAAGGAAATGTTGGCAATACTACATGCACTTAAGAAATGACGGCCCTACCTAATGGGAAGACACTTCAAGGTAAAAATAGATCATGATAGTGTTAAATACTTTTTAGAACAAAGATTATCCTCTGAAGAGAAACAAAAATGGGTCACAAAGATGTTGGGTTATGACTTTGAAATCATCTACAAAAAAGGGAAGCAAAATGTTGTGGCAGATGCACTCTCAAGAAAGGATGAGGATGTGGAAGCATTGTTGTGTGCCATTTCTATTATCCAACCAAATTGGATAAACGAAGCAAGGGAGGAATGGAAGAATGACGAAGAAGTGTGGGAACTCATTCGAAGGATACAACAAGATCCCGGTACATCTGATACATTTAGCTGGAAAAATGATTCGTTATGGTACAAAGATTGCTTATACCTATGTAAGAATTCCCAACTCAAACAAAAGATTCTTATGGAATTGCACACTTCTCCCTTAGGAGGGCACTCGAGATTTTTAAAAACTTACCACATGGTTAAGAAGGAATTTTTTGGATGGCCTTAAATCGGATATTCAAAAAATTGTGGCAGAATGTTTGGTTTGCCAACAAAATAAAGTTGAAACAATTAAGACCCCATTCTATTACAACCTTTATCCATTCCAAGCCAACATTGGGAGGAGGTTTCAATGGATTTTATCATAGGTTTACCCAAGTCCGAAGGAAAGAGTGTCATCATGGTGGTAGTTAACAGACTTACCAAGTATGCACACTTTTGTGCATTATCACATCCATTTAAAGCTAGGACAGTTTCTACTGCATTTATGGAAACAATTCAAAAGCTTCATGGAAACCCAAAGATTATTGTAAGAAACAGAGATCCCATTTTCACTGGAAATTTTTGGACAGAATTATTTTCTTGTCTCGGTACTCAGTTAGCTCATAGCTCATCTTATCATCCTCAATCTGATGGGAAAACTGAGATAGTAAACAAATGTTTGGAAGGATATCTTCGTTGCTTTGTATCTGATAAACATACACAATGGGTCAAATGGTTTCCTCTGGTTGAATGGTGGTATAACACTTCCTTCCATACTGCAGCAAAAATGACCCCACTTATGGCACTTTATGGATATCATCCACCATCCCTCACATCATGTTTAAGAGAAAATTCTAAGGTCAAGCAGTGGAACATCACATCGAGCATCAACAACAAGTTCTCCAACTCTTAAAGGATAACCTCACGTTGGCATGGAATAGAATGAAACAACAGGCAAATCAACATCACAGCAAAAGAAGTTTTGATGTAGGTGACTAGGTATTCCTACGGCTACAACCATATAAACAAATGTCCCTCAAGCAAGCTAAGAAGGATAATAAATTATCACCAAAGTATTATGGTCTGTACAAGGTGTTGCAAAATATTGGTACTATGGCATACAAATTGGAGCTTCCTGCAGCTTCCCGAGTGCACCCCGGTTTTCCATGTTTCATGTTTAAAGAAGGTTATAGGTGGCAAGCTCCTAGTTCAAACAATATTGCCAGAACTTGACGAGGAAGGAAAAATCATATTGGAACTGGAAGCAGTCACAGAAACAAGAACTCGACAACTACGCAATCGATCAATTTCGGAGTATCTCATCAAGTGGAAGAACTTATCTGCTGAAGATTCCACATGAGAGGATGATAATTTTATACAGAAGCATCCAGAACTACTCAAGCATTGAGGACAACGCTTTTCGGCTGGAGAGGGGCATGTTAGGCCCCTATAACACTAGTGATTCCCCTATTACTATTGTTATTGTATCCCTTATTGTTATTATTGTGCCCCTATTGTCCCCCTATTGGTATTAGTATGCCCCATAGAAACCCACTATTGTTATTTTTGTGCCCTTATGTTATTATTGTTATGTCGGCTTGATTATATTGTGACCCCTTAGACTCCTATATATAGAAGAGAGGTTTAGTCATTTATATCATCCAAGAATTGTTCATTTGTGTAATGTAAAGGAGGTTCCCCCCTCGAAGAGGCTGAATTCTAAGGCGTTGATCTATCTTTTCTATCTTTTTGTGAACTGGTTTCCTAACACTGTCTACCCTCACCTCATCAAGAACATGTGTTGAAAATCCATAAGAAGCAGATAGCTTTGATATCATCGACATGTGTTATATAACGAGTGAAATGAAAGGAAAGAAAGGAAATGGAACACACAAAGAAAAATTTAATAGAGAGCCAAATAATATAGTGAATGCACAATTTCTATTAATGAATAAAATAGTAGAATATTGTAGAACACAAATTGGCTATAATGGTGGTAGCTTATCTCTAAAGAGAGAGAGGGATGTTTATGCTCATTTGCAAAAAATATTACAAGAGGCCAAAATAATGGCCTTTTAACATAAAGAAAGAGCCCTAAAGGTCCAAAATCCTAACCCTAGAAGATGAAGTGTCAAAAGGTTTGTGGGCCCCGAGGTGGTTAGTTGATATGTCAATTTCTTGGGGGTGTAAATTTTATATACTATATCCATTTAAGGTGTAAAATAGCTCATTGGAAAGGACTATCCAAGGATTACGACTTCTGGTTAGGGCCTATTGGAAAAAGTAACTATGTTCGGTCTCCAATAATGTACTTAAGTCACTATGTAATGTACTTATCAAAAGAATAAAGAAAAGAATTATTATTATTATTATTATGACTTATTAAAACATTGGCTTCATGCTTGGGTCACCATGTTTTAGGTAAAAGTCCCCATTAAGGACTTCTAGGATTTAATCTGAGTCTATAGAATTATTGTACATTTAAAGAGACCCTTCTTGGGCTTTTGAATCATGTAAATCGGTTTTTTTTTTTTCTCGGCAAAGCTAACTAATCTATTATATTATATACAGGTAAACAGTACATTCAAAAAAGACTGGCTGCCCAGGGCCGACTGTGGCTCCTTGGGTGGCTCTACTAGACTCAGAATTCTCCCTTGCAGGGCAGCATTTCCATTTTAAACCAAAACACATGACACAGAGATGTTCCCAGGTAGTGACAAAACGGCCCACGCAGGGGCAACCAACAAAAAGACGCATAACAGACTTTGCCTAGCTTACTTCCCATACTATAGTAACCGTGAACATGACCAAGAACTGAAAGGAAACAAACAAAGATATTAAGCATAATCCAGATACCAACTGAGACCTCGAACCTATACCCGACCTGAGAGAGAGAAGTGTATGCTGGAGAGCGCCTCTGAGAATTAGTCTTCTGGTTTTTCTTCAAGGATTCTGCACCAGCCTTGGCCTTCTGGGATGTCGTCCCACATTGCCATAGGATCTTGCGCGGGGGCCGACAGCTCTTGCTCTTGAGGTCGGGTGGGGGCTTGCTGAAGCTCCCCTTCTGAACTACCCTCTGCATTAGATGGCTACCCCATTGGGTGTTTCTCCCTATTGCCCTCCGGAAGTACCTCAGCAGGGACCGGTTGCATTCCTTCTCCAATCTCCTCCGGAATTTTGGTGAAAAGAACTGAGATATGTGCATTAAGGCCAGCATTGTCCCGCGAGCTGCCCAGGGTAAAAATGACTGAGCCGAACGCTGGGAGCATGGGCGCACCATCATTGGAGCTGCCGGCCTCCAGAAACTGACTGGCTGGAATTGGTGTGGCTCCCGCCCTCCTGTAACAATAGCAGCAGCAGCAGTGATGGTGAACATCTGCTGCAGGGGGACGTGAGGACTCACCACGCCCAGTGCCTCTTCTACACGGCATCCTTTCACGCAGTCGCACCATGGTTTCAACGACGCCCTTAGCTTGTTCCAGAGCCGTGCTTGAGGGCCTGTTGCTACTGCGTTCACTCCCAATTGAGTGCTGTCCACAAATTGGCTCGAGGCAGAGCTCAACTGAGCACAAACAAAGGCCCGGATAAACAAGCAGAGAGCAAACCTCGTCCGAGTTAATGTCTTCACTCTCAGCATCAACAGCGCAGCATTTTCTCGCAGAGATCTGAGTGGCTTTCTCGGCATTCTGAGCCCAGAACAGCACCATTCCATTCTTCTTAAACCAGCTAACATTCTCTTGAAACTTGCCCGCATTGAATGCTCGCTGCAGGCTCGCCATCGTTTCCAGTGTCTTCATTAAGGCTTCCATGATGCTTCTCCCGTCTTAACGTCTCGGCGGCGAGGAGCATTGAAGTCCTTTGATCCTCACGTGGCAGCACATGCTGGGCATGTGGCTCTCCAAGTCCTAGCTCGATGACACCCGCATCCGGGGCGACAGCCTCTCCTTGGATCAGGCTTTCACATTCCTGGAGCTGTTGCCTGTTAGGAATGATATTCGTGCTTCCAAATAGAAGGGGGAGATCAGTCTCGACCCCAATGTTGGCTAGGAGGTCAGCTATTTTGTTGCCTTCCCTTTTAGTGTGTATGAAGGAGATAGCTCTAGTGGTGCCTAACTTTTGTGCTGTGTCATTTAACCTTGCTTCTAGCCTCCAACTGGGTGCTACTTTCCTCGCTTGCGAGCCATTCTGTAATCGGGTAGCCATGCTGATAAGAATCTGGGAGTCGCCTTCTACAATCAGGGGTTGAAGATTGAGATTCCAAGCTTGCAGAAGGCCCTGCCAAAGCCCTTCCAACTCTGCTGAGTTATTGGTATCCCACCCTATGTTCCCAAAATAAATTTGCATAGGAGTGCCTTCATGGTCCCTTAATATGCCACCGAATCCAGCTGCTCCTGGATTGCCTTTGGAAGCCCCATCGAAATTCAGCTTAAATGAGTTTTTAGGGGGAGGTTTCCAATGGCAGATGTTCTTGAGGTTGCTATTAGGTGTGCTGATCTTGAGCGAATCTTGAGGTAACTGCAACTGCCAATTGTCTAGAATGTTATGCTCATTATCTGTGGATGGGAGATCTTCCTTAGTCCATACTTGAAGCGCCATCGTCTCTTGTATGTTCCTGTGAATCCTGCTCCAGGTTTCTTCTGAAGGCGATCGTTTGTTTTTGAATATGCGTTGATTTCTTTCCTTCCAGACATTCCATAGGACGATCCCCGGAATGATACTCCATAAATGGTTGAGGATCTTGCTTTTGTAGGGATGCTTTGGCCATTGTCTTATGGAGTTGATGATGTCGCTTTCCCCTCTGCATCTTTTTTGGCACCTGAAACTGACCTTATCCCAGAGTTGATTGGCTAGAGGACAGGTATCCAAGAGGTGTTGGAGAGTTTCTTCACTTTGAGAGCAGTTATGACAAATCGAGGGGCCATGAAAGTTTCGCTTTCTAAGCTTATCCCAAGTGAGAATTTTTTTATGTCCTACCAGCCAGAGAAAGTAGGAGATTTTTGGCCAGGGTCCGAGCTCCCATATTTTGCTCCACAAAGGGTCTGGAGGTGAGGGGAAATTGCATATCAGCTTGTAGGCTTCTGAGGTAGTATAGGATCCCTTGGGTAGGTATCCCCATCTGAGAATATCCCCACCGTTATCCTGCCTTATACATCTTTTCCTTAGCTCGATCCGCAGCTCTTCTTCCTTCCTAGCATCTGTGCTATTGAGAATTTGGTTGCTCTGTTTCCATTTTCTGAAGCCATACTCCATCTCCGGCAGCCAGAATTGGTGAACTTTTTCCTGCTGCTGCTCCTGCCTATCTGGAATCAAAGAAGGGTGAAGAACATTTTTGAGTTTGGGCAATTGATTCCAGGCATCAGTCCAAAATCTTGCAGTGCATCCATTCCTGATTTCCCAGAAGCTGTGCTTTTGAATTAACTGATAGTGCTGTTTGGCGGCGTTCCATATTGGAGATCCCTTTTCGGTAGGAATGAATCTGATAAGTTCTTCTTGAGGTCTATTTCCGGCATATTTGGCTGTCCAGATTTTGCCCCAGGGCTTATCTGGGTTAGTGATCCATTGCCACCAGATCTTGGCATTCATGATAGAATTGCTGTACTCAGGGTCCCTTAGCCCAATGCCCCCCTTGTCTTTGGGCATGCATACATTGGTACATTTAACCATTTGCGATTAGTGGCTGAGCTGCTCCATAGAAAATTACGCTGAAGGTTTCTTATGCCTTTTAGAACCCACTTTGGCGCTGCTAGAATAGAGAACAAGTACAGAGGCATTGCCTGCAGGACCGATTTGATGAGGACAATTCGACTGGCTAAGTTAAGAGATCTATAAGTCCAGAGATTGAGACGGTTTTCAAGTTTCTCAAGAAGGGAGCGCCATGCGGGTTGTTTAATGGCTGAAGCCGTGAGGGGTGCGCCCAGGTATTTGGAGGGAAGGGAAGCAGAGGGGAAGCCCAGGATGCGAGAAACAGCAGATTTGACCGAGGGTGGAGTATGAAAGAAGAAAACCTGCGATTTGGAACAGTTGATATGCGTGCCCGAGGCTTCCGAAAAATCCTGGAGGAGGGATTTAAGACGGAGGGCTTCTTGAGCAGAGGGATAACCAAAAAGCATAGTATCATCAACAAACTGCTGATGAGAGGTGGCTGAAGAGTTATGCACGGAGATGCCTTTGATCTGATGAGAATGGAGGGCCTGTTTAATGTGACGCCCTAGCCCTTCCGCCATGAGAACGAAGAGAAAGGGGGAAAGGGGATCCCCTTGCCGGATACCCCTGGAGGGTTTGAAAGGGCGGGAGGGAATACCATTCACAAGGATTGAAAAATGAGTGGAAGTAATTAGGCTCATGATCCAACGGACCCAGGAGGAGCAGAAACCAAAAGCTTTTAGCATATGATGAATATAATTCCAACTTAGTTTGTCAAATGCCTTGGAAAGATCTAATTTAAGAAGCATACCTGCTTGCTTTGAGTGCTTGAGGGAATGAATGATCTCGTGAGAGAGTAGAATGCCATCCATTATGTGTCGCCCTTCCACGTACCCTGACTGTTCCGGAGAGATGAGCCCGGGAAGGAGAGGTTTGAGTCGATTTGCTATGACCTTTGATATAACTTTGTAAATGACATTGCATAATGCAATTGGCCTAAATTTATCAGGGGTGATGGAGTCCTCCTCTTTGGGGATAAGAGTAATGAAAGTGGAGTTGAGAGAGGGAAGAAGCCAGCGCGTAGCCCTGGATTCTTCGACTATCTGCCATACTTCCTCCTTTATCATATCCCAGAAAGAGTGAAAGAAAGTGGTAGTAAATCCATCTGGGCCAGGGGCTTTACCTTCTTTGAGCTGCGTCATTGCTTCATCCACTTCCTGGGGAAGAATAGGGCGCATTAGGAGTTCATTTTGTTCCTCCGTAATGAGCTTTGGAACATTGCTGGTAATTTTGCGAATGGCCTGTCTCCGATCTTCTCTTTGCTCTTGATGGACCTGTTGAAAGTGATTGAGGAGCTCCTCTTCAATTTCCTCGTGAGTCTCTACTTTTGCCCCTGATTGGTTTTGGATGAAGGGTATATTGTTATGCATTCTTCGTTGAACTGTAGTTCTGTGGAAGAATTTGGTGTTACGTTCCCCCTCCTTCAGCCATCTGACTCTTGACTTTTGCCTCCAGTAGATTTCTTCCTGCTTCCTTCTATTCTCCAGCTGGCTATGGATGAGTCGCTCCTGCTCCAGAGTGGCTTCCGTGTGCCCCTCCGAGATAATCTTTTGGTGGAGAGCCTCCAGATCCTGAGTTAACTCTTGCTGCGCCTCGAAGATATTTCCAAAGGTTTCCCTGTTCCATCTTTTTAGGTGACTTTTGAGAAATCTTAACTTTTGCTGGAATTGATACATTTTTGCTCCTTCTGGGGGATTGAACGAGGCCCAGGTGGTCTTGAAAAAGTCCTTGAAAGTGGGATGCGTAAGCCAGAATCCTTCAAAGCGGAAGGGTCTTTTGATTAAGTTACCTGGTCTTTGCCACTGTAGAGCTATTGGCCAGTGATCCGATCCGGTGTGAGCCAGAATGGCTGCTGAGATGTCTCCTCCTAAGTGGACCGCGTTGTCTGAGAGGAGGAAGCGATCCAATTTGGAGGCGATTTGGTGTTTGCCAGCCCTGCGATTGCTCCAGGTGAAGGTGCCATTACAGAACGGCATATCTATAAGAGATGTCGATTGAATGAATTCCTTGAAGCGATTGACTTCAGGCTCCATTCTACTCCTCCCCCCTAGCTTCTCTTCAGTTTTAGTTATCATGTTGAAGTCCCCAGCAACGATCCAAAGTGGGTGCCTTCTGCTATTGCTTAGAGCTTCAATCGTGTCAAGGAGCGCTACCTTACTTCCAGTGTCTTGTGGGAAGTAAACATTTGATAGGTTGCCGTGGATATTGGTGCCCAAAATGTGAAAGGTCGCCTGTATAAGGTAGTGCGCTGCATGAAAATCTGAGAGGGATACCGCTTGGGTATTCCATGCTATTGCCAGCCCTCCTGAAGCTCCGGAGGCGTCTACTGCAACCGAACGACATCCCGGCCAGGCTTTTGAAAGAATGCTGCCTAGCGTAGTACTATTACACTTAGTTTCCTGGAGAAAGCACATTTGTGGCTTTTCCTTTTTTATCATGTTTTTTAACATCCTGAGTTTTCCGGGGCTGTTTAGCCCTCTTATATTCCAAGATACCAGCTTCATGATTAACCGTTGACAGAGGGCTTGTAGTACTTTGTTAACTTGGCATATCTACCTGAGTCTACCAGGATTTTCCCAATCTCTATTGTTCTTTGCAGATCTGTCTTTCTTCCTCTCTTTTTTGTGTCCTTTGGGCGCAGATTTCCATCCCATTGGCTGCCTGGTTGTATCCCGAGTTGGTTCTGATGATAGGCTCGCGAGATGATCACTTCGAGCTTATTAAGTTGGAGCTCTGGAATTGTATCGTATGCTTTCTTTTTGCAAGCAAGTTCTAATTCCAAGATGTCTAAGCCATTCAGATCTATACTTTCTGGCTCTTCTTCCATTATTTGCACTTGATCGTTGTCTTCAGTGCTGGTCTCTGGATTCTGGGGAAGGTCAGCTTTACCATCAACTTCCATTTCTTTGAAAATCTCTACAGTTTCTTTCTGATCTCTTTTAAGGATGGTAGGGATGACGATGGGGGGCGGCGATTTGGGAGGGGATTTAGATGGAGGGGGAGGAGAAGAGGAAGATGGGTGATCCGGGTTGGCTTCCACATTGGTAGGGAGCTCCTCTGAGGATTGCCCAAGAATATCAAAACTGTTCTTGGTTACTGGGCCATGGGATTTGTTGGGCTGGGGTTTGTACCCATTTTGGGGTTTCTTGTGAGAGCGCTTCCTGCTAGAGACTTTAGTAAAGCCGTCCTGGGCAGGGGTATCAGAAGAGTCAGGTATGCTGTTTTGGACATTTTGAGGGCAGTCCCTAAAGAGATGTCCTAGGGCATGACATTTTCTACACCGAAAAGGAACGTGTTCATAGTCGAGAGGCTGGATCCATTCTTCATCTCGATGGGCGAGAGTTACCGACTCTGGAAGAGCTTCATTGAGGCGAATGAAAACACATATTCGAGCGTAGGAGATGTACTTACGAGATTTGGTTTCTTCTGCCGCTCTGATATACTCTCCTATCCCATTTCCGATCCCTCTGAGTAAGTCCTCATCCCAGTATTCATCCGGGAGAGAGTATAATCTGATCCAAACTGGCGCCCACGTCAGATCTTCCTTGTCTGGGTTAAATCTGGGGATCCAATCCCGCAGGTATAATCCAGCTGAATTAAAAAAGTAGGGCCCTTCTACTAGTATTCTGTATTTGTCCTCCAGGCAGAAAAAGATTGCTGTGAAGAAGCCTTTCGGCCCTAGCTGCAGAGTGACATCCCCTTTTGGTTTCCATTTCGCCGCTATCCATCCATATAGGGCTTTCTCAGTAGGCCAGAACCCTATGAACTTCCCAATGAGGGCATGATCTCGCATATATTCTATTCTTCTGTCAATCTTGTCTCCCGGCAGCTCTATTCGTGGCCTTTCCTTGGCTACTGGTCTGCATGTTGTTGAGGAAATTTTCGGACCTTCTTCAGGCTTTTCTGTTCCTTCTTGTGGACCGCTTTCTCCTTCTTTTCGTTTTCCATTGTCTTTATTGTCATTTTGGGATTTTTTCCCCCTGTTCAGGATTTCATTGTCCACTGAACCGAAGATGACGTTTTGCGCAGGATCTTGCTGTGACGGGGAGGGCTCTGACGCCCCCCCAGAGGTTGTGCCATAGCGTAACCTTAATGCTCTGCAGCTCTGGTACGCTGCAGAGGCTTGCTTACCCTCTGAGATGGTCTTGCCTGGTGTGCTGTCGGCGCCGTTGGTAGGTCGCTCAGAACCCTAGCAGAGCCAAAAATCTCATACCCTCATGTGAGAATCATGTAAATCGGTTAAGTATTGAGTCAAATATGAATTATGGAACCTCCACACCATGTCGACTTAAGAGAAGATCAAGTCAGCCTAAGGACTGTCAGGCCAGGCAGTAACTCCATTAGGCAGAAAATAATTGACTATATTATTCCATCAGGTAGGTCCTTATTATATACATGAGGGAGAGACTGTTCAGTTCGTCTCCCGATGACTGTTCATATTCCTATCTATCTATTTACAATAATTCACCCAATCACAAGGATTAGGTGTCAACATTCCCCCCCTTAATCTGAAGGGATGTTGGTGAGTCCAAGCATCATTCTGAATCGTTCAAGCTTTTCCCTTCCAAGCGCTTTGGTGAAGATGTCTGCAATTTGCTCATTTGTGGAACAATGACGGAGATGGATTGTTTTGGCCTCAACATGATGTCGAATCAGATGATATTTAGTATTGATGTGCTTCGTTCGATCATGGAACTTTGGGTTCTTGGCCAACTTTATTGCAGAGGTGTTGTCAATCATGAGTGGAGTTGATTGTACTTGTTTTACCTGTAAATATTCAAGAATTTTCATGAGCCACACAATTTCTTTTGTTGCTTCAGCTGCTGCCACGTATTCTGCTTCTGTTGTGGAATCTGCTGGAACTGATTGTTTGTGTGATCTCCAGGAGATAGCTCCTGATCCAAGACTCATAGCATATCCTAAAGTAGATACTCCAGTTTCTTTGTCTCCATAGAAGTCTGAATCAGAGTATCCAATCAAGCTGAATTCGTCCACCTGTGTATACTTGATTCCAAAGTCTTGAGTTCCCTTCAAGTACCTTAGAACTTTTTTTACAGTAGACCAATGTCCCTCACAAGGCTTTTGCATAAACCTGGAGAAGATTCCAACAGCAAATGAAATGTCTGGTCTGGTAGTAGTTAGGTAGTTGAGACTTCCTACAACCTGTCTATACTTTGTTGCATCCTCAAATTCCTTTCCTTCAATAGATGTGAGCTTTAAGTTTTGTTCCATTGGAGTAGTAAGAGGATTGCACTCTGTCATGCCAAACCTGTTCAACAAATCTCCAATGTATTTCTTTTGAGAAAGAAATATGGACTTTGGATGTTGGGTTACTTCAATGCCAAGATAGTAATGAACATAGCCCAAATCAGTCATTTCAAAAATTTTCCCCAATTCCTTCTTTATGAATGCAATGTAGCTTTCATTGTTCCCTGTCATTAAAAGATCATCTACATATACCACAAGGTATACAACTGTTTTGCCAACTTTCTTAACAAATAAAGTTGCATCATCAAGATCAAAATGATTGAAATTGAGTTTCAGAAGATGCTCAGTTAGTTTTTCATACTAGGCTCGCGGTGCTTGTTTGAGGCCATACAACGACTTCACAATTTTTTATACTTTATGTTCATGTCCTTTCACAGCAAAACCTTCAGGCTGGGACATAAAAACATTCTCTTTTAGATCTCCATTCAAGAAAGTAGGTTTTACATCCATTTGATGGACTTTCCAACCATTATGAGCTGCTAGTGCAAAGAGTGTCCGGATGGTAGCCCATTTTGCTGTGGGGGAAAAGTCTCCTCAT
The DNA here is from genome assembly GCA_031772625.1 of Pinus tabuliformis. Classification (NCBI taxonomy): domain Eukaryota; kingdom Viridiplantae; phylum Streptophyta; class Pinopsida; order Pinales; family Pinaceae; genus Pinus; species Pinus tabuliformis. Next base: position 1,458,064,320 of record CM062819.1, read on the forward strand.
AATCGACCCCTTCCTTCTGTGCAAAACCTTTTGCCACAAGCCTAGCTTTGTGCTTGTCAAGTGATCCATCAGCTTTATACTTGTTCTTGTAGACCCACTTGCAGCCAATTGGTTTGGTTCCAAATGTAGGATCAACTAGCTTCCAAGTGCCGTTCTTTATGAGGGCATCTTACTCCTTTTGCATCGCTTCTTTCCATTCATCATGAGAAGCAACTTTTTTGAAGGAAGTTGGTTCAAAATCTATAGACAAGTCCAATTCACAATCATAAGAAACATCCATATCAACAGGTGAATTAAAGTCATCTACATCACCTCCATTTTTCCGGTTTGAATTTCTAGTTCCTATCTTTCCAACTTCATCAGGATGAACACTTTCAAGTGTCTTTATCAGCCACTTTGGGGGACCTTTCTCAGATGGTCCAGGCTGCTCCGTTGATTGAGTTGGGACTGAGTCAAGATTGAGTCTCCCAATTCTATCAATTACATCACTTAAAGCATCATCCGTTGTTGGAGTTTCATGTGGGGGAGAGTGTTCTTCAGAAGAAGATTCCACATGTTGATCTAGTATAGGAATCCCCCCTTCAAGATGTGGAATCTGATTATCAAATTCTTGAAATGATTTTGCTTTTGCGAATCTATCCAAGCGATCAAGTTGTCGCTCAACAACATTGTCAGTTTTGGATGATTCAAGAAAAATTACATCTCTAGATACAACAAACTTCTTATTTACTTCATCATAGAAGCGGTATGCTTTGGACGTGTTTGAATACCCCAGGAAGATACACTTACGAATTCTAGCACCAAGTTTGTTTCTATGTACCTTTGGTATCAAGGCATAATAGGTGGAACCAAAGACCCTGAGATGCTTTACCGAAGGAACATGTCCATACCACATTTCATAAGGAGTCTTGTTTCTTATAGCATTAGATGGACATCTATTCTATATATATGCAGCAAATAGAACAGCATCAGCCCAAAACATTATCTTTACATTTTTGAAGAAAAGCATGGATCGTACCATATTTAAGATTGTTCTATTCATTCTTTCAGCTACACCATTCTGTTGGGGATTATAAGGCATAGTTGTTTGATGTTGATCCCATGTTGGCGAAGATAGTTTTCAAATTCATTTGATGTGTATTTTTTTCCATTATCAGTGCGAATAGACCCAATATGAGATTTTGCATCATTTTCAATCCATTTATGAAAATTCTTGAATGTTTGAAAAGCATCAGATTTGTTCTTCAATAAATAAACACAACACATTCTGGTGTAGTCATCAATAAATGTCATGATATATTTATTTCCATTTGCAGAAGGAACAGGCATTGGACCATATAAATCTGAATGAATGAGTTCAAGCTTCCTATGCGCTCTTGAATGTGAATCATGAAATGACTGTTTGCTATGCTTTCCTAGAATGCAAGCATCGCAGTGCTTAAGTTTCCTAGGAATTGTAGGCAAACCAGCAACACCATTTTTCTTCAATAAGCGGAGATTGTCATAGTTCAAATGTCCAAATCTAGCATGCCATAATAAACTTGATGGAAGTGTACCTTCTTCATGATGAGAATTGTATGAGAAATGTTGTGCATGAGCAGATGTTCCTTGCAGTTTGAGAAGCCTTTCTTCTTCTATTCCCCTCATGACAAGTGAGTGATCAGATGATTTTCTTACCTCAAGCTTGCCATCAAACATATGAATGGAGTGACCTTGCTGGCAGATGTGGACCAAGGACAACAAGTTTCTCTTGAGCTGTGGGAGATATAGAACATGATGCAGAAGAAAGTCTGGAAGACCAGGCAGTTTAAGCCTGATTGTGCCAAGCCCTGATGGCTTGATTTTTGATTGATCTGCAAAGTATACTGCTCCATCAACATTATCAGTAAAATCTTCAAAAAAATCTTTTCTATGAGTCATGTGGTAGGTTGCTCCTGAATCAAGCAACCAATCATTTTTCCAAGAATCAAGTGAAGCATTAAATAGATCTTCATTTACTCCAATGTTACATTGTGCCACAACATAGTGAGCGGATTCAGGTGCTTTACCTTTGTCTGTATCATCAGCTTTACCTTTCTGTTGGTTTCTTTTCTGCTCAATTTTGTCCCATGGTAGCTTGCATGTAGAGGCATCATGTGATCCATTTCTTTTGCAGCGAATGCAGTGCAAATCTGCCTTTTCTCCTTGAGAATGTCTGCCCCCCCTGCCTATGAAATATCTTCCTCTTCCTCTTCATCCACCTCTTCCTCTTATAGAATCTTGAGCAGGATGCTTTTCTTTATGAGCAAGGCACACAGTCTCTTCAGAAGATTCAGGGGCTGTCTTCTTTCCAAAAGCTTTCTCTCTTTTAGCAAAATTTTTCACAAGAGAGTCAAAGGTTATATCTTTGAGATTTCCATTAGCTTGCAATGACTCAAGATAATTGGAGTAAGTAGGATAAAGTGCCTTGAGAAAAGCGATAAGAGGAATATCCAATTCAACCTTAGTAGATTTGATATCATGCATTATAGACTTTACTTCAGATGCAAGAGCAAGAGGATCATTATTTTGCAGTTCAAGAGTGAAGAGTTTAATCATGAGTTGAACAACTTCAAGTGCAGAATGTGAGTCATAGAGTTCTTTCAGCTTTTGTAAGGCTTCATAGGCAGTTGAATATGACGAAATATGGCGACTCACCTCTTCATTTATAGATGTTGCGATTAATGCATAAGATTTGTTGTTCTTGTTTTCCCACATGACGAGCTCTTTGTCTGAGGTAGGCTGTACTGGGTCATTGTCTCCTTCTCCGACACACACTCCTTTCCACAGCTCATTGAAAATGAGGGTGTGTTTTATCATCCGGGACCATTCAGGATAGTTCTCCTTGCCAGTGAGAACTATTCCCACCATGGATATGATTGAATGCATTCTGTAAAAAAAATACTTCTGCTGATAGAAAAATACTTCTGCTATTAATGTATAAAATTGTACTTCTCGTGGAGAAAAAAGTGCAGCTCTGGTGTAAAAAGATTGCACTCTTATATATAGGACAAAGGTATTACCAATTCCTATATGGTGGAGATGATATCACTCACAACACAAAGCTTTAGAGAACCACATAACCTCGAGCTAGAAAACTCGTGCAACGTACCAAATAATACAATGTTCAAACAATACATATGGCTGCGTTAAAAAATACATATGGCTGCGTTCAAAACATATCTAACGCAGAGGTATCATACTGTTATAACACCATTCAAAAGTACCATTCAAGGGAAGCAGCTTCCTATACAAAAATCCCCAATGCCCTCTCTTTTCTGTACATCACGAGGACATGAAATTAGTAAATTACACTTTCATATGCACGCCAACCCGAGATCGCAAACCAAACCAAAATATAACTTCAGCCACACTTTCCAGCTCTTACTTCGCCTTACTTTCTTACTTTCATCGGTCTCTGGATTCTCCACGCATCAGCAGCATACCATGTCATTCCAAAAGCAGTCAGCACATTTCCACGCATCAGCAGCATACGCATGAAAAGTTCACAATCCAAAAGCAGTCAGCACATTTCCACGCATCTCAGGTATTATAACCACAATAACCACGCATATCAGGTGTTATAACCACAATAATATGCGTATAACAGCGTTCAGGTATTATAATAATATGCGTATAACAGCGTTCAAATACCAAAACGATTTCTAATGCATACTCCAGCAATCACAAGACAGGATTTGAATGTTTAGTGGTGAGGATTCCACGCTCACCGCACCAAGTGCCTCGCCCAAACTCAGAGATACAAACTGAAGATAGCATCGCACGAAGAACAGGCAGAGGAACTTTTCAACTTGGAGCAGCGATTCATTCAGGTGAATGCACAGCTTGGAAAGCGCTGGTAGTGTCAGGCAGAGGAGCGTTTGCAATGTCAGGTGCAGGTCTGTATAAAAAGAATATGGCAGACAGGCAGAGGAGTTACAAGGAGCATGAGAGCTAAAAAAGGAGCTGGCTCTGATACCATGTCAGGCCAGGCAGTAACTCCATTAGGCAGAAAATAATTGACTATATTATTCCATCAGGTAGGTCCTTATTATATACATGAGGGAGAGACTGTTCAGTTCGTCTCCCGATGACTGTTCATATTCCTATTCTGATGACTGTTCATATTCCTATCTATCTATTTACAATAATTCACCAAATCACAAGGATTAGGTGCCAACAAGGACCCATTCTACCCCACAAGAAGCCTATAAAAGGAAGGACTATGAATTCATTTGGAGCATCACTTCTCATTCTCTCTCTTTTGGGCAAAAGTGTGAAACTATGTTTGTCGGGCATAAGTGCGAAGTAGGAGGTTGGGAAAGTCTGCTATCGGGAATCCGAAGTGAATGCGAGTTTGGGGGAGCCTAAGGAGTCAAGGAAAATCGAAATTTTGGTGGTGGTCTCTCTCGTTTTGTGTTCTGGATTTGGAGAACGAAGTCTCCCAAGTTGGACTGTTGCCGGAAGCCGTGAGCTGCCGCATAGTCGAAGTTGTTGGAAATAGATCAATCTTCTGGAGGCTGACTTGGTGTGGAGGGAAGGTTTGGTCAAGGTCTAGGGTGAAGAGTCTCAAAGAATACTATTGAAAGGAATAATTAATTTGACTGGGTTTTCCCCTCGAGGGGGGTTTTGCCTTGGCATGTGCCTACATCTTGTGTTCATTGTTTTATGTGTTGTTGCTTTGTGTAATTACTTGATGAACTAAAGAAAGAAGATATAAATAATCGTAATAGCAAGTAACATCACAAGTAATTATCAAGATCGAGAAAATATTTACAGCCTTTATGATTTTCCAACAGGGCCAGGGTACACCATGGAAATTCTTGGCCCCATAAATGGCCCAAAATTCCATTTAGGGCCTTTAATGGCCTAGATGTTTGGAACCTCAAAAATCATAGAAATAATGCCAAGAAGATAGAGAACCGTTGAGTCAATGGATGTGGTGGGTGGCCACCAATATTCACCTAGATAAACTTCTCCCAAGTAGGACTTCCTTTGACTATTTTTTCCCTTGGCCCTCTCATAAACTACTCTTTAACTCATGAATAAGATTTACACCATCCTACTAAAAACTCCAAAACATATGAATATAGTGTACTTTAATGGATAAATCTACAACTATCACTATAGGGTCATTACATCTATGTAACAAAATCAAAATCTAAGCATCTTGGGTAACAATTTCCCCTTCTCTCCATTATTAATATACAGGGTTTTCCTAAGGTCTCTACAACAATTCGAATTTGCTTATAGGAAATTTGGCCCATAATTTTTTATTTGTATTGGATCATTATATTATTTTCCATCCATGTTGATGCTTTCAAAGTAGAAAAATTGGAGGATTCAACTCACAAGGCAATTTTTATCCGCAAGTCCAAGTTTGTCGAATTGGGGTTTGAAGCTTTTAGGAAGCAGTTTGAGGCATTAAATGTCTTTTTTGGGTGGAAAAATAACACCCAAGTGTGACACCCTCTAGCACTATTCTACACTTATATACCTTTCCAATGGTTCAAGAAGGACCTCAAATGGAGTCCACATGCAATAGTTATGCCACTTAGAAATTGACCTTCTTATTTTGATCATCGTGATTCAAGAGGATGCCATCTCATCCCCATTATTCATGGAAAATGGGAAAGCCATGTGATCATGAAGAAGAAGGCTCCATAAGAGTCAAAACTATAACTCTAGTTAAGAGTTGAAGGAGTCAAACTTAACCTCTAGTAAGCTATCAATTTGTGTTATAATCGGACCGCCAGGAGGAAAAGGGGTAACATTCTATTAGACTGCATTTTGATCCATATATGAGTAGAGTAGTTGAGAGAGAGAGGCTCCATAAGAGTCAATATTGTAACCCTAGGGTAACATTCTATTAGAGTGCATTTTGATCCATATATGAGCAGAGTAATTAAGAGAGAGAGAGAGAGAGGCTCCACAAGAGTCAACCCTAGGGTAACATTCTATTAGAGTGCATTTTGATCCATGTATGAGCAAAGTAATTGAGAGAGAGAGAGAGAGAGAGAGAGAAAGATAGGGAACATAGAAGTTTTGTGTGAGAGAGAGAGAGGGAACATAGAGGTTTTGTGCACTACAACAACACATGGGCCATGGGTCTCACTCCTTTTTACTCGTATATATTTCCATTCAAAGAAAGAGAAAGCAGAGCAACCTCACCTTCGAGCTAGGTTTTCTCCACAAGTATTTCCTAGATGATATCTTGTGTTATTATGGTTGTGAGTGATTGTACTTTTGTCTATTCTCTATTTCCAGCATTTTATATATTGCATGCACGAAAACAATAACTTAATAAATCTAGAAGTCTAGGGAAAATAACCCTCATAGTATATATTTCAGATTTTAAGTATAATTTATCATATTTGTTGTGAGGAATTGTTTAGTGGAATGTCCATGGTAGTTTAGGGAAAAATATTTCACAAAAATCACTAAACAGTTTTTGGTCCTGCAACACTAAAATTTCCATTCAAATAGAGGCACATTTAGAAAAGAAATCTATATTATCATCAAACCAATCATAAAGGTCTTCCTTCATGAATTTCTCTATCATTCTATCAATATCTCCTTATTTTCATCACGAAGTCCCAACAATTAAATTATTTGTTGGGTCAAAGTAGAAAACTAAGGTTTGTAGGGTTGTCCAACAAAAGGTTTGTAGTCTAACACTGACATATTTATCCTTGGGGATAGGGAAAGTATCACAAGGTTGTAGTCTAACACCACCATATTTTTCCTTGGGGACAGGGAAAATATAACTTAGGGTGTATTGCCAAGACTTTAGATCAATGACAAAAAACAACACGAGGCAGACACAATCATCTCTACCTTCATGCTCTAACGAATAGTGTATCCTTCAATCAAATTCCTCATTAGATTTATATTATACCATTCACAAGATTATACCATAGATGTAACCATCCATTAGTATAAATAAGCTGAAAAACAATGATTTTTTTTATTGAAATGAATACACAATTAGAATGCACTATCAACACAATAAACAACTTTTGAAATGGTGGTGTTATTCCATTCATAGTTATCATAAACAAAAATGTCATTACATCTTTTATCATTTCTCATCAAGTTCCAAACTCAATAAACCCAAATTCCTTGTGTCTTTTAGTTCTCGGCCTTTACATTCTAAAGCCTTTACATAATTATACTTGCATTCTTGAACTTTGAGGTTCTTTGAGGGTATTATCTTAGTACTAGTGCAATAACGACGCCTTGCTAGTTGATTATTCCTTTGTTCTTTAGTATGAATATGTGGTGTTTTTTTAATTAGCTTGGCAAAAATTGGAATCTCTTCCTGATTCTTGGAATCTCTTGCTTGTAGAGTTAGCATCACTATACCTTTATAAAAAATGAAGGGGCCAACAATCCAAATTGATCCTTAAATATAAGTTATCAAAGATTGGGATTTAACCTCATAACTACAATCTTTGCAATAATTTTGTATTTGTTGTTACATAGTGATATGGGATTGAAAGGATTGTTCATCTTTGGGACATTTGCGATGAGCTTTGCCTTGAAAGCTTTTAATTTTTTCCGCTTTTTCTAAGATCCTCTACAACATCTAGATCGTCCTTTTCTATCAAATTGTAGAACTCTATGTAAAATTATATGGGCCAATTGTTTGAACCATGAGATTTATCATGTGTTGGAAGGCCTGGGACCCTTTGAATTTCATATATCTTTGCCAAAGCCATTAAAGTTTGGTTTTTCTCTACTTACCATCCCATTAAATAGGTAGATATTTGTCGTAATCTCACCACCATTTTCCCTTGTGAGCTCAATGTAGATGTGTTTATAATGTTGGACAACTACCCTAGTATTATCATTGACTTAGTATGCTTCTCTCCACTATTACCTTATTTAGGATATTGTGTTTAGAGCCTTCCTTCGTTGCCTTCTTCCTATGAAAGGCCATGTTTTTTTTGCCTCCATCTAACTTCCTCTCATCCTAACAATAATTTTTTCTCCTCCTCTAGCTAATTTGGTTACTCCTGTTTGTTGTTTAATAATCCCTCTTGCATAGATCGTATAGCTTTCATAACTTGATTTTTGTTTCATTCAAATTTTTTTTGTAAATGTTGGAAAATAATTTTTTACCCACTCTCTAGTATTTCCTTTTATCTTCATTAGATTCTCTTGAAAGGCTCTTACTGCAAACTCTTGACTGGCAGGATTATATTGATTCAATTCTTTCTTTACCATATCTATAACTTCTCCATAAAAAAATAATGAGTATGGAATCTAAAGGTCGTGGGTGCATTTGAAGTAGAATGAGAGAGTGATCCAAAGATAATCCAACCCTAACCCAAGAATGAAATTTGTCCACATTTTTAAGCACAACATTAGAAACATAAAAATGTCAAGCATTTTTGTCGAGGTTTTTATATAGCATTATTAATTCTTGTTAGTATTATGTCATTCTTATATTAGTGACTATATATCTTTATTAATATTGTGCAATTCATATATAAAATTATATATTCTACTAAAGTTACAATAAAAAGTCTTCAATTTCACCTTTTATTTTTTTTGCAAGCTAGGCAGCCACTTCATACTAGCTAATAAAAAGATATGTTCCCTTGGCTATTGGCCTACCAATAGGGAAATAGACTAGTAGCATAGGCTCAAAGCCTTTGTCCATATTACTATATTAACAAGTATAACACAGTGATATAGTAATAAAAGTTTGATACTGTATAGAAAGTCACTATACAACCCATGCCTATAACTAGCATGAGAAGCACATTTACTGCTTAATGATAGATAAACAAAAATCATTAACTTGAATATGTCAGTCTGAAGGAGAGTCCGCATGTATTGCCTCTAGATTCTCATTCTCCTCCGTTGAGGTTGGGAAGTCTAGATATATAATTATATTGGTTAGGAGAGACACTTTGTTGTCCAATTTCTTTATCTGCAATTGAATGCCAATAATGCGAAGGGGGATTTCCTATCGGGCCTCACTCCGTTCCAAAAGCAACTTACTCATAATTGTATTTATCTACTGGTAGAGATCAATAACATGAATATATCTATTATAATAGCCGCAACTTGTGCCAATGTATTGGACCCAATGTCCCACATTACCTTCCATCCCTCATCCTAGAGAAAATTACTCTCCACCCAAGCCTTTGTTCTAGAATCATTATTTTGTTCCTAGTTATTGTGGTTGTGTGCTCCTATTAAATGACAACCAAATTCTCAACATTTTGTTGAGCCCTTATTTGTGGTGGCTTATGCTTCCCATGATGAAAATTATGACCTTGCCTTCTTCAAGGATCAGGTATGGTGAAGACAAAACACATGACAAGAAGATATAGATGATGCCCATGGGGATGAGGGTGTCATAGAATTTATAAGAAAAATATATACCACCATGGGAATGGATATAGGGGATTCAAAGGAGGTAAATAGAGGTAGACGATTAGGTATTTTAGGGGGAGAACACATTCATGGGAGAAAGAAAAATATGTAAAACCAATATAGAGAAATGAACAAGAGTATATCGAAGAAACCAACATACCCAGAGCATATATGGTAGGGATAAGCAAGTTGAGGTGCCACATTTCTCAATGTAGAGGAAACTCATGTACACGTTCCTCACAAATGTGGTCAAGCAAGGTGATGATGGTGGCTTGCAATGATGAAATGATTTGGGAGGAAACAACATCCATGTAGACGCTAAACTCCCTGAATTTCCCATTAATGCGTTGAAGTGTTACATGTTACATGTGATATGGTTTAATTCCACCTTTTCACTTATGAATTGGACATTCATGGTTAATACATATTTATGTGTGTGTGTGTGTAGCCAATTGGATGAAGCTCAAGTGGTTGGGAGAATTATTGTTATCCTCCCCACTTAGATTCAATTCCTACATGTGACATTTTGAGCTCATAATGAGTATATCCTTGTAATGGGTTGGAGCCTTGTTATCTGAGAGTTCCAACACCCATCTATGATAGAGTGTTCATAACCCATACTGGCTAGAGTTAAAAATATCTCAGACATCGCTTAACAATGTAAGTATAAAATGTTTTAGAACAAGATTATCAAAATACCCTTTGTAGAAAATATTTAGGAATATGATTATTAAATGTTGACTTCCTTTCAAATGGTTTTAAAAGTTTAGAGTATTATTTCTAGACCTTAGTAAAACATGAACATCTAGCTCTTTAAGAACAAAGTCATTCTCTTCTAACTCTAGTCCTTCCTTTGAAAGTTGATATACTTCGAGATTTTTCTCCCCATACAAATGTTGAAATCAAAAGTTTGGAGGTGTCCTTTCAAATCCTTAAGGAGGTGAGCCAAATGAAAGAGCGATTTTTTACAATATGGACCAGATCGATTATCTAATTAATTATTAATAAAGAGACTCCTTTCAGCTACAATTCAAGAATATGCTTATTAAGATAAAATTTGAGTAAAAAGAGTAAGAAAATGAATTCCCCAAGGTTATTAGATCCTCTCATATAAGTTGTTTTGAATTTGAAACAATATGATCATGAAAAGTAAATCACAATCCCAAGCCAACCATTTCATCTCTATAGGTTTTAACAATGTATACTTAATTGTTACAAACACATTCTTAATAAAATAGAAAAGATGCAATGGAAAAACACACACATTAACACAAATATTTGTTGGAATTACGATTGCTATTACACTAAAACCCACAGGTGTTAGTAAATAGACGCATCACCAGAGTTAATGAATTCTCAAGAGGAGGTTACACACATGTCACAAAAGCGTTTATCCAATTCCCACCAATCCCCCCCCCCCCCCAACGTGACCCAAGTGTGTTTCGAACTTGAGACCTTTAGCTCTGATACCACTTCTTGGAATCACGATTGCCATTACACCAAAACCCACAAGTGTTAGAAAACATACACATCAACAGAGTTAACATATCCTCAAGAGGCAGTTAATTACATGTTGTGAAACACAAAGGGAGCATTAGATCATCTAATTCACAAAAAGATTATAAATGGAAATCCAAAAATATTTTTCAGTATATTCTTCTTTACATTATTACAACACACACACACACACACACATAATTGTAATTCCTTAAAAAAAACTACAAAACCATGGATAAACAACCATGTGCCACAAAACCACTAAAGGAAAAAATCGTGAGCTAAAAAAGGACGCAAAAAAATGCCGAATTTTTTTTGGGGGGCACTACACCCAAGCCCCTCGAGCAAGGTGGGATTCTCCCCACTATGCCCTGTGCAACATACAACATGTGGAGGTAGTTATGCAAAACTATAACACACACCCAACATTCTCTACCCCTGCATGCACCATCAAAATATGCCTAGGTTTTTGAATTGTCTAGGGTGATCTCTTTCAAATTATGAGGGAGATTTTGAGCCTCTGACGAGATAAAAAAAAGGGAAGTAAACTCCATATGTGTACCATAGTTTGAAATGTCAGTTGGAATTGATTCTCAAATATTAGGAAATTGTGGGTTATCCATATGCTCGAAAGGGTGAGGAAGGGTAGACTCCTACCTTTTTTTAACCACCTATCAACAATACATTTTTTCAGGCAAGAATCAATAAGATCATCATAGTAAGAAAATTCAAGGGCCTTCTCTTCCTCTTTTAAGAAGTTGACTCCAAGCCAACACTTTACCAAGTAAAGCATGCAACATGAGAATTTTGATTTGGTTGGTGCCTAAACTTTCCAAATATTTGACAACCATTGCTTTTCCTAAAATTCATTACTTAAAGCTACTTTAAAACCCATATTTGCTGTGTATTCAACCTTGGACTCATTGAAACTCTATAATAATGAGTCAAGGACGTAAGATATTTTGATTTGGGCCCTTAGAGTTCACTAGTAAAGGACTGCCATATATCGATAAGGTAACTCTTTAGCTTAACTCGTTAGCTTTAAGTATTTAGATGTGCACAAACCCTATTCCAAAGACTTGTAAAATAAGGTTTACAACTTGGCTTAGAAATGTATAGCCCAAGCCATGTAGGATTTCAAGAAAACTATTTTCCAGAAACACATTTTGATTCTAGCTCATAAAGACATCCTTTCTAATTCTAATTGACAAACCATTCCCAAATTTTCAGGCTAGAAAGTTTTCCACAAGGGGGAACACTATAGTCAAGGCTTTCCAATGATTTGAACCACTTTGAAATCAATTTGGTTCTCATTTTATCCACTCTAGTATTGAGCTTAAAAAGAGTTATTTATGAACTATAATTTTCATCCATACACTATAAAGGAGATAAATTTCCAGATTGATTTAGCTGCTAACAAATATCTAAACCTGGAGATTTTCTTTAATCCCTAGACACATATATTTTTTGACTTTGTCACCTTATCCCAACTCACCTATTCAATTATTTTGTAGTCAACATTACCTTACCATAAAAAATTACAACAACACTTCTTAGTTTTGTTAAAAATCCCTTTAGGAATCAGGGATAGCGACTATCAGTAAATAAGAATAGCTTCAAGCACCAATTTAACCAAAATTTATCTTCCATCTCGTGAGAGCCCATTATGACACCATAAAACTGATGCGTTGCTCAACTTTTTCAATGAGCCATATCCAATACTATTTAAGACATCCATTGGGTTTAAGGTGGAATCTCAGATATATAAACGCATCATCCAACATATATTGATGAAATGGAAGAATCCTCTCTATTTGTAATAGATCATCCTCTCTCAAACTGGTTGCATATAATGTTGAGTTATCCATGTTCACCTTCATACTAATAAGTTTTTTAAACAATGAGAGAATTTCATTACGTGTATTGATATCGATCAACCCGAAATGTATCACATCATTGACAAACAAGAGATGGGTCACATCTAGGTCCCTACCCAACATTATTGCTCAAATGAGCCTTTTGTTCATGGCATGTATCCAAACTATACTTAGACTCTTTGTTATCAAAATAAAGAGGTATAGAGACATTAGCCACTCTTGATGGAATCCTCTTGAAGCATTAAAGAAGGCTAAAGCCAAGACAATTATTAGAATAACAAAGTTTGCTGTAGTTACATAGTCCCTAATTGATCCAAATTGGATCATTGTATTATTTGTCATTTGTCTTGATACTTTTAGAGAGGAAAAATTGGAGGAATCAACTTGCAGGGTCTTTTTTAATGATGGCTCATAGTTTGGAGAATTGGGGTTTGAAACCTTCTGAATCCATTTTAAGGTTTCAAATAAATTTTGCGGGGTCAAAACTTTCCCAATTTAGTGTAGGACACTAGGAGACTAATCTACACTTACATATCTTTCTAATGGTGCAAGAATCATGTCAAATGGATCTCACAGGCAAAAGTTATGCCTCCCATGAGTTGACCTACCATTGACCAAAGCAGATACCATGTAAAGCCCCTTTTACTCATGCATACATGGAATTCCATATGTGAAATTTTAAGAAGACTCCAAAAAGTTCAAACCCATAACTCTAGTTGAAAGTTGAGGGAGTCAAACCTTTCCCCTAGTTGGGTATAGGGCTACGTTAAATATCGAGCCACTAGAAGGAGTAGGGGTTTCATTCTATGCTATTGTATTATGTTTCATGGTTGAGCATAGCAACTAGGAATGTGTAATTAGAGAGTAGAAAAAAGGTGTTTAAAGTTATATAACAACCTTACAAGCCACAAATCTCAGGTAACTCCATAGCGAGTACCTCTTCCTTGGTATTTGCATCATTCTAGACACGAGAAAAGAGAGTAGGGCAACCTCGCACTCTAGCTAGGTTTTCTCTGTAAGGGCTTCTAAAGGAAAATTTTGTGTCTATTGTGGATGGTGTGTATATTTGTTCTAGTTATATATTTCTTACATTTCAACTAATTTATATTAAGCATAAAAAACAATAAATAAAAAATCTAAGATTTGAAGGTAATTAACATCTACAATAAATATTTTAGTAATTTTATCAGATCTATTGTGATGAATTCTTCATGGTAGTTTGAAGACCAATAATCCAACGAACCAAAGGTAGGGAGAAACCTAGATGTATGAGAAAGATATAGAGGTATAACCAAGACACCATGTCAAATGATTTTGAGAGATCAACCTTTAGGACAACAACAAATAAATTTCGAGTTTTAATGGAGTGGATTAGTTTGTGAGCAGAGCCTATAGCCTCATGAATTTCGTGACCCTGAAGGAAGCCAAATAGTTCTTTTGATATATTCTTGGACAAGACTGATTTTAATCAATAAGTTATAAATTTAGAGGAGACCTTCTAAACACAATTACATAATTAAATTAGGTGGAAGTCTGTAAAGGAGATTGGGGGGATCAACTTTTAGGATTAGTGCCAGAAAGGTCACATTCATATTGCTAGGGACATTTCAAGTTTTTCTAATTTCCTCTATCGTTCAAAGAATATCCTCTCCCAACATATAAAGGAAGTCTATAAATAATTCTATAGTTCAGTCATCAAGTTTTGGGCTCTTATCTTTGCCAAAGAGATCCATAACATGAATCAACTTGTTGGACATTGGGTTCAACACTCCCCATGTATTTCGTGACATGGACTAACCACCTCTCGTGGATCCTAACTTCGACAATTGTAGCAAAGACTAATGCCTACGGGTTTTGGTCTAACGACAATCATGATTCCAGCAAGTGGCATTAGAGCCATATGTCTTGAGTTCGAAACCCATTCGGCTCGCATTGGCGAGGATATTGTTGGACATTGCGTTCAACGCTCCCTGTGTGTTTGACGACATGGACCAACCACCTCTTGTGGATCCTAACTTTGGAGATTGTAGCAGAGACTAATGCCTGCGAGTTTTGGTCTAATGACAATCATGATTGCAACAAAATTCATCCCAGTCATCAGTTTAAAAAGCTATTTATTTTGATCTTTAGATACCATATGAGGGAAGAAGACAGATCCCTTTATAATTTTAACAATGTTTAAATCTTTGGGATTTATAAACAAATTTCCAAAATAATCCACAATCATACCTATCAATCTAGAAAAATCTCGAATGCTTTAAATGTCTAGAGAGGGTAACTCATAAATGGTATTTTGTCTTCTTTGATGGACTGCAAAGCTATGAAAATACTTCGTGTTGTTATCATTGAGGGTGAGCCAAATAGCTCACCTTTTAAGAAGCTAATCACACTCACGATCCAGGAGCAATTTATTTCTACAAGCCTCCAACTCTTTCAACCAATTTAGGTTCTCCTCATTTCACAAGTTCTCAACTTCTTCTGAAACATGTACAATTGATACTTGATGTCATGTAATCTAGCATCTCTAGATTTGAATCTCTCGACTAACCAATCTACCACCCTGAATTTCACATGTTTTAAGAATGCACAAATTGCTTATAGGTCAAAATCCTGACAGTGGGTCAAAGTGCATCCAATGATTGTGAACTAGGTCCATAGATTCATATTCATGGACCCATCTAGGATTAAATTTAAAAGGGGCCCTTGGCGTATATTTCAAGTTATTAAATTAAAAAAAATCACAAAATGATCAGAAAACCCAACATCCACAAACAAAGACCTAAAATTTGAAATTTACAAAAGGAGATTTCCACTTAAAAAAACAATCCAACCTTTTTGAAACACTTTATACTCTACTTTAATTATTTGACCAAATCAATTTTAATTCCATTTTTTTCCCAGGAAAAAACTATAATTTCATTCATATAAATGATTGAAAAAAAAAAAAAAAGTGAGAGCTCATGGGAGAAAAAAAAAACTCTTGTGACTAAGTGCCCAAATCAATTTTAATTCATCTATATATATATATATATATATATATATAAAATTATTTATTTAATTACATTTCATAGCCACATATTTTTTCACGGGTATGTTATATATTCTATATGAATATGAAGAATATGAGGAATATACATATATTGTCAATATATCTGTCATATCACTTGCAAAAATAAAATGTGGGTGGAGAGGACTCCATTCATTCCCCAACAACCTAGGATAATCCCAATTGGCAAATTTATATCCACAATATATTAAAATATAATAAAAATATTATATTATCATAATTTTTTTATTTAATAACTTTAATTATAAAGTGAAAAATTATAAAGTGAATAAAAGCCACACATAATTGGTTTCATTGTCATATATTAGAGGCTATTTTAAATTTATAATTTTATACTTACTATAAATGTGTCAATATTACACATTATCATCATAGTGATATATTTATTCCACATAAATTTTCCTTCTCAATTTAATTCATATTTTTGTTGTTATAAAAGCTACACATAAATGGTTGGTTTTCATTGTCATAAGTCATTTTGTAATTTATGATTATTATAAATGTATAATATTACATGTTATCTTATCATAATGACATATTTATTCACATAAATTTTCTTCTCTCCTTAATTCATAGTTCATATTACAATATTTTCAAACTTCCTTTTTAATCCAAATTAACAAAATAAACCAAAAAAAAACACGTAAAATCATTTTAAATCCTTTAACCCTCTACTCGCACTTTCAAATTTCCTTCTCTAAGAAAAACACAGAAAATCCTTTTAAATCCTTTAACCCTGCCTTTGGTATTAAAAAATCTATATAATAAATCATGTGCATGGACATGTACATCCTCTATTTACCCTTATGTTTTTTTTCATGTCCACCTTAGTTAGCCAAAATAAAAATAAAAACTATAACATGAATGTTATATTTTTGGATTAAGTGCATTGTATTTTATAATATATATGTGGATACGTTGAATTAACCTCTTAAATATATAAAATACATATAATATAAAGAGTACAAACCATTGGAAATAATATAGTTAAAAATTTAAAGTAAACCATTTTAAATAATATATAACCAAAATTTATTATCACATAAACTTTTGCGTAGAAGCTTAAAGTACCAAGTAAATTACTTTATATTATTAAAAGTATAGTATCCTTCATTATCTACCTCTTTTACCTATATAAAAATATATAATTAATCAATGTATTAAATTTTATGATTCTTGTAGATTGGTAACCGTTATATTCATGAAAACATTTATTATAGGTAGATTTGTCTGAAAGGATGGAGAGAATTGAACCCATGACTTCTCTATAACAAAAATACTTTAAAGATGGAGACTTGACCAATTTAGCTAACCCTTAAGGTTAACTAATGTATCCAAAATCTAAAATTTTGATAAATGATAAGAAATTTTATAATTTAATGTTTTATATCAAATATTTATTATATTTTTAAAGTAAGTTAAAAGTATTAAGAAATTTGTCAATTGGGTTTTTTTGGGGTAACTAGGATCCTCTCCACTCAAATTTAATTTAGGCAAGTTACATGATAAGCTTTGATGTAATGACTTCTAGTCTTGTTGTTAAGAATGAATGGTCACTCAATGATTGGGACATGTATATTCTTCCTATAGAATATAAAGGTATTTCCATTTGGAAAAAAAATCTTCATATCAAATACTAATTACATTTTTTAAGTAGGTTAAGATACTGATTACATTTATTAAGTTAAGATACTAATTACATTTCCTAACTTTAAGTAAGTTAAGAGTAGTGAGAGCTCTTCATATCAAATACTAATTACATTTCTTAAGCAAGTTAAGAGTATTAAGAGGTAGTCCAACAGGGATGGGACCATGCATATTCCTTGTACATAATATACAAATATTTCCATATGAAAAAAACGCTTCATATCAAATATTGCTTACATTTCTTAACTAAGTTAAGTGTATTAAGAGGTCTTCATATCAAATGCTAATTATGTTTCTCAAGTGAATTAAGAGTATTAAGAGGTTTGTCAATTAAGTTTATTTTGAGTGGTTGGGAAGAATGATTGGGACCCTCCCCGCTCAAATTCAATTCCGACAAGTAACATGATGAGAAATAAATTGGAACATGTAGATATGTAAATTTATACGAGATTAAATTAGTTAATAATAACTTTTCAACCTATAAAATCAATATATGATAGGAAAAATTATACACCACCAACTATGTTTCATTTTACCTTATATGTCGTTTCAAAAATTTGGACAATTTCACTAAATAATAAAAGATTTACCCCTAAGAGGAAAAAGAAGGCAATTATTGAAGACCCACTTGAATTCTAGATAAAGTCAACCCTAAAATATTATAAATTTCCAATAAACCCACCCCACTCACATCTCCAAACAAGTTCAAATTTGGGAAACCCAACACACTCACATCTCCAAACTATGGACTGCAAAGCGATGCAAATACTTTGTGTTGCTGTCATTGAGGGTGAGCCAAATAGCTCATCTTTTAAGACACTAATCACACTCACGATCCAGGAGCAATTTATTTCTTCAGGCCTCCAACTCTTTCAACCAATTTAGGCGCTCCTCATTTGGAAGGTTCCCAACTTCTTTCGAAACATGTACAATTCATACTTGACGTCTTGTAATCTAGCATCTATAGATTTAAATCTCTCGAATGACCAATCTACTAGCTTGAATTTCACATGTTTTAAAGAATGCATGAATTGCTTAGAGACTGATAATCCCGATAGTGGGTCAAAGTGCATCCAATGATTTTGAACTAGGTCTAAAGATTCATATTCATGGATCCATCTAGGATTAAGTTTAAAAGGGGCCCTTAACTTATATTCCAAATTATTAAATTACAAAAAATCACAAAATGACAAAAAAAACTTGACATCCACAACCAAAAACCTAAAATTTGAAATTAACAAAAGGAGATTTCCACTTAAAAAAAACAATCCAACCTTTTTGAAACACTTTATACTCCACTTTGATTATTTGAAAAAATCAATTTTAATTCCATTTTTTCCCGAGGAAAAAAATGTAATTTCATTCATATAAATGATTGAAAATACGTTCTTCATATACACATCTTATGTGTATTCTTTTTCGAAAAAACAAAAAATAAGCTCATGGGAGAAAAAAGAGATGATGTGACATAGTGCCCGCATCAATTTTAATTAGTGACAACTCATGGGAGAAAAAAAAACTCTTTGTGACTAAGTGTCCAAATCAATTTTAATATACATATATATATATATAATTTGTTTGAAAATTTTACATTTTATAAATTTATATCCACATATTTTTTTCACACATAGGTTGTATATTCTATATGAGTATGAGGAATATATATATATATATATATAGTGTCAAAATATCCGTCATATCACTTTCAAGAATTGAATATGGGTGGGGAAGATTCCATTCATTCCTCCCAACAACATAGGATAATCCCAATTGGCAAATTTATATCCACATATATTAAAATATTATATTATCCTATTTTTTTATTTAATGACCATAATTATAAAGTGAATAAAAGCCACACATAATTGGTTTCATTGTCATATATTAGAGGTTATTTTAAATTTATAATTACTATAAATGTGTCAATATTACACATTACCTTATCATAGTAATATATTTATTCCACATAATTTTTTTTTCTCAGCTTAATTCATATTTCATGTTTTTGTAGTTATAAAAGACACACATAATTATTGGTTTCATTGTTATAGTTCATTTTAACTTATAATTACTATAAATGTATCAATATTACACATTATCTTATCATAATGACATATTTATTCACATAAATATTTTGTGATTATTATTTAAAAAAATAACATTTTCAAACTTCTTTTTTAATTTAGATGAACAAAAAAACACACCTAAAATCCTTTTAAATCCTTTAACCCTGCCTTTGGTATTCAAAAGTCTATGTAATAAATCATGTGCATGGACATGTACATCATCTATTTAGCCTTTGCATCACAACATTGTGTTCTTAGTAAACTATAAAAGGAATGTTATATTTTTGCATTAAGTGTATTGTATTTTGTAATATATATGTGGATATGCTGAATTAACCACTCTTAAATATATAAAATACATATTATATGGATCATATAATGAGTACAATCCATTGGAAATAATATATAGCAAAAATTTCAAAGGAAACAATCATAAATAATACATAGCTCGCATATAAACTTTTGTGTAGAATCCTAAGGTACCAAGTCAATTACTTTAAATTTTACAGTATGGTATCTTTCATTATCGACATCTCATTTCAAAAAGAAAAGAAAAACAAAATCTATATAATTAATAATAATAATTATAAATATTTCAAACTCAAAATCTATAAATAAGTAATTTTGAAACTCTATACTATTTAAAAATAGATAAATAAGAAGTAATGTTTTAATCTAATTCTTTATATCAAATACTAATTATATCACTAAATTAAAAGTATTAAAACGCTGAATTAACCACTCTTACATATATAAAATACATATTATATGGATCATATAACAAGTACAAACCATTGGGAATAATATACAACAAAAATTTCAAAGGAAACAATCATAAATAATACATAGCTGGCATATAAAATTTTGTGTAGAATCCTAAAGTACCAAGACAATTACTTTAAATTTTATAGTATGGTATCCTTCATGATCGACATCTCATTTCAAAAAGAAAAAAACAAAATCTATATAATTAATAATAATAATTATAAATATTTCAAACTCAAAATCTATAAATAAGTAATTTTGTAACTCTATATTATTTAAAAATAAGATAAATAAGAAGTAATGTTTTAATCTAATTCTTTATATCAAATACTAATTATATTGCTAAATTAAATGTATTAAAACGCTGAATTAACCACTCTTAAATATATAAAATACATATTATATGGATCATATAACGAGTACAAACCATTGGAAATAATATATAGCAAAAATTTCAAAAAGAAACAATTGTAAATAATACATCGCTAGCATATAAACTTTTATGTAAAATCCTGAGGTACCAAGTCAATTACTTTAAATTTTATATTATGGTATCCTTCATTATCAACATCTCATTATAAAAAAAAAACTACAAAATCTATGTAATTAATAATAATAATTATATATATTTCAAACTCAAAATCTATAAATGAGTAATTTTGTAACTCTATATTATTTAAAAATAATATAAATAAGAAGTAATGTTTTAATCTAATTCTTTATATCAAATACTAATTATATCGCTAAATTAAAAGTATTAAAATGCTGAATTAACCACTCTTAAATATATAAAATACATATTATATGCATCATATAAGAGTACAAACCATTGAAAATAATATATAGCAAAAGTTTCAAAGGAAACAATTATAAATAATACTTCGTTGGCATATAAACTTTTGTGTAAAATCCTAAAGTACCAAGTCAATTACTTTAATTTTATAGTATGGTATCCTTCATTATCGACATCTCATTTCAAAAAGAAAAAAACAAAATCTATATGATTAATAATAATAATTATAAATATTTCAAACTCAAAATCTATAAATAAATAGTTTTGTAACTCTATATTATTTAAAAATAAGATAGATAAGAAGTAATGTTTTAATCTAATTCTTTATATCAAATACTAATTATATTGCTAAATTAAATGTATTAAAACGCTGAATTAACCACTCTTAAATATATAAAATACATATTATATGGATCATATAACGAGTACAAACCATTGGAAATAATATATAGCAAAAATTCAAAAGGAAACAATTGTAAATAATACATCGCTAGCATATAGACTTTTGTGTAGAATCCTGAGGTACTAAGTCATTACTTTAAATTTTATAGTATGATATCCTTCATTATCAACCTCTCATTAAAAAAAAAAAAACCACGAAATCTATGTAATTAATAATAATAATTATAAATATTTCAAACTCAAAATCTTTAAATAAGTATTTTTGTAACTCTATATTATTTATAAATAATATAAATAAGAAGTAATGTTTTAATCTAATTCTTTATATCAAATACTAATTATATCCCTAAATAAAATGTATTAAAACGCTGAATTAACCACTTTTAAATATATAAAATACATATTATATAGATCATAGAATGAGTACAAACCATTGGAAATAATATATAGCAAAAATTTCAAAGGAAACAATCGTAACTAATACGTAACTGGCATATAAAATTTTGTGTAGAATCATAAGTTATCAAGTCAATTACTTTAAATTTTATAGTATGTTATCCTTCATTATCAACATCTCATTTCAAAAAGGAAAAAAAACAAAATCTGTATAATTAATAATAATAATTATAAATATTTCAAACTCAAAATCTATAAATATGTAATTTTGTAGCTCTATATTATTTAAAAATAAGATAAATAAGAAGTAATGTTTTAATCTAATTCTTTATATCAAATACTAATTATATCGCTAAATTAAATGTATTAAAATGTTTAAATGGATTAGAGTGGGTTAATCCATGCTCTTTTATATATAGAAAGATATATAAATAATCAATATATCATTTTTTTTCTATTTAGTTTATGGTTTTCTTGTAGGTAACCACTAGCCGAAAGGATCACTTTTTGTCGGCTCAACCATCATTTTCTGTAGGCTCAACCATGTCGGCTCAACCATCACTTTCTGTCGGCTTAACCATGGACCCTGATTCAAGAGTGTTGAGAGAATTGAACCCATAACCTCTCAATAGAAAAAGTGCTTTAAAGATGAGAACTCGACAAACTAAGCTAACCCTTGGGGCTAGCTAATGTATCCAAAATCTAAAATTGTGATAAACAATAAGAAGTTTTATAATTTTATGTGTTATATCAAACATTAATTATATTTTTTAAATAAGTTAAAAGTGTTAAGAAATTTGTCAATTGGGTTTATTTGGATTTAGATCCTCCCCACTCAAATTTAATTTAGGCAAGTTACATGATAAACTTTGATGTAATGACTTCTAGTCTTGTTGTTAAGAATGATGAATAATTACTTGAGGATTGGGACTTGTATCTTCTTCATATAGAATATAAAGGTATTTCCATATGGAAAAAAACTCTTGGTATCAAATACTAATTACATTTTTAAGTAGGTTAAGATACTAATTACACTTATTAAGTTAAGATATTAATTACATTTCTTAAGTAAGTTAAGAGTAGCGAGAGCTCTTCATATCAATTACTAATTACATTTTTTAAGCAAGTTAAAAGTATTAAGAGGTAATCCATCGGATTAGAATATGCATATTCCTTGTAGGTATTATAAAAAGTATTTCCATGTGAAAAAAACGTTTCATATCAAATATTGATTAATTAAGTGTATTAAGAGGTTTTTATATCAAATGCTAATTATGTTTCTCAAGTAAATTAAGAGTATTAAGAGGTTTGTCAAATAAGTTTATTTTGAGTGGTTGGGAAGAATAATTGGATCCTCCTTTCTCAAATTCAATTTCTACAAATAACATGATGAGAATTAATATTGTCTAGTAAATTGGAACATGTAGATATGTAAATTTATACGAGATTAAATTAGTTAATAAAAACTTTTCAACATATAAAATTAATATATGATAAGAAAAAATATACACCACTAACTATGTTTCATTTTACCTTACTTATAGTTTCAAAAATTTAAACAAATATTTACTCCAAAAAAAAAAAAAACATTAAAAATCCACTTGAATTCTAGATAAAGTCAACCTTAAAATATTATAAATTTCTTATAAACCCAACCCATTCACAACTTCAAACAAGTTCAAATTTGGAAAACCCAACTCACTCACATCTCCAAACAAGTTCAAATTTTGATGAAATGTGGAGAGGAATGATACAACAAAAAGAAGAAAAAAAAAAAAAACACTACTAAATAATAAAACATTTACTACTAAAAAGAATTCATTAAAGACCCACTTGATATCTTGATAAAGTCAACCCTAAAATATTATAAATTTCCAATAAACCCACCCCACTCACATCTGCAAACAAGTTAAAATTTTGATGAGATGTGCAGAGCAATGATACCAAAAAAAAATTGAGAGATGATGTGCCCCATTTTGACTTGTATCCAAGAAAAAGGCAGAGAGTCAGTGGGCAAGCTCGTCGTGATTCGCACACGAGGAAGTGAAAGCGACGTGTCTTTGTTTTTTAATGTAGTTGAGGTCAACGGTGGAAATTAAAGAGAAACGAAAAAGAGTTTAGCAGGTGGATACGCAGTACACGTGGGGCAATTAGATTCTGACGTCTGACACTGAGGCGCAGCGTTGACGTTTTGGATTTCTACTTTACTTTCTCTAACCTCATTTGGTGCGAATTACGAGTAATTTGATTTGGTTTCATTTCGACGAGTTTCGCCGCATTTGAGGTTCGTTTCATTTGACCGCAGAGCGGCATGAATGTGGGTGGGGGGTCGGGATGCGAGGGGATTGACAAAATGGACGGAGACGGAGTTGCAGGCACGCCGGGGCAGGCCGGGGGCGCAGCGCTTTCCATGCCGTTTTTCATTCATCCGGATCTTCCCATCATTGCCATGCCCTGCTCTGCGACACGGCCGGTTTGCGCAGCTTGAATCGGCGGACAAATGACGGGAATATAAGGTAAGGTACAGTCTTGGAAACGGCCTTGTTGGTTTCGATTCCCAGTCGATAGGGTTGTTGGGGTTTTTATTTTGGTTTGTTTTTGTCCAGAATAGGAGGGTCTTTGGTGAATCGGGCTGTTTATTGATCGTTCAAAATGAAGCGGCCGAGGTCGTATGGCGAGGATTTGATGGAGGGTGATGGGAATAGTAAAGATTGGGGGCGAAGGGAGCCCGAGGGAGTGAAGATGCGATCGCTCAAGGGTTTGGAGGGGGAGAGCAGTCGACCCAGCAGTTATAAGAAAAGCTACAACGGCGGCAGCCGGAGCTTTGGCTATGAAAAATCAATGGATGAAAGCCGGATGTCGAGGAAGAGAATTGAACACGAGACCGATGGGGGGCTTGAGAGATCCAGGGACAGTTACGGCAGGGTTCCGCCCAGGAGGGACCGTGAGGGTTCGAGAAAGGGGTTTGATAGAATAGAGACACCGAGATCGAACCGTGAGTCGGGGTATATTAGAGATGGGAGTGATTCTGCAAAGCTGTCTCCCCGGAGATTGCATTCGGCTGAGAGGGTTCGTAGATCGAGCAGCTTTTCGATGGGATGCGGTTCCAAGAGGGAGAATTATGAGTCACTTAAGTTTGTGGGTAAGGGTTTCAGGTCTGAAAGAGAGAGGCCCAAGAGGGAGGATGTTCCCAGGTTTCATCTGAGTTGTGAGGGAGAGCGGTCACATGGTTCCGAGGGCCCATGTGGTAGTGGCAACCGGTGGAAGAGATCGAGCAGCCGCGATGCTGACGAGGACCACCATCATGCGCAGTCTCGGTCCGGGAGAACAAATGAGGCGGTTGCAGAGGATATGGTTAATGGGTCCTCTGGAATTAGTCATAGCAAATCTCCGCAAGGGTCCAAGGAAGCTGATGAGTCCTTCAAGGGCGGGGATTCAAGAAAGGTTGAAGAGATGGCGAGTCAGAGTAGCAGTAGTGAAATGGAGGAAGGGGAGCTCGAGCCAGAACCGGAAGTCGAAACAGAGCCAGAGCCAGAGCCGGATCCAGAGCCAGCATTGGATCATGAGCGGGAAAAAGAGCAAGAGCAGGTGCAACAGAGGGAGCAGCAATTGGAATATGAAAAAGTACCGGAACCGGAGCGAGAGCGAGAACCGGCTCCAGAGCCAGAACCTGAACACGATGATGTGTCGAGGAAGCAGGGAAAACAGGCTTTTGAATTCGTTGCCAAGGTAGAGGAGGAGGCGATGGAAACAAAGGGTGATGATTCAGAGCATCTGGAGGTAAGGGCGGAGAGGATGAATGATGCATTTGGAAACGAAAGTAGAGGTGCCGAGATAGAAGAGTCAGGAAAGGGAGAACAACTAAGATCAATGCTAGACCTGGAGAGGGCCGATGATGGCGAGCAGATGGAATCTTTCCAAGCTGCCCATGGCACAGATGGTCTCGACGAGATTGTGTCAGATTTATCAGGTAAGACTGAAACCAATGATGGCACAGCGTGTTGCATGAATGATGAGGAGATAGAGCAGCAGCCTGCATCGCTACTGGGAATTGAAGAGAAAAAGGGTATAGACCTTGAGGCAGATTCAAAGATGGAAATAGTGGAAGCTTCGGAGGAGATTGAGAGACTTGAGGAGAAATGCCATGAATTAACCTTGAGTTTTATGTGTGGCACCCTGAATGCAACTGGTGGCAGCTCAGGGAAGGCAGATGAAGGGGATAAACAAAAGTTCACGTTACAATCTATGGATTGCGTAGAGCCACAGGAAGAAGAAGATCCAGGTGGAGATAAAGGGAAGAGGCTGGCTCTTTTTCTGTCAAATGGTCCTGAAGATTTTGACAAATGGGATGAAAAGAATTTGCTGTTAAGCAGCGATAAAAAGAAAAAATCTCTGCAGGAAGGAGAACTTGGCATTGGATTGGAAAGGAAAAGCAGCATAGGATATCAGGGTGATCGACATACCCGCCCCAAAGTAGAGATTAATGAGATAGAGATATCTAATGAAAACCAAAGGCAAAAGAAGGCCAAACTTGAGCCGCTTCAGCTTTCTTTGGGTTTGCCTGATACTTCATTGACTCTGGCTTCTCCTATCCCGAATTTGGCACCTGCATCTCCTGCACGAGGAAGAAGCCTGAATTTAGCACCGGGATCTCCTGGTCGAGGAAGAAGCACGAATTTAGCACCGGCATCTCCTGGTCGAGGAAGAAGCATTCAGTCATTAAGTTACACGGCTCATACAACTAATACAGCTCATACACGCACAGGTTCAGATGGCTTCACATCTATTTCTTTTTCGGGCTCGCAACCCTTTGTCCACAACCCTAGTTGCTCTCTTACACAAAACTCAATGGAGAATCATGAATTTTCAGTTGGCAGTCACCCAGCTTTCCAAGGGAACAGTGACCAAGTATCACATGGTAATTGGAATACATCATATTCAAATGAGCAAGTCTCCCATGGTAACAATGGCATGGTTGGAAGTGCATCTCAGGATAGGTTCAAACAACGAAGGGAAGTAACTCTATACCAGAAGATTTTACAGAATGGAAACTTGCAGGGTTCTCAAGGCATGTTAGTTGGAAATAGTAGGGGACAGCCGTCAAATGATAGAGATTCCTTCGGATATGAAAGGGGCGCAACTAATGCTGTTTTTCAGGGCGGATTTTCGGCACAAGGACAACAGCTAAGAAGCCCAGAGGGAAGTTTGGGCAGAAATAATGGCTCAGAAAGGCAGGGTAAAATTCTGATGGTACCAGGACATCAGGCTAAGAGTTTGGACGGAAGTTTAGGCAGAAGTAATGTCCCAGAAAGAGACGGTATTTTTCCGAGAGATTTATCGGAACAATGGAGGGAGGTCAGGTCCTCTCCCACACAAAGTGTGGGTTCTCGTGAGACAAGATCTGAGCAGCGCAACCAAATTGACAAGGACAGGAGTAAGTCAGAGAGAGAGAGAGCTGTTTTGTCTCAAAGAGGTCTTCATGGAATGAGTGCAGAGAAAGTTGTCTCAGGAGCTCCGATAAGTCCAGAGAGGGTTCTCCTAGAGATTGTTTCTGAACCTATTCCAATTATGTCTCAAAAACTTCAAGAGATGCCAGAAAACTCACTGGAACATTTGCGGGAGTGCTTGCGGGAGCTGATAGGAAACAACAAAAAGAGCAAAGAACTCTCAACTTTTCAGGTGATACTACAGAGGAGAAGTGATCTGACATCAGAGGCATTATTGCAGTCTCACAGGGTTCAGTTGGAAATCTTACTTGCAGTAAAGACTGGGATTCAGGATTTTTTAAAACGTAACAGCATTCCAAATACAGACCTGGTTGAAGTCTTCTTACAATCAAGATGTAGAAACATGTCATGCCGTAGTGCACTGCCTGTAGATGACTGTGAATGTAAGATTTGCTCACAGAGGAACGGGTTCTGCAGTGCATGCATGTGTCTTGTTTGTTCAAAGTTTGACTCTGCTTCTAATACATGTAGCTGGGTTGGCTGTGACATTTGTATGCATTGGTGTCATACGGATTGTGGTATTCGCATGTCACATATCAAGAATGGTCGCAGTATCAAGGGAGCACCAGGGACCACAGAAATGCAATTCCATTGCATTGCTTGTGAGCATTCTTCTGAGATGTTTGGTTTTGTAAAGGAGGTTTTCACAACTTGTGCCAAGGAGTGGGGTGTTGAAACTCTCGCTAAAGAGCTTGATTGTGTAAGGAGAATTTTTCAAGGAAGTGAAGATTCAAGAGGTAAACAACTGTGGAGCAAGGCGGACCAGATGTTGGTGAAACTGGCGGATAAAGGTGATCCGTCTGAAGTCTGTAACAGATTTGTGGCATTTTTGGCTGGTAAGCATTGCTTGGTTCTGTCCAAATCCCAACTAACTTTCACTTTTAAATTAATTGCTTAATTGCAAAACCAGGGCAGCAAAAGATGGAAATTGAAAGAAATAGTCTTTTTTTTGTGCTTTTTAGACTTTGTAAAATATAGATGCTTTTGCTGCTACTTAATAAACCCAAGTCTCTACAGTTTGTGAATTTCTTCCTTTTTGTAGTTCCTTGATTTCTCTTTTCTTGATTGCTTGGGCATTTTGTTCATGTCTTCACAGCCAACCCAGTTTTCAGTATGTATTCTATAGTTTGACATTCTTGTGTTTTCTTTGAGAGTTGAGATTCCTAATATTCCAAGACATGATCTTGATATTAAACACGTTTTCAAGGAAGGATATATTTCTCCCTTAGATCAATGGACTGCCCTGAGTTTGTGAGGTGTTCTCCTGCCTCCTGTAACTTTTCTTTGGTTTCCTTCCTACCACTCACTTTCCCTGTTCCATGTTTGGAGGGCTTCATTGAACTAGTTTTTATTCCCAGATATTCAGCAGTGCAGCTCATAGTTTTTATATATGCATAGCAGCATTTGCATCGTTTTTGAATTTGAAGTATAAATTTTTTATCCATGATTTTGTTCTTCTTTCCTTTAAGAAACCTAATTATGGAGGTTTTTCTATAACAATGGGACACTCCTAATTGATTTTATCTAGGTGGCAAGCTAACTTTTGGAGGCTTTGCTAGACTTGGTTGGTACCTGCCTCTTTGTGCCAGCATATGTACGGATTGCAAGTACATGCTTTTGAGACTTAGAGTTTGACCTGTTTGTTACCCTGGCTATGACTGTTGGCAGGAATCATCTATGATTCCATTGTTCATACCACAGTGACATGATCAATAGATATATGATATTAGTTCCTTAAAAGATGAAATGCAGAGACTGACTCTGTTAGGCTTTCCCATTGTAAGCCACTGCATATTAATGATCGATAACAAGTGGTGTTAGTAGTTGAGGCAACTGTAGTGGCAGATTACTGTTCATCAGATTGTTGTACTTGTACCATCTTAATAAGAATGGGTCATTAAAAGCTGAATGACATCAACAACCAAATCATTTCTATTCATTTTGTTCATAGGTCTTTGAAGCCAAACAATTTTTGATTATCTTTTCGATAGTTGACGTCCTTGCTTTATGTATATTTTATCTTCATAATTCGTACTTTTTATATATGCATTTCAAGATTTGTATCCTTTTGAATTTTTGCCCTTGATTTTGTTCTTCTTTCCATTAAGAAAGGTAATAGTGGAGGTTTTATATAAGAATGGGTTACTCCCAATTGATTTTATATTGGTGGCAATTTACTTTAGGAGGCTTTGTTAGTCTTGGTGGTTATCTGCCTCTTTTGTGCCAGCATCTGCCTCACTTACAAGCACATGCTTTTGAGGCTATAGGGTTTTATCTGTTTGTTGCTCTGATTAATAGTATTCACAGATTCATTGCCATAGTGTAGTGGCACTATCAACAGATATATGATATGAGTTCCTTAATTTTTGAAGCACAAAGAGTGACTTTGTTAGGCTTTCTCCATGTGTTATTGATATATACAAGTGGGGGTAGTAGATGGGGCAACTGTAGTAGTAGATTTCAGTTCATCAGATTGTTGTATTTATACTGTCTCAGTGGGAACAAACCAGGAAAGCTGAATGGCATCATTAACCAAATATATTTTATTGAATGTCTCCTGAGAACTTCATTAAGATATTTTTCAAAAGCTATTTTGACTTGTTTTGAGCCAATTTTTACCTTCAACTTTAGTACATTGAAATGCAGAACCCAATTGGTGGTGACAATGATTCAGTGAAAGCTGTTCTTAAATGATTATCTAACTGGATCAGGCATGAAAACTGCGATCAATTATCTCTCATAAAAATAAAAGTTTTTGTTAATACCATATAAATTTGATCTT
Organism: Pinus tabuliformis; assembly: GCA_031772625.1. Classification (NCBI taxonomy): domain Eukaryota; kingdom Viridiplantae; phylum Streptophyta; class Pinopsida; order Pinales; family Pinaceae; genus Pinus; species Pinus tabuliformis. The sequence goes on from CM062819.1 coordinate 1,458,094,527, forward strand.
GATCTGGGCTTTTGCCAGATTATGTTTTATAAGGCTACAACTTAATACATTGTACTTGCAGTTTCCTCAAGTGTTTCATCCAGGGGACCCGCTGATGCTTATTATATACATGCTTATTAGATGGTTCGAGAGTTGGCTTTTCATATTTTCATAGATTGTTACCTGGATTTCATTTTTATGAAATCATAGGAAGATATCATTTTATTGTTGGGGATATTGGAAGATACTTACAAACAATATAAGATATGGGGATTAGGGATATGTAGCCTTCTTTTAGGGGGCTTTTCTTCCACAGTTTTGGGTTTCCATTTGGTGAGAGAGGACACCCCAAGGACCTCTGGTTTTATAGTATCTTCTAATGTCTGCAACCTGGATGCTGAAGGGGAAAGAATGACCATTACACCAATTTGATAAGCAAAGTTCTACATGAAGTCATAATCCTTCACTATGTCTGCTAGACTGCAGATCTGAGCTCCCAGTAACTCTATGGAGGCATACAAGGCAGAGTAGATGCTAGCACTAGTGTTCTCATCATTTAAGCAGCTGAATTGGCCTGGAATGGTAGGAGTCTAGGAGGCACACTTAATTTGTGCCCGCTTTAGCAGATGAGGAGCTATTTTCTTGGTCTTCTAGGATACAGTCAGCAGATGGCATTGGTCTGCAGATACAAGATATTGGTGGAAGTTTCAGTCCTCATCTGTGAAAGCTACTCTTTTAAGGGCAGCAGAAGCTCATGTATGTTTCCCTCGTTTTCAGGCCTTCTTTGCAATTTGCTATCATTAGGCTTAAATCTTGTGCCTTGTGGCAAAGTCTTTCTTTAAGAAACCCAAGTTCCTTATCAAATATTTTGACTGCATCATAAATCTCTTGAGGATTCCTTTTGTTCCCATTAATCCACGAAGATCTTCACACAGTGGTTGGTTAGCTTCGATCTTTAAGTGGAAGGGGTCTATGCTCTTCTATAAGTCAGGTTTTGGGGGTTCTGCTTCAACTGATCTTATCTGACTGCAGGGAAATCCTTTCTCAGAAGACTGCCCAGCTGAATTTTTGCACATCTCTCTCTGGTTGTACATTTATCCTGCTTGCACTGCATTGAGAGATGTGCACTGCTGAGTTGAGATCAATATGAACTCTTTTTTTTTGTACTTCATTTCTTTTGGTTGCCAGTGAAGCTTCTCTAGGACTCCCAAATTCCTCTTTCAACAAACCTTGGATGCTTCTTTGGCTAACTTGTCAGCAATCTTATACATTTCCCAAGAGTTTGCTTCTTCTTTATATTCTTGATTGTCTTAAATTATCTGAGAGGCCTCTTGGAAGAAGGTTGTGGAGTCAAGGGTCCCTTGGTGTGCCCTTGCCTTTAGCACCTTTATCAGAAGTATTAAGCCTCCAAATATTTATGATTTCTCAATTCTTAGAAGACTTATTCTTCTTGGCCATAAATATGGGCAGACACTTTTGTGACATGAATTGAAGTGCATCTAAATGCTACTTTTGTAACATGGCTTGAAGTGCATCCAAGTCCAAATTTGAATGCGGGAAGAGAAGTTGTCTACCCAAGCCAAAATGAAGGGCTGTAGCCTGTTACACCACTCCTGTAAGTTAAAAGGCACTCCCAGTGAATGATTTAGCATATTTAAACAGATCAACTAGTTGGAAATTGGACCATTAAGGTCATGACAATTATGTACTTTATGTACTTTTTTAATGTCTATCCCATACATTTAATTGCTGAAATGCATGGAAATGGGTCTACTGGATTTATTGAAAAGTCAGGGTCTGCTGTTCATATATGGGGAAACAGCGTGCATATTTTATATATAATGCATGGCTATCGATATCCATCTGTCTTTGAAGTTATATATTGATCTGTAACTTCACATCAATTCTTTTTGAGGACATCTGTTCATCATATGCTTTGATTATTTGAGTTGACTTCTACTGTATTTTTGTTAGATTGTTTTATTGATAATGTGCATAGTGTGTTTTTATTCAAATAAGTTTATATGATGACTGAAATGTTCTCTGTCTCATCAATGCAGAATGTGATGCCAAGTTTACTGGAACAGCTAGGTTTTTATCCAAGGATTCTGTTCAATCGAATCAGAGAGATGTTAGTAACCGAGCTGCAGTCTCTGTTCAAGAAACCATGTATAATGTAGCACCTAGTTTGAACGACAAAATTGGTACTTCAGATAGGGCTAGAACTGTTCTTCAGAATTATGATCGAGATAATGAAGGGAAGAGGACAGAAGCTGTGGAATTGCAGTATAGTAGGGTGAAGAATAAGGCTGAGATAGATGAGCTGGAGAGCATTGTGAGAATTAAGCAAGCTGAGGCAAGTATGTTTCAAGTGCGTGCTGATGATGCTCGCAGAGAAGCAGAAGGGCTTCAGCGTATTGCAATTGCTAAAAATGAGAAAATAGAACAAGAGTATGCATGCAAGCTTGCAAAGCTATGCCTTTCCGAGACTGAGGAAAAGCGGAGGCACAAGCTTGAAGAATTGAAGATTCTAGAACAGGCTCAGCGTGAATATTATAATATGAAAATCAGAATGGAAGCAGAGATAAAAGAATTATTGATGAAAGTGGAAGCCACAAAGCGACAATTTTAGTTTAAATTCATGCAGGAACACAAGAAGCAGGTTGCAACATGAGGGGCGTGACCCAATGCTTTTCCTGTTGCACCATTTGTTTAACATATACACAAGTATGGCTGAAATAGGCCATGCCCTTGTACAATTATTGTGATTTCATCTTAACTTTGGAAAATGAGACAAAGGCACCACCACAAAGTGTAACTAGTTAATATGTATTTGTTTATCTTCAACCCACCCTCCTGAATCCCATGCCTCTACAAAATTATCATGTGACAAAGTAGCATTTTCCAACAACAATCTCAGAATAGCTCATGTGTTGAGTGTTGCAGTTGGAGAACAAAACCTCCAGTTTTTTTCCTCGTTGTTTTGTTCTCAATGTACAAGCAGAATGTACAAATTCAGCAGTTTGATAATTTTCTGTGCATCATCTAATATATTATCAGTTTATTCAGGTTTGTGAGCTAAGCAAACAATAAATTCTCGTATCCTAGCATGGCTTGATAGGTCGTTTTGCTGTTATGTCAGTTCATGCCATAATCATGGTTCTTGAGTTGACTGACACAGACTAACTTACCAAAAATGGCTAGCTATGTTTCATATGCACATAAGCTTGTTTTCTTGGTAGCACTTTGATGATGTTACTTGTTTCAATGGTCATGTTTTCCTGACCATTTCTCACCTTCAATTCTCAAATGAAAGACTCACAACATATTCTTACTTTTAAGCTCTAGATGTTAAAATTTCCATATAATGTTAAGATTGTTATGTCAGTGCTATATTTGAAGTAAACATTTGCTGTTGAACATCAGTCACATTTTGCTTAATAGGATGTTGTTTGCTAGGGTAATAATGAGGAAAGTATAAATTCATTGATAAAAAACTAGTTAGATCTGAAACTTAATTGAGTGGCCCAGAGCCTGATGACAGGCAAAACAAGCTTGATACATTTCAATGGAAACCTACAGTAACAAAACAGGGAGGTTAAAGGTAGTTGCAGTAATCTACCACAGAGAATACATGATACTTTAAGATAGAGGTGGCAAAGACAAGTTTTAAATGGTTATCACTTCAGGTAAAAGACGGCATTAAATCTTCAAACCAACGAGCAGTTACTGGACTTGGTTTCTGTGGCACCTTGTTGTATCCTATTTAAAATTATCTCCATGGACACTTGACAAATCATCAATCTCAAACCAACATAAAGTTTGATCGACTGCATTGGTCACACATAGCCCTTCTGTTGTCACGGAACAATTGGCTAGCAGTAAAGCGTGTGGTCAACCAAATTAATTCAGCCAGCTTAACAGTTGATAGTCAAAGCAACCAAAATTGACGGCTTTCTATTGTGGTCATGTAGTCTTCCTCTACCTGTGATTGATTTATCCAAGATAATGGGCTCCATGTCAGATGCATCCTTGAGAGGTATTATACTACTATGTGAACTCACCCACATGGTTTTCTTTGGACCATCCCCTAATCGGTGACCAAATTTCCGGGTAGGATTAATTACGATTAATGCTCTGACTGATGGCTCCTAGATATCCTCCTTCAGGATAAAAGTTTCAATCACATTGAAGTTGAGGATGATAATATTCTGCCAGCTTGAGTAGCAAGTATTATTTATAAGACTTGCAGCAGTGTAACCTGTGCAAACTATACCCTTTTTGCAGTCAATGAGCTCTCTGTTTTCCGTTTGTACACGAACCCTTCCCTGTTTATTTGGGTACACCATTATTCAAAATACTTAAGCATGTGTCAAGTAATGCCTAGACCCTTGAACTGCTCTCAACAATGATATGAAGCCCCCCTCTCATATCCACCGTACCATTGGTCGAATTATAGGTTGTGGGGTTGGGGGAGTTTTCTAGTACTTTTCTTTCACTTGGCAATGACCATTTTGTTCTAAACCTCTTCCTTACATGGTCAAATCTCTGGTGAAGATGTTATGCTTTTTGGTATGCATAGTGTTTTTATTCTATTTATTGCAGTTGTGTTTACGTAAGTTATGTATGATTTATAAACAATCGTATGGTGGTTCATGCCAATCATTGGAGTGTAGAAACTAGTCCAATTTTATTCTAACATTGAAAAGGCCTTGCTTTGATTTGCTTGTTCAGATGACATCTTTAAGTACATGATGGTTTGTTTTGCATTGGGTGCTTAATGGGGACATTTACATCTTGCGAGCATGCAAGTATATTAATAGGAAGGAGTGTATGGTAAAGATTATGAATTCTTTCTAAAATTCTCACTTCAATGCCAAATATATTTCAAAAACTCTCACGCTGTAAAATATTTAATTAAGTGAAGGGTACGTCAAAGCTACTTCAAGAAAAGTTGGTTGGTACTGATGCCACTGGAAATGTTCCTTCGTATCTGACTTCTGTGTGAGTTATAATCAGATGTGATTCCCGGCATTAATCTTTGCTAGTGGCTGATTGTGTATATGCTCATGGTTCAGCTTACTGTACATGGACTGTGGACTTTGTTCACAGTAGAGTGTAGTAGATGCAGGGTTTGTGAAATGTAATGGCAGTGTGAGCCATAAGCGGTCCACTTTTCTCCTCTAGTCAAGGAGAGTGGAATTTTCCCCCCTTTTTTGTGTGAGAGTTCAAAGATTACACGCACACAGATCTAGGGTGTCAAATGTTTGATCTAAACCTTATTTTATTTTGGCTGTGATGGCATAATTTTTTGGTGCAGTTTTACGTTTTGGTGGTTTTTTGCCAGAATTTGGAGATACAATTTTTGATAAGATTGTGATTTAACTGTTGTGTGTTTTTTGGCTGGAATTTGGTGATACAATTTTTGATAAGATTGTGACTTTGTTGGTCTAAAATCGGGTTTTGAATGCATAAATGTATTCGGCACCTTGAAAAACCCTTCGGCACCTTGAAAAACCCTTCAAACAATTGTTCAGACTAACCACTCAAACTTGTAATTTCTACAAATTTCTCCCAAATTTTGGATATAATTGACTGAAAATTGCAATGCAACAAGAAATGAACCAAAACATAGAAAAGTTAAACTACTGCCAACCAAAACATAGAAAAGTTAAACTGCTGCCAAATTTTGTGGATGCCATTAGAAAAGTTAAACTACTGCCAAATTTTGTGGATGCCATTGTCTCGATGCCACAAATTTTAGGTATTACAGGTTCTGAAATATTTGAGATGGTTGCACAAATCGAAATTAATAATCTGCAAAATGGGTATAACCCTCCTTGTGCCCACTAAATTAAAGTTGCGAAGCAGAAAGAAAGCAAGCATCTATTACTGAAAATTCCTTTACGAAGTGTTCTAATCAGCTATAACTGCATAATGAACTTTGAATTAAAGTGGATTATTTCATCAATTAGATTCATAGGTGAAGATGAACTGCAGATGAGAAGTTTACGGTAGTCGTAACTAAGCCTGAGTCGCAGAGTCCCAGTGCCAATATTACACATTGAATTCAATTCAAATAGGTGGACAAATCAAAACTTGCCAAATAAGCTTTTCATATCATTTGGATTACCAAGGCCAACACAGCTTCGGATGTTGAGAATTTCACAGAAATGTCATGAAATAAACCCGAAAAACCAAGGCCAATTCAGCTTCGTATGCTGAGAATTTGATGTTAATTTATAATCTGGTTTTTTTTTTTTTAATAAATATGGGAAGGAATTGTTTTTAAGTGCGATTTTTTGGAGTTGGTAGATTTCTGCTGGAATCTGGTGAAAAAATTCAAGGTTAGGTCTTGATTTGTGTTATTTAAATTGGTTTTTTGACTACATATCCTAAAAAAACTCATGGGACATTTCAACTGTGCAGAGTTTACCCATTAAACTTGTAATTTCAATAAATTCCTATCAAATTCTACAAAATTAAATTGGAAAATAAACCAATTTTTTTTTTTTAAAAACTCACTCTTACAAAAAAAATTCAATATTAAAATAATTAACACTATCTATTCATGTCTTCCTTGACATGCAGTTAATAACCAAGTATTCTCTATCCTTTCTTGGGAATAAGCAATTCTCCATGCTTGCAGGTAATAACCAAGCTTTAATTCAATTCTAATAGATGGACAAATTAAAACTGGGCAAATAAACTTTTCATATCATTTGGATTACCAAGGCCAACACAGCTTCGGATGTTGAGAATTCACAAAAATGTCATGAAATAAAGCTGAAAAACCAAGGCCAATTCAGCTTCGTATGTTGAGGATTTTACAAAAAGTCATGAAAAAAAGCTGAAAAATGTGATGTTAAGTCATGGTTATTGTTTATTTTTTTTCATTTTATATTTTTAATAAATATGGGAAGGAGTTGTTTTTAAGTGTGATTTTTTGAAGTTTTTGATAAATTTCTGTTGGAATTTGGTAAATAAATTTGTTGTTAGATCTTGATTTGTGTTATTTATTGGGTTTTTGACTACATATTTTAAAAAATTTATGAGACACCTTCAATTGTACAGAATTTACCCATAAATTTATGATTTCAATAAATTCCTACCGAATTTTACACAAATTAAATTGAAATAAACCAAAATACTTTTCAAAAAATCACACTTCGAAAAATTCCAATAGTAAAAGAATTAGCACTATCCATTCCATGTCTTCCTTGACATGCAGGTAATAACCAAGCTTTAATTTACTTTTCGTCGATAATCGTGGAACTTTCAACTTATTCTCTATCCTTTCTTGGGAATAAGCAATTCTCTATGCTTGCAGTCAATAACCAAGCTTTAATTTGCTTTTCGTTGATAACCGTGAATTTTCAACTTATTCTCTATCCTTTCTTGGGAATAAGCAAATTCTCTATGCTTTCTTGTGAATAAGCAACTCGGGAATAAACAATTCTCCATTCTTTCTTGGGAATAACCAACTCGAAAACGTTAACCTCAGTTTATGTAGTCTTGACTCTTTATTCTCTTAAGGATAGGCAACTCAATTGCATAAATAAAAGTATTATGCGTAAAGTAAAATTTGGAGCTATTTACACCACGAAGTTATTGCTCCTTGTACTGGTACGAGGTTGGACTATAACTATTGTTTTTTTTGCCTGTTGTACTCGGTTGAACTATAACTATTGGTTTTTTTTGGTATATATATAAATAAATATATATTAGTAAATAATTATTTTGAGTAATAATTTTTTAAAATTCAACTTGTTACCTTTGATATTGTACTTTTGCTCTCTTTCCTATTACTTTTACATAGAGGGCATTCAGTATTAGATTGGCTGCATTTTTTCCCATTATCATTGGTGGATGATTTCATATTTTTTTTACATTGTAATTTTTGTAGTCAACAGCCCATCGGTACAAATATTTATAGGCACCAACTTATTGGAGACACCAATTCTTATTGGTAAAAACTTTGGTAGTTACCAACCTATTGAAGACATCAATCCCCAATGCTAAACACCAACTTAGCAAGATATACCTATTCCTTTGTTTGATTAACAAACCTCAATTATAACTCTTTTTAGGGCATATAACTTCTTCAAAAGATGATAACCTCCATATTACTTTCACTGAATCTGCTGGCTATTTTTGCCTTCACCAACTTTCTTTGCTTCTTTGGCCTTCAGTTTGTTAGCTTTTTTTGTCTTCACTAGGTATGTTTCCTGCTTTTGCCTTCACCAAATCGGACCAAAGTTTGAATATTCAAGTGAAATTTATGATAATTTTCAATACTTGTTTTTGGCCTCTTCTAAAAAAGAAACTTGTACAACATGCCACATGTCTAATTTTACAAATTTGCCTGTAAATTTTTTATTTGAGACCCTTCTATGTCTCTTCAGATCTTTGAAAAGTTCATAATCTAAAAGCTTTTAGAAAAGAGGTTGTAGCAAAAATGTGAAGATAACCTATTTGAAATTGATTTCAAGACTGTTTAGAAACCTTAATTTTCACAGCGCATATCTACAAAACTATAGTGAACCAAAATATGAAATTTTTACCTTAAGTACTGTTGTATATCTCTTCAAATCTCTGCAAATTTTGATAGTTTGAAAGGTCCCAGAAATATCTTTGAGAGTATAACAAACCAAGATGACTTGTTCACTGAACAAATTATATTTCTGTTCACACACCCTTTCCTTCCAAACAAAGTTAACAACTTAATGAGAACTTATTTTTGTTCACACATGCTGAGTTTGAAAAATAGTGATGCAACATCACCTTTTTTATTTCAGAGTTAAAATCCCAACATTTTTAAACCATGTGATTGAAAACAAAATATCATGACTAAAAAAAACACTTAGTGATTGAAAACAAAATATCATGACTACAAAAGACATGAAAAACATGCCAAAATGCATAAGTGGTAATGCAATATTACTTTTTTTAAATGGCTAAAATTCAAACATTTTTCATTTGTGACATCAAAAACCAAATACTATTTTTTTTTTGAAAATCCAAATGTTTGTTTTTAAAGTGTTATATATATATATATATATAACAAAAGGGTATGATGTAGTTGTGACATTGAGCATGGCCTTATGGTACATGGTTGGGGTATGATGTAGTTGTGACATTGAGCATGGCCTTATCGTACATGGTTGTGGTAGCGTCAGTATGCGAGAAGATGATGGCTAACATTGTCACCATACCACACCCCTTTGCTATATATATTTTTATTTTATTTTAGTTTTTAAGTTTTAATATTTCATTTTAATTTTTTTTATTAAATTTTTATTTTTGAATTTATTTATTTTTGTTTGTGTTTGTGTTTGTGTTTTTATTTGCTTTGTTTGTTTGTTTTGTTTTTGTTTTTTGTTTTTTGTTTTGTTTTTTTTTTAAGTTGGGACTACATCTTCATTATGTCCTATATATCACCCTTATTGGGGCGGGGAATTCAACTAGTGACTTCATATCATCCGAGGGCTTTCTATTATTATTTTTATTTAATGTATTTTTTTCTAAATTGTATTTAAATTTTTGGTTTTTTAATTATTTTTTTATTTGAAAAATGTAGTTTTATTTTTTTTAAGAAAATTTATTTATTATTATTTTTTTTAATTAAAAATATATGTGATGTTTTTTTGTTAGGGTGTCGTTTAGGATTTTGTTTAATTAAAAAATGTTGCAATTTCAATGCTCTATTGAAAAGAGAGTCAAGTTGTTTTAGGCTACCAACTTCATATATATTTATATATAGAAAAAATTGCTAAAGTAAAATATTTGTCGATATCAACTTCACATATATCTATAAAATATTTTAATGTTGTATATACTTTATATAGAAAATCTCTATAAATTTTTTTAATGTTGTATATAAAAAAATATTCAATGTGGGTTATCAATAAAATATTTTAATACTAATTAATATTGGCAAATACCTAAAAATATATTAATAATAAAAAAACCATTTTAATTTGCACTATAAAATATCTAGATGTGCATGTTATGTAAAATATTTTAATGCCAATTATGTATATATTATATATCATTTTAAAAAAATATGTATATATCATGGGAAAAATTAAGTTTTTATAATTAAAACGTATATTTGGTTTTATATATACTTTATATAGCATTAAAAAACACAATTTTAATGACCAGAAATAACACATTGTATTTTACACTCTAAAGAAGTTTGTATATGAAGAAATTTGATTCCTCTTGACTCATTATGTCCATACTAAAGATGGAAGTAACATCACTAGTTTTTGATTTTGTAGTGTTTTATAGGGGTTTTTGTGGAAAAAAGAAAAAGAAAAAGAAATAGTTAGAATTTTTATTATTTTTTTATTATATGCATTATCGTAACCTTTATGAAAAGACTATTAATTAAAAAAAATAGATTTATTTATTATTTAAATAGTTAATTTTCTTTTTTCATTTCACTTTTTTGAGCTTTCATATCACCATTTCACTTTTTGACTTTTCATTTTTTCCGTAGAACTTTTTTTTTTCTCATTAAAAAAGTGTGTCTGGTGTCTTTTTATGTGTCAATTATATGAACCCTTTAAAAGCTTTTTAATCAGCCCTTTAATAACAATGAAAACAATCTGGGCAACATCTCATTCATTATTTTTCAATGAAGAATGGTTGTTTTCGTTCTCATCAACATCGTTGAACAGCTTTGCTGCCTTCTGCCTTAATAGGAGTATCCTTGCAATATTGTTCAATGCAGACCGGGGTTGGAAAGCTTCGCTGCCTTCGTAGGAGCATTTTGCAATATTGTTGGACAGTTCAGCTGTTTTCAAGAGATATTGTTTAATACAAAACGTTTAATAGCTTCGTTGCCTTAGTAGGAGCAATTTTGCAATATTGTTGGAGAGTTTACCTGTCTTCATAAGAGATATTGTTTAATACAAAATGTTTAATATATCACTTCGATTTGGGTCAAGAGTTGAATTGGTGACTTCACATCAAAGAGTGTCTTAGCAAAGCACCCATCACCGTCTATCACGGTCTATCCACACTACGTGAACAAGGATGATTTTTTAAACTTTTTTCCATCTCCAAATAAAAATATATTCCTAAATAATTTTAGCTATTAATGCTCTAAATAATATTAATTAAAATTTCTTCTTATATTAAAATCATTTTGAGTCTTAAATCAATACTTTCTTTTTATATATATAATTATAATTTAAGCTATTAATCTAAATATATATTTTTTGGTTATTATAAATAAATTTATTTTAAAACTTTCTCTTTTGTCCCCTATCATTTAGTCTATTCATTATTAAAAATAATATCTATATATATCTTCAAATTTTGACTTAATTTATCAAGAATTAAATTAAAATTAAAATTTCTATACCGTGTTTCAAAAGCTTTTACAGGTCAATAATAATTATTTCTAATTTATTTTTCGTCTAATTTCTCATTTATTCGGATATGCATTTCTTCAACCTTTAAATTTTGTTGACCCTCCATCCCTTTAAATTTCTATACCATGTTTCAAAAGTTTTTACCTGTGGATAATAATGGAGTTGTCTTTAGTGTGACTTTTTGAATTTTCCAGCCGAAAAATTTGAGATGAAATTTGAGATGAAATCTTGATTTGTGTTATTTAACCTATTTTTTCACTGTATATATGGATTCAACACCTTAAAAAGCCTTTAGGGCACTTCCATTGTGAAGGGGTTACCCATCAAGCTTGTGATTTCAATAAATTCCTGCAGGATTTTAAAAGAATTAAACCAAAAAACCCACGGGAAAAATTTCCAAAAAATCTCACTAAAGACAACTCGAATAATAATTATCAATGGAATATACCTTCTAATTTATTTTTATTCTAATTTCTCACTTAATTATTCATTTATTCCAGAATGCATTTCTCTGACTTTTAAATTTGGTTGATCCTCCATCCCAACTTTGTTGACCATCTATCTCTTTTTTTTCCTCTGGAAAAATCCGTAAAGTTTTCATTAATTTGAAAAGATTACATATGTAGATGCTTTTCGCATATGCCATTTGATCGCTGTGGATCTGTACATTTTACAAAAAATTACATTGTTCATTTGTCTGATATAAACACTTGTGCAATCCTGTTTTTGTCTGTAAAATGATTTGTTGCCTTTCAGCAACCTTCAGTTTGTTCAAAAAAGACTATACAAAAAACTGTGATCTGTAAAGCTGCTGCCATTTCGATATGTTAAGTAGGGGGTAGACCCGCTGTAGGATATCCCCGGTCTATATAAGTACGATGATAGAATTTTCGTTCTTGCTGATCCAAAATTTCGATGATCTCCCATAATCCACGATCCATCAGCACGACCTCCTTGGATAGTTTGTCAGCCTCCATATTATGTTCCCTGTAAATGTGTGCAACAGTGATATGGTTAAAACCCTCTTTGACCTGCCGAACTTCATCAAATAGGCTCTGAGTGTGTGCAAGTGACATGTAGAAATCTCATTGAACCAATTTGTAATAATCTGACCCATCTATCTTTTGACAGTCCATAATTTTTAATAATCTTAATATTTTCCCTATTGACATAGTGATTGGTGATTTGCCTTCAACAAATTTTTAAAATTGTTAAAGATTTTTTTTGAAATTGTGAAGACGTCTTAAAAAAAAGTCAAATTTAATTGGTAAATCTGTTTTGAAATTCCAATTTTATTGTAAATGTTTTTCAAATATAAAAACAGTCCAATTTAACAAATAAATTTGTTTTGAAATTTCAACTTTAATAAAAATATACTTCCCAAATGTAAAAAAATTAAATAAAAAAAATTATTTTAAAATTCCAACCATACAGAATACAAGATGCTTTTCTATAAATTCCAAGAAATAAAACCTTGATAAACTTCGATGCCTGGAAGATTGGGCCCTTCTCTATAAATTCCAAGAAATAAAACCTTGATAAACTTCGATGCCTGGAAGATTGCAAGCCCAGATAATCTCTCCACCTACCAAGCCAATGCCAAGATTCAGTCCTCATAATTAATTAATAGACTGCAACAAAATATAACTTTATGCAGTGAAACACTTCAATGAAGTAAGATTACCAAACAAGTAGTAGATTGAGGGAAGTTGTCATTAATTTGATGTTTGTTATTGGACTGTACTTGATATGCTACCAGAGCATTCTAAGGGCTCCCTCTCCCCCCCCACAAACTTAGACGAAAGCTTTACCTTTAATTTCCTTCTGAACTGAGATTGTGGATCCACTCGTGTAGATTAAATCCCTCCCCCTAAGGGTACAACACTGGCGTTTTCTTATTCTTCGAATTGAATTTATTTTATGGTGGGGGTGGCCGGTGGCAGTGGGAGTGTGGTGTTATTGTTGTAATTAGCTGTAGTGATATTTATATAAAATTGTCTGGTTATGATTTGAGAGGTTTTACACAGAATTCAGCATGAGCAGACATTATGATTGAGTATTTTTTTTGAATTTGGAGAAATAATTTTTAATTAGTGAATTTGTCTATTGGAAATGTGTTTTTGATTGTATATATAGATTCAGCATGGGCTCTTATGGTTTCCATCACCGATCCTTTGCCACTGTGCAGGACGCATTTGTTTGGTGGAGCTCACAATGTCTTTCTGGGCATGCTCTCCTCATCCTCACATGCTGGCACCTTTGGAAATGGCGCAATGACAGAATTTTTCAAGGCCGCTCTCTGCCTTTATCTTCTATCCTGACTACTATATCGGCGCTCATGCCCCCACAGGACTAGGCGGGCTCACATAAAAAGCTTTTTCTCACCATTATGTAAAATCTACGAGCTCTATATACGAGTCTCCATACAGCCTTTCATTTTTGCTTCTATCTGAACAGTCTTTTTTACAGATCCAATCTGCTGGGATCCCAAAACTATGATGCTGATCCTTAATGGATGTGACACTGAAATTTCATGTATCTGATATTTATATTTCCTTAATATAATACATATCATTTTTCTCTCTGAAAAAAATAGATTCAACATGGTGAAAATTCAAATTTGTGATTTGTAAAAATCTTTGACTAAAAAATATACTAGGAAAATTTTCAAAATGTCTAACAAATTTGTGATCTGTAAAAATCTTTGACTAGAAAATATACTAGGAAAAATTTTAAAATGTCTAACAAGTAAACTAAGACCCTTTTTTTTTGATTCGTTAGTTTGAAGAAATAATTTTTGATTCAGTCTTGAATTTGTGTTATTCTAAATTGTGTTTTTGATTGCATATATAAACCGCTTCCACCGACATTCTGGAGTAATCGAAAATGAAAGTGGGCACAAGAAGGCCATTTCCATTCACTTTCTCAAAGAGCCGTGATGTTTTTTTGTAAATCGGTACAAAATATTTCATTAATCAAAAACACTGTTTATAGGGAGTAAATAGAAGTAACTGGTACCCTACTAAATGTTACAAAAGCTTAATGCTGAGTCATGGAGGTTTGTAAATTTTTTTTTTCATACAGACCTTGATTTCCATTAAAAAAAAAAATTAACACTTGGACCTTGATTTACTGCTTGACAATTCAGGAGTATGAAACCTAGTCCAATAGTCATATATAGCATGAAAGATCAAAGAAGAAACATTACTGTTCTAGGTTTATTCATTATTTAAATAGTTAATTTTCTTTTTCATTTCACTTTTCCAAATACCATGGGCTTTCTACATTATTTAAATAGTTAATTTTCTTTTTCATTTCACTTTTTCAAATATCATAGGCTTCCTAAACTATGGGTATGAAATTACCATTTCACTTTTTGACTTTCCATTTTTTTCATAAAAGATATCTTTAATATAATTAGATACCTTTTTTGTAAATTATATCAGCCTTTAAAAGCTTTTTAATAAGCACTTTAATAACCATTAAAACAATCTGGGCAACATCTCTTTCATTATTTTTCAATGAAGAATGGTTGTTTTCATTCCCATCAATATCGTTGGACAGCTTCGCTGCCTTCTGCCTTAATAGGAACATCCTTGCAATATTGTTCAATGTAGATTGGGTTGGACAGCTTCGCTGCTTTAATAGGAGTATCTTTGCAATATTGTTGGACAATTTTGTTGCCTTCATAGCAGTATATTTGTAATATTGTTTAATGCATAATGTCTAAAAATTGAATTAGTGACTTCACATCAAAGAGTACTTTATCAGAGTACCCATGATCATCTATCCAAGACCCCATGGACAAGGATGAATTTTTTAACTTTTTTTCCATCTCCAAATAAAAATATGTTCCTAAATAATTTTAGCAATTAATCCTTTCAATAATATTAATTAAAATTTCTTTTTATATTAAAATAATTTTGAGTCTTAAATCAATACTTTCTTTTTATATATATAATTATAATGTAGCTATTAATCTAAATATATATTTTTAGGTTATTATAAATAAATTTATTTTTAAAACTCTTTTTTATCCCCTATCATTTACTCTATTCATTATAATTTAGCTAAACTATTAACCATTTAATAATATTTATAATTTTTTTTGGAATTTTTATTTATTTATTAAAATTATATATATATATATATCTTCAAATTTTGACTTAATTTATTAATAATTAAATTGTGTTTCAAAAGTTTTTACTGGTCAATAATCATTATCAATGTAATATACTTTCTAATTTTTGTCGTCTAATTTCTCATTTATTTATTCATTTATTCCAATATGCATTTCTTTGACCTTTAAATTTTGTTGACCCTCCATCCCTTTAAATTTCTATACCATGTTTCAAAAGTTTTTACCTGTCGATAATAATGGAGTTGTCTTTAGTGTGACTTTTTGAACTTTCTAGCGGAAAAAATTGAGGTGAAATCTTGATTTGTGTTATTCAAACTGATTTTTTCACTGTTTATATGGATTCAACACCTTGAAAAACCCCTTGGGGCACTTCTACTATGCAGGGGTTACCCATAAAACTTGTGATTTCAATAAATTCCTTCGGATTTAAAGAAATTAGACCAGAAAAACCCATGGGAAAAACTTCCAAAAAGTCTCACTAAAAACAACTCGGATAATAATTATCAATGGTATATAACTTCTAATTTATTTTTCGTCTAATTTCTCACTTATTTATTTATTTATTCCAGAATGCATTTCTCTGACTTTTAAATTTGGTTGACCCTCCGGCCCAAATTTGTTGACCATCCTTCACAGTTCGTAATTTTTAAATCTTTAATATTTTTCTCTATTTACAGTTATGTCAGCCTTTCATTATTTAAAAAGTTCATCAAAGCTCACCTTTAATATCTATCTGCTTTCTACTACTTGAAAATGAGTGGAGTATACACTCAAAACATAAAACAGAAAAAAATTCTACACCATTCATATCCCGAAATCTCAAGCAATATAAATAAATGAAATTCTCCACTCTCAAAAAAATAGAATTAAATTATTATGTAGGGAAAATCTAATATAAAACAATGCCTTAGCCACCCTCAAGGCTTAGAGGCATTCTTTCTTTACTACCTTCTTCTTCCCAGGTTGTTCAGTCGATCGGCTATTCATGTAAGGGATAAGCCGCCTTTATTAAGTTTGAACCGGCCGGTTTCTTTCTCCCGGTTCATAAATAGGCACTGGCCGAGGACATTCCTCAATGAATAGTGCCAACAAACAAAGACCTAGCAGCTGTACCATTGGCAGAAATCAGTTCAAGCCATTGGTAAGAAAAGCAAGGCCATGAGTAGTCCAACCCTGGGAAGGGTTGGAATTTGACGGGCAAATTCCTTGTCATGGGGTGATTTGCCCTTCAAATACAGGTTAAAAAATTACAAAACTGTCAAAAATTGTTTTGAAACTATGAAAACAGGTTAGAAACTCTGAAAAACTTCAAATTTGACGGGCTGGTCTTTTTTGAAATTCCAACCCTGCCTGGGATATTTTTAGTTTTTTTAAGATCGGGCAATGTAATTTTTGATTAAAATTTAAATTGTGAATTTTAGTTATTTAGATTTATTCATCTATAAATTCCAAAAATAATTTCCAAAAAACAAAACCTTGATTAACCTCAATGCCTCGAAAACTGCAAGCCCAGACAATCTCTCCACCTACCAAACCAATGCCAAGATTCAGTCCTCATAATTAACTAACAGAGTGCAATAAAAGAAAACTTTATGCAGTGAAACACTCCAATGAAGAAAAATTACCAAACAAAAAGTAGATTTGAGGGAAGTTGTCATTAATTTGATGTTTGTTATTGGACTGTAATTGATCTGCTACGAGAGCATTCTAAGGGCTTCCTCTACCCAGAAATTTAAAGGAAAGCTTTACTTTTAATTTCCTGATTTTGATAAGGATTAATAAAACATGTGTAATTAAAAATAAAATAATAATTTATAGAAAATAAGATGTTACGGCAAAATAAAAATGAAAATGGAATAATTTTAAATAATCTCAATTTCAATTACATTTTCTCTTGTGATCATATAGTTATGTTTAATGGTTTCTACATATTATTATGTGGTTTCATTAAGTAATAGTAATGAATTGGATTTGTCGTTTTATTAAGTAATAGTAATGAATTGGATTTGTCCAAAAGGGAGTATTAGTGATAATTTTTTTGATAGAACCCTAAGTTAGGAGAGACATGGCGGGTAAATCCATGCCATGGCCCATATTTCTCTAAGTATTACTCTTGAGTCAATAAATTCAAAACTATTTTTTATTTAGTTAATATATATTAATTAATAATATTAATTTCTATTTCTAGAAATCACCGCATGAATATTAAAACAATATTTAGAAATCTGGTCACAAATGTTGAACTGGAAATCGGTAAGTACTCTCTCTCGCTCGATATATATATATATATATATATATATATATATATTTTGAGAGAGAGAGAGAGCTAGGTAATGTGAGTCCTAAGATTAATGACACACCTAACCTGTGGCTTGAGTAGCCGTGACCCAGGGGCATCTAAGCCATCAAATATATATATATATATATATAGAGAGAGAGAGAGAGAGAGGGAGGGGGGAGGCGGGGGTAATGTGAGTCCTAAGATGAATGACACACCTAACTTGTGGCTTGAGTAGCCGTGACCTAGGGGCATCTAAGCCATCAAAATCACCGGAGGATTACACTCGGCCTAGGCCGCACCAACCCTTAGCATGAGCCATCAAATATATATATATATATATATATATATAGTCCTAAGATGAATGACACACCTAACTTGTGGCTTGAGTAGCCGTGACCCACGGGCATCTAAGCCATCAAAATCACCCGAGGATTACACTCGGCCTAGGCCACACCAACCCTTAGCATGGCTAGATTTTTTCCCACGAAATTTCAAATCAGTGACCTTTTCACCACAAAGTGTCTTAACAGAACACCTTGTCACCATCTACTCTACACATGGCATTATATCTTGAAACAACAACAAGATGACTTTAAATTTATTCACCAATTAGATATATATATATATATATATATATATAAACAAATAGTAAATTGAAGTGCTCATAAGTTTAAATAAATATTTATTATTTATTATTAATAGGTTTAGTGAATTTGAATTTTTAAGATTAAATATCTTTATGTATAATATTAGTATAAAATTTAATAATTTCTTAAGTTTAAATATGTCTTTGGATTTGGATTTGGATTTGGAAGTTTGTAACTCCTTAGTAATCACTTTCTATAGTTTAAATGAACATGGGTTAATAATAGTAATGAGTTACTATATGTTAATATCTAATAATATTAATTGACGTTAAAATTATACTAATTATTACAACTAATAATATTAATTATTGATTAACAACAAAATATCTAGAAATCTCTGTATCAATATTGAAACAATATTTTGAAATCACAACAAAAATATTTGTTAGAAATACTGGGGAGAGCATTATAAAATGTAACTATGTTCGGTCTTCAATTAGGTACTTGAGTCATTATGTAATGTACTTGTCAAAAGAATAAATTATTATTATTATTATTGTAACAATAACTTATTAAAGCATGGGTTTCATGCTTGGGTCTTCATTATATTAGTCAAAGTCCCCATTGTGGACTCCTAGGATTAACATTAAGTTTATAGAGTCATTGTACATTCAAAGAGACCCTTCTTGGGCTTTTGAATCTTGTAAAAAGGTTTTGTATCAAGTCAAATATGAATTATGTACTCTCCGCATCATGTCGGCCTTGACTGTTGTGGCATTTAACAGATAAATATCCTTGCATAGCAAGAGAAATCTGTAGGCTCCCTGGCACACAAAGCAGACTCAGTCTAAAGATCGACACAGACACAAACACTCATCCTAAAAGATCTGGCCACTTTAGGTTCTTCCCTATGCTCGCACATAGAGACGCAGGCTTCTCAGATCCTTACTCTAGACTTGACCCGAATGCCTTCATCTGGGCATTCCTCTTCTTTATATAGCCCATTCCTTGAGAAAAATTTTCCCCTGTGAAATCTATGACTTCAAAAGTAAGATTATCCGTGCAAGGAAATCGTCCAAAAAAGAAGGATTTGATAGTCCCGTGCAAGGGTATCAGAATCCTTACAATTATTATGTGACATAAAGAAAGTAAAATGTCAGGAATCATTGCTTTCGGGTAACCTTGGAAGGACATCCGCGCAGAGATTCACAGACATATCTAGTATTATGTGCTAGTGTGTACAAAATGGAGATTCTTTTACGAAGAACCCATGAAAGAAACGTCTAACACCATTGTCGGTTAGAAAGACTTTACAGTACAAAAAATGACACTTGTGGGTGGGTATAGTAACTATGTCGGAAATGATCTATGAGACTTGTGGAAAAGAATTGGACCGTAACTTCTTTTTCAGATTCCCAAATCTGATCTTCATGATTTTCTGGCGGTTGAAGAAAATTAATTTCTTCAAAAGGATTATCTTCTGGATCTGATTGATGATGAAAGTCATTGTATTCCATTCTGGTCCCATCAGTGCTTGAGGCAAGCTGTCTTGCACAAAATCTTTGGCTTATGAACCAGTGAGTATGACCACATCTCCTTATTGCATTTAGGAAAGTGATATCTTCTATTTCCATGACATCTTTAAGACTTTTATACAAAACTCGAGTATGGAGTGAGTCGGGTACAGAAAAACCATCAATCTTCAATCGTGTGAACTGATAGGGCATGGTAAGGATAGCACTGAGACCATAGATTTTCCACCAATCTATAAACCAATCTGGGAGAGGATCTTCTTGATTCATTCTTTCTGTTGGCTGGTCTTCATGGCTGAAATCAAATTGGAGATGATAGAAGAAATTGGATGAGATATTTTCTAAATTCATCATTTGGAAGAAAGCAGACTTTTGTCTTTCTGGATCAAAATCAGTCCTTCTAAGAGGATTGTTAAATTGTTTAATTGTGAGTCTGCAATTTCCAATTCTATTATCATCTTCATAGTAAATTTCATAAGCAATATTCCCAATATGAGCCAAATAATCAAGTTCTTGAATGGCCAGATCATTTTCAACTTCTTGATCATCCCAAGTCCAGAGATTGGGAATTCCTTCTCTCCACCTTATCTCTTTTACTGGGTACCATTCATCATCATGATCAAATAGCATGGTACGACTGATATTGGGATACCTGACCCATCCATAAGGGGTTTCTATTTCAACACAATCTTAGACTCTTCTTATGAAATCACATGCTAAATAATGAATAAAATTATTTTCTAATAATTCTCTGGATAGCATATCAGCAAAAGAATTCTTGTGGCTAGGAATGAATTCAATTTCAAAATTATATTGACTGAGTGTCATCATCCATCTTACCATTGCAGCATCTTCAAAATCACATTTTTGGATGGCGAATTTTAATGCCTGACAATCAGTTTTTACTAAAAACCTTGTATAGATAACAAAATCTTCGAATTTTTCAATTCCCAAACAGACTGCTTTGAGTTCTTTCTTGAGGCTTGCCCAGTTTGTCTGAGTTGTAGACCATAATCTAGAGGCATATTGGCAGATTTCTAGAGGTTCTTTCTTTTTCTCTGGATTTTCTTGGCAAAGAACAACTCCCCATCCAATATTACTAGCATCTGTCATGATTACCTTTTTCCAGTTTTCTTGTATCGGACTTAAAGGTTGGATTCTGCGGATCCTTTCTTTGATTCTCCGGACAGCTTTAGTGCATTCTTCATTCCATGGGATCGGTTCTTTTTGCAACCTATGGTTCAAAAGTTTTCTTTCTTGGGCACACTGATGAAGAAATTTAGATACATAATTAAGGCTTCCTAGAAACCTCTGCAGCTGTGTTTTATCTAAAATTTCATCAGGAAAATTATCGATAAAATCCAGACTCCTCTGGATTACTTGGTAGGAGCCAAACTGTATATTGTATCCCAGAAAGTATATCATTGTCTTAAATAATTTCATCTTTGATTCAGAAAGAACTATTCCTTTTTCTTTTATTCTCTGGAGGAACATCTTCAAATGCTTGATATGAGCAGGAATATCTTCTGAATGAATTAAAATATCATCAATATACTTTTTAAGAAAATCTTCCATACCTTCAAAGGTTTCATCCATGATGCACTGAAAGGCAAAAGGGGCATTTATCAAACCAAAAGGCATTATGTTCCATTCAAAATGGCCCTCTGGTACTGAAAAAGCAGTCTTCCATTTGTCTAATTCTTTGATCCCTACCTGCCAAAATCCTGATTTTAAGTCAAATTTAGAAAATATCTTTGACTTAGAGATTTGTGCCAAGATGGTGGATGGTTTTGGAAGAGGATAGGCATCATAGTCAAGCAAATTATTCAGAGGTTTATAATTTACTACTAGCCTTGGCTTTCCTCTGGCTACTTCAGCATGCTTATTAACATAAAATGCAAAGCAGGCTATTGGACTCTTACTTTTCCTGATCAGACCTTTTTGTAAGAGTTCTTTGATCTCTTTCTTGCAGAGGGTTAACTGCTCTTGATTCATCGGAATGGCCTTTGATCTTCTGAGTTTTCCATTAAAATCCTTTTTCAAAGGTAGCTCAACTTCATGCTTATGTACATGCCAGAAGGCATTTGGATCTTCCGAGCAACATTCCAAAAACTTACTCAGATCTATTATTTCTCTGTCAAATTTTCCTTGTTCAATGTTTTCATCTATCCTGAGGATTTCTTTCTTTTTTTCCATCTTTGCCAACAAATTTTCTAACCTTTCAATCCATTTTATTCTATTGGGTGAACTTGAATTTATGAAAGGAAAAAACAATTCCTTACCTTCTAGTTCCAGAAAATAGCCGAATCTCTTTGTTTGTTGGTCAAACTTTGCTCCATGTTTCTGGAAATTTTGAAAGAAAGGTGTTCCCAAATACATTGCGTAATCCATACCTGTGACAATTGGACAAACAACTTTGATTCCAATGGATTCTGTAAGAAATATATCCACTGAAACTTTTGAAGTGGTCTTGATATCTCTGCTGGCCGTTGTGACTTTTGGACAACTTGTAGGTCTTAAGAGATGAGATTCTACAACTGAATTATTTACAATATTAAGCCTGGAACTAGTATCCATGAGGACTTTCCAGTATTCAAACCTGGTACCAATTCTGACTTTGAGCTTAATGCAATACATCACATCTCCAGTAATTTGATTGCATCCTAGACCAGTCCGTTCTATTTCTTCATTAGAATCATGCTCATGAATTTCTACTCCTTTAAACGGTTTCTGATGATAAGTATAATTCTGTGTTTGGGCTGAGAAAACAGGTTGTTTTGAACTGGATCCTTGTTCATTTTCGGCTTTCATTCTTCTGAGTTGACAGTCCTGATGACTTTCAATACAAAGCCTTCGGTTCTCCTTTACTGTCTTTCTCAATTCTTTTATTGCTCTATGGATGCTAGGCAAGTTTTGTGGTAGATCTTCACCAAAATCTTCTTGCCTGAATTGTCTTGTCAAAGCTTCTACTGAAAAAAGAGATGCTGGTGGCACATATCCTCTGTTAGGATTATTCTGCTTTGCTGGTTTTGAACTTAACTGATTTACCAACAATTCTTTATACATTTCTTTCAACTGGGGATCTGTGGCTGCCATCATTTGTGCGAACAAATTTCTTGTTTGTTCTTCTGTCTCAGGCTATTTCATCATATTTAGAGAATGACACTGGCAGACATCTGGATCACTGCAATCACAATTATCTTTAAAACATTCTACACAGTGGGGATCATTACAATATTCATCCTCAGAATCAGAAGTGTTAGAGTCAGAATTAAATCTATTTACATAATCTGATTCTTCTTCACTAGTGATTTCTTCACAACTTTCAGGCAAATTCAAATAATTTACCTTTCCAGATTTGTTTCTGTAAAAGATTTTCTTTTTACCTTTCTCTGATTTATCTTTCTTTCTGTCTTTTTGTAAGTCTGGACAATTTGGGGAAATATGTCCTTTCTGGTTACAATGGTAACACTTGACTTCCTTCTGTCTGGAGTATAGTTGTGTCTTTTTGTAATCCTTTGGTTTTTTCTGATGGATGGTTCTTTTGCCAGAAAAATTCCTTCTAGAGTGCTTCTTTTTCTTGTAAGCACTTTGTTCTCTCCCCCCTGAATTTTTAGGGGCAGAAAGATGCCATTGTTTGCATAGTTGTTGATAACCATGCGGCTTTCTTGGATTTGTGGCTGCTCGAGCAATTTTCATTTGTGAGCAGAGTTCAACAATTATTGCTTTAACTGCTTGCCGAATAACTCCAAATTTGTAGTCACCAATCTTTCTAGGTAATTTAGTGACTATGGCTTGTGAAACCCATAATGGTAAAGAAGAGATGAATATTTCTTTCCATTTTGGTTCAAGAATGAGTTCAGGAGATAAAGTATGCAACCGGTGTAGGAACTCATTAAAATACTCATCAAAATGCTGCATATTATGGAGTTTCATAGCAACCAAAGTAATAGCAGTTAAATCATTGTTAATTTGTGGAAACCCAATGAAATTTACAGTGATGCCATAAAGTAAACAACCAATCATATTGTTTCAGGGAGTGATGTTGTCGGGTCCATGTATACACTTCCATCTGCATTCAGAACTTGTGAGTTTTCCCATGTTGTTAACAGAGCGGGATCTTTCAATGTTTCAGCTTTTAACCATGAGTCTAAAGATCCTTCAAACCCACCAATAATTCTTCTGGTGGAATTAATGGGTCCAATATCATTAGCCAAATAAGTTCTATAACAAACAAGCATAGAATGCATAACTGATAAAACTTCTGCCTCAGTGCAATTATCTATATTCCACGAATATGTGGAAGATGCAGACCAATCTTTATGGTATTCAGATTTCATCAAGTCTCTTCTGTCTGGGGCAGGGCTCCAGGTAGATCTAGATGTGGTTGCATGGACCATATGATCTTCAGGAATGTTAAACTGAGCTTTGTCTTGAGGAGAAAAATTCTGTACATACTCCTCAAGTTTCTCTAAGGAAGGTTCCTCATCATCTATCTCTATCTTATGCAACCCGGTATCTTCTTTGTCTTCCTCATCATACCACTGTTTTCTTCCTGTTTCTTCTTCTTTTACATTTTCCTCCTCTGCTTTCTTCATTTTGATCCATTCTGTCAAAGAGGAAGTGGTTGATGTACTAGAATGTGAGGATGTTATGGGATTTGATTTTAGATGTCCAAAATAACTTGGGGCAGCAAAAAGACTGTATGGATAAGAGGTTCCTGGTTTGGGAAACTCTATTTCTATAGGCTGCTTTATAAGACTTGATACTGAACCAGAGATAGTGTAGGGCATCTGTGATGAAGGTTCACTAAACAAGGTAGTGGATTTGTAAGAGTCTGATGAAGGCTTCTTCTTCAATAATTCAACAGAATTGGAAACATTCAAAACTTGCTTCTTTATAACATCAAGACTAGAATTTACTTTAACAATTTCTTTCCCATGAACTATAGCTGCATCAACTATCTTCTTTTCTGTGGATATTCTGAGTTTATCCAAACTTTCAGCTATATGTTTATCATTTTCTGCTAAAGTCTTGACATTATCATTCAAACAAACCAAAGCATAATCCTGCTTCTGCAACATTCTATTCATTACGTCTTTCAGAATGTTATTCATTTCTTCTATGGATTTATGCCGGTTTCTCAGATATTTTTCCAAACTGGAAAGAGCAAGATTAGTCCAGTTTGTGGCAAGGACAGAGTCTTTCACCGAGTCTTCTGTCTGGATTGGGAAAAGTTTGAAGATTTTCCCATCATTTTTTCTGATGACAAAATTTTTCCAAGGTGGAAAATCATTGTCAGTTTCATAGATCTGTCCATCAAAAAGTTCCCATTTATGTTTTGCAGGGGAACCAGATCTAATCATGTTTATCTGCAAGCAGCTGCAGATATCTTTTATCAATTTTTCTCCTTTCACTCTTATGGCCTGCAAATCTCTGGGCAGGTTGGGTTTGGATAACATGCTTTGTATTTTTGGAGAAAATTCTGGAGTCACAAGGGGAGATGGAATAGTAACAGGATTGGATTCCATCTTTTCTGCTACAAAATTATCAACATTTAGAATTCTCTTCTGCTTAGCCTGATTTAAGAAATTTTTCCTCAAGGATTCCTCTATCTGATTAGAGGAAGGATAATACCACTCATAAAAGGAAATCCATTGATTGTTGGATTTCATCCATTTTTTCCATTCCTCATTTTTCTGAATGTTGAAATTTTTCTTTTCTTCTTTAGGTAGCAGTCTGAGTTCTTCAACATATCTGTTTTCAGATTTATGTGTGAAAATGTCCCAATTAAACATTTTCTTTTTCCATTGATTGTCAGGATCATATGGACTAATTCCTTTATAGATTTTCAGAAAGGCAGAAATTTCATTATCTGAAGGAATTTCCACATGCCTTGGAATTTTATTTTTGGGATTTTTTCTGTATGATGGAATTTCTGATCCATCTGTGAAGCCTAAACCCTGATGGTTGTTTTTCTGTGTTGACTGAATAATTATTTCTTCATGGATGCTGAAGAAATTTGTCTTAGTATATTCTTCTTCAGATTTACTTTTATCTGGTATAAAAGTAATCATGTTTATTCTCCTTCTGTCATCTTCAATATTGCCATGTGGATTTGGTGGAGGTGAAGAAAATTGACAGAAAGTTTTAGAGCAGTGTGGATGGTCATAGACAACAGCTAGGGAATTGCTAGAGGAAGCAATTTCACTCAGAACTAATTTTTTTACAGTATGAAGAAATGTAGGATCAATTGAAAATGTGGGATTAGTATTTATAGATGTAGAAATATTTACAGAGGGTCCACCACGCTCAGCTCATGACTCTGGAAAGATAGTATGGAAATTACCATCTCTGGTGGTAAAGATTGTGGAGGAATTGATAGGAGAAGGTCGAGTTGGTTTTCTAATGGATTCCCATTTAGTAACCCATTCGGAAGGAGGTTTCAATTCAGACGGGGGAATCATCTGGGGTGCAATAAGATTCATTCCATAATCATGGGTGATTAAAGTGGTGAATTTAGATTGTGATGAGACAGATTTAACCATAGAAGGAGTAGTATTTTTATAGAATTTGACTACCGAGGACCACCATATGGCTATGTTTTTACTATCATCTTCAAAATCATCATAACCATGTGTTTGTAAGCCTAACATCAAAGCATTTATAGCATTTGGATATGTCAAGGCTATGGAGAAATCAGGAAAGCATGACCATGAAGCTGGGCCATAGGCAAGGGTCCCTTGGCATCCACCAATAAGGGCTTTAGGAAGAGTTTTCCATTGTCGATCAAAAACACAGGAGAAAAAGGCAACATCATGGCCTTTCAAGTGTAGAGGTTGGATACCTATTCGGACATGGCCAAAATGGGCAAAATTATAGCCAGCGTTTTTGGCAGTATCAAACTCGGATTGATTTATGATATTCAGAGAATGGAGGATATTGTTATTTGAGTTTGTTTGCAAAAAAAAAGGGAGAGATATGACTCTTTGAGCTTTGAGTGTTCTTGTAATTACCAGTTTATATCAGTAATAAAATGGTATCAGAGCCAAGTTGCATTTCGTTTGAGCATACTGTTGGGAACATCTGAGTTTTCTTGAGTCTCGATAATGTCTATTGCCTGTTAAAGCCGAAGATGGCGTCTATGGCGTTTGAAGACTAGGAGATTAGAACTTCTTTCCAGGAGGAGCCGTGAAACCTGCTCTGTTTACGATCACAATACTGATAAATCTGGTACACAACATTTTGAAGATTTATATCTATTACTCTGAAGTTGCATAAGTTAATTGTCTTCCGCTATACTTATTTCTTCATGCTGTCATGGATTCTTTATCTGCATCTAGTTCTTGTCATGAATTTGGGGATAGATCCTTTGAAGAAATTCTAAAAGAACAAGAAGAAGCAAATATAGAGAAAAGAAACTCATCTGTTACAGAGTCTATAGTCCTTGATAAGTCTGTTAATCTATTTTCAGAACCTGTTGCATCTGATTCTTGGACTCTTCCAAAAGTAGACCCGAAAAATGTTTACAAAAACTTAGGATTACTAGACTCCATCCAGTTCTGGAGATATAAGGTCAAAGAAGAAGTTTTGCAAACAACCTCAAATAACAATATCCTCCATTCTCTGAATATCATAAATCAATCCGAGTTTGATGCTGCCAAAAAAGCAGGCTATAATTTTGCCCATTTTGGCCATGTCCAAATAGGTATCCAACCTCTACACTGGAAAGGCCAGGATGTTGCCTTTTTCTCCTGTGTTTTTGATCGACGATGGAAAACTCTTCCTAAAGCCCTTATTGGTGGATGCCAAGGGACCCTTGCCTATGGCCCAGCTTCATGGTCATGCTTTCCTGATTTCTCCATAGCCTTGACAGATCCAAATGCTATAAATGATTTGATGTTAGGCTTACAAACACATGGTTATGATGATTTTGAAGATGATAGTAAAAACATAGCCATATGGTGGTCCTCGGTAGTCAAATTCTATAAAAATACTACTCCTTCTATGGTTAAATCTGTCTCATCACAATCTGAATTCACCACTTTAATCACCCATGATTATGGCATGAATCTTATTGCACCCCAGATGATTCCCCGGTCTGAATTGAAACCTCCTTCCGAATGGGTTACTAAATGGGAATCCATCAGAAAACCAACTCGACCTTCTCCTATCAATTCCTCCACAATCTTTACCACCAGAGATGGTAATGTCCATACTATCTTTCTAGAGTCACGAGCTGAGCATGGTGGACCCTCTGTAAATATTTCTACATCTGTAAATACTAGTCCCACATTTTCAGTTGATCCTACATTTCTTCATACTGTAAAAAAATTAGTTCTGAGTGAAATTGCTTCCTCCAGCAATTCCCTAGCTGCTGTCTGTGACCATCCACACTGCTCTAAGACTTTCTGTCAATTTTCTTCACCTCCACCAAATCCACATGGAAATATTGAATACGATAGAAGGAGAATAAGCATAATTACTTTTATAGCAGATAAAAGTAAGAGAGATCAAATCGACTGAAGGACCCTCATTCAACCCACAAGAAGCCTATATATACAAGGAGGTCAAAGTCATTTGGAGCATTCACTCTCAAGCAAGTTTGATATCTCAAGAAGAGCTGGAGAAGTGCGAAGTCTGTTGCCGAGAGGTCGAAAGAAGTGCGAGTTTGGGGAAGTCTATAGAGAGGAAGAAAATCGAGATTTTGGTGCCTCTCTCTCTCTGTTTTGTGGTCTAGGTTGGGAGATCGAAGTCTCCTAAGATTTTGTTGTTTTCGGAAGCTGCATGTTGCTGCCTAGTCGAAGTTGCTGGAAGGGGTCGAAGATCTAGGAGACGAACATGATGTGGAGGGAAAGTTTGGTCTTCGTCTAGGGTAAAGAGTCTCAAAGAATACTATTGAAAGGAAGAATTATCTTGACTGGGTTTTCTCCTCGAGGGGGGTTTTGCCCTGACATGTGCCTATATCTTGTGTCTCTTGTTTTGTGATCTTTATACACACATAATATGATAATTACTTTATGAAAGATAAGATAATAAAGAAGTAAAAGAAGCCAACAAACTCACAAGTAATTATCAAGAAAGGAGAATCAAACCCTAATATAATATCTTTGATTTTCCAACATGGTTTCAGAGCTAAGTTCAAGAGAAGTTGAAGATCACTTTGTTGGCATGGATTCTCCCTCTATGGTGAACTACATGAGATTAGGCTACAACACTGCTAGAAGCTGGATCAATAAGGTCATCTACTACTTACTCAACAAGGTCAAGAGTCAAGGATTCTTGGCCGCCCTTACAGGTTCTCTTACTGATGACAATGCATGGATCATTGATAGTGGAGAATCGAGACACATGGAAGGTGAAAGCAAGCAACTTCATACACTATCAAAGGAGCCATCCTCTCATGCAGTGGAATTGGGTGACAACAAAAGCTATGCTGTTAGAGGCTTGGGATCAACATCACTGAAGCTGGATAATGGATCGAAGCTGCATCTCAACAACATTCTCTATGTTCCAGGTTTGAAAAGAAATTTACTATCTACTTCTTGTTTAGAAGATAAAGGGGAAAGGATTTCTTTTGTTGATGGAAAAATATTGGTTTGGGGAAATAATCTAGCATTAATAAAGCTAGGGTTATTGGAGTTTGTGAAAGAAGTCTTTATTGAGTCATCACACCGTATCCTCAAGATTTGGTTCATATGGAAATAAGTCCCATTGAACTATGTCATCGAAGGTATGGTCATCTTCATTACACGATCATCCCTACTCTTAGTCAACTGGTTCATTGTATTCCTAATATTAAGTTAGATCATGAAGATGTGTGCAAGGGATGCTCTTTGGAGAAACATACTAGAAAGCCATTTCATAATAGTGAAACTAGGCCTAAAGAAATATTAGACCTCATCCACTCTAATGTGTGTGGGCCCATGTATAAAAAATCACTTTGAGGTCATCTTTACTATGTAACATTCATTTATTACCATTCAAGGAAGATATGGCTCTACCTACTCAAAACTAAAGATGAAGTATTTGATAAATTCAAGGAATTCAGGGTTGAAGTAGAAACCATAACCGAAAGAAAGATAAAGACACTGAGGTCTGACAATGGTGGGGAACACACTTCTAATCAATTGATTGCATATTGTAAGGATGCAGGCATTAAGAGGGAGCTCATTGTTCCCTACTATCCCGAACAAAATGGATTGGCCGAAAGGAAGAATAGGTCAATTGAAGAAGGCATTCAAACTATGCTCCTTGATCAAGATCTACTGAAGTTCTTATGGGGTGGAGCAATGATGACTGTCGTATACATTCAAAATAGAAGTTCTGATAAGAGTCTTGATAACACTACACCAGGATAAGTATTCACAGGGAAGAAGCTGAGTGTGGATCACCTTCGAATCTTTGGGAGTCCAACATATATCCATGTTCCGAAACACAAGCGAAGGAAGTTGGACTCAACGAGTATCAAGGGAATATTCATTGGTTATAGTATTTCCTCAAAATCATATAGAATTTACATAAAGGAATGTAGAAAATCATGTAGATTGACAAGCTCATGCAATGTACTAAAGCAAAAGACAAGAATCTACTTCTACTTTCAACCAGCGGAAGTCAATAGATCGATGAAAACAATATGAAGAAGAAGAAGACAAATCAATGACACATAAAACAAGATGTATCTGGGGAAATCCACTTCTCAAAACCCTGCTATCTGTATTGCATATATCATAAATATGAGTGAAGATACAAAGCTTGTTCTCACTAGAAAAATTCCGCACAAGTATGCTCAACTATCTTAGCTCACAAGCTAGCTATTGTCCAACACTTAGTCAATTCTACAACTCTCCAAGCCCCTAATCTCTTGCGTAATTCCTAGGATGAATAGCCTGTATTTAAAGGGAATTCATGCTTCCAAAACTGCGCAATCCAAACATAGGATCAATCTCTGATGCATGCATGATATTTAAACTCTAGTAAATAATACCATTGATAGTACATTGTCCCTGCACTCTAGTCTCAACTGGGTCTTTCTTTGAACTGACATGCATGAGTTTCTCATGAGGGAATCTTCAGTTAACTGGAGTAGCACTAGTGGATGCATTAGTGCACCAACTGACTGTTAGTCCTCTATTAGTTCCAAAACCAATTTAGAATTGATTTAACCAAACTTAACTCAATAAACTGAGTGATCTAATTTCCAACTCAATTTAAACTCATATTGGACACCTAAAACTTAGGGAGAACATATAGATGACTACAGAAAGACTTCCAACTCGAAATTCCTAAGATAATTAAGTTAATTAAATTTAATTAACTATTTACAAGTTTCTATGAGATTAGAATTCGATTTTAAATATCATTTAAATTCAAGGACAAATTAAATTGGAATTTCTTGTTGCCATTTCTCAACACTCCCTCTCAACAAGAAATGGATTATCAGTGACCTTGATCTTGTCTCTGTGAAACTTGAATTTACATATTGACAATGCATTTTTCAAAATGTCAACCTCTTGCTCCTTGGTGGGAATGCACTCTAACAACATAATCCACCTCAATACATAATCTCTGAGATGATGATATTGGATATCAATATGCTTGGACTGATCATGAAAAACTAGATTTTAGAGAGTTTGATACATCTTTGATTATCATAGTAAATCACAATTGGATCTATCCGCTGACCAAACAAACCAACCATGATCTTCCTCATCTAGATGGACTCACATGATGCCTGACTCATAACCATGTACTCTGTTTCTGCCCAACTAAGTGCAACTGATCTCTGTTTCCTGCTGTACCAAGAAACTGTCGCTGACCCAATACTGAAGATCCCTCCTGATGTGATTTTCCGGTCGGATGGAATCCCTACCCAATTTGCATCAGTGAAGCCTTGAAGCTTCACTCCCTCTGTCCCTTTGTACCATAATCCATACTGAGAAGTGTCATTGAGGTATCTGAAAACATGCTTTTCCGCCTTCCAATACAACTTGGTAGGCCTAACCATCTCTTAACTAAGCTGGTTAACTGCATAGCACATATCCGGTCAAGTTTTCACCAAGTACATGAGTGAACCCACAAGCTTCTTGTAAACAATAGCTTTCACTACTTCCCCTGAAGTAACATCCTCCTTCCTCTAGTTACCTGCTAGAGGAGTCTCCATGGGTTTGCTGCTCTCCATGCGGAATCTCCTGAGTATCTTGTTGGCATACTTTCCATAAGATACAAACAACACCCCATCTCCCTACCATACCTCCATGCCAAGAAATTAATGCTTGAGCTCCATGTCCTTCATCTCAAACTCTCTTGCAAGATTTGATCAATTGATCATCACCTGTTAGTATGATATCATCAACATAAAGTACAATGATCAACAACTTACCTTCCACCACAATGTAGTACAAGTTCACATCCACTTCACTCTTCATGAATCCCAACCCAGTGAATTAGCTATCTATCCTGGTGTACCAAGCACGGGGTGCTTGCTTCAGCCCATACAACACTTTATTGAGCCTACACACATGTGACTCATGGTCAAAGGTTTCAAAATCTCCAGGCTTCTCTATGTACACCTCTTCCTCAATCATGCCATTAAGGAAGGATGTCTTCACATCCATTTGATGTATCTTCCAACCCATCTATGCAGATAGTGCCAATATAGATCTGATTGACGAGTACCTCGCAACAGGAGGAAGGTCTCATCATAGTTAATCCTCTCTACTTGTGAAAATACACAGGCCAAAGATCTAGCCTTAGGCTTCTCCACACTACCATCTGTAGCTTGCTTTACCTTGTAAAGCCAACGAGAGCTCACCACTGACTTGTTCTCCGGTCTTGGGACCACATCCCAAACACTGTTATAAAGTATGGAGTCATACTCCTCCACCATGGCATCAACCCAAATTAGTTGTTGCATTGCTTCCTTAAAGAAAGATGGCTCTGTCACAACACATTCATCCATAAGATCCATGTATCCAGTGTACCTCTTAGGTGACCTCCTCTGCCTACACTGAGAAGTGGGTGCTCCCACATTCTCCTGTGCATCATCCAACAATTTGTTAGCCTCTTTGGTGTGCTTTCTTCCCTCTTTAGAAGACTCTACCTGAGTGGATGTCTCCACTCCCAGATCCTTTGCATGTGGCTGCTCCACATCAATTTGAGGCTCCTCAACCTTAGGAGCTAAAATATCCTCATATGCATGTAGCTCAAACTCCCTCTTAAGGGAAACTCGCACGGTCTTCTCCTCATCGGATCTGACATCCCTATGAACAACTGTCATCCTGCTGGTTGGAAAGTACACTCGATAGTTGTGAGATGTATCAGTGTACCCCACAAATATCCCAAAGCTTCTTCCATGCATCTTTTGTCACATGGAAATATACCGATGACGAAAAAATCCTGAAGTGACCAACATCTGGCCTCTTACTAGAATAAGCCTCCTCTGGTGTCTTCATACCAAGTATCTGATGCGGGCTACTGTTCTGAACATAAACTATTGTATTGCATTCCTCAACCCACAATTGTAGTGGTAGGCCTTGATCATGCAACATCGCCCTCACTACCCCTACTATGCTTATGTTCTTCCTCTCGGCCACCCCATTCCGTTGAGGGTTATGGGGTGCCATCAACTCCTGTTTAATCCCTTCCGTTGCGCAAACGTTCTTAAACTCGTTTGATACATACTCACCACCATTATCACTCCATAGAGATTTAACCTTCTTGCCCGACTCTTTCTCCACCAATTCTTTAAACTCACAAAACTTTGTGAAAGTTTGATCCTTTTTCTGCATGAAAAATATCCAACATTTACGAGAATAATCATAAACAAATATAACATAATATCTGTGTTTGGCCGTGGATGCTGTCGAGAATGGTCCACACACATCTGAATGGACTCTCTCTAGAATAACTTTGCTCGACTGTCTCTATTGTGAAAGGAAGACTTGGTGTATTTTCCCAAAGTACATCCCTTGCATGTGTCAACTTTCTCAAGCGTACCTTTGGGAAGACCGGTAGAGATCTGCCGTAATATATTCAAAGCCCCATGATGCTAGTGGCCCAATCGCCTGTGCCACAACTCGCCAACATCTTGGCTCTACACCCTTTCTTATTTTGTGGCTAAAGCAACAGACTCCTATACCTCCATCTTATAGAGATTCTTCACCCGAATCCCTATCTTCTTTACTTGACCTGTGGCTATGTGTCGAAGGAACGCCTTTCCTTACGAGAAGATTACATCATAGCCTCTATCCTCAAGAATGGCAATGGATACCAAGTTTTTCTTCATCCCGGGCACATACATAAAATTCTTCAAGGTGAGTGGAGCCCCATGCTCCCTCTAAAATGTAATCATGCCCAATCCAGTAACACTATTCTTCCTTTTGTCACCCATCTCGATATGCATCTGGAGATATTTCTCCTCTAGGTCACTGAATAACTCTTTGTTGCCAGTGATGTGGAATGAAGCTCCACTGCCTAAGTACCATACACTTCCCATCATTGATGACACCATGCATGTAATGAGGGAAAAGTCCAATTCGAATTGAGATGCCAAAGCCAGACCTACCGCTCCTCCTGAGGACTTCTTCTTGGACTTCTTGAGTGGACAATTTGTAGCAAAATGGCCCAGCGCATGAAATTAAAGGACTTAAATTTCATCATGTCTTTATTCTTACCTCCATGATAAGAATCTGATTTAAAATGAGAAGCTTTCCCTTTGCTCTTCTTCGCCTTAATTGCTAAGGAACAATTCTCTTCATCATAAGTCTTTAATGAAGATCCATCCTTGATGTTCCTCCTGATCTCCTTTGCATCAAATCCGACCACAGTCGTTCCCAATCCGACAGCTTCTGCTGACCATTGATAGAGTCTTGATAACTATGCCAACTCTTTAGGATTCCTAGAAGAGAAAGAATCACCATATCATCCTCGACAACCATGATTCCAACACTTCCAAGTTCATCACAACACTGAGTGAACTTGGTCAAGTATTTTGGAATCATCTCGCCTTTCTCCATTTTGTTTTTTCAAAGTTTATCCTTCAGTGCCAATTTCCTTTGGTCACTGCTATTCTGATACAAGTCTGTCAATGTTTTCCACATAGCATACATAGTTTCCTTTCCATGGAGACTCGAGACAATGTGGTCTCGAACTCCCTCAAGGATTATCCGCCTCACCTTCACCACACACTTCTTCCATTTGGCCAAATTCTGTGCATCCAATGTTGTTGGTTTAGGAATTTATTGATCAATGAATTCCTTTAAGCCATTATCCTCTAGCAAAACCTCCATTATGTCCCTCTAAGCTATCAAATTTGAGTTTCCTTCCAAGGCATACTCGAGCCGTAAACTGTAGAACGCCATTTTCCGATCCTGAAGTATGTATTGCAAATTCAAATTTCACCTGTAACCCAAAACTCAAAACTTTGAAATCTCCTCTAGTATACTGTTATTAGCTCTGATACCATGTAGAAAGTCATGTAGATTCACAAGCTCATGCAATGTACTAAAGCAAAAGACAAGAATCTACTTCTACTTTCAACTAGCAAAAGTCAATATATCGATGAAAACAATATGAACAAGAAGAAGACAAATCAATGGCACATAACACAAGATGTATCTCGAGAAAGCCACTGCTCAAAACCCAGCTATCTGTATTACATATATTAGAAATATGAGTGAATATACAAAGCTTGTTCTCACTAGAACAATTCCGCACAAGTATGCTCAAATCTCTTAGCTCACAAGCTAGCTCTTGGCCAACACTTCAATTCTGTAGCTCTCCAAGCCCCTAATCTCTTCCATAATTCCTAGGATGAATAACCTCTATTTAAATGGAATTCATGCTTCCAAAACTGCACAATCCAAACATAGTATCAATCTCTGATGCATGCATGATATTTACATTCCAATAAATAATACCACTGATAGTACACTGTCCCTGCACTCTAGTCTCAACTAGGTCTTTCTTTAAACTGACATGCATGAGTTTCTCATGAGAGAATATTCAGTTAACTAGAGTAGCACTAGTGGATGCATTAGTGCACCAACTTACTGTTAGTCCTCTATTAGTTCCAAAAACAATTTAGAACAAATTTAACTGAACTTAACTCAGTAAACTAAGTGATCTAATTTCCAACTCAATTTAAACTCGTATTGGACACCTAAAACTTAGTGAGAACATATACATGACAACAGAAAGACTTCCAAATCAAAATTCCTAATCTAATTAAGTTAATTAAACTTAATTAACTATTTACAAGTTGCTATGAGAATAGATATCGATTTTAATTCTCAGTTTAATTCAAGGACAAATTAAACTGGAATTTCTTGTTGCCATTTCTCAACAAGGAAGACACATTGAAGTAAGCAGGGATGTCATATTCGATGAAAATCAAGCTTACAAGAAATCAAAGGATATTCCTATTGATTCTGATGATGAAGAAGTTCCCGTATTTGAAGAAGAAGAAGTTCATCATGAAAAATCTACTACAAATGTTGAAGAAGAAGGACCAAGTGAACCTATTCAATCGGTGGTTGTCCCAACCACAAGGAAGAGGCCAAATTGGTTGAAAGCTACATTAGAAGATGTTAAAGGACATGAAGCTGCGAAAGGGTCCTCCAGGGAAAGTAAGAAACCGAAGAGATATTTTGGCTATGCTGCATATATGACAAAGTTAATTGAAGCTGAACCATCTACATTCAAGGAAGCTAAACATGAAGAGGTTTGGAAGAAATATATAGAGGAATAATATAAATCCATCATGAAGAATGGGGTTTGGGAGATCATTCCTAGACCTAGTGACAAATCGGTTGTCACATCGAAATGGATCTATAAGATCAAACATGCTATTGATGGAAGTATAGACAAGTACAAAGCAAGGTTCGTCGTAAGGGGTTTCTCTCAAAAGCCTAAGGTATTGACTATGGAGAAACCTTTGCACCTACAACAAGGTACACTACCATTAGATCGTTAGTTTCATTGGCTGCTACAATGGGTTGGAATATCCATCAAATGGATGTTAATATCACATTTCTATATGGGACCATTGATGAGGAAGTGTACATTGAACAACCTGAGGGATTTGAAGTGAATAGCAGGGACTCTCATGTTTGCAGACACAAGAAGGACCTACATGGTTTGAAGCAAGCACCAAGGGCATGGTATGAAAGAATGGATGCATATCTACTTAGAATTGGGTTTGTGAAGAGTTTTTCTAATCTGAATTTATACATCAAGGTCGTGAATAATGAGCCCATATTTATTCTACTATATGTGGATGATCTATTCATCATAGGTGTAGAGCGAAGAATTGAAGACTTAAAGAAGATGTTGTCATCTGAATTTGAAATGAAGGATCTAGGATTGATTCACTATTACCTAGGTCTAGAAGTATGGAAGAGAGTTGGGAAGATATATTTGGGGCAAGGAAAGTACATCATCAAGTTATTGCAAAAATTTGGGATGATGGATTCCAAGCTGATGGCTACTCCTATGATAACCAACCTCAATAAGTTTAGGAGCTACGACTCCAGTCTCCTGGATCATACCTCATATCGACAATTGGTGGGTTCCTTGATGTATCTGATAAATACTAGGTCGGATATTTGTTTTTCATTGAACATTCTTAGTCAGTTTCAGTTGGATCCTCTTCATGATCACTGGATAGCTTCCAAACATATATTGAGGTATCTTCGTGGCACTTAACATCATTGCCTAAAGTATGATAGTAAGGAAGTCAATCTAATTGGCTTCACAAACTCTGATTGGGGTGGCAGTGAGAGCTATGGAAGGAGCACTACTGGAGGCTGCTCAGTCTAGGAGCTGCTATGATCTCATGGATGAGTAGGAAGAAATATCCCATTTCATTGAGTAGTGCTGAGGCAGAATATGTGGCTACATGTGAAGTAGGAAAAGAGGCTATTTTGTTAAGGAAGCTTCTTACAGATTTGTTTGAGAAGTCTCTAGGTCCTACTGTGATTAATTGTGACAATAAAAGTTGTATCAAGCTGTCTGGAGATCTCGTGTTTCATTCGAGGACGAAACATATCAATAATAAGTTCCACTTTATTAGGAACTTGGTGCAGGATGGGATCATGAATTTAGATTATGTCTCGATAGATGAATAGGTAACATACATACTAACAAAGGCTCTTCCTAATAAGAAGTTTGAATATCTAAGGAACTTGATGGGTTTGGTAGATATTGGCGATTGTATTGATGATAAGGAAATGGAAGATATTTGTTTAGGCTTTGTGAGTGAAGCATTTCCTACGGAGACATCAGGTTGACACTTTGTTTTGATGTATGGATCCGGAAGTTGAAAAGGTGGTGTTTGTTATTGATCTCTGTTTTTGATACACACCTGTATATTTGGGTTGGTGGTTAGAAAGTAATCCTGATGGTACCTAGAGGGGTTGAAATATTGAGTCCACCTTAGTGCCACTTGGATAGATTACCCTGGTCAGGAATCTAGTCCATGGCATTGCGGTGCCTAAATTGTTGAGTGACTGTTTGGATAGATTTCCCTGGTCAAGAATCTAGTCCATGGCATTTCGGTGCCTAAAAGTTATTCATGTTTCATATAGTTTGATATCTTTCATTGTATATGTACATTATGAATACCTCCCTAGTTAAGAGGGAGTGTTATAAAATGTAACTATGTTTGGTCTTCAATAATGTACTTGAGTCATTATGTAATGTACTTGTCAAAAGAATAAAGAAAATAATTTTTATTATTGTAACAATGACTTATTAAAGCATGGGTTTCATGCTCGGTTCATCATTATATTAGTCAAAGTCCCCATTGTTGACTCCTAGGATTAATATTGAATTTATAGAGTCATTGTACATTCAAAGAGACCCTTCTTGGGCTTTTGAATATTGTAAAAAGGTTTTGTATCAACTCAAATATGAATTATCTACCCTCCACATCATGTCGGTCTAAGAGAGATCAAGTCGGCCTAAGAACCCTCGTTTGACCCACAAGAAGTCTATATAGACAAGTAGGTCGAAGTCATTTGGAGCATTCACTCTCAAGCAAGTTCGATATCTCAAGAAGAGCTAGAGAAGTCAAAGTCTGTTACTGGGAGGTCGAAAGAAGTGTGAGTTTGGGGAAGTTTATAAAGAGGAATAAAATCAATATTTTGGTGCCTCTCTCTCTTTGTTTCATGGTCTAGGTTGGGAGATCGAAGTCTCCTAATATTTTTCTTTTTCCAGAAGCTGACTGTTGCCGAAAGCTTCTGCCTAGTCGAAGTTGCTGGAAGGGGTTGAAGATCTGGGAGGCTGACATGGTGTGGAGGGAAAGTCTGTTCTTGGTCTATGGTAAAAAGTCTCAAAGAATACTATTTAAAGGAAGAAATATCTTGAATGGTTTTTCCCCTCGAGGGGGGTTTTGCCCTGGCATGTGCCTATATCTTGTGTCTCTTGTTTTGTGATCTTTATACACACATAATATGGTAATTTCTTGATCAAAGATAAGATAATAAAGATGTAAATTAAGCCAACACACTCAAGTAATTATCAAGAAAGGAGAATCAAACCCTAATATAATATCTTTGATTTTCCAACAGGGAGGGGGTGAATTAGTATTTCATGCTAATTCAACTTTTACCCAATTTTCACTCTCCTTTACAATGTTAGCTGAATCATCATTTAACTAGCAGTAAATTATGATAACAGATCTGAGCATAAGCATATAACACATGTAAACCATGCACATCATATAATTATAAATACATGTGAACCATAAGAGCACAACACATCAACAAGTCATCATACACATCATCACATAGAGAAGCTAGATATTAGGTGGAAAACCCAACTGGGAAAAACCACCATTGTTGTTGTCTTTGTCTTATTTTATAAATATTCAAAAAATATTCTTTTACATCTTACAGTGGCACAATATTTTACCAGTGCATAGGCTCCTACCTGCTGGATTCTACCACTTCCAATTATTTCTCCAACTATTGTTAGAAGGAAGCTAC
This sequence comes from Pinus tabuliformis, assembly GCA_031772625.1. NCBI lineage: Eukaryota > Viridiplantae > Streptophyta > Pinopsida > Pinales > Pinaceae > Pinus > Pinus tabuliformis. The sequence continues at coordinate 1,458,134,422 of CM062819.1, forward strand.
CACTCCTCGATCAAGTTATTCGACCCTTAGACCCAACCCTTAGACACTTGTGGACCTTGTTTCACAATGTTTCATACTGGATCCAAATGCTACAAAAGCTCAATTCTTCTAGGCCATGTTTCATCAAATTTTCAAACTGGACCCACTTGTAACTTTTTTCTCAACAATTGAATACAAAAACTCTTTGCAACTCAAAAATTAATCTCTGCAAGACTCATATCAAATTCCAATTCAATGCCTCTGCTCATACAAGTCATACTGAAGAACTCAAAATCAATGCAATATACATGCTCATGAACACATTAATAACTAAGATACATCAATCAACAAACAATTTAACCATAAACCATAGCTAACATCCTTAATACCTCGACCAATTCTACTCTACAATGACATTTTGCCACAACTATCTGACAGGCTTAATAACATTGGTAACCCAATACATCAACTAAATGTAGATCAAACTCTCTTTGCAATACTATCATGTTCACATACACAAAGTGTTAATAAACTCATGACAATCAACAACATAACAAGTCTCAACAATACAAATGCTCTGCAACAAAGAATTTTCTCACCAATACTGCTCATACCAATCAGATCTGCTTGAAAAATCATCAACAACGTATAACCATACAATCTCTTCTCACTATCAACCCAATATCAATCCCTAGCAGAATCTCATTCTTAGCATCAAATCTAGAACCATCACAACTTAAACATTCATGTGACATCAATATATCACCATGACAATACATTTTTGCATAAAATAACAACAACTATGAAAATCTATTCATGAATACATCAACACTCAAACTTTCAATGATTAAACTCACTCAACTCAACATAATCATCAACCTGTTGTGCTCTACAACAACCCCCCATTTCATATCATTCTATTCACAAAACTATCATATGAAATGGGTCCCTTTAGAGTTTGATTGGTATCAATTTTGTATTATTTAAAAGGGTCCGAAAACCAAATGATAACATTATAAAACCCTTTTTGAAAAATCCCATTTTCATCAAATAAATCAATCTTTATCATTGCGATAAAGCGATCGCAAGATCGCATATCGCAATTACATAAGGAACACAAGTAAGTGGCACATTGGTTTCGCTATCGGCAATGTTCTATGCACATTGTTAAAGTGCCCCATACCAATGCCCCCGATGCGATGCGATATCGCTATCGGCGATTGGCGGTATACCATACATGTCTCATATAATGCCAATGCTCCCGATGCGATGCGATATTGCTATCGGCGATCGGGGTTTTCAAAAGGTGTCCATATTTAAGATTTAAGCTTTCCCAGATGGCCGATTGCGATAAAGCGCGGATTTCAAAAAATCGTTAAAACAAAGGGATATCACGATTAATTCATATTAAAAGCTTGATTTGTTCAACATTGATTCACCTGCGCTCAACCGCCAAAACATCTACAGCACGCTTAAATGAATCGTTCGGCCGATTAATGATATAATGGGCATTTAAGGATTGACAGGTTTTAAACGGCCATTTAATGTAATTGTAAGTCCCAAAATCCTCCCATGGATTGTATCTGCGCCCATTTTAAAAGTTAATCTCTTATCACGCATCGGTCAATATATGTCATCATATTGAAGTTTTCACTGCCGATTCTCCGTGTTACGTTTATTTTCGCCTCTGTGCAGAATTTATCCAAAGGAGAAAGCTCAAGCAAAATGGGGAAGAAATCCAAGAAGACCACAGGCGCTTCTGTTACGCCTGCCGCAGGACAAGCTGTCGCTGATCCCTCAAACAAGAAGAAAGGATTGATTTCGGATACCACATGTTCTGGTCTCGGCAGAACTACTTGGCAGAGCACTTACAACTTGATTGAAGTTGAAGAACCCAAAGTGACAACAGTAGAAGCTATTGCAGATTCTACTCGGAAATCTGATGCCACTCTAAAGGACTTAGCTGACTCCTTCCTTCATCGGATAGCAGCTAGGGAACAAATTCTCCCATACACAGATGTAGTGCGGTGGGCAATTGAGGAAATCCCAATCCTGGATAGAACCTTCAGCACCAGAGACGGGAGAATTTTCGGGTCGTTCAAAGCTGATGATTTGAGGCAAATGTATCATTTGCCTGAGCCAGAGAAGATATACAATAAGGCGTTCCTGGAAAAATTCTCAAACGAGAATGAAGTTGAATCCGAACCCATCCGGGATTGGAGACAAAATCCGGCAAAACACAAACATGAGTCTTCCAGTAAGTACTCTGTTGATTCCCTGGCTTCTCCTTATTGCTACGCTCGAATAATGATGTGTAGATTGTGGGGATTGCATGACTCTTCTAATTTTACTATAGAAATGGTTCCTTTAATGGAAGCCGCATGCAACAGTATAATAATGGATTGGGCCACTATTCTCTCAGATAAACTAGCCAAAGCTGTTCTTGAGTTTAGAAATAAGACCCACATCTCTGAAAGGATAATCCCCCCATTTTATTACAGTGCCTATATCCTAGATACCTTGTGTTTTAATTCTGAATTTCCTGTGCTCGACTGGAGGTGGACGCCACAAGAATCCATTCCTATTCACATTTACCACCAGAAATTACGGAAATCCTCTTACAAGCACCATCTGTATCAAGTCTGCAATGGCTTTATGTTGCCTATTTATTATTCCATTTTTGATAAACCCATTCCCAAGATTTCCTACCAAGCTGGGATTGATTTAACAACAGTAGGGAGATGGTTTGGAGAGGAGAAGTTCACTTACATAAGAGTTTTCGGTAGCCAAGCCGAACCTCGTGTTCTCCCTTTATACATACTAGATAAACTGTTGGCAAGGGAAATCTCTTACCAGATTATTGCTGAGAGTGTTACACAGACTCTCAAGAAAAATAAGAAGCAGGGTTGGCCCTCTTTTCCTTTGAGATGCGGTGTTTATACTCTGCATGATCTCAAACATGCAGAAAAGGAAGCTACGAAGATTAAATCGTTAACTCTGGCGACTCTCCCAAATAGGCAATTTGATCCAAACAAAGTTGCCTATAACACACTAGAACAGGCCAAATTGTCAAAATTTGACCATAAAGAAGATTTGTTTGACGACCTGTTCTCTTCAGCTGAGTCAATAATGCAGGTTAAATCATTGGCCAAAATGAAATATCATGATGAAGGGTTGACTGAATTTAACACACTTAGAGAACAGAGGTTGCAAACTCTGCCTCTAGATCTACTAGCGACAACCCCAACGACATCGTTAAGCGAGCCTGATCGGCAACAGTCAAAGGGACCTCCAGTTATAACAAAAGAACAAGAAAAGCCACAGGAGGAAAATCAAAAGAAAGAACAGGAGGAAAAGCAGAAGAGAGAACAGGAAAAAGTGCGGGAAGAGACCCAAACTGAAAAGGAAAAACAGACCACCATTGATGTCAATGTGGATACTCATATCGACCCTAAGTTGCTCCAGGAATGGAAGCAATTTGATTCCATTATCAGTGGTTTGGAATGTTCAAAGGACACAGACACTTCAAAGGCAACAGACACACAGGAAATCACTTCACCACAGGTTCTAAGTGGAACCAGCGGCCCACCCATTTCTAAAGAGGTAGAGATAATACCAAAGGACCCCTCCGACCAAGTCATTTTGCAGGTAGAAGATATTCCCCCCCTGGATGTCTTCTACAGCCCAAGGCATAAAGCTGTGGTTAAACGAGAAAGGAAAAGAAGAAGGACTGATCAACCTTCCCTTTTTCCAGAACAAACTGTCACGGGCAATGTGGTTTGGAAGGAGGAATTCGACCCCTTCGATGACCTGACAAAACTGTCACAGTATGCGGGAGCTTATTCGGCAGCGACAATAGACAAGGCATCGGAGGTAAGCCTTTTACTGAAAACAAAGGATCAGGAGATTTTCTCATTACAGGCACAACTAAGTGAAGCAAAGCAGAAAGCGGAGCAGGCAGAGCAGCAATTGTTGACGCAACAGCAAGTGAACAGTCAACTTACTCAACAATTGCAGGCAGAAAAACAAAGGATTGACCAAAGCGCAATCCAGAAGTGGAAAGAATTATCAGAGGCATTGGCACAATTGAAGGCAGTGAACGAGCAAATGGTGAAAACAAAAGATGAGCAAATTGCTCAATTATCATCACAGCTCAAGAAAACAAAGGGCGTTCCACAAATGGCTGAATTTAGAGCAAAAGCATTACAAATAAATACTGCATTAATATCCCAAATTAAGCTTCTGTGTCAACAAATCACCCAGGCAGAGCCACTATGTGAATTAACGACATCCATAAGTAAGCAAGTAAACAAGGCCAGGACTGAATTGGATTAAGTTGAAGAAACGATAGCTGCATTTCTCGACTGGCAAGATTCTGACCAAGGACAAGCGGCCAATTTACCCAGGATTTTAGAATCACACAAAGATATACTCTTCACAGAATGGCAGTCCCAGTTAATGAAAGCAGAGAGGGTGGTTTCAAGATGTAAATCAACTTCTAGCAATTTAGTTGAATTGGTCAATAACACTCTCTACTTATCAAACATGATTTCCCAATGCACACCAGGAAAGTTGACAACAATGAAAACATTGGAGCAATCATGTTATCCAGATCTAGAAGAAAAGGGGAGATTAATCGCTGGGATTAACAGTTTAACCTGGGACACCTATTGGTTCTTCTTGGTAAAGCCGCACACACAGAGAGCCGCCCTCAAGTGCCTTACGGATGCAATCGGGTATATTATCCCCGATATTCAGGATGCCACCTATGCCGCCCAGCTCAGCTCGCGCCTCAACAAACCACCAGAAGTAGAGCCGATGCTTGCGATAAGTCAGCTCAGATTTAAAGGCAAGCAGCCTACTTGATGAATCATGCCGCCGACTGCCAGATCGCTGAAGAAAATAGGATCAAAATTTATTGATACCAATTAAGTAGGATTTCTGTTTTATAGATAGTTAAATTAATTAAGTATTTATAGACCCTTTCATTGTTTTGGAAAGGGTCGTAAAGTTTTGTACCTGACTTAAAGACTGAAGTTGCACTATTGTGCTTTAGTCATATTCTTTTATGAAACTGGACCAGTTGTTCTAAATTTGACAAGGAAGCTTTTTATGCAATTGTGCACTATTGTCTTTGTTTGAAAGTCTTTCTACGTTGAAGGAAGAATCACAAGTAGCGATTGATATTGGGAGTGTCCAACAACTCATATGGTATTTCTATCTATGTCTGAATTCATTCCTTTCATATGAACTGTTGTTTGATTATCTTTGCTATTATCGATTATATAAATGTGTTTTAACAGCAGTTCTGTATTCCTTCCACTATTTGATGTTTATGGTGTGCTTTCCTTTTAATCATATATGTGTTGATGATATGAATGACAAGTGTAGTAATATTGCTTTAATCGCTTTGCTTAACTATTTAAGTAAAGTAATCCTTGAATGCATTAATGTCTATGTCTGTTAGATGGGGTCATCTATATGCCTGTCCATAGACACAGATCATCAAGCGCTACACTTTAAAATTCAATAGTTCCCGGGATAAGTGATAGTTCTTGTAATTTTGTTGATAGATTTAGTTATTCGCCCATCAATAGATTAGTCAATCAATTATCCATTCTTCCCGTTTATCCAAGCTGGGAAACTGGTCCCATTATCCCCAGTTGGAGCCACCATTCCAAACGGAAAAGGAGCTGTACTAAGGTCCGGACCGGGTGGTTATCCCCAATGTTGTTGCAGCGATTTTCGAGGCATCAACATTTTTGGCGCTAGAAGGAGGGCCTCAACTGTGAATGGCATACAAACCAAAATCTACAAGCCATTCTAAGAGTAATTCTCCCTCCGTATCCCCTCAATCTTCCCATTTGCATGCTGGTTCTCCAGTATCCAAACAAGAAGAAGAGGAATCAACTACCACTGCTCAAACCCATCATACTCCAGAACAATTAAGTCTTGAATCACCTGAAGTTCAGTCTCTTATCCACAAACTTCAGAGCTTCTCGATTTCACCACAGAAATCTGAGGTATCACAAAGCAGTGCGACTTCGCAGTTCAATTTACCTCACCCTCTCACCAGACTTCAGAGCGAAAAGCTCGGTATCGAACCCACTGAGTTCCCTTTACCCAAAAGGAAAAAGGCGAAGAAATATACTGAAGGATCTGACAGTGAAGAGCTTTCATCCATATCCTCCATTGCATCTTCTCCTCTGCAAAGTCAACCATCCACTCCCTCATTACATATTGTTGTTCATCAGGGATTAGGAGCTTCAACATCCCAACCTGCTCACTCCTCAATATTATTTCCTTCCCAGACATCTGGAATTCCAACAGTAGTATCAACCACTACTGCTATTATAATGGCAGATCCATGGACCAGACCTGGTGCAGTCAATATGCCTGCACCATTGCATCCATTACCAGATGCTCCTGAAAAATGGCTACCCAAGTTTAATCCAGATGATGGGATCAATAGATTAGTCAATCAATTATCCATTCTTCCCGTTTATCCAAGCTGGGAAACTGGTCCCATTATCCCCAGTTGGAGCCACCATTCCAAACGGAAAAGGAGCTGTACTAAGGTCCGGACCGGGTGGTTATCCCCAATGTTGTTGCAGCGATTTTCGAGGCATCAACATTTTTGGCGCTAGAAGGAGGGCTCAACTGTGAATGGCATACAAACCAAAATCTACAAGCCATTCTAAGAGTAATTCTCCCTCTGTATCCCCTCAATCTTCCCATTTGCATGCTGGTTCTCCAGTATCCAAACAAGAAGAAGAGGAATCAACTACCACTGCTCAAACCCATCATACTCCAGAACAATTAATTCTTGAATCACCTGAAGTTCAGTCTCTTATCCACAAACTTTAGAGCTTCTCGATTTCACCACAGAAATCTGAGGTATCACAAAGCAGTGCGACTTCGCAGTTCAATTTACCTCACCCTCTCACCAGACTTCAGAGTGAAAAGCTCGGTATCGAACCCACTGAGTTCCCTTTACCCAAAAGGAAAAAGGCGAAGAAATATACTGAAGGATCTGACAGTGAAGAGCTTTCATCCATATCCTCCATTGCATCTTCTCCTCTGCAAAGTCAACCATCCACTCCCTCATTACATATTGTTGTTCATCAGGGATTAGGAGCTTCAACATCCCAACCTGCTCACTCCTCAATATTATTTCCTTCCCAGACATCTGGAATTCCAACAGTAGTATCAACCACTACTGCTATTATAATGGCAGATCCATGGACCAGACCTGGTGCAGTCAATATGCCTGCACCATTGCATCCATTACCAGATGCTCCTGAAAAATGGCTACCCAAGTTTAATCCAGATGATGGGACCCAGGCTGAGGAACACATTAATAATTTCATGTTGGCAGTCAACTTGAAAGGAGTAACAGAACAAGATGTTGTTGTTAGACTCTTCCCTTACACCTTGCAAGGATCAGCAGGATCCTGGTATTTTTCTTTACCCTCTGGTTCCATTACCAGTTGGAACACTTGCCAAGAGCAGTTTCTTACTAAATATGGAGATGATAGGTCTTTGGCTACCCTAATAAACGATCTCTCCAATCTTAGGATAGAGCATCGGGAACCAATTAAGGAATTTAATGCTCGATTCAATAAACTCCTGAACAAAATCCCGACGGCCTCCAAACCAAGTGAACAAATTCGAAGCGAATGGTATATAACCACCCTACCTGCCAATATAGCCATTTTTGTAGATAGGGTTGGGAAACCTACCTTAGCCGAAAACATGAAAGAAGCACTTGCTGTAGAGAAACGCATTAATGCTCTAGAGAAGAAGGCTGCTCTGGAAGACAGAAAAGCCAAAAAAGTCTCTTTTAAAGATGACTCAAGAAAGAAAACCCCAAAAGACCCATATGACATGGAGGGTTTGCAAAAGGTCCTAAAAACTTTATCAAATGAAATGGTTGAAATAAAAAAACAGGTAGCCGAAACCTCAACCAAAAGACCCTTTAGGACTTATAAGAAAAATGAATCAAAGCCACCAAATGTCATATCTAATGCAGATTCAGAGCAAGAAGAAGAGGAAGAGGAAACAATCTCACCAACTGATGATGAAGAAGAAGTAGTAGAATGTCATGGAATGTGGGATTTTATACTCCCCAACTCCGATACCGATAATGAAGAAGAAGCGCTCCCAGTCACTACCAGGAGTAAAAGTACTTCCGAACCTGTTCAGGCAACGTCAAAGAAAAGGAGTGCAGGTGCTGCTACAACCAAAGAAAAAATACCTGCAAAGAAATCACCTACAACAGTTCCCCAAAACCAGCCTTCAACTTCTAATACTCCTTCAACATCTAAAACATTAGTGGTATCCGATTCAATGGAGTACAACATTGTTGATGACATGAAGAAAACTAAAGCAAACATTACTATGTTTGAACTTAGTAAATTAAAACATCAACAGAAATTGCTTCTCAAAGAATTGAATGTTGTTCCTTCTACACCTCTTCCCAGTGCTAAAGCTGCTAATGATTCAGGCCAACCTCCTCCCGGTATGGTTGAAGCTACCGATTCAGTTCTGATTGGAGATAGATCAAATTCTCATACTCCACCTTTCCTTCTAACCTATGAGATCTATAACAGAAACCTGCACAACTGTTTGATTGACTCAGGGGCATCTTCTAACATAATGCCAGCTTCAGTTTGTTCCAAACTAAACATTGAACCCCAGAAGTCTGCTATTCATATTGTACAGTTGGACAGGACCAAAGTGCAGGTTGTGGGAGAAATTAATTCCGTAACTATCAAGTTATCTGCTGATCCCAGAATAGTACAAAGGATTGATATCCTGATAGCCGATATACCTGAATTTTACGGTTTAATCTTGAGTAGGGATTGGTCTGAAAAATTACATGGGTATATTTCTACTGATTGGTCACATATGTGGCTTCCCTATAAGGGTAAGCCAAATCAAATAAGGATTGATCGAGAAAAACATATGACCCATACAATTACTGAATTTGAGCAAGAAAACCAACCTGTAGCATTTAATAACAACATTTTGGGAAATTATTCATCTGAGTCATTCTTTGGTAACTTTACTGCCCAATCATCCCCTTTCTCAGTCAATCATTTTTCATCTCAAATTGAGAATTTTTCACAAACAGATAGGTCTAGATGTTTCAATGATGCTGAGAAAACTGTAAATACATTTGCTAATACCTCTTTATTTTGGTCATTATATTTCGATGGGTCCAAATCTAGTGAGGGCTCAGGAGCAGGATGTATTTTGGTTAGCCCACTAGGAGAAAAAACAATGCTGTCTTGTAGGCTGGAATTTGAATGCACTAACAATACAGCCGAATATGAAGCCTTAGTCCAAGGACTGTATAAAGCAATCAGCCTTAAAGTGAAATATTTAAAAGTATTCGGCGATTCTGAAATTATTATCAAACAGGTGGGAAATAAAATTCATTGTCTTTCAAATCATCTTAAACATTATCAATCGCTAGTACAAGAACTCACCTCACACTTTTCGGCATTCAATATCTCCTCCATTCCTAGGTCTCAAAATTCGGCAGCCGACCTGCTAGCCAATGTAGCTTCCAAACTCCTACCTTCTGAAGACTACAACCCAGATAGATTTTCAGTAGAATTGCTTTTTAGGCCTTCAATTCCTGACAATGTCACTAATTGGAGAGTATTCAACCATGATGAGGATATTTTACAATTCTTAACTTCTGAAAAGTCCTATGATAATCAAATTATTGAGGAAAATGAGCATGATTTCCAAATGAGAGAAACACCTCAGGAAAATTCAATTCCTAAACCTGTGGTAAAGCTAGAGGATCTTTATGATATTAAAGGCAGGTTTAAACCTGTGACTAATGCAAAGCTCCAAAGCTCTACCCTAAGGTTTGAGTTGATAAATCTTGGTACTGAGCAAGCTCCTCAAAATATTAATTTAGGATTAGGACTTTCCTTGGAAGAGAAAGAAGCATTCATTAAATTGTTAAGGAAAAATAAACAGGTTTTTGCTTGGAAATATGATGATTTGAAGACATATGATACATCCATTATCCAGCATACCATTCCAGTGCTTCCCGATCAGAAACCAATTCAACAGAAGTTAAGAAAAATACATCCAAGTTTAGAGAGTCAAATAAAGACTGAACTTAACAAACTCTTGAAAGCCAAGATTATTTTTCTAGTCTGACACTCAAACTGGGTCTCCAATATGGTGCCAGTCAGAAAGAAAAATGGCGACATTCGGATTTGTATTGATTTCAGAAATTTGAACAAAGCAAGCTTAAAAGACAATTTCCCATTACCTACCATGGAGCAAATACTCCAATCAGTAGCAGGCTCTGAATTAATGTCTTTTCTAGACGGTTTCTCAGGATATAACCAAGTTTTGGTCCATCCTGATGACCAGCTTAAAACCACATTTAGAACCAAATGGGGAACATATGCATATCAGAAAATGCCCTTCGGACTTATTAATGCAGGAGCAACATTCCAAAGAGCGATGGATACAACTTTTAAAGGGATGATTAATAGAACAGTAGTCGTCTATCTAGACGATATTACTGTATTCTCTAAAGAGAGGTCCAATCATTTGCATGACCTAAGTCAAATCTTTCAACGCTGCAAAAGATATGGTATTTCTCTTAACCCTAAAAAATCTTTCTTTGCTCTTGACCAAGGAAAGCTCTTAGGTTTTATTGTGTCTAAAGATGGAATTTATATGGATCCTGATCGGATCAAAGAAATCTATGAAATCCCTTTCCCGCATAATAAGAAATCCATGCAGTCATTTTTAGGCCAAATCAATTTTGTTAAAAGATTTGTTCCAGACTTTTCTCAGATTATTTTGCCACTTCAAACTATGATCAAGAAAAATTCAGTCTTTAAGTGGGGATCAGCAGAAAAAGAAGCGTTTGATTTAATCAAACAATCAATAATCGATGCCCTAGCCTTAAATACTCCCAATTTTTCTAATCATTTTACATTATACACTATCACCTCCACCTCGTCTTATGCAGCAGTACTCACGCAGCTCAACGATCACAATTTGGAAGCACCCATTTCATTCTTTAGTTCAAATCTTCAGGGTGCTGAATTGAATTACTCCGAAGTAGAAAAACAAGCCTTTGCTGTATTTAAAGCAATCAAACATTATAGACCCTTCCTTTTGAAAACCCACACAAAAGTTATAGTTCCTTTCCCTGCAGTTAGGCAACTATTAATCCAAAAAGAACTGGGTGAAAAAAGGGCAAATTGAGTCACAGCGCTTCAAGAATATGACTTAGAAATTAGGCCAGCAAAGATTGTTAGGGGCCAAGGTTTTTGCAGGTTAATGGCAGGAGCATCCAATATTCTAGAATCAAGTGATACAGATCAAACTGAAGAAATCAACCAGATACGTGTTACTGATTCTGAGTCTCAATATGCAGATTTAATCTTTTATTTGAAAAATGGTTATGCACCTCCTAACCTGTCTTACAAAAACAAAAGGGCCATTAGGTTAAAAGCAAAGAATTTTACAATTATTGATGATGTGCTTTTTAAGCAGAATTATGATTCCATCTTATTAACATGCCTTGAGAAACCTGAAGCACAAAAGGTTTTGCAGGAGTTACATGATGGACCAGCAGGAGGACATTTTGGAGCTGACACAACAGCTCACAAAATTATTCATGCTGGATACTATTGGCCCACTCTGTTTAGAGATGCCCACGAGTATGTAAGGAAATGCCTCAATTGTCAAACTTCTAGTGGAAGACAGCGTAAACCAACTTTCCCTCTGCAACCAGTCAACATTGAACAACCATTTGAGCAATGGGGATTGGACATCATTGGGGAAATTACTCCACCTTCTTCCAAACAACATAAGTATATCCTTACTTCTACCGATTATTTTACTAAGTGGGCTGAGGCAATTCCTTTGAAGACAACAAATTCTGAAGCAATCATTGAATTCATAGATCAATTCATCATTACCAGGTTTGGTGTCCCAAATGCTCTTGTTTTTGATAATGCATCTTATTTCTCAGGCAATGCTATGTTTGATTTCGCTATTAAAAGAGGATTTAAATTGAAATATTTTGCTAATTACTATCCCCAGGGTAATGGTTTAGCAGAATCTACTAATAAAAATCTGATCAAAATCATTAAGCGAACTATCGAACAGAATCATAAAAACTGGCACAAATCCTTAATGTTTGCATTATGGGCTGATAGGATAACACAGAAAGCTTCTATAGGATCCTATTCGTTCAACCTTGTGTATGGAAAAGAAGCAGTACTGCCTACAAATCTTGTTCTTCCTTCTCTAGCCCTAGTTCAGTTCATTGAGGAAAGTCCTTCCTCTTCTATTCAGCTTAGACATGATCAAATTCTAAAATTAGAAGAGGAAAGAGAAAAAGCCAGGGTTATTCATGCCAAACATCAGCAACTCATCAAGGCAGCTTTTGATTCAGTCTCATTCGGTTCAAAACAATTTCAAGTCGGTGATTTAGTTCTGAAATGGGACAAAGCCCATGAAGACAAGGGAAAACACACTAAGTTCCAGAAGATGTGGCTTGGACCATTTCAGATCTGTGAGAAAATAGGCCATTCAACCTTCATATTGCAAGATTTATCAGGTTTGAGAGATTCTCTCCCTGTAAATGGCCTTATCTTGAAGAAATTCTTTAATTGAGGAGGTAACCCCTTCTCCTTTCAGTTTGATAGAGTTTTGTAGTTTGTAGGATTTGTAGAAAATAATGTTGTAAGGTATCTTCCATTGACCTTTGCTGTGTTTGAAAACTTGATCCACAGAAGTAGTGTGATATTTGCTTTTAAAATAATAGAAGTCTTAACCAAAAGGGATAATTTCTAGGAAACTAGGTATCATTGTATTCTGAAACCACACTTCAAGTTTTGTGAACCCCTCTCAAAGTTTACAAGTATTATAAATCATTTTCTGTTTTCAAATTGGTCACAAAAGGTTATCAATATCAAGATAGAAGCTAATCCAACTTCAGCATCTTCAACTCTTACCCTGTCATCCATCTACTCTTAAAAGAGAAAATTGTCCATCCCATTCACCAAAGTTTATGATTACTCAGAGTGTAATTCTAAAATTTTGATATAAAAGATAAGAGGTCTTATTACAAGCCTGCTTACCATGATCATAGGGAAATAGTTTAACCGACATTACCAATACTGCATACCATAACAGGGTAATGGCTTAAGAATTATAAGACAAGGGGTCTCATCACGAGCCAGCTTGTTCGGTTAGATTATTACCAGTGAATGGCGTTGTCAATAACTGGCTACCAAACTAGGACAATGGCTTTTTATCTTATCAATAACAGGAAAAGAAAGAAACACAAAATATGAAAATATATTTTGAATTCATTCTGTTAATCACACTCTCAAATTGGATGGGACAATGGACAATAACATGGTTAAAAGGTATCCCTGTCGAAACTATGAACATTTGCTGGCAGCAGAGGCTCTACCTATGACAGACGAGTTCACTATAAAAGTTGATTTGGAAAGGTTTTCTGTTTTATCATTATAAACCAATAAAGGCCTATTTAAAACTTAGAATGTATCTATTGTCTTAGAAAAGAGAGGAAATTAACAAAATAATTTCATTTTACTCGGAATGCATTTATACCTAGTCATATTATAATTTTCCCCTTTGATTAGAACTCTATTTTGAAAAAGTTTAAGTATTTCTATACTTTTCAGAGATAACTGTTTCTTCCAGCGAATCGCCAATTGTTGTGCTCTACAACAACCCCCCATTTCATATCATTCTATTCACAAAACTATCATATGAAATGGGTCCCTTTAGAGTTTGATTGGTATCAATTTTGTATTATTTAAAAGGGTCCGAAAACCAAATGATAACATTATAAAACCCTTTTTGAAAAATCCCATTTTCATCAAATAAATCAATCTTTATCATTGCGATAAAGCGATCGCAAGCTCGCATATCGCAATGACATAAGGAGCACAAGTAAGTGGCACATTGGTTTCCACCGATGCGATATCACTATCGGCTATCGGCAATGTTCTATGCACATTGTTAAAGTGCCCCATACCAATGCCCCCGATGCGATGCGATATCGCTATCGGCGATCGGCGGTATACCATACATGTCTCATATAATGCCAATGCTCCCGATGCGATGCGATATCGCTATCGGCGATCGGGGTTTTCAAAAGGTGTCCATATTTAAGATTTAAGCTTTCCCCGATGGCCGATTGCGATAAAGCGCAGATTTCAAAAAACCGTTAAAACAAAGGGATATCACGATTAATTCATATTAAAAGCTTGATTCGTTCAACATTGATTCACCTGCGCTCAACCGCCAAAACATCTACAGCATGCTTAAATGAATCATTTGGCCGATTAATGATATAATGGGCATTTAAGGATTGGCAGGTTTTAAACGGCCATTTAATGTAATTGTAAGTCCCAAAATCCTCCCATGGATTGTATCTGCGCCCATTTTAAAAGTTAATCTCTTATCACGCATCGGTCAATATATGTCATCATATTGAAGTTTTCACTGCCGATTCTCCGTGTTACGTTTATTTTCGCCTCTGTGCAGAATTTATCCAAAGGAGAAAGCTCAAGCAAAATGGGGAAGAAATCCAAGAAGACCACAGGCGCTTCTGTTACGCCTGCTGCAGGACAAGCTGTCGTTGATCCCTCAAACAAGAAGAAAGGATTGATTTCGGATACCACATGTTCTGGTCTCGACAGAACTACTTGGCAAAGCACTTACAACTTGATTGAAGTTGAAGAACCCAAAGTGACAACAGTAGAAGCTATTGCAGATTCTACTCGGAAATCTGATGCCACTCTAAAGGACTTAGCTGACTCCTTCCTTCATCGGATAGCAGCTAGGGAACAAATTCTCCCATACACAGATGTAGTGCGATGGGCAATTGAGGAAATCCTAATCCTGGATAGAACCTTCAGCACCAGAGACGGGAGAATTTTCGGGTCGTTCAAAGCTGATGATTTGAGGCAAATGTATCATTTGCCTGAGCCAGAGAAGATATACAATAAGGCGTTCCTGGAAAAATTCTCAAACGAGAATGAAGTTGAATCCGAACCCATCCGGGATTGGAGACAAAATCCGGCAAAACACAAACATGAGTCTTCCGGTAAGTACTCTGTTGGTTCCCTGGCTTCTCCTTATTGCTACGCTGGAATAATGATGTGTAGATTGTGGGGATTGCATGACTCTTCTAATTTTACTATAGAAATGGTTCCTTTAATGGAAGCCACATGCAACAGTATAATAATGGATTGGGCCACTATTCTCTCAGATAAACTAGCCAAAGCTGTTCTTGAGTTTAGAAATAAGACTCGCATCTCTGAAAGGATAATCCCCCCATTTTATTACAGTGCCTATATCCTAGATACCTTGTGTTTTAATTCTGAATTTCCTGTGCTCGGCTGGAGGTGGACACCACAAGAATCCATGCCTATTCACATTTACCACCAGAAATTATGGAAATCCTCTTACAAGCACCATCTGTATCAAGTCTGCAATGGCTTTATGTTGCCTATTTATTATTCCATTTTTGATAAACCCATTCCCAAGATTTCCTACCAAGCTGGGATTGATTTAACAGCAGTAGGGAGATGGTTTGGAGAGGAGAAGTTCACTTACATAAGAGTTTTCGGTAGCCAAGCCGAACCTCATGTTCTCCCTTTATACATACCAGATAAACTGTTGGCAAGGGAAATCTCTTACCAGATTATTGCTGAGAGTGTTACACAGGCTCTCAAGAAAAATAAGAAGCAGGGCTGGCCCTTTTTTCCTTTGAGATGCGGTGTTTATACTCTGCATGATCTCAAACATGCAGAAAAGGAAGCTACGAAGATTAAATCGTTAACTCTGGCGACTCTCCCAAATAGGCAATTTGATCCAAACAAAGTTGCCTATAACGCACTAGAACAGGCCAAATTGTCAAAATTTGACCATAAAGAAGATTTGTTTGACGACCTGTTCTCTTCAGTTGAGTCAATAATGCAGGTTAAATCATTGGCCAAAATGAAATATCATGATGAAGGGTTGACTGAATTTAACACACTTAGAGAACAGAGGTTGCAAACTCTGCCTCTAGATCTACTAGCGACAACCCCAGCGACATCGTCAAGCGAGCCTGATCGGCAACAGTCAAAGGAACCTCCAGTTATAAAAAAAGAACAAGAAAAGCCACAGGAGGAAAATCAAAAGAAAGAACAGGAGGAAAAGCAGAAGAGAGAACAGGAAAAAGTGCGGGAAGAGACCCAAACTGAAAAGGAAAAACAGACCACCATTGATGTCAATGTGGATACTCATATCGACCCTAAGTTGCTCCAGGAATGGAAGCAATTTGATTCCATTATTAGTGGTTTGGAACGTTCAAAGGACACAGACACTTCAAAGGCAACAGACACACAGGAAATCACTTCACCACAGGTTCTAAGTGGAACCAGTGGCCCACCCATTTCTAAAGAGGTAGAGATAATACCAAAGGACCCCTCCGACCAAGTCATTTTGCAGGTAGAAGATATTCCTCCCCTGGATGTCTTCTACAGCCCAAGGCATAAAGCTGTGGTTAAACGACAAAGGAAAAGAAGAAGGATTGATCAACCTTCCCTTTTTCCAGAACAAACTGTCACGGGCAATGTGGTTTGGAAGGAGGAATTCGACCCCTCCGATGACCTGACAAAACTGTCACAGTATGCGGGAGCTTATTCGGCAGCGACAATAGACAAGGCATCGGAGGTAAGCCTTTTACTGAAAACAAAGGATCAGGAGATTTTCTCATTACAGGCACAGCTAAGTGAAGCAAAGTAGAAAGCGGAGCAGGCAGAGCAGCAATTGTTGACGCAACAACAAGTGAACAGTCAACTAACTCAACAATTGCAGGTAGAAAAACAAAGGATTGACCAAAGTGCAATCCAGAAGCAGAAAGAATTATCAGAGGCATTGGCACAATTGAAGGCAACGAACGAGCAAATGGTGAAAACAAAAGATGAGCAAATTCCTCAATTATCATCACAGCTCGAGAAAACAAAGGGCGTTCCACAAGTGGCTGAATTTAGAGCAGAAGCATTACAAATAAATACTGCATTAATATCCCAAATTAAGCTTCTGTGTCAACAAATCGCCCAGGCAGAGCCACTATGTGAATTAACGGCATCCATAGGTAAGCAAGTAAACAAGGCCAGGACTGAATTGGATCAAGCTGAAGAAACGATAGCTGCATTTCTCGACTGGCAAGATTCTGACCAAGGACAAGCGGCCAATTTACCCAGGATTTTAGAATCACACAAAGATATACTCTTCACAGAACGGCAGTCCCAGTTAATGAAAGCAGAGAGGGTGGTTTCAAGATGTAAATCAACTTCTAGCAATTTAGTTGAATTGGTCAATGACACTCTCTACTTATCAAACATGATTTCCCAATGCACACTAGGAAATTCGACAACAATGAAAACATTGGAGCAATCATGTTATCCAGATCTAGAAGAAAAGGGGAGATTAATCGCTGGGATTAATAGTTTAACCTGGGACACCTATTGGTTCTTCTTGGTAAAACCGCACACACAGAGAGCCGCCCTCAAGTGCCTTACGGATGCAATCGGGTATATTATCCCCGATATTCAGGATGCCACCTATGCCCCCCAGCTCAGCTCGCGCCTCAACAAACCACCAGAAGTAGAGCCGATGCTTGCGATAAGTCAGCTCAGATTTAAAGGCAAGCAGCCTACTTGATGAATCATGCCGCCGACTGCCAGATCGCTGAAGAAAATAGGATCAAAATTTATTGATACCAATTAAGTAGGATTTCTGTTTTATAGATAGTTAAATTAATTAAGTATTTATAGACCCTTTCATTGTTTTGGAAAGGGTCGTAAAGTTTTGTACCTGACTTAAAGACTGAAGTTGCACTATTGTGCTTCAGTCATATTCTTTTATGAAACTGGACCAGTTGTTCTAAATTTGACAAGGAAACTTTTTATGCAATTGTGCACTATTGTCTTTGTTTGAAAGTCTTTCTACGTTGAAGGAAGAATCACAAGTAGCGATTGATATTGGGAGTGTCCAGCAGCTCATATGGTATTTCTATCTATGTCTGAATTCATTCCTTTCATATGAACTATTATTTGATTATCTTTTCTATTATCGATTATATATATGTGTTTTAACAGCAGTTCTGTATTCCTTCCACTATTGGATGTTTATGGTGTGCTTTCCTTTTAATCATATATGTGTTGATGATATGAATGACAAGTGTAGTAATATTGCTTTAATCGCTTTGCTTAACTATTTAAGTAAAGTAATCCTTGAATGCATTAATGTCTATGTCTGTTAGATGGGGTCATCTATATGCCTGTCCATAGACACAGATCATCAAGCGCTACACTTTAAAATTCAATAGTTCCCGGGATAAGTGATAGTTCTTGTAATTTTGTTGATAGATTTAGTTATTCTCCCATTAATAGATTAGTCAATCAATTATCCATTCATCCCGTTTATCCAAGCTGGGAAACTGGTCCCATTATCCCCAGTCAGAGCCACCATTCCAAACAGAAAAGGAGCTGTACTAAGGTCCGGACCGGGTGGTTATCCCCAATGTTGTTGCAGCGATTTTCGAGGCATCAACACAACCCAATCACCACAATTCAATACAAATTGTTCTCAAATGTATACATACATCCCAACACAAAACCCTCTCAATACACTAACTTAACTGATAACATACAAAGCCATACACATGGAATCAATCCAACTCAACAAACTAGGCTCATCTATATAAGCTCTCTACTTCAGTAAAACAAGCTTAGTTATGAACCCATGCAAACAAAAATACATTAGCATATAAATATAGTAACATCTTGAGCCTCTGCTAAACAATAACACACTCAATTCAACGACAAATGTTCTGTATAGGAAAATGATCAATTTTCCATCGAATTCTACCTCTGTCTATAGGTGTGCACCATCAAACTAAATGCAACACACATGAAGTACAAGAGAAGCAACACAACCTTCCAATCAAAACCAAGTTAGCCACACCAAAAACTCTATCCAACATCATTGGACTTATGCTCTGCCTCTATAAGGCACTCCAAATCTGATCATTCTTCATAATCATGCATAGGTGTCTTTCATTGCACACTATAACAATATGCTCTGATAGATATGCACACTATGTCAAAATGTTTGCTCTCTAGACACATTATGCGCACATGATTCTCTTGTCTGTTATAAGTAAATCCATCCAATGATCTATGTAGTATTTGACCAATGTAGACACTTTTGATTTGATCACAGTTTAGATTTATGGCGATGATCCATGCACACTTTTTTTCAGACCCATTGCAGTAGCATTTGGCACAATGCACACTACCTTCAGCTCATCGATTTATGTCCAAAATGCATCAAACCTATTTGTCATTTATACGAGTATAAGGTTTATGTCTTTCTCAATGTAGCTGCAAGTGCACACTCTGTCTCACGCACTCTTGGCCTCTGTCCATTGATATCTGCTATGCTACGACCCGAAAAAACCAACCTTCAATTATATTCATTGAATGGTAATTTAACAACAATGTTGAACAATCAATTTTGAATCGATTAACCACTAACTATTGCCCATCACCTCAAGCAATTGAATCAATACTTCAATCTTGTTTCGATCCATAACAATAGACCTTCATGATGGACCATATCCATGTACTTAATTGAAATTGAACCTGTGCCATAACAATTCAAATGAAACCAAAAACTAAAATATGTGTGCCAGTGTCAGATGTAACAACCGTGGGTTAAAAATCCATGTAATAAAGTTAATAAAGGAAAAATAAGACCAAGGTCATGGGACGCTTATTCCAGCTGAATGTTGGGCAAAACATCCTAGTGTGGGTGTTCATTTGGTTTATTATGGCTAAGAAAATTTTCAAAGGCAATGAAAAAGGCTTTGAAAAGGAAAGTGGGATTAATTGGCATTTACTTTATGAAAATAATGGAAATTAGGAGAAAAGGAAGGTGAAAGGTCACAAGTTTCATGTGACGAGGAAAACGAAGAAAATAGAGGCCTCATTGATAAAAAGGCTTCCGAGGACTGGTTCACAACCTTTTTTCAGTTCAGTTTTGGAGCTCTCTCTCTATTCTCTCTCTCTCATACTCTTGGACACTTAGAGCATTCTTGGAGCACTCTAGCATTGGAGGAAGAAAATCTAAGGAAGGACAAAGAAGGCAAAGGGAAGCAAAGATCAAGCAAGGAAGAGTTGGATCAAGCAGTGACAACATAATTACTTGCAGGTATCGAGTTGCATATGTGATTTCCTTGCTAGTTTTGGCATGAATGGTACATGCATGTGTGTTTTTGGTTCTTTTTCTGTCATTGGCATGGGTTTTTCCATGTGTGACAGTGGTTTTCAGACTTGCCTTTCCATTTTCGGATAGCCATGGTGTGACAGGGTTTCTCTTATTTGGTTGAGCTAGATTGCCAGATGGTTTCAAAACCGAATGGGGTGGTCTCACGGGAGAAACACAAGGCCTAATAATCCCTAGTATGGTGAAGGTGGGATTGCGAGAAATCCTGATAGTGTATGCCCTTGTTGGGTCAAGGAATCCTCGACTGGTGAATGACAAGATATACGGTAAAGCCTAGAGGGTGGAGCCTTTTTGTACCTAGGAATCTTTGACTGGTAAATGATGGGATATACATCAAATCCTAGAGATGGAGACAGACAAATTCATCATGGTTTAGGTGGAGAGATCCAGGGCATCTATGCTTGTATAGGCCTAGTGATCCCTGGACCGGCATATGGTGGGATTGCAATGAATCCTGGTAGTGTATGTTTCTTGTTTGGGCCTAGGAATCCCTTGGAGGGATTGCGATAAATCCTAGTTGTATAGATGAGGGCTTGGGCCTAGAAATCCCTTGGTGGATTGCGGTAAAGCCGAAGGAAGCCTGGTTGTTTTTTTGTAAGTCCCACATTCATGCTTGGAATACAACACATGGGTGATTGGTTAAAAGAAAGATTTGGTTCAGCCCAATCTATGGTTAGGTAGTAGGTTGAAGTCCCTGGCTTGGTTGGATTTTTCATATGTTAATAAGATCTCTTTACTCTTGTGTATTATGTGTAAATATTTTTGTTATTATGTGGTTATAATCGCTGTTCTATCATTGTTATTCTGCTAGTTGTAAACATGGTTTATGTCAAACTTTGGTTATGGCTCTCATCATGCTTTGATTAGTAAATGAATGAATAATGAATGTATGACCTAATATATGATAATGCAACTATTTTGAGAGGACATCATATCTTATTAATGATTCTCAGATAAGTATGAAGTCCCTATGCTCAAATGTGTTTATATGACCTATAGATTACATGTTCATGATGTGTTTAACAGAATGTATGTCATGGCTAGGCCTTGTTAGGTCAGGTCCTTGTTCAATTTTTGCATTAGAGGCCTTGTCATCATGTTATTTATCATTTTTGAAAGTTTCATGAAGTTTTGGGCAGAGGCTTGAGTCCTAGCCCTAAAGAAGTAGCTCAAAATCTGGAGTCACTGGCATAAAACTTCCTGAAAAAGGTCATAGTTTCATGGAGGGCTTGCTGTGAGAGCGACTAGAGGGTCTCAGTTGCATGGAAGGCTTTTCATGGGAGCAACTGGGGGTCTAGTTCAACAAAACATCAAATTCTCTCAGGGGTTGGACACCTGGAGGGGTTGGTTGGCTCCTGAAGGTTCTGTAGCTCTTGAGGAAGGCTAGTTTGGTTTTGTTTAGTTGATTCCACTTCCTTAATTGTATTTGGGGAGTTGAATCGTATCATAGTAAATCTTCATCAAATGTTTACCCTGGCGGATCAGTTATCTTGGGTAAATGTGGGAGGAGGGTGTTATAGAGTGGTATCAGAGCATGGTCAACCCCTTGGACTGGATGGGAAAAATGTGTTTGTCATGCACACGTTTTAGTTGCGTAAGAGTTCTTTATGTTTATGGTCTATGTGCTTGTTGTGTATGCATGGTGGTGGTCATTGTTGCAGTTGTGTCACCATGTGGAAGATGATGGTGTTGTTGTTGGATGTGGTCATCATGAGTGCATGTTGGTTATGCATTTGTTATGCATGTCAGTGTCTATATGTCATTATGCATGCATTGTCATGGTTATGGTATAGTCATGTATGGTAACTAGATAATGGTTGAAATGATGTCTATATACTAATATGATTATGTTTATATATATACATGTATTGTGCTAATCTGGTTGATCTTGTAGACGAGATATCCTCCCCTGAACTATACTGAGGTATGTTGGTTATGTTTATATTTTGGTTTAGCTAACATGGTATACTTGCAAGAAGAAGAGAAAATATGACTAGAAAGATGGTAGACTACAGTTCCTGAGATTCTCTCTATAGATAAGATGAGCAACATGGGGATAGGCACTCTCTTGACATATCAGACACATTGATAAGTTTGGAGGTATAAATAAGAAGTTGCAAAGCAGATAATGACATAATCATTCGGGCACAAGAGAAACAAGTAAATGTTAATGCAATTATCCTTCAAAGTTTATCATACTTGCAGAGTCAGGGACCCTTTAGGATCAGTCATAGGTAGGAGGATAAGACTAATGGGGCATATGGAAATAGGTCTCATGGTGGGCACCAGTCAGATAGGGATGACATGATCAAATATGGCATGCTCTTGGACACACTTGATAGGAGAGGTGATGGACACAAGTTATATTCTAGTATCATGGTCATCATCGTTACCATCCTTACAGGAGAATGACAAGGGATATTTTCTAGATGAGTTCAAGAAATAAAATCCACCTACCTTTGGTTGATACTTGAAGAAACTAGAATATGCAAAGGCATGGTTACTTGGGATGAGGAATTTATTTGAGTTGCATGATTACACCGAGAACATGAAGGTCAAAATATCCATCTTCAACTTCAAAGGGAAAATGGAAATCTGATGGGAAGATGTGAAGTGGGATAGAGACATTAAGATAGAAGAGTTGAGTTGGCATGAATTCAAGAGACTTTTAAGGAAAAAATATTTGTTAGAGAGGCACTATGACAGTGAAGCTAAGGAGTTCTATGAGTTAAAGATGGGATCGATGACAAATGAGGAGTATACGACCAAGTTCCTAGAGTTTTTGAAGTATGTACCATATATTAACCATGAGAAGGCCAAAGTTTAGAGATTTGTCAGTGGATTACCATTAGCATTTAGAGATTAGATTGAATATAATGAGCCTCAGTCACTTGAAGAAGTCATTGGTAAGTTGAAGCATTGTTAAGAACAATCAAAGTGTAAGATGAAATCTCAACAAGGATGGAAAGTGAAAGACAAGACTAAAGGTAAATGGCAACCAAAAAGAATAAGACCCCATGATGAATGTGAGAAAGAGAATGTTGTACCTTACAAAAAGTTTAATAGACCTAAGCCTAGAGAAAATTAGAATAAAGGTGATGGTAAGGGACAATTGCGATGTTGGACATGTGGTAAGGAGAATATCAAGAGAGATTTTTTGCAGAATCAGGGTGACAAACCTCAGATTTATAGTGCAAGGAAGCACATAATATTAGGGATGTTGGGTAGAGAATTCCTCTTATCTATGCAACACTGGATAACAAGTAGGCGGATCACTAGGAATCTATTATCGAGATGGACAACAAGCTTTGTGATCAAGTTGTTTCTATTTTGATTGACCCTAGATCTAATTATAATTATGTTGACCTGGTGGATAAGTGTGGTTTGAATAAAGAAGCATGAAAAATATTGGTTAGTGCAGTTGGATACAGGTACAAAGAAAATAGTTCATCATTGGGTAAGAGCTTGTGCATTTGAGTTAAGTGGTATGCTTACATCAACGCATATGAATTTACTTCCATTGGGATCTTATAGTATGCATTTGGTCATGGATTGGCTATATCATTATAGGACCAAAGTGGATTGGTATGCCAAGGCTATTGAATATTTGGATGACAATGGAGAACAAAGAATATTGCAGGGTAAGAAGAAAGATACTTAAGTCAAAATGGTTACAACTATGTAGGCAAAGCACAGTCGCAAGAAAGGGTGTGTGTTATTTGTTGTGCATATTTCTAGTCATAAAGGTAAGGATGTTTAAGATGCAGAGATATTAAGTAGGTACTTGGTCTTACATCCGTTTCAGGATGTATTTCCCGTAGATATTTCAGAGTTTTCGCCTCAGAGGGAAGTGGACTTTTCCATTGAGTTGGTACTAGGGGTAGCACTAGCATCAAGGGAACCATAGAGGATGAGCACACTAGAATTATTAGAGCTAAAGTTTCAGTTGAAGGAAATGCTTGACAAGGGATACATTAGGCCAAGTATATCACCTTGGGGTGCACTAGTGTTGTTCGTAAGGAAGAAGGATGGTACTCTCAGATTTTCCATTAACTAAAGGCAGTTGAACAAGGTAACCATCAACAATAGGTATCCATTGCAGATGATTGACGACTTGTTTGATTAGTTGAAGTGATCTGAAATAGAGTAGATTAGTAATGCTGTGCTAATTCCCAGTTCATAATAAAACCCAAGATGCTTATCATTTTCTTATCAAGTGTTTAAGGATTAACTATTTTTGCTTAATTAACTAATTCCCTTGAGAGTTTCTTATATAAATGTTATAAACAATTTAACATAAAACATTTGCTGAATAGTAGAAAAATAACAACAATGAACATCAAAATACAACACACAACATAAAGATTTGATGAGGAGTTCACCCCTCCTGGGCTATGTCTCCTTGGTCCAGCTTCCGATGCTTGGGCCTCTCTATTATGCTCAAAATTACAACAAAAAAGTGTTTACAATGCTCAAATGCCTCTGAAACCTGTCTCAAAGAGTTCAAAATACTAAAAAATGGCTATCTAGCCTCTTTTTGCATCCAATTTGAATAAGAACTGAAGAAGTTACGACTTCTCCTAGTTCTCCCACTATTTGTTCCACAAATTGCTCCAAAACCGGAAAAAACCCCCATTTTCGCTCCAAAATCCGCTAACTGGGAAAATATTTTTCCACGCCGCGGGCCGTAACATGTCGTCCGTATCGCAAATCGCAATCAGCGAAGTTTGGCGAGCTGAAGGTTTTGTTAACACGGTGGGGATGTTGCGATTGCAATATCAGCAGACCCGATGGGAGTATTAACTAGAATATATAAAATATTGCGTCCAGGAAGTCTATTGTGAATTGAAATTTGGTGATTACTATCAGAACCAGATTGAAACACAACCATTTTCTGCGATTGCAATATGCAATAAATTGCATTGCAATCGGGCTTCGTCTGGGGCCGGTTCTTATCCACTTGCGGTATGCGATTGCGATTAGATCACATCGCAACCTGTCTAAGCCAGGGCCAATTCTTAACCTGTGACCTCTGTTTTTCCCCAATATGTGATATGAGGGACCCAGTGGCAACTTGCTACTTGGCGCTTCTCCATTCTCTAGGGCCTTTGCCATGTCATCCAATCCTGCGATGTAAGCAAGTCAAATATGAACTTTGACTTGCTCTAACTTCTGCATATGAGCTTGGATTTGAGTGCCGTTCACACCTTTGGATTCCAAATGATGAGCTCTTTGATATAAAGTTGGGTTTAACAAGATTCTGACACTTCATTTTTTTTTTGAGCATACTTTTGAGCACTTGATCACTCCTCCCCACTGGAAGCCTTTTGGACCCCAAAAGATTATATTCAGTTATTGAATAGATGAGGGTACTGTTCCCTCACCTTCCCCTCTTCAATCCATTTGGAATTTGATGAATTTGCACCTTTGAGACGCACTCAAAGATAATTAAAATTTCTCCTCTTTGATGATGTCGTTCTTCTGTCAAGTATGGTGTCTTGCTGAAGCTCATCAAGAAATTTTGGAGAAAAATATTCAATTGATGGAATTTGTGCACTTTCTCCCTAATCTTCAATCAAAGGAGGCTCATACAATCTCAAATTTTCAACATTAACAACGGAATAATTTTTCATATATGAAGGCAAATCAAGCTTGAAAGCATTATTACCAATCCTTTCCAGAATTTTAAATGGACCATAACGGATTGGTTTCAACTTTTTACCTTCACCTTGAAGCTTTTCCTTGCTAATGTAAAGCCAAACTTCATCACCTACTTGAAACTGATGATCCACACGATGATTATCATGCCTTGCCTTATACTTTCCTTGACTCTTTTCTAGTTGTTCTTGAACTATTTCGTGAATCAACTGAATTTGCTCAATGAATTTCTTTGCTCTGTCTATGTCGCTATGTCCATCTACAACTACATCTTTCTCAAAGATGAAATCCAAAGGCGATTTAGGCAAAGTCATTCCTTAAAAGGAGAAGTTAGAGTAGGAGAGTGTTTTGCTCAGTTGTAAGCATGCTGAACATAATGCAACAGTTCATCCCACAACTTAGGATGTTTGCTGCAATATCCTCTTAGCAAATGAATAACTGTCTTGTTAACCACTTCAGTTTGACCATTTGTTTATGGATGGAAGGCTGTACTTTTCTTCAACTTGGCGTCCATCAAGTTCCATAAATTTGACCAAAAATTCCCACCAAATCGGGAATCACGATCACTTACAATAGAAGTAGGTAACCCAAAATGAACCCATACATTTTGAAAGAAAAGTTGAGCTGTTTGTTGAACTGTAATTTGTTTTTTATAAGGCATTAATATGCACATCTTGCTGAACCTATCCACAACTACATACAAATAATCATGACCTTTTCTTGATAAAAGAAGAATTCCTACAAAATCCATAGAAACACTCTCCCATGGAAGTGAAGACACTGGAAGTGGTGTCTACAATCCTAGTTTCCTATTACTAGGCTTACTAACTGCAGACAATGAACAACCTCTGATAAAACATGACACACTTTCAAGCATATGAGGTTAGTAAAAATACCTCTGAAGATTTTCCATTGTTTTACTTACACCGAAATGTCCAGCAATAAGAGAAGTGTGCGCTTCCCTTGTGACATTTACTCTCTCTCCCTGTGGAACACAAAGTTTTCCCAAATGATACAACAAATTATCATGTACATGGTAGTTTAATTCCTCAACTTGGTGGGCTTGACTCAAGTTTTAATATACCTCTTGAAATTCAGCATCATGTGCATATTGTTCAACATAACTTTTAGGCAAAATAGAATGATTCTTGAGTAAAATGTCTACATTAACAACCGGTCTAGAAAGCATATCAAAAACTTTGTTATAAATACCTTTCTTGTACCTGATTACCAAGTGGAATTGCTATAATAATCCCATCCAATGAAAGTGCCTTGATTGCTGCAATTTTGTTTGAGATTGCAGATATTGCAAAGGTTGATGATCAGTGTGAATGATGATTTCTTTTCCCATTAGATAATGCTTCCATTTCTTCACACTTTGCACCAATGCGTAAATCTCTTTATCATATCTTGGATAATTAATAACAACACCATTAAAAATATAAGAATGAGATGAAATGGGCTTACCATGTTGTAAAAGAACTGCACCCATGGCGTAGTCACTTGCATCTATTTGTATTTCAAATGGTTGTTTCAAATTCGGCAATGCTAAAACTCGGGTTGAACTTATCTTTTGTTTTAAAGCATTGAATGCTTTTTTCTGTTTTCCTCTCCACTGGAAGACAACCTTCACCCTGGTAAAAGCATGTAGTGGAGCTGCTATGGAAGAGAAATTGCTAATGAACTTCCTCCAGTACTGCGCTGCTCCCAGAAAAATCCTTACTTCTGTGACTGATTTGGGTATTGGCCAATTCACAATGACCTAAACTTTAGAGGGTCAATCTTCAGCTCACCTCTTCCAACTATGTGGCCCAAATACACTAAAGAAGTTTTCCCGAATTCACATTTAGACATCTTCATAAATAATTGTTATTTTTTTAAGACATCCAACACTTTCTTCACATGCTTGACATGCTCTTCTTGTGATTTGTTGAATATCAAAATATCATCTAAATAGAAAATTACAAACTCATCAAGAAAGGATCTTAAAACATCATTCATAACTCTCATGAATGTAGCTGGATCATTGTAAAGACCGAAAGGCATAACTAGCCACTCAAACAATCCCTGTTTGGTTTTAAAAGCAGTCTTCCAAATATCCTCCTCAACTATTCTAACTTGATGATATCCACTTCTCAAGTCTAATTTAGTGAAATATTTTTCATTCTTCAACTAATCTAGCAAATCATCTATTCTGGGCAGTGGGTATCAATTCCTTATGGTAATTTTATTCAAAGCTCGATAATCTACACACATGCGCCAGTTTCCATATTTCTTGGGTACTAAAACAATTGGTGAACCACATGGCGAAGTAGAGGGACACACTACACCTTATCTAACAATTCCTGGACTTGTTTCTTAATTTCTAAACTTTTCAAAATTGACAGTCGATACAAAACGATTTTTGGGAGTGGACAATCTTGTTGTAGCCGAATTTCACGTTGAATTCCCCTTTTTGGTGGCAATCCCTTTGGTTCTTGAAACATATCTCCATATTGATTGATCACATCAACCAATATAGCTTTCAGCTTCACAACATAGCCTACTAAGGATTCATGCTCCGTGACATTCTTCTGCTTAATCATAAGGAGCACAAGATTCTTGCTGGAATTGACTAGTCACTTCATTTGCCCTGTGCTTGCTAAAGATAGATTAATATTTTCACGATGGGCTCTCACAATATACTCCAGTCCATCTTTGAACAAATGATATTTTTCCTCAAATCTATGGAAAACAACTTTCCTGTCATATAGACATAGGCTTCCCAACATAATTCTAGAAATATCCACCGACACTACATCTAATTTGACTTCATCAACGAAATTGGCAATAATAGAAATCTTCAAAACACATTTCCTTGTGACATGAAGATTTGCATCCTTGGTTATCCAACCCAATGGATACGGTTTATGATGAGGCACGGTTTCTAGATTCAACTTCTTGACCAAGTCTGTAGAAATTAAATTGCTTGGGATCCACTGTCAAACAACGTATCAATCTTGGTGTGTTTGGAAATAACTATGATATGGAATAGCTCAATTCCGTTTTCTTCATTTGAAGCGTTGTTGGAGTTATTTGCTGTGCTAGTGCTTGCCACGACTTCCTCTTTGCTTGTTTTTGCCACAGATTTTCCTTTAGTGACTATGGATGCAATCTTTACTTCATCACCTGAGTCAGAACCCAAGTCTTGTTGTACAACAACTTTTGTCTTCTATTTCTCTTTATTGTTAAATTTCTTCGGTCTTAATTCAGGGTTTCTCCCCTTCTTTATTAACAAACAAATTTTTCTTCTTATTTCCTTTGAAATTCGTTCCTTTTTCACCACTCTGGAATGCCTTCTTCTTATCTTCTTGTACATTTTTCCCTCTTGCTTCGAGGTGTGTAGCTTGAACACATACCTCATCAAGATTTGTGGGATTAAACATAAGAATGGTGTGTCGAAGATAGCTATGAAAACCTCCTATATATTTCTGCAAAGTATCTTGTGACTGTAAGTCTACTCCTAGCATAAGAGCTCTAAAATCCTGAGTATACTCTTGCACATTTTGACCTTTTAACTGTTTGGAATTTGCAAATTCATGATGGATTTTTTCATATGAGCTAAAGGGTAGAATTGTGTTTTTATAGCAGCAATGAAATCAGACCAAGTAATCGAGATCTTACCATGTTTTTTAATCTCCTCTTGGGTCTTTGATTCCCACCACACAAGTGCTGCACCCTCCATTCTCAAGGAAGCTAACTAAATCTTTATGTCATCGTCTTGAAGGTTTTGAATCCTGCAATAGACCTCCAACTAATGAATCCAATTATCAAGCTTCTCTGCATTCAATTCACCATTATACATGGGCAATTCGAATTTAATATCAAGTTTAAGAAAAGGTGACTTACCAGTTCCTTTTGAAGAATGATGATGAGTATGAGTAAGGGTTGTATTAGTGGAAGAGTGTGAAGATTCTTGTGAAGAAGAAGATGAAGAAGATGGTGGAGAGGGTGGAGGTTTGTCTCCATTCCCATTACCTCCTCTTGAAGAGCCTTCTCCTTTGGGAGGTTTGGATCTTTCTCCTTGCAATATGCTATTCCTCTCTTCATAGAGAACTTTAACCATCTCAGTCATATTGAAAAAAGCCTTTCTGAATGCTCTTTCATCATCGGTCATGGTAGGTTATCCTTCATGAGACATGGTCTCTGAAGACTCAACTACAACTTGAGGCTGAACTGGTGTTGGAGATGTGGCAAACTTGCTCTTCTTCCCCTTGACCCAAATTTAGGGCTTCCAACTAGCTTTCCTTCACCTATTTTGAGTTTTAACCTTGTAAGCATGACATAAACTTGCAAACAATTAAATCCTTCTTTGCACAAGCAAATATAGTAAGCAAAAACTAGTGCTCTGATACCAACTTGATCTGAAATGGAGAAGATTAGTAATGCTGTGCTAATTCTCCATTCAGGATAAAACCCCAGATGATTACCATTTTCTTATCAACTGCTTAAGGATTAACTATTTTTTATTAATTAACTGATTTCCATGAGAGTTTCTTATGTAAATGTTATAAATAATTTAACATAAAACATATGCTGAACAACAACAAAGAACATCAAAATACAACACAAAACATAGAGATTTGATGAGGAGTTCACCCTCCTGGGCTACGTCGCCTTGGTCCATCTTCAAATGCTTGTGTGATCCGAAATGGAGCAGATTAGTTATGCTGTGTTAATTCGCCATTCAAACTAAAACCCAACATGCTTATCATTTGCTTATCAAGTGCTTAAGGATTCAATACCTTTGCTTAATTAATTGATTCCCATGAGAGTTTCTTAGGTAAATGTTAGAAATAACTGAACATAAAACATATGTTGAACAATAGAAAAATAACAACAAGGAACATCCAAATACGACACACATCAAGCACATGATAAAGGAGTTAACCCCTTCTGGGCTACGTGTCCTTGGTCCAGCTCTCAATGGCTTGGGCCTCTCTATTATGCTCAAATTACAACAAAAGTGTGTTTACAATGCTCAAATGCCTCTACAACTTGTCTCAATGAGTTTCATAATACTAAAAAATGGCTATCCTGCCTCTTTTTGCATACAATTTGGATAAGAACTGAAGAAGTTGTGACTTCTCCCAGCTCTTCCACTATTTGTTCCACAAATTTCTCCAAAACCGACCAAAAACCCCATTTCCGCTCCAAAATCTGCTAATGGAGCGAGAAATCGCCATACAACGGGCTTTATCTTGTCGACCGTATTTCAAATCGCAATTGAAAAATGATGCGGGCTCTTATGGTTTTTTTAACACAACAAAACATTGCGATTGCGATATCGCGGACCCGTCGGGGATATTTAACTGTAACATATAAAATATTGCGTCCGAGGTCCATCGCTCATCACAATTGGCAAAGTTCAGCGGCCGAAGGTCTTGTTAACATGGTGGAACACTGCGATGCGATATCGACGGACCCGATGGGATATTAAATCACAACCTATAGCGACATCACATCCAGGAACTATTGCATTTCACAATGTTAACGACAGAATGTTGTGCGATGCGATATCGACAGACCCGATGGGAACTTAAAATGTGACATATAAAATCCTGCATCTAAGTAATTTATCGTATTGCAACCTAGTAATTTCCGGGGGCCAATTCTGACTTGTTCTCCCTTCGCTAATTTGTGATTGCGATATGCGATGGCTTTATCGCATCGCAACCCTGAACCTGCCGGGGCTGATTTGTAATGCCTTTCTGCCTTGCGACTATAATTCACGAAATGCAGGGGCCAATGGAAGCCTACCGCTTGTCGCCTCCTCATTCGCTGAAGACCTTGCCACATCATCCCAATATTGCCATGTAGACAAGTCAAACTTAAACTTTGACTCACTCTAACTTCTACATACGAACTTGGATTTGAGTACCATTCACATTGTTGGATTCAGAATGACGAGCCCTTCAATCTAAAGCTGAGTTTGAAAAGATTCTAACACTTTGATTTTTGAGCATAATTCTGAGCACTTGATCACTCCTCCCCACTGGAAGCCTTTTGGACCCCAAAATATTTATATTCAGTTATTGAACATATGAGGGTACTGTTCCCTCACCTTCCCCACTTCAATCCATTTGGCCTTTGATGGATGTGTACCTTTGAGACCCACCCGAAGATAATCAATACTTCCCCTTTTAGTTGTCCTTGTCCTTCTATCAAGTATAGTGTCTTGCTAAAGCACATCAAGGAATTTTGGAGAAATGTATTCAATAGATGGAATTTGAACATTCTCTCCTTGATCTTCAATCAAAGGAGGTTCATACAATCTCAAAATTTCAACATTAACAACATACTAGATTTTCATATATGAAGGCAAATCAATCTTAAAAGGATTATTACCAATCTTTTCCAGAATTTTAAATGGACCATAACAAATTGGTTTCAACTTTTTACCTTTGCCTTGAAGCCTTTCCTTTCTAATGTATAGCCAAACATCATCACCTACTTGAAATTGATGATCCACACGATTCTTATCATGCCTTGCCTTATACTTGCCTTGACTCTTTTCTTGTTGTTCTTGAACTGTTTCGTGAATCAATTGAATTTTCTCAATAAATTTCTTTGCAGAAGCTTAATCAATTTTGAGCAAGATAAAACAGAACACATATAACAGAGAAGAAGATTCAATCACACATGAAAACACATAAGAATACTCTGGGGAAAGCCTCAGCTAAAAACCCCGCTATCTGTATTATCATACAAGTGGAAATATCTCAGGATTACACAAAGCTTTAGCTCTCAAGCTATCCAGCTCTCAGTACAATCCCTCACTGCTGCTCATAGATAGAATAGACAACACATATGCCTTCCTTCAGTACTCCAAGCCTCATATTTCCTTGGTCCTCCAGCTGCAACTTGTGTGATTTTCACCTCACACACAACATTGACCTCTGAAATAACTGCGCAATCCTGAAGGAGATAATTCCTTCTGCATGGATGAGTTTCCTTTATAGGAAAATCCCCCAACTGATAGTAAAATGTCCCTGTATTTAATCTCAACTAGGTCTCTGTCTGAACTGACATGCATGAGTTATTTATGAGAGAATATTCAGTTATCTAGAGAACACTAGTTGCATGCATGCATGCATTAACTGACTGAACTCACAATTAGTTCCTCCAACTGTTTGGAACTAATTTAACTGGAATTAACTCAGTTAATTGAGCTAACTAATTACAATTCAAATACAACTCATCCTTATCTCCTTAATTAAGGGATAACTTCCTCAATCAAAGGGATAACTGTTGCATGTCTTCACAAAGACTTCATGTTTGAATTTCTCCAACTAATTAACTCAAGATGAATTAATTAATTATTTTTCAAATATATAGTGAGACTAAATTCAAATTTTAATTCAAGGACAAATTAAAATTGGAATATATCCCGAAATGCTATTTTTTATTTTTTATTTTTTTTTGTTTCTGTGTGGTTCACGGGGCACCAGAGGTGGGCCGCTACGTCCACGTAGATAATCGGGGCAGCTCCACCCGAAGGGAACTGCCGTTCGGCCAGATCGGGCCTAACCCTGAGGGCATCGAGGAGATTTGACCCCGTGACCTCCCAAACCGGGAGAGTACTATCAACGGGAACTCGACCATTTGAGCTATCCCTCGGGGCTCCCGAAATGCTATTTATAGAAATGCTATTTTTAGCATTTATATTTTTGCTATTTCCAACAGAGTTGGAGTATATCTTGAAATTATATTTATAGCAATGATATTTTTAGCATTTCTTGTTGCTATTTTGAACACAATGACACCTATAACCAACATGACTGTTGAAAGCAAAACATACTGCACATGGAGCTTTATAACATAGCTCGTTGCAATATTTACAATGAAAGTCCTGCTCAAAATCAAAATATCATGACAACATGACAACATACCGCATACTAGAGCTTTATAACATAGCTCATTATGATATTTATAATAACCACATATACATATACACATATGAACATTTTCTCAACCAGCAAATAAAATAATATGATGTCAGCATCCGCAACAAGGGAATCCAGAGGCTCACACATCCACCCTCGAAGTAATACCAGGATCCACCTCCTTCCCAGGAAATCCAGAATCCACTACAAATTCAAGTCTGCATCCAATGTCCAGTGTTATAAGCCCACACCACTTGTCCTCGTAGCGAACAGTTATCGACTCATTGTTCCAGGGAGCACTTCCAATGTGCATCTGATTCCATCTGGCAATGCTAATGATCAAAACAAATCCATTTGTGACCATCCCTTCTCAGCTACATTGTCCCTCGAGAATTCGGTCACCCCTTCCATGCAGTCACTCACCTTCGAAGTTTTGTTGGCAGCGCCATCCTGAGAATTCCATCCCTTGGCAAGGCTTCCTTGCATCAGAAGATACAAAAGCCAAGGCATATACCTACCTCAACACATCATATCGGTCATAGTAGCTCATGGAAATCAATGGAAACTATTGGGTACTAGTGTCCCACAATGTCCCTGCTCCTGAAGTGCTTTACCAGTGTACTGCTACTTTTTCAATTCCTTTTGTTGTTGCCGCCAATTCTTGCAGTCGATTCGACCACCCAACTAGGCATGTTCATGCATTCATGTTCCAAGCACATAACTTCCAATAGATTTTAAATAAATTGAAATAAACTCACATCATACCTCATTGGTAGCTCATCAATAAGGTACATTTGCAATCTTGTTCACTTCCTGTCACAACAAGTCAAACTAGAATATTTGACCAAAACATGCATAAAAATATCACATCACATTAGCTCAAAACATAACCATCAAAATCATAAATCAAATGTAACCATCATAAACAAGAATCACAATTCACATGTAATTATCATATATCAAAATCATAAATCACATGCATAATAAAATTGAAATACAATACCGATATTGTCCTTCATCAATCTTTACTTCTTCCTTTGTTCATATTTCGTACACACACCGGATCGGTTGCCACACCTGAAAAAACACCCAGTGCCTTCTCCTCAACCATGTGCACATATACATAGTGTGCATCACACACATACGGCCACATACAACATACAACTCCATGAAACACATGCATTTACACTTGACATACAACACATACACCTACACCCAGTGTATGACACTTGTGGTGAAGTAAAATTATAAGTGCGGACATAAACAAATTCCTCTAGCCTGATAATGGATCTAGCCAAAACAGATACATTCTATGGAAGATTTCCTTAGGTTAGAACCAATTAAGAGGGCCTACCTCTTAGTACGCTTATCCCATTTGATGATGTCCTTGCTTGCTCGCTCCAGCTATCTCTCGCCTCCTTCTTCAAATACCCGAAACAAGTAAACAACAACAAACAACAATCGTGATAATAGACAAATTGTAATTCAACCTACTTAACAAGTAAATAAACATTAAGCCATGAATATGTAAGATGAAAAATCATGTAGGAAATCAATTGATAGTTTCATATATATTGATGTCAAGAAAAGATTACAACCATTGTATTGACATTGCAGTTCTCCTCTGACAAGACCAGGTTCCCACACACTTCTGCTAGCATTCCATGATGGCCTCAAGCAACAATAGTTTTAAGGCTCTTCCCTTTAGGCTTTACTCCAAACCAAATCACACTTCTCCCTCACACAACTAGATAGCTACAACTATGAATAACTTGCTATTTACTCCAAACCAAAATAGCACTAGCACACCAACATTAACACTAGCTTGTGCTTGGGAAGAAGGGAGGTTTATATAGGATGAATGGATGAGAGATGGATCATCTCCTCATGGGAGAAGGTCTTATCCCTTGAGGTAGTTCCATCATTATAGGGGAAAGGAGCCCAAACTGACATCCTCAACCCCATCCGGCCAAACCATTTACCAGACTTCCATTACGAAGCTTCTAGACATGGAAGCTTCGGCTCTTAATTTAAAAAACTTTCCAGAAAAAGGCCGGTGTGACTAGAACACAGCTCAGTCACTCCGGTAGACACTAGGGATAGTGCTAATCTCTACACATCAGTGTGGAGGAGACAAAGGCCATTAGTGCCAGTCTTGTAAACTGGCCAAAACAGAAGTTTCAGGGGAAATGGTGCAAAAGGGAATTGGTCTACTCATGAAGACGGACACAATGGGAGTTTCTTCATGAAGGAAAAGCATGTGGGGTTCATTGTAGAGGTCCTCCAGGATCAAGGAACGAGGAGTATAGGGACAGTGACAAAATTTTGTGTAACAGATGCCCCTAAATCATGAAGGCCGAGCTAGAGTGAGGGATGAAATGCTTTATGAATCAGTGCAGGGAACCGTAGTCTACCGTTGGAAAACCTACAAGAAAGTATAGATACATATACATAACTGAGAACTTTGTCAAATGATACATGAATCGTGGCATGGATGCAGCCATCCAGAGAATGATCATGTAAATGGATCCAGGTATGGGCGCAACCATCTGTCAAAGAGGATCATAATGAAACCAAGGTATGGTCGCAACCATCCAATAATGAGAAGGATCACATCTGATAACTCATGGTATGGTCGCAGCCATCCAATAATGAGAAGGATCTCATTTGATAATTCATGGTATGGTTGCAGCCATCCATTGGAAAGAGACATGCATATCAACATGACCATGTCACATCACTTCGCAACTTGGACTTTTGTGATCTGAGTCTAGGGTCTTGCGCTCCAACACGTCCCGATCAAAGTACAAATTCTAACATGTGAATAGGTATGTTGACGTCGAACATGCTAGAAAGTCGCTTGATTACCAGTCAATGATGTAAACTATTAACAAGTGTGAGAGAAAGCACCAATAATGACAATGGCCCTCAAAGTACTATCAGCACAATCCACGGAATGTGAATAGAGGAACTGAAGTCGAACACCTGTGAAATCACTTGATCGAAAGCCAATGATGTGAACTTGTCGTCGAGTTCGAAGAACTTGCCATTAAGGCATGCAAGCTCTAAGGTACTGGAAGGGAGTCTCTTGGTCAACTTCCCAGATAATGAGCTAAAGTCGATGGGAAACGACTGTGCCAAAGGAGGTCCATAATGTTTTCCACTTCATCGACATGATATGAAAGGATGCAAAATGATTTTGGGCGATACAGAGAAACATAGGTAAGTGTAACTGTAGAAGGACAACTCTTAAACATATCAGTGACACAACTGGAAGTTTGGCAGCTTTTGGATCCATGGGATCGATGGTCGTGATGATGTGGGAGAGATCAAATGGAAGGCAAAAATGAATGGCCCAAACCCAGGAAGGTCAACAATACAAAGGAGGATATCCCAACCCGACACGAAGTAAAAAGTGTCATGTTCAAGAGTGAGCTACCGACACAACTGATAGATTTCCAAATTTTCCCACATCATTTCTGGAAGGTACCCCAATTATTTTTTAATCGCAAGCTTGAAGGGGATATCATATGCTTGCACTGTAAGTTCATCCTTCAGATGAATCCGACCTAGTAATTTTAACGAGCCCTAGGAAGGAGAAGCTCATGTTTGTCATGGTAATGAATCTGATGTCATTTAATAGTTTAACGAGTCCGACAAAGGTGTAACTCGGTATCTTTTTCATGTTTAGAGAGTTTGGAAAAGACACGTAAAATAAAACTCCACATGGTCCCTTTTCGTATGTTTGTCTCTCTCGAGCCTGAAAAGGTATAAAACGATACTTGGAGAACCGCTTGACCATTTCAGTCAAGGAGTACCTTTTTCGTAAATAGTGCCTCCTAGCCCAAAAAAGGGGTAAACTTATACTGGGCACATGACGTTTCAAATCCGTTAACAAGTTCGAAATGACAAGGGCTCAGCCATATTTTCACTTTTTAAAGGGTCGGAAAAGAGCTTGAAAGCAGACCTCACATTTTATTTTCTTTTACGAGTCAAAAGGGAAAAAATAATCAGCAATCTTTTCATATGAGCTTAACGAGTCGAGAAAAGAGCTAAAACGTGACTCGTCATCATCGTTGAACATCCATCACTTGTCGCTGCACAAAAAGGTAAAGTGTATTATCTAGTTCTTGAGGAAAAATAGGTTGAAATATTTACAAAAACCTGATATTTTTATGAAAAATGAATAAAAAGGAGAAAAGTAAATATATTTTTACCATTTACCATTTTACCTTGCTGTGAAAACTTTTTACTCACTTTTTCCCTAATTGTTTTGGAGCAGATTGTGGGAGATCCGGGAGGTCAATCATTGAGCCACCAGTTACAGGTAAAATCCAAAGCCCTAAGCTCCATTTTCATGTCCTTTATTTATGTTTTTAACCATTTTTTTAGTTTTTGAGGGGGTTTTGCAAAAAAAAATTCGCCCTCGGTTGGCGCAACTTCCGGGCACGGAATCGCGCCAGCCGAGGATGATTAACAAAGCTAGTCGTACCATTGGTGCAACTATTTTTAAAACAGGCACGTTGACGCTGTGAATAGGGAAAACCCTATTTCATCAAAAAATCACCATTAAAACTCAAATTTTATGGGCCAAGCATGATTGTTGACTCAAATTAATGGCTTTTACAGGAAAGAATCGCTGAAAATGGTGGACTGGAAAGAACGGGAACATGAGGATGTTGACACCCAAGCAATGAATGACCCAAATTGCCTGGAAGCTTTGAGGGCTTGCGAGCTCCTCAAATTATTTCTCACGCCAGGGATGCAGGCCCAACCCGAGTTGCTTTGGTACCTGATTAGTCTTCGGGACATTAATCGGGAGATATTTGTCATTGGTGACCAAGAGCTGGAGTTGGAAACTTCATATATATACTTCATCACTAGATTGTCCCGAAGAGGGGAACCAATAAACTTGTATGGGTCACGACTGATTGGGGCAAGCATATCTTCATTGCTTGTTGAACACTGTCTTGAGGCCCTGAAATCCAAGAGTGGGAAGATTGAGATTTCCAGTGTTCGGGATCTGACACTGAGAGTGCTTTTGTTGACCATCAACAGAGTGGCGGGGTCCCAGGCGGAACATGAGACCAACAAGTCGAAGTTCCTATATGTTATTGACTGCACAACACCTACGATCTTCAACTAGGCAGAGGCCATGAAGATCAACATAAAGTGCCAGCTGTCCAAAGCTAAGGCAGGGAATCTGAAGCAATTTTGCTTCAGATCTGTGCTTGTGACCTTCTTCTTGGAATGAGTACCACTGTTCTAGTATCAGTTGACTGAGGTAGATCCTCCTATGCCACGTAATTCGCGGATGGCTCGTTGGATTCATTTGATGCCCAGGATCACTGGGGGTCAACACATGTTGTACAGACCTGCATTCTTTTCATGGCTACGACAACAGAAAATTGTTGCAGAGGACTAGCCATATAGTGGCACCGACTTCCGTGGAGATCTGGACATGCCCTTACCAGATGTAGAGGGTTTTGATGATGAAGTGTTACACGAAAAAATGTCACCATGGCTATTTACAGTTAGTATGGCTCTATCAACAGTCATGCTACCCTCTTAGGCAAGTCTTATGCCTCTGCTCTCCATGTCAAACTCCAAAAAGAGAGAAAGTCTTTATAAATGTATTTATCTCTGGGTACGCAGGTTCTCTCAACCTTACCTGTGGGTACGCACCCAATGTTCACAAAAGCTGCGTACTTGTACGCTCTGTATGTAAAGGGGCAGGTGTGTCCCCCTGTAAAGGTCAAAATGCGCAAGTTTCATCTTTAAAAAGTTACTTGTAGTCATTTCTAGAGCATTCTAGAAGGTTGTTCGACGTGTATTGAGCGCCTCCAGATGGTTCATGTACCCCTACCAAAGAGGAACTTATCCCATCAATGAGGGAGCTATCCCATCCAAAGAGGGGATTATCCCATTGATGGTGGACCTGATTAACTTCCTCTTGAGCACTATAAATACAGGCATTGGGCCAGAAGGAGGAGAGGTTGGAAGCTATACATTTCTAAGGGTAAATGCTGCTGGAATTAGGACTCCCATTTACAAGCTTGTGAGGAGAGATTGCCATCTTTGCTTGTTCTATTTGGAAGTGGGTGAGCTTTGTCAAAGTAAAGGAGAACTCTTGATGGACCCTGGGAGGGACTTGCACAACACCAAGGCTCAGGTTGTATTTGTTCCTTTTGTTACCTATTAATGCAAATGAGTCCATTCTTCTCAATAACTTGTTATTTATGAGTTGTTTCATGTACTCCTTGGTCTATGTGTTAAATATGTTTTATTCTATGAGATTATCAAGTGCTATTTAATCGTTTGATTGTTAGTGAATGTAGGTTTCGAAGTGAAGGAGGAGCTCATCCGGATCAGCGAGGCTGGACTACTGCAACAACGTTGGATTACAGGTAGGATCTAAACACTTGATTTCTTATATAGTAAATGCATGTTTAGAGAAGGATTGCTCTTGTTTGTCTTGTTTGTCACTAGAGAGTCTTAGGCTCCTAGGGAGGTTGGTTGTGTCCGCACAATCGACTCTTTCCGCCTGACAAATTGGCGACCATACTGGGGACTCCATTGATGTGAAATTCTTTTCCTTTGTATGAACTTTGCTCTGAGAAAATTGGTTTATTTTTCTGGTTTTTGGCTGTGTGAACTTGTATTTGGGTGGATTAGCTTAGGATTAAATTAGATTTAGTTTTTCTTGAATTTTCCAGTAGGACGCACCCTCTGAGTATTGCACAGTGCGTCCCTGTACGCACTGTCGCTGTGTGCACAGAGCGGGCCCGCACCTGTCTTGACGGGTTGCCTGCGTCCCCTGCTAAAATTTAAGAAATTCCATTTTTTGCATTTTTTCTCTTAGATTTTGCTTTTTCTTAGTTTTTACTGCCCAGATCCATTAGTCTCCTGTCAAAGATCTTCACCTAAGCTTGTTTCATTGGCATTCCTGCTTTAAGCTTTCATCAATTGGGTGTTTTTGAGTCTCTTTCTTGAGAAATTCTTAATTTGATTTCCTTTGGTCATTACTTGGAGGTTTTTCTCAGTCTTTTCACAATTTTGCATCTTTTTGCTTTTGTTTTTGCAAAAAAAAAATTCCCCCTCATTCGTCGGGGGGGTGGGGGCTAAATTGTGTATGAGTGTTAATCGCCTTTGAGTGTTTTTATTTTTGATCTTTGGAACTCTCACCCAATTTTCTCGACTTGCACTTGATTGGTTCTTAGATTACATTAGAATCATCTTGCGTTTGAGAATTCTCTTGCATAGATCACATTTGCATAATTAGAATTCTCATTTTCAGAATATGAATGGAAAATGTGCATAGATTACATTTGCATACTATTCAAATGAATTGTGCATAGATTACAATTGCATAGTTTACATTCTGAAAAATCAATCGTAGATTTAGATCAGCTTTCTTTGATTTGAATTTACACAAAAAAAAAGTGGTTTGGAATTGATTTGCATTAGTTTTTCTTGATAAAATTAGTGCATTAGAGAATTTGTTATATTTTCTCTTAGTGATCAATTTTTGCATTGTTGGAAGTGAATGGAAACTCTCTCCTTACTTTAGTTAGGATTCATCGAATTGAAAAGATTACATTATCATATTCGATTGCATTCAGTTGAGTCGGGTCATAACACCATTGGTTTCATATCCATTTACCCATTTGAGTAATAACAGCCTTAATAACATAGCGCTTAATTAAAATTCATCTAGTAATTTTTACATTTCTAGGGCTCTGAAACACCAACATAGCTTAGGCTAGTGTCTTGGAGTAGGAGAGTAAATAACTCTCCAAGACAGCAAAACCAAACAAGTAGCTCATCTTGTGGTAGGATAAATCCAATTGTTTCATTTGTACTCTGGGAAAGCTCCTCTTAAAGGAGAAGCACGAGCTCGTGTCCGAACCAGTGAGGGGATCAATCCTCCCTCGTTGGGAACGACGCCAGACACGCACGTATTACAAACGGTAAACCTCGGATTAACCATTGTCGAGGAACCAGGGGTCACTTGTCGGTAAACCTTGGATTATTGTCAAGGAGCCGGCAAGGGGATTGAGCTTGATACTCTGCCCTTGCGTGCTGTCGGAGTGTAGACTGTTCCCCCAGGTGCATTTGTTGCTGTTGGTAACCTTAGTGACCATTATCTTTAGGGTTCTACCCAAGGTGACGGTGGAGGGAAGATCCCACTGTACCTGGAGCAGGCGTCGGCTAAACTCACTTGGATTTTCTGGGGGGTTCACTTCACTCGAGACGGTTAAAGTGGAGGAACTTGGTCCAATCTATTCATTAAGCAGGTTGCCGGGGTAACTGTTCCACCCGCCACTTCTGTACTGACTTCTGCGATGTTGGGCTTCATTACCAACTAGTGTTTTCGGTCCGGAAGGTTACTGTTTGTGTGTGGTTTGACTCCTAGATTTGATAGCGCGTGTTAATTTGTTTGTTTTTACTTTTAGAGACCATAGGTGTGAATTGTGAATTTTAGTTGTTAAGTGTGAATTGTTAATTTTAGTTTAAATTGTTAATAAAATTCACTGAAGTTGAATATAATGGAAAATGTTCCGGAATTTATCAACCTAGGAACCCCTCCTAATGAGAATCCTAGTACTTTTCCTTACTTTGGAAATGTTGGTCCTCCTTATATGGCTACTTTGTCATTACCTGGATTTACAATAGGTTTACCGATATGGTTATTTTCAACTTTGTTGGCCCAAAATGCTCCAATTGTTCCATCTCAACCGGATGCTTCACCTCAACAGAGTTCACCATCTCAACATCACCAACCTTCTGTTGACCCTTTACCTTCTTCGCCTAATTTTTCTTCCTCCATTTCTTCCTCTTCGCCTGGTAAAAGCCTTGATGCTAGTAACCAGGAGGCTAAGAAGAAGAAGAAAGGGAAGAAGAAGAAGAAGAAGAAGAAGCAAGATAAGAAAGAAGTCAACCAACCAACCATGGCTATAAGTGTTAGTTGTGTTGAGGAAAATTCCGACATGCATCGTAAACCCAAATACCCTTGCAGGCTTTGTAAGGGTGACCACTTCCTTGTCAATTGTCCTGGTATTCCAAAGGTCTTGGAAGTATGGTCAAAAAAATCTCATCAACTTTCCGTTGATCCATCAACCAGTGATAGTCAGGTTCCTGGGAAAAAGGGTAAAGTTAGGTTTCCTTGTAAGTTATGCAAAGGGAGTCATCAAACTCACATTTGTCCTCACATGGATGAAGCCTCAACATTGTTGGAAAACCTTACTGTTCCACAACAAGAATTTCCAACTGGTTACCGTAAACTTTCTCCCAACCTACCGTCAACTGACGGAGTGATTGATCTAAATTCGAGTACAGTCGATCACACTCTCCCATTGGAGAGTGAAACTCATGTCACTTAGGTTGATGATCCATTAGTTGATCAAGTGGTCGATTCAATTTCACAAAGAGTCGATCCCACTTTCCCTTTAGAGAGGGATCTTCATACCGCTCAGGTTCTTCTTGTTACATCAGATTCTTCTATGCGGGGGGCATTTCACCTGTTTCTACATAACCCCCTCCAAATACTGAGGTCTTTTTCTTTGATTGGAATAGATTGATAGAACCTCGTCTTCCTTCCTCCATCCCTTTCCAAATCATTGTCAAGGCTGGTGGTAGGGACATACATCGTACTCAGGTAGATGAGGGTGCTTCTGTTAGTATTTTATCCTCAACTGTTTGGAAATCTTTGGGTTCCCCTCAGCTTGCGCCTATTACGCAGAATCTGAAAGCTTTTAACAGAACCATTAGCGAACCTTTAGGGATCCTTCCTAAGTTTTCTATTATCTTGGAAGGTAAAACTGTCTGTATTGATCTTATGGTAGTTCGAGGACCCTTGGATTTCAATTTACTCCTTGGGAGAGACTATGTTTATGCAATGCAAGCTGTCGTATCGACACTCTTTCGCGTGATGTCTTTCCCTTACAATGGCAGTATTGTGACTGTAGACCAGCTTTCGTTCCCTAGTCTTGTTTCAACCACCAATACTATGACACCCCTAAATGTTCCTGATTCTAAAGTGGTATCTACCCTGCCACGGGTTAATTATGTGGCAACTGATCCCATGTTTTCAGTTACCGATGTAAGTGTTCCTCTCACTGTTTACTCATCTTGCTCTGATTTAGATCCGGTAATTGACATGGAAAACTCTATGGGATTAATTGAACACGATGTTCTTATCCCTTTTGAGTCCCTTGACACGTGTTCCTTCCCGAGAAGTATTCTTCCTTCTGATGAAGACCTCTTGGAAGCCATGATCAAGGTGTGTCCATTGACATGTCTTTCCTCCAGTTGGAAGCCATGATCAATGTTGTGA
Organism: Pinus tabuliformis; assembly: GCA_031772625.1. Taxonomy (NCBI): domain Eukaryota; kingdom Viridiplantae; phylum Streptophyta; class Pinopsida; order Pinales; family Pinaceae; genus Pinus; species Pinus tabuliformis. The sequence goes on from CM062819.1 coordinate 1,458,178,699, forward strand.
GGATAGTTTCTTCTAGTCTCAACCTCATTAAAAAATGAAACTGGAAGTCATGAGCATAGTTCCTTGTCTTGTGTCAAGCTCATTAAAAAATGAAACAAGGAGTTTTGAGGATAGTTACTATTACTAAGTCAACCTCATTAAAAAATGAATCAGATGTGAGGAAAGTTCCTTTTACTGTGTCAACCTCGTTAAAAAATGAATCAGTCAGTACGAGGATAGTTTTTTCCTGTATCAACCTCGTTAAAAAATGAAACAGGCTGGCACGAGGAAAGTTCCTTTTACTGAGTCAACCTCGTTAAAAAATGAATCAGGTATGAGGATAGTTCTTTTACTGAGTCAACCTCATTAAAAAATGAATCAGCTAGATTTTAGGATATGTAGCTAGATTGTAGAAAGTAGGATTTACGAGGAAAGTTTTACTGTGTCAACCTCGTTAAAAAATGAATCAGTGTGTGTGAGGATAGTTTTGTTCCCGTCTCAAACTCGTTAAAAAATGAAACTGAATGTAGCAAGGATAGTTTTTTCCTGTATCAACCTCGTTAAAAAATGAAATAGGCTGCTACGAGGAAAGTTCCTTTTACTGTGTCGACCTCGTTAAAAAATGAATCAGTGAGTGTGAGGAAAGTTCCTGTTACTGAGTCAACCTCGTTAAAAAATGAATCAGGTACGAGGATAGTTCCCGTTACTGAGTCAACCTCGTTAAAAAATGAATCAGTTGTTAGAGGATAGTTCCTGTTACTGAGTCAACCTCATTAAAAAATGAATCAGGTAGATTTTTAGGTTATGTAGGTAGATTGTAGAAAGTAGGGTTTTGAGGATAGTTCCTGTTACTGAGTCAACCTCGTTAAAAAATGAATCAGGTATGAGGATAGTTCTTTTCTTGTGTCAACCTCCTTAAAAATGAAACAACTCCCTTTTCAAGTAAAATATTGAAAGTAAACCTTCATTCCATCTATCTGGTTGAATGCAATGAAGCCTGGGGGGCATGTACCTCGCTTTGCATCATTATACTGGGGGCATGCGAACTTTTTGAGCATAGTTCCTTATCTTGTGTCAAGCTCGTTAAAAAATGAAACAAGGATAGGTTAGAGAGTAGTCATGAGCATAGTTCCTTGTCTTGTGTCAAGCTCATTAAAAAATGAATCAAGGATTTTAGAGCATAGTTCCTTGTCTTGTGTCAAGCTCGTTAAAAAATGAATCAAGGTTTTTAGAGTAGAGTTTTTTGTTAGGTAGATTGTAGAGAGTAGTTATGAGCATAGTTCCTTATCTTGTGTCAAGCTCGTTTAAAAAATGAAACAAGGGTTTTTGAGGATAGTTCTTTTCTTGTTTCAACCTCACTAAAAAATGAAACAACTCCCACAAGTCTTTCCAAGATTTCGAAAGTAAAGCTTCATTCCATCCACCTCATTGAATGCAATGAAGCTTGGGGGGCATGTACCTCGTTTTGCGTCATTATGCTGGGGGCATGCGAACTTATAACAAGCATAGTTTTTCGTTTCAAGCTTGCGTAAACATGAAACCAAATCCGAGCATAGTTCTTTTCCTGTGTCAAGCTCATTAAAAAATGAAACAAATCCTCCTCTACTTGAATCGAGAGTTTGACTAAATCTCGGAAATGTTAAGTTGTATATTTAGGTTAGTTATTTCAGTGTTTTGCATAATTTTCTTACAGTTTTAGGTCGAGTCTTTCAAACGATCTCGTTCATGAGCCTTCATTCCATCCAGCTTGTACTTAGTTGAATGAAATGAAGCTGGGGGGCATGCGCTCTAGAAGTTATGCTTAGGGGGCATCAAGCACAGTTTTATCTCTATTTCAAGCTTGCGTAAAAATGAAACTACTATGAAGCATAGTTTTTCTCTGTTTCAAGCTTTTGTAAAAATGAAACCTATCTCGAGTCAATTTCAGTTATTTTCAAGACTCGTTAAACTCATGAAAATCCCGAGATTATTTTGCTATATTTCATTCTCGTAAAACAAATGAAAATGCCGAGTTCTTTCCGTCTTTTCCTGCTCGTAAATTAAATTGAAAGTCGGCCATATAAGTACATTTTTATCATTTTTTCGAACTCATTAAAACTTACGAAAAAGTGAAAACCATGAGTACATTTTTATCATTTTTTCGAACTCGTTAAAACTTACGAAAAAGTGAAACCTTGGAGTTCTCTTTTAAGCCCTTTTCAGACTCCTAAAACATGAAAAGATTGCCGAGCGTTTCTTTTACACTCGTTAAAACGGAATTAGAAGACGGTCCCCTTATAGCCCTTTTCTAACCGTAAAATCAGGAAAAGATTGCCGGGTTTTTGTCGTTTCAAACTCGATACGGAAATAAAATGACGTGTCTTTGATCGCTTTTTACTTTTCAGGTCAGTGGCACTAATTATGAAAGTACTCCTTGGTCGCAAGATCAAGCGGTTCCCCCAGGTATTATTTTATACTTTTTCGGGCTTGAGGGACACAAATCTACGAAAAAGTTCAACTTGGAGTCTTCTTAAGTTTTTCAGACTCTCTAAAATTGAAAAACGCCGAGTTTCTCCTATACTGGGCTCGTTAAAATTTCACAGTAAAGGACCTGTTCAATTACAAACAGGAACGAACCACTCCTTCCTAGGGTTCGAATCAAAACTAGGTTGGACTCATCCGAAGGATGAGCTTATAATCAAGCATATGTTATCCTCCTCAAGCTTGTTAAAAATAAAGAGGTACTTGCCAGAAATGGTGGGGGAAAAGAGAGAAGAATGAGCCTATTTGTTATCTTTTGTCTCAGAAGAAACTTTATTACCACTATTGGACACGACACTTTTCATTCACCTGGGTTGGGAAATCCTTTACCTCACAGTTGATCAAACCACACTGAAAGTCTTCAGCCGGGTTCCGAGAATTAACTTTGAGTCATTTATCACCAAGCCATCTGTTGTGTCGTTATGTGTTCAAGAGGTCTGCAAAGCAAAACTTTCATCTGCAAAATACTTGTCATCCATTTGACCATCCATGAGTCAGTCCTTACAGCAACATTTCTTCAACTTGAACAAATGATTTCGTGTTGTGGGCTTGCCTGCAACGGGTCACTTTCTATCGACATCAGCGCATTATCTAGAGAGATGACTTAGAAATCGTCAGTACCTTGAAGTCTGCATGCATCAATGGCAGGTTTCTCGCCTTTGACGTCAGTTTACATCATTGACTTTCGATCGAAGGATTCCGTGAAATGTTCGACATCAACTCATTCATTCACATCTCATGGATTGTACTGGGTACTTTGAGAACCATTGACATTACTGGTGGTCTCTCTCACACTTGTTAACAGTTTACATCATCGACTGGTAATCAAGTGGTTTCTACCATGCTCGACATCAACTCATTTATTCGCATGGCTAGAATCGTACCAATTCGGGAAGTAGAAATGAAGACCCTGGATCTAGTTCCCACCATCCAGGCTGCGAGGAGTTTTGTATTCATTATCTAGTAGACCAATCATAAACAGATGGCTGCGCCCATACTGTGTCTACAAAAGTCTATGATTATAATGTACTACAAGATCATTCCTGTACCAGAGTAGTTAGTCTGTTAGTTAAAGTTTTGATCTGAGTATGGGAATGCCTACCTCAGTGATGATATAATCTTATACATGTATTTTGTGTTGAAAATTGCAGGTTCTGACTAGGCTCTCCACGAGATAATCCTTGAAATGATAAAGCGCTTCACCCTTCCTAGATAATACAAAACCCTAATCTATTACAGGCTTCGCACTTTAGGGGGCAATCTGTTACACTAAAAAATGTCACCATGGCTATTTACAGTTAGTATGGCTCTATCAACAGTCATGCTACCCTCTTAGGCAAGTCTTATGCCTCTGCTCTCCATGTCAAACTCCAAAAGGAGAGAAAGTCTTTATAAATGTATTTATCTCTGGGTACGCAGGTTCTCTCAACCTTACCTGCGGGTACGCACCCAATGTTAACAAAAGCTGCGTACTTGTACGCTCTGTATGTAAAGGGGCAGGTGCGTCCCCCTGTAAAGGTCAAAATGCGCAAGTTTCATCTTTAAAAAGTTACTTGTAGTCATTTCTAGAGCATTCTAGAAGGTTGTTCGACGTGTATTGAGCGCCTCCATATGGTTCATGTACCCCTACCAAAGAGGAACTTATCCCATCAATGAGGGAGCTATCCCATCCAAAGAGGGGATTATCCCATTGATGGTGGACCTGATTAACTTCCTCTTGAGCACTATAAATACAGGCATTGGGCCAGAAGGAGGAGAGGTTGGAAGCTATACATTTCTAAGGGTAAATGCTGCTGGAATTAGGACTCCCATTTAGAAGCTTGTGAGGAGAGATTGCCATCTTTGCTTGTTCTATTTGGAAGTGGGTGAGCTTTGTCAAAGTAAAGGAGAACTCTTGATGGACCCTGGGAGGGACTTGCACAACACCAAGGCTCAGGTTGTATTTGTTCCTTTTGTTACCTATTAATGCAAATGAGTCCATTCTTCTCAATAACTTGTTATTTATGAGTTGTTTCATGTACTCCTTGGTCTATGTGTTAAATATGTTTTATTCTATGAGATTATCAATTGCTATTTAATCGTTTGATTGTTAGTGAATGCAGGTTTCGAAGTGAAGGAGGAGCTCATCCAGATCAACGAGGCTGGACTACTGCAACAGCGTTGGATTACAGGTAGGATCTAAACACTTGATTTCTTATATAGTAAATGCATGTTTAGAGAAGGATTGCTCTTGTTTGTCTTGTTTGTCACTAGAGAGTCTTAGGCTCCTAGGGAGGTTGGTTGTGTCTGCACAATCGACTCTTTCCGCCTGACATGAAGGTAAAAAATCAACTCTTTAATTTTGAGATTTTTTAATTGTTTTTGGTATATATGTGCTTATAACATTTCTCTTGTTAATGCAGACATTGGACCACAACGTCTTGCTAGGATGCCCCCAATAGCTAGGTGCATCCCCTGCCCTATTAATGTTGTCGCTCCTTATCAGGAAGGGAGTGATAATGAGGAGGAGATCACGAGGAACCCTGAGGCGTTGACTCGTGGCATCCCAGAGTATGCTTGGGTAGGAGACATTCCTTGTTAGTACCAGAGACACACGGTGGGAGTCTCGGATCGGATCCGTTGATTGCTGATTCATGTTGCATGAGCTATATCATGCTACCACAATCACCATTTTGATTAGTTCCTAGGTCCATCACTTACATTTTTTAGGCATGTGTGCCACAGATATATGAGGCCTGCGAGCCGTTGATGTTATTTTGGACACACATATTATTTTTTGGAGTTCTAATGTATCAAACATTATCACCATATATATATATATATGATGTATTTTCTTGTCTACTATGGTACAAATGATTGGTTTTGTCTTTTCACATGTTTCGTAAATGTCTATCCAACACATGATTAGCTAATGCATCTATCAATGTATTCATGCGTCTAGGAATATGATGATATGTAATGTAATCAAAATGTCTTTCGAATAGACAAATACGAAGATACATTCTCAATATTTGAAGGTTTCTGACGGAATATTGCCCGTTGAGTTGAAGGACAACAAGTTGTGAATCCAGGTTTACAACCAACTCTCTAATGTCAAGAGCAATGGCTTTTGACAACAATTCGATGACCGCATTATATTCAACAATGTTGTTAGTTGTACGACCTAGATAGATACCTTGAAGGTCAATCAACTCACCGTTAGGGTCATAAATAGTCGATGCCACAGATGATAGGTTCCGGGTACTACGGCAAGCACCATTAGTGAAACCAATGTGGGGAGTCGCAGACATCTGCAAAGCAAGAAAAGCATAGTAAACAGGAAAGTTGTTTGAAAACTAATACACAAAACTACATTGCACAAAGAGTGAATGACACACTAATGTACACAAGTAAAACCTACAAGATGACCTAAGCATAGTACTTCTTGAGGTAAAGCCCATTTTGGGGCTTATCGAGAGGATTTCCTTCATAATCAATAAGCTCATAGGCTCCTTTCTACAAAATGTGTTTAACAATGTGGGTCCCATGCCACTTGGGTTCTAACTTGCCTGCCCCCAGCTTATCATTAGCTTGGTCGTATAGTAATACCAAATCACCCTCAAAGAATGTGCGAGGGGAGACCGACTGATTGAAATGGGATTTGACCCATTTCTTTTGTGCTTCGATGACCAAGGTGGCAAGACGGTGAGTCTCATCCAGTCATTCTAAATATAAGAGGTGTTCCTCTTGAGGTGACGCTTCGGGGAGTAGTTCAACATCTAACTTGAGTGAAGGAATCTCACATTCGATCGGCAATTTTGCTTCCAAACCATAGACCAACTGGAATGGTGTGAAACCAGTTGCATCTTTGGTTGAGGTTCGGTGGGCCCATAGAGATGAAAAGAGCATGAGATGCCAATTTTACTTGTGCATCCCAATAGTACGCTAAAGCATTGTGACCAAAACCTTGTTCACAGCTTCAACTTGGTCGTTGGCCTGAGGGTAATATGGGGTCGAGCCATCGTGTTGCAAGCCCAATGTAGATGTCAACTCAGCCATCATGTAATCTTTGAAATGGGAGCCATGGTCTATGACAATGGCTTGAGGTATGCCGAACCTGGAAATAACATGGTTGAAAAGGAATTGAGTCGTCGTCTTACCATCTGTAGAGTATGTAGGCATCGCTTCAGCCCATTTGGTGAAATAATCCACAATGACGATAATATAGCCATGCCCCTGGCTGAACAAGAGTTACATGTCATATAATCAATGCCCCATTTAGCAGAAGGACCAACGGTAATGATGGGCTGTAGGTGAGCGAGTGGGGCATGCATCTTGCGTTAGTAAATTTGGCATTCGTGGCACTTGCGAACAACAAGAATGCAGTCCTTGAAGATAGACAACCAGAAATAACCAGCGTGAAGGATTTTTTGAGCGGTAGCGTAACCAAACATATGACCACCACAAGCCCCGAAGTGGCAATCATTGAGAACTCTTTCAGCTTCCTCAATCGTAAGGCATCAGCAAAGAACTGAATCGATACCGACATGGTATAAAGTATCGCCAATAATACGATAGGGTTGGGAGTGATGCTGAATCCTGCGGTGATCATCCTTAGTCAACACAGATCGGAACATGGACTTCTAGAGATACATAATGATATCACCGTACCATGGATCAAGGGTGCTAATCAGGAAGAGGGTCTCATCCGGAAGTTATTCATCTGCACCAGCAGGAAGAGACTTAGAGGGAAGGGAACAAATCAATTCGGAAAAAATGAGTGACTTCTTAGATTTAGTAGTATTAAATACCAAATCAAGTTCTTGCAGGATCACTATCCATTTAGAATATTTTCCCCCCAGCAATTGACGAGTCAAAATATAGGTCATGGGGTTGCATTCAGAAATCACTGTAGTCATGCGCAGAAGGATATAGTGTCGAAAGAATTGAACAACCTGGACGGCAGCCAAAGCCAACTTCTCGACATGTGCATAACGTGTTTTAGTGTCGAGGAGATTTTGACTAAGGTAGTAGATCACATGTTCGTTGCCTTCATCGTCGTCTTGGACCAAGACCATAGCAATGGTGCTAGGGGTCACGGATAGGTAAAGGAAGTAATCTCAATAATAATACGGTGGGTGCAACAGAGGAGCATTTATGAGGATGGCCTTGAGATCATCAAAAGATTTTTGGGCCACCTCATCCCATACAAAGGGCGTTGTTTTAGCAACCAGGTAAATCCTGTGGCTAGCCCAGCATAATTGGGTATAAAATGATAGAGAAATTTGGCCTTTCCTTGTAGGCTCTAGAGTTGGTGTAGTGAAGATGGAGGGGATAAATTTACAATGGCCTCTAATTTTAGCGGATTAAGGTGAACACCATCCTTGGAAATGATGAAGTTGAGAAGTCGTCAAAATTCTACGCAGAAAACACATTTGTGTGGGTTTAACTGAATGTTATAGTGTCTGCAGCGCAGAAAAATCTGCCGAAGATGGTTTGGGTGATCTTGGTGCCTACGAGAATGAGCGGGAAGGTCATCCAAGTAAGGCTGGAAAATGTTGCGAATATCATGAAACGCATAGGACATTACCCGCTAAAATGTAGCCCCAACATTTTTGAGGCCAAAAGGGAGCTTTTTGTACGCGAACATACCCCACAGACAGATAAAAGTTGTCTTTTCTTGATCAGCCAGTGCAATTTTGATCTGGTTGTAACCAGAAAAACCATCCATAAAGGAAAAGATCTCGCTCTCGACACATTCATCAATGATTTGATCAATGAAGGGAGTAGGATAGTTATCTTTAGGATAGGCACGATTGAGATCTCAATAATCAACGCAAACGTGGATTGTGCCCTGTTTTTAGTCACCGGGACAATATTGGACACCCAGTCTGTAAGGGGGATGGGATAGATGAACCCAGCTTTGAGAATTTTTTGAACTTCACCCTTAATAGCGGCGACCTTCCTATGGTGCACAGGGCAAAGCCGTTGGCAAATGGGCTTGCGTGTGGATAAGTTGGTATTTCATGCACTACAATGCTAGGATCAATGCCAGGCATTTCTTCATAGGACCACGCAAACACATCACGGAATTCCTGAAATAGACGAGTATATGTCTTGATCTCATCCAGAGAACAAGATACCCCAATATGAACATGTTCAATGATATCGGGTTTGATAGAAATATCAATCGGCATCGTTTGGGTAATATTACCCAAATTTCCTTTCGACCATACTTCATGAGTGATGATCGGTAGCGGAAACGGAGAAGAGGACTCTTCAAAAATGGTAGACATGACCGCCGGACGAGGCAGGAATGAGGAGCGATGATGAGTATCGATCCAAGGTGGTTCCTCGAGAGACATGACTTCCATGATACCTTCATTAGCAAGGAAGGTCTTGGCTAAGGGATTAGGTGATTCTAAAGTGCCAAGCCATGGGGATTGAGAGTACATATCGAGAGAGGTCTTCAACATAAAAGAATCAAAGGATGCAGAACTTGAAGCCGAAACAATTTCCACGTAATTGACTTTGGCGGGACTAAGCGGCATAACCTCGCCCCAGGTATCAACAAGATCTGGTGAAGGTATGACCCAAGGATCAGATTTAACCGAGATCATGTTGACAAAGGAAACATGAGGAGGTGGGAGTGGAAAAATTCCCATTAAGGTAGAATCTTTGAAAAGACCTACCCCCACACTCTCATAGGGAGCACCAGTGTGCTTGACGTATGGAACATTGCCATCTGAGGAGGAAGAGGCAAAGAAAGATAGCTGGTCGATAGTGACAATCTTCCCTTGATGGGGAAACGAATCACATGAAATAAAGAGAAGGACACGGCATGCATGGCATGGATCTAGCTTTGGTCAAGTAGAAGATTATAATTGAGATTGGCGTCAACAATTTCTACCTCGACTTGCATTGTCTTGCCTTCCAGAGTGATGGCAAGGTTAGGTAAGACACCGAAGGGTCACAAATCGCGCCCATCGAAAGCTTCCAAAGTGTTCGGAGATTGGTTCAAAGCAGGAGAACCAATAGCCTTCCAACATATGGTCGACATGATGCAGGTGGAAGCACCTTCATCAATGACAGTCCGGTGGATGGTCTTCTCATTGATGATTACCTGAATGAGAAAGGCAATCTAATGAGGGAGACACAGAACATGGTTCTCTAGATCAAAACATATCAAATTGGAATCGGTGGGATCGATGCCCCTGATAGCTGATAGCAAAGATTTTCGTTGTGATGGGTAGCTTTGGAGCACCTCGAGAGCCGACATGGTTGATGGCGCCTGAGCCAAATCCTCAACAATATTGTAGTGCTGAGCAGCTCGGGCATTGGGATTATACGAGGATTTCTGCAGCACACCTCGAGAGGGTGGTCGTATAGTGGAATCAGGGTTAGGGCGCTCAATATGAAGAGGGCCAAATCTCGAGGTAGAATAAGAAGGTACAACTTCTTTCTCTTTCCCATCTATCGAAGTAGAAGTTTGATAATCTTTCAATCTAGTAGCCACATTAATAGGCGTACTCATCATGAACACTTGAGATCTGGAGGAAGCAGATTGGGTTTGGTTTACCATTTGGGTCTGCTGAGACGGAAATAGCTCTTTGAGGACAGCGGGGGTCCCTTTGAGCAAGCAACTAACTTCGGATCGTCAAGGACAATCCTTATTCTAGTGATCTTCCTCGCAAATGAGGCAGGGATACTTAGGTTTCCATTGCGAAGATTTGCCAGCAGATGATTTGGGAGGACCCTATTTTGGGGCATCCGGCTTTACCCTTGCCTTTGATTTTATTCTTTCCTTTCAAGGATTTTTCCACTATGGTAGATTGGACAACATGGACCTCTGAGGTTTTACCAGGGCCAGGTGGAATTTGGGATGAACTATTAGGAACAACATTTGAGACCGACTTCTGTTTGGAAGAAGATTTTGATAGGGGTCTGGGATATTGAACCAATAACTCCATCAACAGGAGGTGTAGCTTGTGAATTTGATGCTGCAGGATCAGATGATGGGCGCGAAACATTGGGTAATAACTCATACAAAGTGCCAGGCTGAGAGTAAACTAGATCCAAGTACTGGGCACGAGCAATGGCTTTCTCTTCAGTGACGCATCCACCCATAACTATATCGCGAGCAATTGGGGCGACGAATGATTTGGTGAACCATTCAGTGAGCAACTGATCAAGAATCTCAAATTTTATTAGGCAACGTCTACGTCTACGTCTCCATTCATGGATATGATCAGAGATGTGTGTCACAGTATCTTGCTTAAGCGATGTGAGAAAATAGGTGACAGTTTCATTGTGAATCGACAACTAAAAATGCGTGGGGAAATCCATGGCTAAAGAGTTAAAGTTGTGGTAAGTACTTTGAGGCAGCTCGATGTACCACTTAGCTGCAGTGCCCGTATGAGTTCGACTAGTACCAGAGGTGATATGTCATCACATGGGCCTGAGGATCTTCTTTAGCTTTCCCATCGAGCTTTGGACAATGACTTGGTATCTTGGACGACACTAGAGGCCAGTACGGCAAATGAAGCATTGGATCATTCGTGATTGAGATACATCTGGCAATTTGAGTGTAGCCAAGAATGGCAATTGGGTGTTAAAAGGCATGGGAGGTCGATAAGCGGGTCTGAACGGAGGAGCCCATCCCTGCTGGTAAGGATTTTGGCCCCACAGTGGGGGATTTTGGCCATATGGCATCTGAGGTTGCCCCCATTGTGGATTACCTTGACCATAGGGAGGATTTTGACCTTGAATACCTTGGAACTGTCCGGCCATAGGTTGTTGATAAGCAATGTACAGGTTAAAAGGTTGTTGAGCCTGTTGACCTTGGACATATGGATATTGGACTTGTTGTCCTTGAACATATGGGTGATGAACCTGTTTCCCCTAAACAAGAGGATTTTGGACCTATTGTCCTTGGGCATAAGGTTGATACACTTATTGCCCTTGGACATAGGGATTATGTACCTACTGCCCTTGACCAAAAGGATTTTGAACCTGGTGACCTAGGGCGTTAGGGTTTTGTACCTGATGCCCTTGGCCAGTAGGATTTTGGACCTGTTGACCTAGGACATTAGGATTTTGAGCCTGCTGCTGCAGGACTTGACCTTGACCCTACCCTTGCAAGGGTTGACCTTGCTAATATGTATACAAGGGTTGCTGCTGCCCTGGTTGGTTTTGTTGTTGCAAGGGTTGACCTTGCGGTTGAAAAATTTGTCCCTGAGGTTGTAGAGGTTGGCCCTGCGAGGACATGGGCTGGGAGGTGTGCGGAGCATATTGCATCTGCTGCTGCACGGTTTGTTGCAACTATTGCAAGGGTTGACCTTGCGGTTGTTGCAGTTGACCTTGCTGTGAGATCATTTTCCCTTGCGGTTGCGCAAAGAGCCCTTGCTGCAACAAAGGTTTCCCTTGTAATAACAAAATCTACCCTTGTTGTTGTAGAGGTTGTCCTTGTTGTTGCAAGGGTACTTTAACAGTGCCCAGAAATTTCCGAACTGAAACTGGTCATAACCAGGCTAAATGTACTGCCTAGATTGGAGGGTGTAAGGTTGATTAATCATTCCTTGAGAACCATATGGAACGTAAGGAGTTTGGTCTTGAACCTAAGCTCCATAAGGTTGTTGATACTGAACATTGCTCGATCTAGACGGACCAATGGGATTCTGAACCTATTGGTATTGGACATTGCTTGATCCAGTAGGATCAGCAAGGTTGTGAATAATACCATAAGAAGGTTGGTTCATAATAAGCATGTGAGCTTGTGAGCCACTCACATTGGTGGCACCTGACACCATAGAAACATTTAGGTTTTTCTCCCCAGGCAGTGGCACATCTTGGCCACTAACTAGACGGATGGAGGAACTGACAGAGACATTCTTCAAAACTGTCGGTTGTGCCTAACAACTAACCGAGATTGACGATACAAGGGTATTCAGATCGGTGGGTTGCACTAGGACTGAGGTAACAACTTGTTGGGAAGTCGTGTTCGCAACGAACAGACCTGAAGTAAGCATGGCACCTGATGCCCAAACAGGGTTATGGTAAAGTGACGAGGCACTAGGTGTACCTGAAACTAATTGTGCCAAAGACACATAGTTGGGTGGAAAACTAGCGGGAATACCCCTTGAATAGGGGAAACCCTCGGGAGGAAAAGGAAACTCTTCCTCCTCAATAGTGTGTGGAGTATAAACTTTAGACTCTTCTGGAGAGGTGACTAGATCATCGCCTTCGGGTTCCATGTCTGGAAATAAACGACGATGAATGGCCGAAGAAGTACGAGAGGATAGTTCCGAAGGAACACCTGGCTGGTCGTACAGACTGTAAAGATGTTGCGGTGATATCATAACAGGGTCAAACAGAGGATTTGGAGAGTAGATAACCAGTCCAAGCTTATTGTCAGTGGTCAGCGAGTTGTCAGGAGTTTTAACGGGATTGTTTGGAGATTTCGGGCCAAGATCAGTAGATGGCCCAGTATCAAAAGTAGGTGGAGGACAAGATGAAAAAGGTTGAATGCTCAGAACAATTCCAATTTCAACACCTTGGTCCTCGAGTGACTCTGGTAACTTAGGAAACGGCTCTTCAAACAATCTTTCAGACAGAGGAGAGGAAGAGGAACTGGTTAAACTAGATGGTTCAGCCACGATGACCTTGTCTTAGTTGACTGAAAAATTAATTTCAAGGATTTACAATGTTCTTTAAGGAAAACTCATGATTTGGTCTCAAAAAAGACTAACATGGTGTTTTCAGATTGTGGGCAATCAGTTATTAAGACACATAAAAGACTAGTGCTCTTTCATTTTTTAAGAGTTGAGAAAGAAACAAAGATGACTCTATCACTTTCGATTGGAAACGAGCTCGAAAGGACAAGTGCTCAAATGATATTTTAAGTTTAATGAGTCAAAAAGATCAAATGACTTCTTTGGATGATCTAGGTAAACAGGATTACCAGGCAACCGTTAACTGAAGAATACCTCCCGGCGAATCGAGAAGTAACGAGCAGTTAATCTCCCTGAATGTTGTGTTCGGTGTATCATGTTTGCAAGGCGGCCGACTCGGCTTCCTAAGGATAAAGGATTGCAGCCTAGAGGGGTCTCCCATTATATACTCGATGGTATGGGGAGCACAAATCTGTACTATCGTTGTCTAATGCTGAAGCTAACGACAGTTGATAGGTTTAAAGACGCTGGAACACGTCTCTAGCCTAGACCTTTTAGATATGATCGTTAAATGTCAAATTCACCTTAGGTTGATTGAATTAATTTTAAAGTTTATCTTGAGTTATGTTTCAGTTTCCAGGTCTTAGCGATGCGACTCGAAAAACATTACATGCACCTAAATGAGACAAAACCCTTTCAATTCAATGAAATTCCTACACTAGAGAGGGTAGAAACTACTCAATCAAATGCAAACACATCAAGAAACTGAAAGAAAAATGATCTTCCACTACCTTACCTTTCCAAAAAATAAACTAATGAAAAATGCATTCCAATTCCTAATTTCTTGACAAGCACATATCTAATAGTCCTTTCAAAAGCAAAAGAGTTCTTTTCCTTTTCCAAATGCCAATGCAATTCTAGTCTTTTAATGATGCAAGCTATTGTAGCACAATGATGCAACAAACTAGAATTTCATACTTTTTCATGAAACAATGAAATAAACTTTTCGCATACAACTCTTCAGTGAATTTTTTTTTTAGACAATAAGCTCTTCAAGCAGATGAAAACATGAAAAGAGAGGCTCATTCAGACTAATGAAACATCGACTTTACCAACAACAAGACAAGCAACGTGATCCATGCCATAAAAGAAATGTTTAGACAAGAAAACATAAACTTTTCAAACTTGTGTAATAGAGGTCAAAGCCGTAAAAGGACTAAAAACGAAATGCAAGGAGTAAGTACACCTACAACCCGACTCACTGAGTTCACAAATAGCTGAATGGACGAAAAACTAGATGCCCTAGTGTCGTTGACCACCCAATGACTCAAGCAATCAAGCAGAAAGGTGATAAGCCAACAAGAAAACAAAACCATATGAAAAGAAACTTTCTAGTCAGGGAGAAAATGGTCCAAAAGGCTTACGGGGTCAAAATCATAGGAGCAGAAGACACTGGCCAAGATTGGGGACAAACCCTAATCTTCAATTACAGGTATCAGCACGACTGCCTAACAGACAACGAGTGCCACAGGCTGGTCAGCGTGACTGTTCCTCAGAATATCGCATTGATCGGCGCGACTGTCAGTGGATTAAGTGCGCTAATCAAGGGAGCCAAGAAAAAAATAAATAAAATTTGAAATAGAGACCAGATCTACTACTATGAATTTCAAACTTAGGCCAGTAAGTAGGAGAAAAGAAACAGAACCAAAGGGAAAACGTGGAACTAGAAAAGTTCTCATGAAATCATGAAATCCAAGACAAACAAAAGGATTAGTTCCCTAGTGGAGTCACCAATTTGTGGTGAAGTAAAATTATAAGTGCGGACACAAATGAATTCCTCTAGTCAGGGAGAAAATGGTCCAAAAGGCTTACAGGGTCAAAATCATAGGAGCAGAACACACTGGCCAAGATTGGGGACAAACCCTAATCTTCACTTACAGGTATCAGCGCGACTGCCTAACAGACAATGAGTGCCACATGCTGGTCAGCGCAATTGTTCCTCATAATATCGCATTGATTGACGCGACTGTCAGTGAATTAAGCGCGCTAATCGAGGGAGCCAAGAAAAAAATAAATAAAATTTGAAACAGAGACCAGATCTATTACTATGAATTTCAAACTCAGGCCAGTAAATAGGAGAAAAGAAACAGAACCAAAGGGAAAAAGTGGAACTAGAAAAGTTCTCATGAAATCATGAAATCCAAGAAAAAAAAAGGATTGGTTCCCTAGTGGAGTCACCAATTTGTGGTGAAGTAAAATTATAAGTGCGGACACAAACAAATTCCTCTAGTCAGGGAGAAAATGGTCCAAAAGGCTTACGGGGTCAAAATCATAGGAGCAGAACACACTGGCCAAGATTGGGGACAAACCCTAATCTTCACTTACAGGTATCAGCGCGACTGTTCCTCAGAATATCGCATTGATCGGCGCGACTGTCAGTGGATTAAGCGCGCTAATCAAGGGAGCCAAGAAAAAAATAAATAAAATTTGAAATAGAGACCAGATCTACTACTATGAATTTCAAACTCAGGCCAGTAAGTAGGAGAAAAGAAACAGAACCAAAGGGAAAAAGTGGAACTAGAAAAGTTCTCATGAAATCATGAAATCCAAGACAAACAAAAGGATTGGTTCCCTAGTGGAGTCACCAATTTGTGGTGAAGTAAAATTATAAGTGCGGACACAAATGGATTCCTCTAGCCCGATAATGGGTCTAGCCACAACAGATACATTCTATGGAAGATTTCCTTAGGTTAGAACCAATTAATAGGGCCTACCTCTTAGTACACTTATCCTGTTTGATAATGTCCTTGCTTGCTCGCTCCAGCTATCTCTCGCTTCCTTCTTCAAACACCCGAAACAAGTAAACAACAGCAAACAACAATCATGATAATAGACAAATTGTAATTCAACCTACTTAATAAGTCAAGAAAAAATAATCCATTAATATGTAAGATGACAAATCATGTAAGAAATCAATCAATAGTTGCATATATATTGATATCAAGAAGAGATTACAACCATTGTCTTGATGTTGCGGTTCTCCTCTGACAAGACCAGGTTCCCACACACTTCTGCTAGCATTCCATGATGGCCTCAACAAACAATATTTTTAAGGCTCTTCCCTTTAGGCTTCACTCCAAACCAAATCACACTTCTCCCTCACACAACTAGATAGCTACAACTATGAATAGCTTGTTGTTTACTCCAAACCAAAATAGCACTAGCACACCAACATTAACACTAGCTTGTGCTTGGGAAGAAGGGAGGTTTATATAGGATGAATAGATGGGAGATGGATCCTCTCTTCATGGGAGAAGGTCTTATCCCTTGAGGTAACTCCATCATTATAGGGGAAAGAAGCCCAAACTGACATCATCGACCCCATCCGGCCAAACCATTTACCAAACTTCCGTTATGAAGCTTCTAGAGCTGGAAGCTTTGGCTCTTAATTTAAAAAACTTTCCATAACAATACCGGCGTGACTGGAACACAGCTTAGTCTCTCCTGTCGACGCTAGGGATAGTGCTAATCTCTACACATCAACACGGAGGAGACAAAGGCCATTAGCGTCGGTCTTGTAAAATGGGAAAAACAAAAGTTTCAAGGGAAATGGTGCAAAAGGGAATTGATCTGCTCATGAAGAGGGACACAATTAGAGTTTCTTCATGAAGGAAAGCATGTGGGGTTCACTGTAGAGGTCCTCCAGGATCAAGGAACGTGGTGTACAAGGATAGTGACAAAATGTTGTGTAACAACACCACAATACATATGCCTACATCCGGTGTATAACACAATACATGCACCTACACTTGATGTACAACATAAAACAAAACACATGTACTACACAGAGTGCAACACAACAAGTATGCATGTCACGATACCACAACTACATAATACACATACTTAGTATTGCATGTACACAACGCAACATGTACAACATGCACACAACAGCACATGTACACCAATACCATATGTATCGCATGTACACATCACCATATGTACACCACAACCACCTACACAATGAGTGCTCAACATCACATGTACATGGAACCACTTGCACAACGTGTACACAACACCACATGTACACTACACCACTTGTACAACTTCTACACAATACCATAGGTACATAGTACCACATGCACGACATGTACACGACACCACATGTACACAACACTACCTGCACACAACACCACTTGTACAATCATGCACACCACACCATATGTACCTAGCACCACATGTACATAGCATTGTATATCCAACATGTACATAGAATAATTTGTACACAACACTGCATATCCAACACACACAGAGCACCATATGCACACAACACCGCATATCCATCATGCACACAGTACAATATATACAAATCACCATATATCCAACATGTACATAGCACCATATATACCCAGCACTGAATATGCAACATTCATACAACACTATCTATACTAACAACCTGTACATAATATTGCATAAAAATAATGTACACACAATACATATGCACAATAGTGCATGCGCACAATCATCACCGATGCAACATGTACGACATATATAGCATATGCATAACAATACTACCACACATTCAAAACCACACTGTCCTTACCAAGAAACCTTGCTTCTAGTGTCTTATTCATGCTTATCCTAGCATGTCACGGACACACTGCTTTCATTTCGCTGATGTATCCCTTGGTATAACCTGTCCATAACATAGACATGATATAATCACATAATATCAACTCATAACCACATGATACTGACCTCATATATTTTTCATGACTACTCTTCCCACTTGATTCCTCGTAAGACAAGGGACCTCTTCATGCCATTCTCCTGCATAAGCAATCATTCCTCCACAAGAATGATCCTTGACAACCCTATCAGACAGTGACATAGATACATACACATATACAACCATTATTGTAAACAATCATGATCATGTCAGGAAACGATATGCATACATACACATATATACATATAAACATCAAAATAATCATGAACATAACATAATCACTAGATATCAAGGTCAAGGTTAAGAGAACTCCCTTTATTCATGCAACGCATGTGCAACATTAAGAACATTAGTCCCAACATAGCCAAGGCATCCAACACCTCAGATCCATTTACTTTACCTTTTCTGGTTATCTTACTTGTGTCTGCACTACTACTGTCCATTTACCACAATGGACCCAACCAGTCCAACCGATTGTCATAGTCTTACCTTCCGTTGTGCTTACTCATGCACAGTGTTTTATCTGGGTTTTAGATCGTTGGTTGGGTACCACACATCTCTCTCGATTTCCATCAACTTTCCTCTTTCCCAATCAATTCCCAAGACTTAAAACACAAACGGAAAGTCAAGAAACAAACATGAAGAAAACCATGAAAACCAATAACAACACAACTCCACAACAAAGTGGCATGATCATGCACTAGACATAACAAAACTGCAAATCAAGTGCAAGCAAATAACAAAAGACCAAAATCACAAGACTAAAAACAAACACTATGACTCAATCCCCATGGTTCCCAAGGAAATCTCAACCTAAGTCTTCTTCAATATTTCATGGTAATTTCCTTGGAAAGCTCAGCCTGAGTCTTCTTCAATATTTCATGGAAATTTCCTTTTCCATGCAATCCCCTGCATCATACTTCTATAAATACATAATTGTAAGTTCATATATAACATAAAAATACACTAGTTACCTTATCTTGTTGTGCCAAGAACATTTCTTTCAACTGAACACATCCACGCCATCTCTCAAGGGACTCCAATCCTTTGACAGATCCACCTATAACTAAAGAATAGCTAATATACTTGTCAAGTACATGTTCATGAATATATCACATATCCACATAATGTCAAACAAGATTAAGGTTAAGAAGACTTCCTTTGTGCAAAGCACTCATTCGTTCGAAATTATGGTTTCCAAACATAGCCAAAGGAATTCTTGCCCAATTCCTTTCTTTTACCTTTTTACCTTATTGGAATTGAGGCTTATTATGTGCTGTCACACCACCCAACTGTTAGTTATATAGACACATTGTTCTAACGGTATCATGAAATTCTCAATAGTGACCTAGGCTCTGGGCCTGAAAAAGTGGATCAAATCTTGGGGACGCTAGCATAGCACTGACTAAATGAGTCTCTAGATGCTGACAGGCAAGCCTGTGAGAGAAAATCTAGGTTTTTGGATGTTGTCATGCCTGTAGCATGACAAATATCGAGGCTTAAGTTGTCCAAATCCTTAGTGGGACCCAAGGGCAAGCTATCTAAAGTGTTGGATTGGTTCCTGGGGGTCCTAAAGCTGATATTGAATGTCTGTACAGTGTGTTTCCAATTCCACTTCCTTAACATGACTTAGGAGGTCGAATCATATAATAGTGGCCTCTCATCGCATGTTTACCCTGGCTGGCCACTTGCTTGGGTAGATGTGGGAGGAGGGTGTTACAGAGTGGTATTAGAGCATGCTTCATCCCTCAAACTGGATGGGTAGTGTGTTGGTCATGCATTCATGTTGGTTTCATATGTGTTTCTTATTCTTGTAGTCCATGTGCTTGTTACATTTTCATGGTGTTGAGCATGGTTGTAGTGATGTTGCCATGCAAAATTTGATGGTCACATCGTCATGTGTGTATGGTTGATTATGTAGTGTTAGGCACATTAGTGTTCACATGTTTATCAGGTGCACGTGATGTGGTTGTTTTTGTCATGCATGAGGTCATGGGTTATGTAGTCATGCATTAATGACTAGACCCTAGCTAGAATGATGTGTATATGGTTTGGTACTCATGTGTTATATGTCTATATGCAATTGTTATGCATGCATGGTCTTGGTTATAGTTATGCATGAAATGTAGGTCAAACATGCCTTGTGAAGTCATGGTATGCAATTTAGGTTACGATGATGTTATTGGTTGTAGTGATGCTAATGTGTTGGCTGAGATAGAGCAAGAGATGCAGATCATAATAATGAGGTTGCAACATTAGACTTTGGGATAAGAGCAGATCGTCATACATGATTGTATGTTGGGCATGCAAGTAAGTTAAGGATTGTTCTATGCATTAGGGTTATATATATTAGGTTTATGTACATGTCTTTAGATGTTATGGTTACATACATGATAGATGATAGTTGATTAGTATAGTCATAAGCACGTGTGTCGGATAGTCAAGGATGATAGTAACATGTGGTTGCGGCATTGCTATTGATGTTTTATGATATATGTTATAGGTTAACTTTTTGTTGCTATATGCTAGTAACTTGATGATTAGGGTTATTACATTAATATCTTGATGTTATAGGTATTGTGTTAACCTGGATTGGCCTATATAGATGGTTATGGTTACAATATTCAGGTATGAGTCGACTTATTGCGACATGGTGTTGTACCAGTCTAGACTAATTGTGAAGATGTGATTATTATGTATGAATGATAATTGTTTATGAGTTTTAGTGACTATTATGGATATCATGATATTATTTGTGTTTGAGTTTATGTGTTGTAAAGTTATATTATGCTAACTATATTGATTGTGTAGACAAGATAGCCTCCCTTGAGATATATTAAGGTATGAGTTTTCTTATGTCATATACTTGGTGCTTGACTGTTTGATTATGTCGTCTATTGGGTGTTTGAGTGTTTGGTGTTTATGATGTCATCTAGTTGATTTATTTAACATGATATGATTGCAAGTTGGTTGAATGTTTGATGAAATTCATAATATGAGTATGCATTCCAATGATCTTGTTTCAAGATGATTGTACTAACACATGTGTTTTGAGACAGTTGATATGTACTTGAGTGTAGTAGGTGACTGTTGTAGTAGCATGTCTAATAACAATGAGTTGACTATGGTTTA
Source organism: Pinus tabuliformis (assembly GCA_031772625.1). Classification (NCBI taxonomy): domain Eukaryota; kingdom Viridiplantae; phylum Streptophyta; class Pinopsida; order Pinales; family Pinaceae; genus Pinus; species Pinus tabuliformis. The sequence goes on from CM062819.1 coordinate 1,458,199,705, forward strand.
TGACATGATTGTTTGTAAAATTTGATTTCAAATTGATAGGTATGATTGTGTAACACCCTCCTCCCACATCTACCCAAACAACCAACCAACCGGGGTAAACATGCGATGAGAGGCCACTATGATATGATTCTACCTCCTAAGTCACATTAAGGAAGTGGAACTGATAGAAGCACACCTTACAAACATCCAACATTATAAACAAAACCCTTAGAGGACAAGTCATCCACTCATACAACTTGTCCCTAGTTCCCTCTATTGTTTTAGGCCTCTTGGGCCATAGTTTCTCTCATTCTATGGGAAAGGGAGTGGCCAACAACCTAAAGTCGCTCTCACAGGCCTGCCTGCTAGTGATTGTGGACCAGAATTTTCAATGTTGTGCCAACAACCCCAGGATTTAAGCCACTTTTTTAGGCTCAGAGCCCATGTCATTTCCTAGAATTGATCCATCTCTTCAAATCAACAAGATAAGATGGAAATGACAATACTAAAGAAAATACGTGTTCAATACCATGATTTCACCCCTACTAGCCATGACAGGCATTTTGTCAAACACAATGAAATTGTGTAATCTATAGGTGTAATTCATAGTTCTTGGCATATGGGTCTCATACTCAACTGAGAATCGCTAAGAGCCATTGATGCCTCAATGCATCAACTCTCATTCCATCCATTAGATCATAGATACAAAGATCATTCAATTATAAGTAAAAACATGATGAGATCCATAGATGGTTTCTTTCATAAAACACATACATAACTAGCATAATAGCAACAGAAAATACTTATGAATTATAGTCATATAGACCACATATAATCCATCAAAATTCTCATAGAAATACAAGGAGAAATAACCTTTCATTAATGATGCAAAATCCAAACACGGGACGGGACTTCCACGTTCCACCCAACCATAGAATGGCTAAGACAAATATCTTTTCAGCCATCCACCCCCATGCCATATTCCAAGCATGAATGTGGTATCTCATAAAACACATCAATCAAAACTCATCCAGGGCTTCTAGAGGCCATCCACCTCAACCCATCCAATAGTGATTCCACCTCACATTCGGACATCACCAAACAATCATCAGATCGGTCTCTATCCCATCCATCCAAGGCTCCAGAGAATTTGTCCAACTAAGGCTCTAGGACTAGTAATTCAACCCACCAAAGGCTCCAGAGCGTTTTTCCAACCAAGGCTCCAGAACTAGTAACTCAACCCAAGATGAGACAGGACTCTGAAGCATTTGTCTAACCAAGGCTTTAGGACTAGTAACTCAACCCAAGCTAAAGAACATGAGAACCAATCAAAAGAAAACAATGCAAGTAAAACCACAATCACCATGGCTATCCAAGAAATGGAAAGGCTAGGCAATCCACTATCAATCCAAGCAATCCTCCATGTCAATGACAGATCACAACCAAGAAACGACATGCATGCCAAAACTAGTGAAGAAAACAAACATGCAACTTGGTACCTCATGATGGAATGATGCTACTTCACTATCTTCATAAACACTCTAATGAAATCCATGGAAATAACCTCCCATTTCCATTCCGGAATCGCAATCGGTTGTAATAGTCCACCTGGATGTTTATTCTATGATTTCACTCGTTGGCAATCAAAACATCTAGCCACAAACTCTGCTAAATCCCTCTTCAATTTCAGCCAATAGTAAGATCTCTTCACTATTGTTAGTGTCTTCTGGTAACTTGGGTGACCTGAATATGGTTTCACATGAAACTCCCTCAAGATCACCTTCTTGAGATCACTGTCATCCAACACATATATCATGTCTCAGAACCTGACCAATCCATCTGCTACAAGACAATAGTCCAAGTCCTATGCACCTGCACCTATACCTATACCACTACTTGTACTTGTATGTTGTTTAGGCAATCCTCTCTATGGACATAGATGATCCCTCTAGCCCAATGAGGGGGACTAGCAACCTACGTGACAATCTATTGGACACTTTACTCAGTTACAATTGAAATAAGAGATGAAGAAGATGGTCTACCTCGTTACGAAGTTATCACATTTTCCTTTGTTGAAGACCTTGAATCACTTGCATCACGGGCTTGGTCCTACTACTCACAGTGTCTAAACACTTGTACAAGAGATCAAGACACAACAAGGCATGCAAATACAAATAACATATTCAAAAGTAACCTACTTAATAGATCAAGGAGTGTTAAGATAAATGATACATGAGCATACACATTTATGGAAAATGAACCAGCAGTTGTATATTAATAGAATAAAGGAGGAAGCATACAACCAAGCCTTGATGTCAATAGTCTCTCCTTGAATGAATGTCCAAGTCCAAGATAAGATCTACAAGCACTCATTCTCTAAGCCAAATGAGTATCATATAGGCACAATCTTAGCATAAGGGTGAAAATAGACAAAGACCAACCATTTAGGAATGGGAGATGATGAATATATAGGTAGGAAAAGGGAGTTAGAATCTCTCCAAAGATAGGAGAAGGCCGTCATCTCAAGGAGGTAGCTCATAGGGATAAGACCAAGAGGCCAAGTTGGGAGAACTCGACCTCATCTATGCTGAACAACCTCCAGCTTGTCGCTCTGGAAGCTTCTCATCCTCTTTTCAAAAATTTCCTTCTAGGGATTGTTATCGGGAAATCTAGTGTCTATGCAGAGCCGCTAGTCCCACTAAGACTGGTAGCTATCTTAGAAACAAACAAACTAAAACTACTTTCATTTTCCTTTATGAGAAGTAGATAAGAGGGGAACAAAGGAGACCAACCTCTGTCTTGCGCTTGGTTCCTTGCTTGATTCCTCTCCCTTTTGATAGATCTTTGCCACTCGCTTCCTCGTCTACCCAGCTTCAAAGAATACCTGTGGAATCAAAGCAGAATAACACTATCCAAGAACAGAGACCTACTATCATAAACAATATAGGACCAGATATATATTGACCACACAAATGCATATATCATCAATCATACAAGAATGTGGAGGAAAACTTGAATAGATTTATTAATATCAAGAATAGAAAAGAGGATTACAACCAATTTTTTTGACCCAGCGTCATCCTCTCAGCAAGAAAGCCCTTCTTCACCTCATGAAAAGCTTAGATCACCCAAAACTATGATGTTACACCAAGAAACCAGCAGCACTTCCTTACAAGATACAAAATTCCAGCCTCCAGATCTCTGGGATGAGGGATCCATATATAGATGATTACAGGGAGGTGAGTCAGCTTCTGAGATTTGATTAGTGTCCTCTCTCTAATAGTTCTTGATTCCACTTGGAGATTGATGATCTCTTACTCATCCCTGGGCGAATGCAGAGAGGCAAGTGTCACAGGAGAAGTTTCTGGAAGATTCCATGATCCTCCACCTCGCAAATTGACTCTTCCATTTGTCCACTCTCGCTCATCGCACCCCATAGAAGGGATTTTCAGTATGCATCGCACCTCCCATATGCATTTAGGTGGGATGCAATGCACTTTGACCATGGAGCAGGTGAGATGGTCCAGATTTGACCAGTTCTAAGTAGTTTTTCATGGAGAACTTCTGGGAGATGATGTAATCAGCTGACCTTGTTCTTTTAGGGGATGGAACAACACTTTTAGGGACTTAGGAGTCCTTGGTTTACGGACATGTTTGATTGGGGTTGCAGTGCCCAAAAATGTCTATAACAGTTGCCCCCTAAAGCATGAGGTCGTTAATCTTTTGATGTCAGGTGAAATGCTTTATCATGAGGATCCGAAGTTTTTCGAGCTGGAAGGCAACCTGTAATAAGATACAATACAATACATTATCTTCATAATATTTTCATGATCTAGCTAAGGTGAACATTCCCATGCTCAGATTTATAAATTCATTTTCATGTACATAAGACAGACAATCATCTGTGTGTAGACTGATGATTCTGGTAGAGTCATCATCCCTTAGATTGGATGATTATCTGTGTAGTAATGATGTACATTTGATGTCTTTATTTTCCTGAATATATATCGCAGCCCGGATGGATGAAACTAGATCTGGGGTCTTCAATCTCGTTCGATCTTCACTCAAAGTACAAGTCGATCCATGTGAGAGATGTTCTGGAGTCGAACATGGAAAGACATTGCCTGATTACTAGCTAGTGATGTAAGCTGTTAACAAGCGCGAGAGGAATCACCGATAATGATGATGACCCTCAAGGTACGATAGTACAATTCACGTGGTGTGAAAATGGACTTGGTGTCAAACACCACGCAAAATCTTTCGGTTGAAGGCCATTGATGTAAACCTGTCGCCAGAAGTGAGAAACTTGCCATTGAGGCATGCAAGCTTCAAAGTAATGAAAGGGTTGTTCCTAGATCGACTTCCTGGATAATAAGCTGATGTCGACAAGAAGCGATCCATCATAGGAGGGCCTTAATGAATCCCACATCTACGACATGGAACGGAGCAAATGATTTTAATGGAGGTGAAAACGATCTGATGATATAAGGTTCAGGGTGGTGGTCATGAAAGAATGGAGCGTAAAAGTATTGAAGTGGATGAGACACAGGTGAATTCTCTGAGCGACTTCTCTTGAACATATCAGTGACACTGACATGATGGATTGGTAGCGTTAACCCCAAATGTGGATGGTGTGATGGACCAATGGTGATATGACCAGTGAACAGAACAACCCAACCCGACTCGGATGCGGAGTGAAAGTGTCATGTTCAAGAGCGACTTGCTACCAATAAAGTTTCTTCAAGCTTTCTTCCCAATTTTTCCCCAGTCATTGCTGACCAGTACCTCTTTATTTTTGTCAAGCTTGAGGAGGATAACATATGCTTGTTCTATAATTTTCCCTTCGGGCAAACCCATCGCTATGTTTTAACGAGCCTAGCGATAGTGAAACTCGTTCCTGTCTGTATGGAAAAGTTTGTCGCTATTCGGTTTTAACGAGTTTAACGACAGCCCTTTTCAATTTTAGAGAGTCTGAAAGGGACATAAAGAAAACTCCAACAATCTTTTTCGTCATATAATCCCTTAAGTCCGAAAAAGTATAAAATAATACAAAAGGGATGAATTTTTGGTAATTTTAACGAGGCAAACAAAACAAGCACTCGATCTTTTTGTGTAATAATCTCTCAGGTCCAAAAAGATTAAAATCTAAAGGAGGGATAGCACTCCTGATCACTTTAACGAGCTGGAGAGGCCAATTACTCGGCAATCTTTTCATATTTTATGAGTCAGATGAAAAGAGCTTAAAGGAGACTCATTTTTCGAGGAACGAGTGATAAATTCAGGTAGCGGCTAATTCTAGGCAAGGTTTGGAATTTTCCAATCACGACAGTGTCACAAGGATGGCTAACAGGATCACTCTTCACAGCTGTTCCTCAAAAAGGGTAAACAATCAAATGGAGATGAATGATTGGCCAAAACAGAGTGGAGGTGATGATGAGAACACGACCAAGGCTTCAAAGGCTGATGATAATTCATTCACGATGGTTATTTACCGGAAATTGGTTCATTTTTTAATGAATGAGCTTAAACTCTGGGGAAAACATTTGCTCACTGCTTATGTTTAATTTTTAACGAGCTTGAACTCCACATAAAAACTGCTCGATCCAGTCGTATAATAAGGATGTCTCATCTAAGATGCCATTTTTTATGGAGCTTGCACCTTACAAAGCTTTGCCCCGCATCCATTATTTATGCAAGTTAGGAAACGACCAATCCTACGAGTTTAAAGGGTTAGAGGACCTACAAATTTTAAAAATAAATGGTTGCTCTTCGCTTGCATGCCAAAAGGTCTACATGCCCTCTGGTATAGCGAAAAATTTCCAGGTTACCAAAGATTGTTCCATCCGCACTACAGACAAAACACTTCCTCGGCGATGTCTACAGAAATAGACAAAGGTGAGTGGCGCAACTTGCCTCCACTCACATAACTTTGACGAAGGAATATTATTCCAGTCTAATTTCATAAACCAGTCATATATCCTTCGCGGAAACCTACCCTATGCCCAAGGTTTTCCTGCCGAAACAGACCAGGCTGCATGCCCCCTGGGTTTCAGTCATGTCCTCCTAAATCACTCGCGCTCATCAGGTGGACGGACGGGGGATTGATGACGCATTCTTTGCGTGAAAAGACCATTCAGGGATGGTATTTGACTATTTTCTATGTGTGAGCCGGGAAATGAAAGCTGGTCTACGAGCTTGACCACTCTTCCTTCATGCGGAAAACACATTACTCTAAAGAGCGAGGAGACAATGGCTCCCATGCAATAAATATAGTCGCGTCCAAGGAGTAGATTATAATCTAGGGGTCCTTGGACTACCATTACGTTCATGTGAACGGTTTTCCTTCTCAATGTTATCGGCACATTGGGAAGGATCCCTAATGGTCGACTGGTTCCTTTATCAAAGCCTGTTAGATTTCTCATTTCAGGCAAAAGTGATGGCAAACCAAGCGCTTTCCAAGCAGTTGAGGAAAGGATACTCACAGAAACCCCTTCATCTATGATGGTACCGGCCATGACCATTCTGTATATTTGAGCAATGATTCGAAATGGTACACTAGCCGGTAAACGGGGTCTGCCTAGTAGATTCCAATCGAAGGAAACAACTAGGTTGCTTGGAGGTGGGACCGAATAGACGGTCGGGTATGACTTTGACAAACTTCCTTCCTGCGATAAAGGAACGGGTAGACTGCCCCCATGTTCATCGGAGTCTGTGTTTACGAAGAGAATTTGAACGATGTCGTTCTTGTTCTCTCTGGTGACTATATCATCTGAAGATGGACCTTCTGAAGGCAAGACCGGGTCAACTGCCACCTCGACCTTTTGACTTTCATCTGGTGTGAATTCAGATGGTTTATCTTCAATGATAGACGCTTCGACCGACCACAATGGCGTGTCAGTCGGATTTTCAACTTGGCAAGAGTTTCTTATATCCAGGAGGAAGTCGTAACGGTGAAACCGGACGGTCGTCCAGAACTCTTTTAGCCTCGTCTAGGAAGGGACAACGGTGGACGGTGTGATCGCCTTCACACAGTTTACAAGGGAATCTACTTTTCCTTTTCTGTCCCGACGCTTCGCTTTCACTAGTTGATGGTGTACTTTCAACATGATCATCAGAGGTTGTTGACACCGGATTGTGCAAACGAGGAGACTAGTCCCTTAAGATCTGAGGGATGCAGGGACAATCTCGATGATAGTGATCTCCTTTGAAAATGACACATGGAGATTTAGGCTTTGACAGTGCGGTGTGTGGATTTTCACTAGATGATGCTTGGTTGCCCCTTTTCGCCTTTGGCTCCTTCTTCTTCTTCTCTTTCTTCTCCTTCCCCTTCTTCTCCTTCTTAGTTACTTGATTTTTGGCTTTACCAGCTTCATCAAGTGAAGAGGAAGGAGGAGAGGGAGAATCGGACAAAGTAGAAGGTTGGGGGGTAGCTTTGGTATCGTCTAGTTGCTTACTTGATTGCTCAGGAATCACGGTGTTCTAAACGACAGAGGTCGAGAAGAGCCATACGGGCAGGCCGATTGTCAATCCTGGAAGTGACAATGTGGCCATATGGGGTGCACCAACATCTCCCCAAGAGGAGAAAGGACTAGGATTTCCTCCAAGGGGAAATCCTTGGTTGGTGGAATCCATTTTTCTCAACCTAAGACCAACGTATGAAAGGTGATGTTTATTCCGATTAAAATAAATTTTAGACGCTTTGACACAACTTGTTTTTTCAATTTTTAAGAGTTGAGAAAAAAACAAAAGATGACTCTAGTCGCCTTCGATTTTTAATGAGCTTGAAGTGACAAGTGCTCAGATGGACCTTTTCCTTTAAGGAGTCTGAAAAGGAATGAAAGAGACTACTCTGGAAATCTAGACAGAGGGATTACCAAACCAATCGCAAAACTGCAGAATACTTTTTACGTTACGACAGTCAATCTTCCCGAATGCTGTGTTCAGTGCATTGCGATCGATAGGGCGGCAGACACGACTTCCTATGGATAAAGGATATAGCCTATTGTGGTCTCCCAATATATACTCAACGGTACGTGGGAGCACAAGTCCATACTGGCACTTGTCGTCTCAAAGTGGTGGAATCACCCAACCAGCATTGAAAACAACAGTTACCAGGCTTTACGACGCCGGAATACATCTCTAGCCTAGACTTCTAAATGTTGTGCGTTAGGTTCCAAAGTGTTTTTAGATTCATTAAATTTATTTTACAGTTGATCTTGTTTAAGAAATTTTCCTTTCAGGCTCACCGTGTGATGTAGATATACAATTCCTAAAATGCAATCTAAAATGATAAACAATCGTTTAATCTTCTTTTTGCAATGAAATCCTAGCTACTAAAGAAAGAGAGATGATATTCTTTCAACATAGAGCAGAGAGCACACACTATATGCACTGTCCTAAATCAAACCAACAGACATTCTAAATGAAAATGCACATGCATGTATTTGTTTTCAGTCTTCTTAATGTGTGAATGATAAAAAGAAAGCTAAGCGCAAATTTGAATTATTTTTCAAAGAGACATTACTAACAAGCTTCTTTTCAAGACAAAATGAAGACAATGACGACACTTTGGGATTTGGAATGGGAAACTTGCTTTCGACACTTGAAAAAATACTAATTCAAATCAAATACAAGAGTAACAGTGTAATCGACTATCAAGAACAATCAATTTCTTTTCTATGATTGAAAACGACACTTGCGACACTTCCAAATCAAGAAACGATAGTTCAATTATGCTACTACTTTGTAAAATAGTACTGAAAATGGCTCACAATACATAAAAACATTTACAGTTCTTTGCACAATGGAGGTGGAATAATGGCAAGGAAGGGGGTTTCCAACAGAGGTATACTAACTACAGACAGCAAAACTCCTGAATAGAGCTGAAAAGAGTGAAGAAAAACCAAATTCTGGAGGCAAAATTAGCCTTCTATGATTAGCGCACCTGTTACACAGGGATTCCAGTATGCATCCCACCTACAACACATGGGAAGTGCGATGCATACTGATATCCTTGAAGAGAGGGTGCAATGGTACAGTGCGAGACTTTTGATCCAGTTCTTGATCACAGTTTGCAGCACAGTTCAGGGATTTAGGCCGAGCAAGTGATAATCAGTAAATAAATCACAGGGGTAGATCTAAGGAGGTTACTAGAGCCACCACAAGGGCAATTAGAGAGTTTATAAATCGATTGTTCAGTTCATAAACAAAACCCGAAGATAGACTGAAGCAACATTGATCTACTTTGCACTTGCATAGCAAATGCAGTTCGAAGGCTAGTTGGCTTGACTTCAGGCTCCGTCTGTAAGTTTATAAATCAAACAAATATAGACAAACAAACAATCTATTTGCTCCCCAACGGAGTCGCCATTTTGTTATCGGGAAATCTAGTGTCTATGCAGAGCTGCTAGTCCCACTAAGACTAGTAGCTATCTTAGAAACAAACAAACTAAAACTACTTTTGTTTTCCTTTATGAGAAGTAGATAAGAGGGGAACAAAGGAGACCAACCTCTGTCTTGCGCTTGGTTCCTTGCTTGATTCCTCTCCCTTCTGATAGATCTTTGCCACTCGCTTCCTCATCTACCCAGCTTCAAAGAACACCCGTGGAATCAAAGCAGCATAACATTATCCAAGAACAGAGATCTACTATCATAAACAATATAGGACTAGATATATATTGACCACACAAATGCATATATCATCAATCATACAAGAATGTGGAGGAAAACTTGAATAGATTTATTAATATGAAGAATAGCAAAGAGGATTACAACCAATTGTTTTGACCCAGCGTCATCCTCTCAGCAAGAAAGCCCTTCTTCACCTCATGAAAAGCTTAGATCACCCAACACTATGATGTTACACCAAGAAACCAACAACACTTCCTTACAAGATACAAAATTCCAGCCTTCGGATCTCTGGGATGAGGGATCCATATATAGATGATTGTAGGGAGGTGAGTCAGCTTCTGAGATTTGATTAGTGTCCTCTCTCTGATAGTTCTTGATTCCACTTGGAGATTGATGATCTCTTACTCATCCCTGGGCGAATGCAGAGAGGCAAGTGTCACAGGAGAAGTTTCTGGAAGATTCCATGATCCTCCACCTCACAAATTGACTCTGCCATTTGTCCATTCTCGCTCATCGCACCCCATAGAAGGGCTTTTCAGTATGCATCACACCTCCTGTGTGCATTTAGGTGGGATGCAACACACTTTGACCATGGAGTAGGTGAGATGGTCTAGCTTTGACCAGTTCTGAATAGTTTTTCATGGAGAACTTCTGGGAGATGATGTAATCAGCTGACCTTGTTCTTTTAGGGGATGGAACAACACTTTTAGGGACTTAGGAGTCCTTGGTTTATGGACATGTTTAATTGGGGTTGCAATGCCCAAAAATGTCTATAACATGGATCATCAAGGGTATACAAGCAAATAGAGCAATGGCATCGCGGGTTTAGTATAGTTCAACAGGTGACCATTGCGGTTTTCGGTATCATAAGAGTAATGATTCTCAAATTAGGTTTTTATAGCCATTTCCTTCAGGTGAAGCTCAAGGCATTTTCCAATTAGTGTTTTAGGGAGGATCTGAGCTGCATATCTAAATGAGTACACTACATGATGGTCATGTTTCGGGAACTTCGAGGTATGTCATAGGGAACTGCGGAAGGTGTGACAAAATATTGTGTAACAGATTCCATCTAAAGCATGAAGGCATAACAGGGAGTGATGGCTGATATGCTTTACGAGTGTTTGCAAGGACAAGAACAAACATTGTTAAGAGACCTGCAAATCAAGGATGCATATACATATACATATTTGATATCAAAAAATGAATCCACTATATGGAAATAGCCATCCAAATAATAAGAACTATGTGAAAGGATCCATGGCATGGGCGAAGCCATACAAATGATAAGGATAAACTGTAAATCTAAGATCCAAGGTATGGATGCAGCTGCCCGATATAAAAGGATAATCACAAATATAAAGTCCCACGGTATGGTCACAACCATCCATATAGCATAAACATGTGTACAATCATGAATAATACATAACTCCACGTAGCCTGAGTCATATCAGACGAGACTTAGGGTCTTGTGCTCCATCCCAACCCGATCAAAGTACAAATTCTAACATGTGAATGAATGCGTTGAAGTCGAACTTGCTAAAAAACTACCTGATTACCTACCAATGATGTGGGCTGTTAATAGGCATGAGAGAAACCACCAATAATGAAAATGGCTCTCAAGGTAGGACAGTACAATCTGTGAATGTGATAATGAAGCTAAAGTCGAACACTCGTGGAATCACCCGATCGAAGGTCAATGATGAAAACATGTCGTTGGATGCGAAGAACTTGCCAGTAAGGCATGCAAGCTCCAAGGTATTGAAAGGGAGTTTCAAAGTCATCTTCATGGATAATGAGTTGAAGTCGATAGGAAGTGACCCATCGGAAAAGGAATAAGGTCACCCAAACCTGGGAGGACAAGTGATGGAGCGGGGATATCCCAAACCCGACACAAAAAGCAGAAGAGTGTCATGTTCAAGAGCGACATGTTGCCTATACAAAGGATGTTTCATTTTCATTTTTCCCCACTATTTCTAGTGAGTACCCCAATTATTTTTATCACAAGCTTGAAGGGGATAGAATATGCTTGTCATATAAGTTCATTCTTCGAATGAATCCATCCTAGTAAGTTTTACGAGCCCTAGGAAGGAGAAACTTGGTCTCATCATGGTGACAAGTCTTTCGTCATAAAAATTTTAACGAGTCTGACGAAAGAATAACTTGGTATCTTTTTCATATTTAGAGAGTTTGAAAAAGAGACGAAAAAGAAAAATCCATCATGTCACTTTTCGTAATTTGTCCCTCGAACCTGAAAAGGTAGAAAATAATATTCGAGAGAACCTCTTGACCATGTCAACCAAGGTGTACCTTTTTCGTAAATAGTCAATCTCAGCCCGAAAAAGGGGTAAACATATACTGAGACAACGTCAATTCATTTAATTTAACGAGTTTGAAAAGACAAGTACTCGACAATCTTTTCATGTTTCAAGAGTCAGAAAAGAGCTTAAAGATGACTCCAGGGGGTTCCTTTTTCGTTTATTTTTAATAAGTCTGAAAAAGAGATAAAACAAAAACTCATTGAATCAGTCAATAATAATCACTGTATCCACCAGAAAGTACCTGTAACTGCACAAAGATAACCACCGATCACTGATATCGAGAAAAATAATAAAATATTAATAAAATAATGGCAAAAATGAAATTAAAACTTATAAATAGACCACAAGTCAAAATATTTTTACCATTTCACTGGAGTAAGTTTGAGAGTGCATTTTTACCCCATTTTCTTCGATTTTCAGGCGAATGGTGCGAGAGATCTAGGGCATCATTTCTCGAACCGTCAACAGTAGGTAAGAGCTTTTCCTTTGCTCTTGCATTTTATTACATTTTGATGCATTTTTAGTGGATTTTTTCTTTCCAGAAGGAGGATTTTCATTTTTAATCGCGCGGGCGATCATCGGGGGTTTTCTCATTGCACCCATGATGGTCACCCTTGAGCCAAAAGGCCCTCTCAATAACATCGCGCGTTTAATAAAAATAGACACGATGGTTCTGAGGCAGATTTTTTAAGGAAAAACCCTCTTTTAAAGCAAAATGTTTGAATTTTACTCCATGGAAAAGCATCTAATTGTTGTGTAATGATGTTTTGCAGGATATTGTAGCCAACATGGTTCTAGAATGGAAGGAAAGAGGCCATGAGGTAGAAGACCACCAGGCAGCCCAAGATCCAGAATGTATCAATGCTTTGAGGAACTGTGGGTTGTTGAAGTTCTTCAGGACTACAGGTCTAAGAGCTCAAAATGAACTGCTGCATTACTTGATCAGCCTATGGGATATTGATCGAGAAATCTTCATCATTGGGGACCAAGAGTTGGAGTTAGAGGAAATAGATATTTATTTCATCATTGGATTGTCGAGAAGAGGAGAAAGGGTTCAACTCTTCGGGTCTTGTCCTGGAGGTGAGAGCACTAGTACTCTACTCGTGAGATATTGCCCAAGTGTTGAGATGACAATGGGTGAGAACGTGAAGATAGCGACAGTAAAAAATCTTTCCCTGAGGATGATCCTATTCACCATAGCTTGTGTAGTCAGGATGCAAGCTTTACACAAGATTTCGAAATACCAATTCCAGTATGCAGTAGGATCTCTCACTCCAACAATATTCAATTGGTGTTCAGGGTTACTAACCAATATGAAGAGGCAACTAACCAAGGGTAAGCGTGGAAACTTGAAACAGTTTGGCTTTGGTTCGATTTTGGTTACTTTCTTTCTGGAGCGTGTGCCCCTATTTTGGTATCAGTGGACAGAGGTACCAGATCCTAATCCACAAGATCTGAGACTGGTCAGATGGAGTGAACTCATGCCTCGAGGAGGAGGGGGTCAACAGATGCATTTCCCGCCATAGTTTTTCATTTGGTTGCGTCGCCAATTGATCGTTGTGGATGACTATGCCTATGCAGGCACATATTTCAGATGGGACCCGAATCTACCTCTGCCACTGGGTGAATAGTGGACTGATGCAAGTAAAACCTGTCTTTTTTATTTTTCAAGTTTTTATGATTTTTTTGTGAAAGTGTAACTGAGACTGAACTTGTGATAAATGTGCAGATGTTGGACTGGAAAGGCTGCCTGGCATGTCACCAATAGCATGACAAGTAGCCCAGCAGGTAGCAAATGCTCCCTATGAGGAAGGAGCGAACCCCATAAGAGAGATGGAACGTAATTTGGATGTGATCACTCGAGGGATTCCAGAGTATGCCACTATAGATGATGTGCCATTACGATACCAGAGGCACACAGTAGGGGTATCTACGAGACTTCATTGGTTGTTAGGCTGAGTGATTAGGGCGGTCTCATGTTATCGCGAGCATCATGTAGGCACATAGCTTTTCTAGTTGTTTTTGCACATGTTGTAGGTTTTGAAAGCCAAGTGTCTTGGAACACTTTATTTTTTGAGATTTTGATGTTTAAACACTCTGACAGACGTGGTATATAAATATATGTGTGTGTGTGTTTTATTTTCTACTTATGTGTCTGTGTAGCATGATGATGTGATGGGTTTTATAAATTACACAAATGTCTATCAAGAACATAATTTTCTAATGCATCTGTTAATGTATTCAAATTGAGTGGAATATGTTGATATGTGATAAAATCAAAATTTCTTTCTAGTAATCGAACATGTAGATACATACACAAAATATGTGGCTTTCTTACTGAGTAATGATTATTCAATTGTAACACAACGAGTTGTGAATCTAACTTAACAACTAAATCTCTAATTCCAAGAGCAACTGCTTCTAACAATAGTTCAATAACTGCATTGTATTCAACAATATTGTTAGTTGTTCGTCCTAGGCAAATACCTTTCAAATCAACCAACTCACCATCAAGGGTGAAGAGTTCCCAAGCTTTGGAAGACAAATTCTATGTGCTATGAAAAGCACCATCAACAAAACCGACATAATGATTTGACGACATCTGCAAACCAAGTCGAACACAAGGTAAGTAGAAAACACATGTCTGCAAAGCAAACAAGCACACCAAAAATTTAAAAACGCACACCAATGAATTCACACACTAATATACACAAAGTAATTACATGAATTTCACACATAATACTTTTTCAAATACAACCCATTACGGGGTTATGACAATGCATATCCTTCGTAATAGACTAGCTCATAGGCGCCTTTTGCAAGACATGTTTAACGATATATGGCCCATGCCACATAGGTTCAAACTTTCTAGCTCCCAACTTATTGTTAGCCTGATCATAAAGGAGGAGCAGGTCGCCTTTAGAAAAAGTGCGAGGAGAAACGGTTTGATCAAAATGAGCTTTGACACGTTTCTTTTGGGCTTTGATCACCATCGAATCAATGCGACGGGTCTCATCAAGCCTCTCTAGGTAGAGTAACCGCTCCTCTTCTTGCGAGGTATTAGGAAGAAGTTTGATAGCTAATTTCAACGAAGGGATTTCGAATTCAATCGGAAGTGTTTCCTCTAAACCATAAACCAGTTGGAATGGAGTAAATCCAGTGGTTGTCTTAACCAAAGTCCGGTAAGCCCAGAGATATGAGAATAACATCAAATTCCAATCATTTTGTCTTCCCAATGGTTTGTTGAAGCATACTAATCAAAACTTTATTAATTGCTTCGACTTGGCCATTTGCCTGTGGATAGTAAGGAATTGAGATATCATGACAAAGACCCAAGTGAGCAGTCAACTCTGCCATCATGTACTGACGAAAATGTGATCCATGGTCAGTTATAATGGCTTGAGGGATGTTGAAATGAGTTTTGACATGGTTGAAAAGGAACTGAGTAGTAGCGATACCATCAACATTGTATGTGGGCATCGCCTCGGCCCATTTAGTGAAGTAGTCAACGACGACGATAATATAGCCATGCCCCCCGGCCGAGCGAGGGTTACATGTCATGAAATCTATGCCCCATTTAGAAAATGGGCCAATGGTAATGACTGGGTGTAAGGGTGCTGGTGGGGTGCACTACTTGCAGTTAAAAAACTGGCATTCATGGCACTTTTGAACGGCCATAATGCAATCCTTAAAAATGGAAGGCTAGAAATAACCGGCGTGGAGGATTTTTAGAGGAGTAGCATAGCCTGACATGTGACCACCACATGCCCCAGAGTGACAGTCATTCAAGACTTGTTCAACCTCTTCAAGTGTTAGAGATCTGCAAAGAACTGAGTCAACACTGACTTGGTATAAGGTATCACCCAGAATCCGATAGAGTTGAGACTGATGCAGGATGTGGCGTCAGTCGGATTGAGACAACTTGGATTGGAAAGTTTGGGTCTGAAGATAAACAATAATATCTCCATACCACGGGTCAAGAGTGATGATGAGAAACAAATTTTCATCAAGAATCTACTTAGTAAAATTGGTAGAAGAGCTTACGGAAGGAAGGGCACATATCAATTCAAAAAAAACAAGTGATCTCTTTAATTTGGCTACAGTAAACTCCAAATTAAACTCCTGCAGGATAATAATCCATTTAGAGTATTTGCCCCCAAGTAATTTACGAGTCAAAATATAATTTATGGGGATGCATTCAGAAATCATGGTGGTTTTTCGTAGAAGAATATAATGATGAAATCTCTGAATAGCATGGAATGCTACCAAGGCAAGTTTCTTGGCATGAGCATATCGAGTTTCAGTGTCAAGGAGATTCCGGCATCAATAATAACCACACATTTGTTACCATCGTCATCATCCTGAACCAACACCATAGCAATGGTACTGTCAGTTGCGACCAAGTAGAGGAAATAATCGCGTCAATAGCAGAGGATGCAATAAAGGAGCACTGATGAGCGTGTTCTTCAAGGCCTTGAAGGATTGTTGGGAAATTTCATCCCAAATGAATGGGATCCCCCTTTTAAGCAAGTGAGTAAAATCCTTGGCGAGTTTAGCATAGTTAGGAACGAAACGACGAAGAAAATTAGTCTTTCCTTGCAAACTTTGCAATTGAAGCAATGAGGTAGGAGGGGGTAAGTTTACAATAGCCTCAAATTTTAGAGGATCTATTCGGATACCTTCGCAAGACACAACAAAACCTGAGAGCCAACTGGATTCTACGCAAAAATGCACTTATGCAGATTAAGATGGATGTTATAGTGTCAACATTGCAAAAAGATAGATCTTAGGTGTTCTGGATGGTCATGACGCTTAGTAGAATGTGTTGGTAAGTCATCGAGATAAGGTTGAACAATGTGTCAAATATCATGGAATGCATAGGACATTTCTCTTTGAAAGGTAGCGCTAACGTTTTTCAAACTGAAAGGAAGCTTCTTATAGGCAAAAGTTCCCCATGGATAGATAAAGGTTGTCTTGTGTTGATCAGTAGGTGAGATGTTGATATGGTTGTACCCAGAAAAGCCATCCATAAAAAAGAAAATCTCACTCCCACCACACTCGTCAATGATTTGATTGATAAATGGAGTGGGATAGTTATCTTTCGGGCATGCGTGATTGATGTCGCAGTAATCAACACAAACTCGGATCATGCCCTGCTTTTTAGTAACAGGGACAATGTTAGATACCCAATCTATCAATGGGATCAGATAGATGAAACTAGTTTTAAAAGATTTTCAACTTCTGCCTTAATAGTAGTAGCCTTCCTGGGATGCACTGGAAAAAGTCGTTGAAGAATAGGCTTCGCACCAGGATATGTGGGTATTTCATGCACCGCAATTGCTGGATCAATACATGGCATTTCCTCATATGACCATGCGAAGACATCGTGAAATTATTTGAAAATTTTGATGCAAACCCTGATCTCATCGGGAGAATAGGAAACCACAATATGAACGTTCTCAACAGTTCCAGGTTTAATTGAAATGTCAAGAGGCATGGTGGGAGTAATATTTCCCATATTCCCCTCAGACAAGACACGAATGAATTTCACTTAGGCTTGGAAGAAACGAAGAATGGTGATGAAGATCATCCCAAGGAATTTTGTTAAGAGACATAACCACAACAATACTCTCATCGGTGGAGAATGTCTCGTTCAAAGGATTCGGGGAATCCCGAGAACCATGCCAATGAGATTGCACATAAGTGTCCACGTTCATACTGAAAACAACATGACTTTCTAAAGCAGCCGTTGAAGTTGAGACAATTTCTTGATAAGCTTGTTCCAACGGACTTAATGGCATAGAATAACCAAACGAATTAATCTGATCCGGAGAAGGAATAATCTAAGGGTCTGTAGAAACATAGATCATATTGATCAAAGTGATATTCAGAGGTGGGAGAGAAAAAGTACCCATTAAAGCATAATCTTTAAAAAGACCTGCCCCCACATTCTCGTATGGAACTTCGGTATTTCCCACATATGGGACATTGTCGTTTGATGCACTGGAAGAGAAAAAAGCCAATTGGTCAACACTGACAATTTTTCCTTCATGAGGAAAACCATTTAGTTGTCTTCTTCATTATCCATCCATGTTTCCGATTTTGTAGCAGCTCCATCAACACGTCAAGTCATGCTTTCACTTCAACAATCTCTTTCTCATACTCTTCATCACTCATTTTCCTTATGCTATTGTTGTAGCATATCTCTGGCTTTTCCCTAAATTTCACAATCCATAATCATATCCATTTCCTCCCTTTTCCTGACCACCAAAATAACTGGGCACCATTACCAATTTCCTGCACCACTAATCTATGTGTATTCACATTCAAATTTTAATTCATTCTTGAATAATTCACCACACTTCATGATCATATTGATTAAATAACTCTCCCAATGACATATAACATAATATAATTACATGAGAACACTCATTATCTCTCCATGATCTATTCATCTTCATTAAATAAAATAATACAAACCTCACCACTCATTCTCTCACATTCCACTTACTATCTCTCCTTTATTCATAAGCTCACATACTTGTGGCTTCATATAAGGTGTATTACCATCCAAAGTTTAATTAATATATTGCATACAATATGTGATGTCTTAATGCACAAATTAGTGTGAATCCACATATATGTTGATTTGAGAGCGTATTTCTCCACACATGCTAATTATTGCAGTTTTCGTTTTCTTTCCAAAAAAAATTCAAACAAACTTATCCTACACATGATAAGGTTCTACGTTCACTTCTCTTATGTCTTCTTCAATTGTTCTCACGCAGTCTTCTAATACAACAACAATATTACATAACACAATAGCCCCACGTTCTCGGACAACTATTTATTCATGCACCATTAATAAATATCATCCATCCACCATTTATTTATTCATGCACCATTTATTCATGCATCCAACGCTTTTCCTTTGTATGAGAAGGCTTTCATATTTCTCATGGCAGCTATACAAATTGCAGAACCTACACAAACTTCTTGACGAGTTAATCCTTCATGGATTCTCTTTCCTCTGCGCATTCTCAATGGGTTCCTTTATCGATTCTAGCGAAATGCCAGCTTCCTTTATTTGTGACCAGAATTTTCCAATGGATCCCAACGCAAGTCTCTGGGCAATTTTCCTCAAGCTTCAGCAAACTTTAATCCATTAATATACCATGCAGAGAGTCGAACGTTGATTTCTTTGAAACAAAGAAACAAACTAAATTTCTGCTACCAATTCAATACAACGATTTGGAAAAAAAAATCAATTATTAAACACATTCAATGTGTGCCATGATCCAGATTCTTACCAAATGATAGCGCAGGTTAGAGGCCTGCCATAATAAAACACTCAAAAATATACAAAATATATATAGAAATATGCTTCAAAATTGATGAATAATTCATTAATAAATAGAATTCTTATCCTAATCATTAGTCACTCATTTTCTACGCTCCCTCATTTACATGTCTCATGGGCTCACCTAGATTTATACAAGTGGATTGTAACCCAAAGTAGGTTCAAGATCCAAAAAAATTCCCACAAAATCTCACATGATCCATAAAAACTCTCACATAATTTCTTATCTCTAGATGATATCTAACTAACCCTCAAATCTTCCAAAATACTCGGGAACTTTCTCCTAATTACAATAATTCTCATTCTCTTAAAACTATAGGAAAACACACTAAATAATTAAATTTTAACTTAAGAAACCAACTCCCTTGATAAACATGTTACCCTAGATTGATAAACATGTTACCCTAGATTAGATGCTCTGCATCAAAGATCATTTTCATTTAACACATTATCACACACCTTTATTCATTATTAAATTTCCATGCCCATAATATAACAATTCCCATAATTTTTAATAATAATAATAATATAATAACATTATACAATATAATTGACTTAAATTTTTGAAATTCTATTGGCATTTGGATTCCAACAACCTTTTTGCTTATTGCAAAGAAGGAATCGAATTATTCACACACCTTTGTTCATTATTGAATTTTCATGCCCATAATATAACAATTCTCATAATCATTTAATGATAATAATAATACTATATATATAGAAATTGGAGTTCTTGTGTAAGTGCTTGCGGTAGTTTTAAGTCATTGTTCTTTCCCTTTGCATGATTAGTTTTTCACCATTTTTTTTTTTTAAGATGAATCATAGTTGTTAATTCAAAAGATTGACAATGAAACACTTATGGGATGGATCTAGAAGAAAGTTTTCAACCTGAAACAATTTACAAAAGTCTTAAATTTGAAACATTAATTTATCTAGAAGTTAGAAATCAACATATCTACTATAAAAAGTTAAGACGTGGATGATTAGGATAATAGTGATATATCACTCCTCTTTATCAGTACGTACTTATTGAATAATTAGTTTTATTTTTTTGTTTATTGTTTAAGGGGGTCATTGATCTCATCTCAAGTGTCTTTCTTCACAATGAATGCACCCTGAATGAGCATCTACGAAATGTAATTTTGTCATTTTCTTAATGAATGAAATCATGGTTTTTTCCTTTGGAATTAAATGATATAATGATATAAATAAATGGAAAAAATAGGCATTCCTTACAGATGTCCTCTTATGTGATAAATGGTTAGTAGTTTATTGTAATAAGATTTAAGTTGGTTAAGGGTTAATATTAAGGATTTAATGTTCACTATTGAGGGTTAAGGGTTAAAGTAGGGGTTTAAGGCTAAGAGTTGAGAATTTGTGATTAATTGTAGCTTAATAGTTATAGGTTTCCAAATAAGGCTTTAAGACTAATTACAAGCTCAAGTGAAGGGTTGATATTATAAATGAATATTTAAGGTTGAGACTCAATAATTAAGGGTTAAGGTGTAATGATTAATCATTACAATGTAAGAGTTAAGGGATATGGGGTAAGGATTTAGGGTTAAGAAATAAGGTTTAGGGTTAAATGTAAGGGTAAAAGGTTAAGGAATATGAGATATCGTTTAATGATTTAGGGTTATGATTCAATATTAAGCATTAAGGTTTAGGGGTTAAAGTTAACACTTTAATGGCTTAGGGATTAGGTTAAGGGTGTAGGATTTTGGAGTTTAATGATAGATTTTAGGTTAGGAGTTAAGGATGTTGGGTTAAGGATGATTTTAGTATAAGGGTGGAGTGTTATCATGTAAACAAAGTAAGGGTTGAAGGCTAATGGTTTTGGTTTAAGGTTGATTGAGGGTCAAGGAATAAGGTTTAATAGATTAGTTATCAAGGATAAAATATTATGCTTCTTAAGTTAAGGGTTGTGAGTTACAAGTCAAGGTTAAAGGTTAGGTGAGTTACAAGTAAATATTAAAGATTAGGTTACTTACATAAGGATAAATGGGGTTGTGTTATAAGTTAGGGTTAACAAGTAAGACTTTTACCCTTATTTTATGAATATCAACCTAACCTTCCTATAATGACCCCCTCTCCTCATAGTGTTAGCCTTAACCCCTTATTAAAATTTTGGTTTATAATTATAGACTAAGAGCTAAACAACAAGAGTTCAATTTCAAGCTCTAAGTTACTAATGTAAAGTTTAAGGGTCTAATTAAAGGAAAAGGGTTGTATTTTAGTACCGAGGGTTAAAACATTATTGTCAACAAAGCAACATGTTTGTGAGCATATCAACAACTTAAAGTGATCTAAGAGAATCTTGAATCTTTCTAGATTTACTAAAATGCACTAAAAATGCCACTAGTTAAAAGAGAATCTTATTATTATTATTATTATTATTGTTTAAAAAAATTGGAATGCTTTTGTAAAATGGACATGTTAATTTTTCATTAAAAAATAGAAGTGGGGAAACTAGGAGTTTTTCAAAGAATACACATGATTGTACAATAATAATAATAATAATGATAAATTCCACACTATAAACAAATGCTATTTTTACAAAATACTACAAAATTTTGTAAATGCATAAAATAGATATGTAAAAAATTAACCTTTTAAAATTTCCAAATACTTTAAATTCAAATATGATTTCATCAAATACTAACTTCATTCATTTGGCTAAAATAAAAGTAAATATGTATTGTTCATTAATTAAAATATGTGAAACCCATTACATTCAAGTTCAAGAATATTATTCTTCTGTTAATTATTATTAATTTAGGGCAATACATGTTCACTTATCTCCCTAAATGAAACAATTAGTTTTAATTAAGTAAAACCCTTATCTCCTTCTCTTAAAGTTTGTGTGGTTGGAACTAATTACGTTTATGTGATTAATGAAAAATATTCTCAATAAGTATTTGCATAAGTTTGTGTTGGTTTTTATTGATGTCATCCTAGGATATTTAAAGACTATACCAGAGCATAAAGAACACCTCCAAATGGTATTACATGTGCTAAGAGAACATCGACTGTATGCCAAATTTAGTAAATGTGAATTCCTTAAGAGGCAAGTGCATTATTTGGGTCATGCCATTTCAAAAGAAAGAGTTGTAGTATACCCCAAAAGGATCAAGACAATAATGGATTGACCTACACCTCAAAATGTGATAAAAGTGAGATCCTTTTTTAGTTTGCAAAGATATTATAGAAGGTTTATTTAGAGGATTTTAAAGATTTTCCATCCAATCACATCTCTACAAATAAAGGGAGTAAAGTTTGTATGCTTGGTTGAATGTGAAGCAAGTTTCTGACATCTAAAGCATCTCTTGACCAATGCCCCTATATTGAAGATTGCATATGCAAACAAGGACTTTTTAGTTTATACAAATGCTTGCAAGGAAGGACTTGGTGGAGTTATCATTGCAAGAAGGTCATGTAATAAGCTACAAGTTTATAAATTTGAATGACATGAAAAGAGTTATGTAACTCATGATTTAGAGCTTGAATCCATTATGCGTGATTTAAATACGTCAAAGAACAATTTGTTGGGAGAAAAATTGTGTTGATGATAGATCATAACAGGTTGAAGTACTTTTTTTATTAGCCCTAGTTGAATTCTAGATAAGCTTTATGGATGAGACTTATTAGTGATCAAGAGAAAGGAGAACTGAGTGGTGGATGCACTTAAATGGAGCATATAGACCACTCATAGGCAATAATCATCACGTGAAAATTTGATATCAAAGATGGTATCAGAGATGCCATATGGGATGATGAATACTTTACAAATATAGAGTGATGTTTAGAGAAAGAGTGGAAAATGCTTAAATGTGAAGGATATTAGCTAATAAAGGATAACTTATTGTTGTAAAAAGGTAGATTATATTGTACAAATTTCCATATATTTAAGGAATATCATAATGGATGAACTCCATAAAAGGTCTAACTCATGCCACCTAGGCTACCAAAAGATGATAACAACCATAAGGAAATGGCCTATGATGAATATTTGTTTTTTGAATACATTGTTAAATGTTTGGAATGCTAAAGGGTTAAAGTAGAGTGATAAACAACCAACATGCTTGCTACAACCATTACTAATTCGAAAATGGAAGGGGGAAGTTATCTCTATGGACTTCATCACTATATTGGCAAGGACAACCAAGCAACATGATCCAATCATGGTAGTGGTGATTAATTTGAGCAAGGTAACTCAATTTATTCCTATGAAATCCATCAATAAAGAAAATGATATGCCCATTTTTTATAAATTAATTTTTCAGATTACATGGCAGGCCCAAGACAATTATATCCAATCAGGATGCCAAGTTTACTTCAATTTTTTTGCAGGTCTTGGAACACAATTAACATTCAGTACAACCTACCATCCCGAGATAGATGGGAAAATAGAGGGGATGAACATAGTACTAGAAGACATGTTGATAATGTATGTTATGCATCATCCTAAGAAGTGGGAAGATTACCTATCGCTCATAGAGTTTTCTTGTAATAATGGATCAAGAATAAATAAAAATGAGTCCATTTGATGCATTATATGGAAGAAAGTGTAACATCCCAATCCGTTAGGATAATCCAGTGGATTATATCACCCTTGTACTATAATTTCCAAAACAAATGGAGTAAGAAGTGATGAGGATTAAGCAAAATCTAAAAGTGACACAAGACCAGGATAAGAGTTATGTGGGGCCAAACATTACTCATAAGGAATCCCAAGTAGGAGCATGCATATCTTTGGATCAAACATAAGAAAAAATCCTTGAAAATGGGAACATGTGCTAAGCTAGCACCATGTTAAAGTGGACCTTTTGAAATTCTAGAGAGAATGGGGCCAATATCATACTGACTTTCCTTACCCCCTACTGTGAAAGTCCATAGTGTATTTCATGTATATTTGCGTAAGAAATATGTATATGATGTTAATCATGTTATTGAATGGGCTATGATATAGGTGGAACCCAAAAGAGAGCTTCAACTAGGAACCTAGTGCATTCTCGACAAGAAGGGGGCCCTGCTTCAGAACTAAGCCATCATGTAGATCGAGGCATAGTGGAAGCACTTTATAACAAATGAGGTTACTTGCAAATTAGAGGAATGCCATAAAAATGACACACCCAATTTTGTTTGATGTGCAAAATTTCTACTATAGATAGTAGAACACTAAGGATGGTGTTCGTTTTAAAGGGGAGGGGATTATAACACCCACCTTAAGCACCATTTTGTAATCATAAATTATGAATTGCAATTCTATAGTTTCCATCATGGATATTCTAATAATCTATTGATTGATGTAATATGTTTTATGTTTAAAATATTGCCTATAGTTGAAGGAAGGGAAAAAGTATATGTAATACCCTCCTCCCACAGTTACCTAAGTTTTGTAGCGGCTACAACCACCCTCCAAAATTTTTCCTTAGCTTTGTTTTGGAGCCTCCCTACCCACCATCCTGAGCAACATGTCTTGCCTTGTCAAGTACACAAGCTTCACTGGTTTTCTAGCAGATTTGCAACCTGTGCATTAAAGCTTGTTGCATTCCCCTCACAGGTTGCTTCCCCGGACTTGGTCCCGCTGCATGCTGAAAAACCTCCTCAATAAATTGTGCAATTCTGGAGGGGAACCAACCTTCCCTCCAGAAATTGTGCAATCATGTCTAACAGCCTGCTAGGCTCCAAAATTGTGTAATTCTGCCTATCAATCTTCACTGGAAAAACTGCACATTCTATCCCAACAGGACTGCTCAGCCCAGAAATTGCGTAATTCTGGGCAGCAGTCAGTTGGTCAACCCAGAAATTGCGTAATTCTAGGCAGCAGTCATCTACTCAGCCCAGAAATTGCGCAATCCTTTTGGGTAGCCAGCCCAGCTCCCTCCCAGAAATGTGCAAATTTTCCCCTCAGTCAAGCAGGCTGTTGCATGTCCCAGTGAGTTGGCTGGTTCCACCTAGGACCAAGAAAACTTGACTTGCATGCATGGACTGTTTTTTCTCGAAATAGAAAAAAGAAACATGGAAAAAGCATCCCTAGATTTTAGGGAGCTATTTTTAGCAGTTGGAGGTTACACGCAAAGATCGTTTTAGAATATTTCCTCCAGGTGTCGCTTTTTCCTAGATTTGTGGCATGCACATCATGAGCCTCAAAATTATTTATTCAACGTTTCAGATCTCACTTATTCACATCGATCCTGGAGCTATGACATCCCACATCACATCCAGGAGACTTCAACACATC
Organism: Pinus tabuliformis; assembly: GCA_031772625.1. Classification (NCBI taxonomy): domain Eukaryota; kingdom Viridiplantae; phylum Streptophyta; class Pinopsida; order Pinales; family Pinaceae; genus Pinus; species Pinus tabuliformis. Next base: position 1,458,225,236 of record CM062819.1, read on the forward strand.
CATCTCAGCTATTTTCGAGCAATTCCTCTTAACTTGTCTTTTGCAGCATTTCTGTTGCTTTTTGTGTTTTGGCTTGTGTGAGTGTTGTCTGCTTTATTTCTATGAACGCTTGTTGTCATTTGCATGCATATTAGCTTGTACTAGCACCATTTTAGTTTTCGTTAGCATCTCACTGTTTTCGCATGCATGACACTGTTTTGCACGAACGGTCGTCAATTCAGCGACTCGCTTCACCCACATGCATGTTGTTCCATTTTCTAAATCTTTCAATCATTGTTTGCATGTACAATCATTCACTTATGTTTACACTCAGTATCGCCATGCATTCACATTCACATTTACTTTCAGTTGTTCGTCGGCCGGTCTATGCAGTCTTGGCTTGGGCTCTGCCTCACCAAGACAACATTATGCAATCTTGAGAGGGAAGGCTCTGCCTTCCTCTCATAAAATGTACATTTCTACCTAGTGACTGTCCTACAGTCTTGCATTACGCAAGTCTGAGAGGCAATGACTGCTGGCCCAGAAAATTGCACAATTCAATCACTTGGCCTACAATGATTGCCAGCAGAAATTGCGCATTGCACAATTCCAACAGCCATCATGCCAGCCTGGAATGTACATTGCACACTTCCAACAACCAACTAGCCTCCCAGTCGCCCAGACTGCCTTTTCCATAGTTCAAGTAGCCAGTCTCCCAACCTCCCAGGAAAAATTGTGTAATCCTTATGATTCAATCCCTAGGTATGTTGCATGTTGTTCCTCAAGTTTGCTTTGGTTTTAGCTGACAGATTTATCGCCATGCATGTCGCCATGTCTCCAGATCTAGCAGGTGTTTATCTGTCTCTCAATAGTTCAAGATCAATTGCCTCCAAAAGAGAAGGATCAAAGGACACTGATGGAAGTGCAACTGGAGCAGCAGTTGAGCGAGTGTCTACAATTTTTTCAATCTACGAAGACACCAAGCTAATTGTAGACAAGGACATCAAGCTGAAATGACAAGAGGTCAATGATGCATTTGCAAGCACATTTGGCGAAGACGTCGAATACCACCAAGTCTATGTGAATATCCACAATTCCGGCTTGTACTATATTGCATGCAGGTATCCAATGTTCCCATGCGTGGACATGATACATTGGATCGTCTTGCACACTGATCCCGAGAAGATGAATTGAGAAGTGTCAGCGGGACGGAGATTGCTACCTTTAGGGCACAGGATTATGAACAGATGTATGATATGTCAAAGCCAGTGATCACCATGGAGACCCCCTTCAGCATACCCAGTAGCAATTCCAACTCCAGAAATATCTTGAAGAATTGGGTGAAGGATCCGACCAAATTCAGGATGACACCCAACCAGGTCTACAAGACGAAGATACTGCGGAAGGCATATCAATACTTAGTCATCTTTGCATGTCGCGTGTATGGCCAAGAGAGCACGGAAACCTTCTTGCAGAGTTGGGTGATCGCGTTGGACCAACTAGCCAGAGAAGGCAAAGCATGCAACTGGTCCAACATGTTGGCTCACTAGCTGAAGGAACAGGTAACAAGAGCTTGATAGCCACCAAAAGGTCAGTAGGTAGAAATCTACATGTCCACTTACATCTTGGATGCAATTTGTGCTCGTCAAGAGTTCTCTGGCTCGAAGTGGGCATGGGCATCGGCAGAGACCTCTGTGAACACTTACTGTAAGATGTTATCTGAATGCAGCTTCAGAGGAGTTATCACACAGTTGTCCGATCATTTTTTCACCCCGGTCTACAAGATGATATTTGAACAGGATCCACCCTCCATGTCGAATGTAGCAATGAAAGCATTGATTGATATAGCAGATTGGTACATGTCACCATCCGGAACCTTCATATCAATGTACAACACAGAGAAGCCTCCACATGTTTTTCCAAAGTTTGCCTTGGAAAAGCTCGTCATGCAGGAAGTACCATACCACATCTCGGCAGGATTGACAGCTAGGCTGCACCGGAAGAAGAAGGCAGCTTGACCCGCTCTTCCATTGTGGATTGGGTTATATGAGATAAGTAATTTCAAGCATGCAGATGTCGAAGTAGAGGATATCAAGAAATATCCATTCGACACCTGAAGCTACAACCCATATGACCCGCATTGTATCGTAAAATATCATTGCATGAGAGTACAATTTCAATGGATCCATGGGGCATGTCATTGGGTGGAGGAGGACCCATGGATATATTTTTATAGCTTCTCTAGGCCCAATGAACTGGTTGGTATCATTGTGGAATGGTTAGTGAAGCAACATCTTGGAGAGCACTAGTAGCAGCAACAGTAGAGGTAAGCATACCAATGCGCGACAAGGGCAAGAGGAATATTGTCGACAACATGGAGGAAGAAAAATCTGCAAGTTCGGAGTAGACCCACTTGTGCAGAAAGAGTCTTTGGCAATAGAGGTGAAGAGGCGACAATGCAACAAGAGGAGTGCGCAAAGGCAGAGGGAAAAAACAGAGAATGGAGGAAACAGAGAAAGAGTTGCATGAGTTGGAGGAGCAACTTTGGAAGGAATAGGAGCTATGTAGACAAGAGAAGGAAGCGCATTAAGAACAGGTATAGCAGGGGTGTAACATGTACAAATAGAAGAAACTGTGCCCGTACAAGTAGTTGACCCATCTGAATAGTTGGCACCAAGCAGAGAGGGTGAGCCATCGCAGGAGCATGACTTTGCTCAAGAGATTGAACAATCACTTGAGCAGATGGATACGGACATGGAGCAACAGGAGTTAGAGCAAGACATCGACCTCATGCCTCACCACCAAGAGGTCAATCCACCAGCTTCACCAGATTTAGAGGCAGAGCAAGCCCCAAGTGACCAAGGAGACATTGATATCCTTAGAGATAATCCAGAGGAGGAGATGCACAACATCTCATTTGATGAGTCCCAACATAGAGTTGTACAGTCTCGCAGAGTGTCGACTCCGGATGATCATACATCTCCTACGCAGTTTGAGGAACGAGTGATCATGTCTGATGTGCACAAACATCCAACCGCATTGGCTGATGCTACCAAAGCATATGTCGAAGCCACTAGCTCGAGTGTTCACTTCTTCATAGCTGAGAACGAGCAAATGGCTAAGGAGCTACAGGCAGCCATGCAGGGAGGATAATTGGTTATATAATCCACCTAAGTAGGGTTGAAGAAGGCAATACTGGATGAAGTATTTTCCCTTGACACAGTGATGCGGGCATTGTATTTGAAGTTTGGTACCCTGAATAATGAAGTTGTCCATCTCAACAGTTGGCAGCAATGATGTGTTAGGAGAGAACGCATCTTTTTGAATGTGCATGATGTCATCGATTACATGCAAACATGGACAATGAGATACAAGGGAGCCCCATTACACTTGCCTAAGATGATGAAGCCCAAAGAAGTCGAGCTGAAGGCATGCATCCGAAGTCAGATCCGGAACTATGAAGATCTCCCGCAGCTCATCACTAGTCTATAGGCTTCCCATGCATGAGTATTCAGGAGTATGGATGTTTTTGTGTGCGCACATGCGATCCCATCTATTGGGACACTCACCCAGGTGAAGACAAAGGCACATGTCTGACTGGAGCTTGACTCATACTTTGACAAGTTTATGTGCATAGCCACCAGCCCAAACTTGGTGATCAGTGCATAAACCATGCACAAGTATGTTTTTGGTCCGGCCGCACTCAAGACAATGATGCACATGTTATCAGACAAGTTGGACAGAGGAGCCTGAGCAGTGTACTCGGATCCTATGGAGGCAAGAGTTCGTTTCCAGAAAGATGTCATCTTAGAGTACACAAACACCATTGCAGACTACTGATCTTGGCATCAGTTCGCTATTGTCAACCACCATGAGGATGTCGAAGAGCTGGTCTTCTCACATTTGTCTGAGTCATAGTGATGTATTGCATGTCTTTCTCAAGCCTATTTTGTCTCACATGGGTACATGTGCAAATTGTATGTAATGTCTTGTCAAGTGTAAGTTCAAGTGTCGATAGTTGGATGTAACAATTATAGAGTAGATGAAGAGTCATGAGGGTAGATGAACTGTCACAAAGGGGAATGTCAAGGGCCACCCCACCCTTTGCTATATATAGTCCCTCATAACTCATTGTAAAGGCTTTTGGTCAACCAAGCTTCTGATAGGAGTATCTTAGAGAGAGCTTGGACAATATTGTAATGAGCCTTGGCTTCTCCATTGTGCAAAGCTAGTATATCTCTTTGGAGGAGCAGGCGGTTGTGACTGTAACGTTCTGCTATCAGAACTAATGGTTTGACATGGATGTATTGTATGACTAGAACTTACACTTCTTAATATAATAGAGCTAGCATGTTTCAGGCATATGTCGTATTGTATTCCAGCTATCTTGTTTACTCTGAATGATATATGTATATGTTTTCTTACAATACATGTATGAACTCTTCTGTATAAGTCTGTATGAACCTTACTAAAATGTGATGTTGATTTAACCATCACTTTGGATTGTTAGCTAACTTGCTTTCCATTTTGTGATGCATCTTCGCTTGTGTGTTCCCTTCCAAGCCGCGTGATATCATGGGTTTCCAAGGGGTGCACTCACACCACTGTCTATGTGTTAGAATTGTTCATGTACCTTCCTTGACTTGCCACAGCTATAACACCCTTGCTACCAATAGGGATATCTTACTTGCCTCTGTGCAAAACCGTAGTCAAGGCGATACCGTACAACCCACTGCTAGGACTCCTACACCAAACGTCTGAAGTCTCATTGGGACTTCTTACCAGGGAGATCCCCTGACATGTTAGGGGGTCCAGTACCTTCAACATTTATGGCGCTAGAAGGAGGGCCATATGACAAGTTGTGTCCCTGTTGGCATTATGATGTATGTGTTTTACTTGATGGCAACCCACTTGTAGCAGAACAACTCACTTGTATATGGTAACTAGATGAATCTACATGAGAGATATCAGATGTGACAGAATGCATGGCAATTGTGTTTACAGATGTGACAAAATGCAGGGCAGTTCAAAGGAATCAGTTCAGAAGTAATGTACAATGGAAAATCACATTATAACAGGTCTATTCAGAGGGAACAAATTAATGGTACAAAAGAATAGGATGAAGCAACAAAGGACTACATATCAAAATCAAGAAGTTGAAGAAAAAGGACATTTTCAGGTATGTTAAGTTGTATACGCGGGTTCACTGTACAAAAAGAGAATATACACGCAGGTTCACTATACAAAAAGAGCATATATGTATGCATGCACTTTCACAAGAGGAAAAGCACGTATGTGTTGGAAAATAAAGGAAATTCAAGATTAAAGAATACCAAGGGTTAATACCATGGTATTAACCCACAATATTGAGCAGAGTAACAGTTATTTGATCCCCTTTAAGAATACCACAGGTTCTAAGTGTTGTTTCTTCCTGAGGTATTGAGAAAGGCTAAAACTATATAAGGAGGAGAAGGTCAAAAGGATATGTGCACAAGTAATGAATATCTTATGAAGTGTTAGATCAAAAGAAAATATGCATGTTATGGTTTTTTGATGCTTTCCTTGATCTAGACTAAGTATGCACCTGAGTGTTTGATGATGGATGAGATATGGATCGAGATCATAATGACTTATCATTATGTGATCTGATAATGGATAGGATAGATCTAAGTGCTAACAAATGTTTTGTGCTTTAAATACTATAATATGGGTATATCTGAAGTCTAGAATAGCTGTGAAGTTATAAGTTTTTATTTGCATATATATACGTTGGTTCGGCACTTCCAAGTAGCGTATGCAGAAGAAAATCTTGTTGTTCAGGGATGACTAATCTATCTTATCAGTGTTTCCATTCTACTATTGTTTTTCAATGATGTCTTCATTAGATCTGAAAGTAAAATTAATTGTATAAGGAGATTGAGTCTGGTTGATTGATTGATTGAGAAAGAAGGGTGATCCTTGTTGCTATCTATTTAGAACTTTGTAATATGACAGTAGATCTTCAGAATGTCACTAATTGGTACAGTTTGTGGTTCAGAGGTTTTATGATTCAGTATATTTAGAGGTATACGCAGGTTGGGCTAAAGGAAGTAGCATATACACGTAGGTTGGCTTCATTGAAGAAGCATATACATTCTGACACATGACTTTTGAGGTTACAGTTGGTTCTGGTTGTTGATGCAGTGTTCTGGGTTCAAATCTGTGTACTGGCTATAGTGATCTGTCTGTTCCAGTTGATTGATTGAATTTGATTAAGTTTGAGTGAATGGTTGATTCAGTTGTGTCACAGGTTCAGTGAGTGTTTAATTCAGTATGTTAGAGGCTCCAGTGATTGATTGATTCAGTTATGGTTGATTCATAGATTGATATTAGAGATTGATGATTGAGTTTTAGTGGTTGGTTGATGTTGATGTATTTGATGGATATATTGCAACGGTGATTGATTTTGAGCTTCAATGTTACTGATGGGTCCAATGTGAAAATTTTATGAAACGTGGCCTACATATTGCATTGTTGTACCAGGAGTACATATTTTGCTGTTATTACTTTTGTTGTTCCTTTCTTTTTTTCAAAAGAACAACATTTTCTTTTGGTTGTTCCTTTTTCAAAAGAGCAACCCCCTTTGGATCAGTCGTCATCTTGTTGCAATTTGGTTCTTTTTTCTTTATTTTTGCGTGTTTTGTTGTTCCTTTTACAAAGGAACAACATTTTTTGATCTCTACTGTTCCTTTTCCAAAGGAATGGCATTTGTGTGTTTTTGTTGTTCCTTTTCCAAAGGAACAACATTCTTGATTTTTGCTATTCCTTTTCCAAAGGAACGGCATTTGCCTATTTTGTTGTTCCTTTTCCAAAGGAACAACATTTTTTATTTCTACTATTTCTTTTCCAAAGGAACGGAATTTCTGTGTGTTTGCTGTTCCTTTTCCAAAGGAACAACATTTTTTATTTCTGTTGTTCCTTTTCCAAAGGAACGACATTTTTGCGTCTTTTGTTGTTCCTTTTCCAAAGGAACAACATTTTTTATTTCTGTTGTTCCTTTTCCTAAGGAACGACATTTCTGTGTGTTTGTTGTTCCTTTCCCAAAGGAACAACATTTTTTATTTCTGTTGTTCCTTTTTCAAAGGAACGACATTGGTATGTTCTGCTGTTCCTTTTCCAAAGGAACGACATTTGTGTGTTCTGCTATTCCTTTTTTAAAAAGAACAGTGTTTTCCATCTTTGTGTTTCCTTTTTCAAAGGAACGACATTTGTATTTTCTACTATTTGTGGTCTTTTGTTGTTCCTTTTTCCAAAAGGAACACCACTTGCATGCTTTTTCTCTCCCTGTGAAAAAGCTTGTTCCTTTTGCTGTTCTAAATTGAGGATGCTTATTGCTCCTGTTCTTTCAAGTCTTTTAGAATACAGCTATGCACTTATGCAATGGATACAAAATCACAACATACTGAAATTAGCCAATCATAAATCGCTATCTTTATAAGGCTCTGCATTGGTAAGAGGAGAAAAGGAAGGACACACTTACTTATCATCTTTTGTTGTCACTGTTCTACTAATTCTGCTATGACTGGTTATCTTTATCATGATGATCCCTTTTAATCCTCTTTGATTATTATTTAGGAATAAGAGCAAAGGGTTTATATCTTCCTATTGAGATGTTAAGACTTCTTCCACCATTCCTACTCTTAAGGAGTGTTGAACCACCCTTTGTGTATAAATAAGGGAAAGTACTTTATGAAAAAGAAAGAAAAAAGAGTAAACATGACTTATAAGTTGTCAAATGCAGGATAGGGGGTCTCATCAAGAGCCAGCCTACCATGATCATGAGGATGAAAGTGAAGTGGCATTCCCACTATGGCCACCACACCTGGGATATGGTCCAAAAGGTATATCAAATAAACAACCCTTGGAACAAGAATTCTCATCACGAGCCGGCCTGCCCACTTTTCGCTCCTTCCTCGTGAATGGCATTATGGTCAACTAGTCACCAAGCCAGCATAATGGCCTACATTTTGACATCACACAACATTCCCTAAGCATACATAAAGGATCATGGTTCCATGGGTGAAATAAACAACTCTGCCAAGATTATGGACACCTGTTAGCAGCAGAGCACTGTTAAATCGTATTGAATTCACATTATTTACACCAATAGGTAAGTTACTAGCACCCTTCTGTTTCTTACACCTTAATAATTAATCATATATCATTTCCCGAATTATATAATGCATGTAAATTTATTATAACCAATTATGGCAGAGTAGTTAACAATGACCGCATGAGACTTAGAATGTACGGCATATGTCCTATCCTCCCAGCCTCGCATCATATCACAGCAGCCTCTTACGTAATAAGCGATCCAACTCTATCCCTCGATTTCAGTAATTCGTTGTTTTTGTAAACATGGCATATTGCCATACGTTGTTCCTTTATGACTCTGTTTCAGAGTGGGCGCTGCTCCTTTATTTGACGGCTGGGACAGCCTATCACATTGCGGGGGGGAGGTTAACCTCATCATTCCCTGGATTACGTGTCAGCTCACTATTCGGGAAGTTGTGTACTAGGGTATGGCACGGCTCAACGACATACTATTTTTATTTTTTTCTGCATGAATTGTTGTTCATAAGCCATTTCTATTGTATACTCTGTTTTTGAACAAGTCTTGTGTCTATTAGCCTCTCTGTGTTTCAACAGCACGAACAGCTGCCATTCCATTGAGAGTTTACAGTGAAACCATGGGAGGAAGATCGATTCGGAGGGAACCGTAGGTGTTGACAGTCTCTGCTGCTGCCCGGGAAATCCTGGCAAGAGCAGGGTGGCTGACTTATCTCAACCGCTTGCAGGAGTCTAACGAGACGGTGGCAATTGAATTCCTGCAGAATTTGCAAGAGGATTACTCCACAGTGAGGGGGAGACACATAGCAGTCACCGATGACATAATCGTAGAAGTCTCGGGACTACAATTACAGGAAAGGGAGTTCTGCCAGCAACACTAGGAGAGCCTTGGGCAGAATTGGCAAGGACCATTCAAAGCTACATCACCTGTGAAGGCATAAAAGAAGTGGTAAGACCACGACATCTTAAACTCTTTGCTGTACTAAAGCAAAAATGCTTTGTAAATTTACCTGCATTTTTGAATTCGTTACTTCATGATGTTGCACGAAGCATAAAAAAGGCACAGCAAGTAGAGTCAGTTGTTAGTCATCATGGGTTGTTTCAGTTAATTGTCAGCCATAGCCTCACTCAGCAGCAGAGCAGCTGGGAAGAGCTAATTTCCATGATAAATGGGGGATTAACCGCACCATCCCCAAAACGTAAACATGCCACCAGTACACCTGAGAGTCAAGAAAAACGCAGGGAATTAGAAAAGCGGAAACATGCTACCAATACACCCGAGCATCCAGAAAAATGCAAAGAATTAGCAAAGCATAAACATACCACAAGTACACCTGAACGCCCAGAAAAACGTAGGAAATCGGTCCGGCTAGCACGACTACGAGGGAGGCTGGAGAAGCCCCAGGAAAACACCAGCCGGCCGGTAGAAATTGAAGATGAGCAACCCTCACGGCCAGAAGGGGAGGACGAGCAATCTGAAGAAGAAGAAAAAGAAGAAGGGGCCGAGCAATTTGAAGAAGAAGAAGAAGAAGAAGAAGAGGCTAAGCAATCTGAAGAAGAAGAAGAAGAAAATGAAGAAGGAACCGAGCAATCTGAAGAAGAAGCTGAGCAACCCGAGTAGGAGGAGGAAATGGAACAGTAGGAAGGTAGCCCATTGCAGGACTCAGTGGGGGAAGATGAATTGGCCGAAGTCTTGGCCAATATGGGCGAATATTGCTAACCTTCCAGTCCATTACACCTCCATGCCGAAAAGAAACCCCGGGAGGAAAATGCACCTAAAGAATCACATGCAAAGGAGGCAGAAGAAGAGAATCTGCCTGCTCATGATGAAGAGATGATAGGAGATACTGAACAGGAACAATCCATTCCTAACCAGAAGACACCGGAAGAAATTCCGGAGGAAGCAGGGGTAGAAAGAGAAGTCGCCCAAGAAATGACAGAACTAGTTAGGGTTCCTGCCCCAGAACAACCAGAGCAGAATACTGAAGAAACACCCCAGAAGGAAAATTCGGGAACTAGTCACAGTCTAGGCTCCAGTGAACAGCCTGCTGTTCCTTCTAAGGAAATTTTGGAAATTAAAGAATTGCGAAAGGAACAGCAGAAATTATTGAATATAATAGTCCAGCTCCACCAACAGATTAGGATTCTGAAGGCAAGGCAAAGGGTAAAAAGGACTTCAGGAAGGAAAAATGTGACCACTCCAGCAAAACCCTGCAAGGCAAAGGGGGGGACGACTAGAATTCATCCTGCTGTTCAAAACCCTGTCGAGAACCAGGCTGCTCTTCCAAATGATGCTGAGAAACAGACTGTTGTTCCAATTGAAAAGGAACAACAACAGACTGATATTCACGTTAAAATAGAAATGGATGAGATGATGACCTCTAATAAGGAAATTCAGACGGAGGCACCACTTTCGAGAGTGATAAGGGTTATGAACTCAAAGCAACGCAATAGGAAAGTTCAGTTAAAACTCCCAACCTCCACTGCTGCATGGAGAAGAGATCCAAAAACAGTAACCCTACGAAAGGGGTTGAAGCAAGCTCAACAAGAAGTAGAAAAGCTTAGAGAGCAAATGGTCCCTCACGAAAAGTATGAAGAGCTACAGCAACAGCTTAGGAACGTCAATCAATCTGAAAGCTAGGCTTTTGAAGGTTGGCGAAGGGAACAAGAGAAAGTTGCAAAGGTAACTCGTAGGCTAGATATCATTATCAAGCAGATGGATACCTTGTGTTCTTTATACAATGACGTCTTAGCATGTAGAGCCCCTGCCAAGAATTATGCCTTGTTTCTACTGGAACGGTATTTGCAACTAAAAATAAAGGTTGTTAAAGCAGGTGCTCCCATACAAATTAACACTGTCAATGATTTTATAGACTGCTGTAAGCACTACGGGGTAAAAGTCCAGAGATTACTGTGTGAGTTCTATTTACATAACCTTGTATTAGACCAGGAGACCGAGTTGAACCCTGGCCCTTTTGTTGGAGACATCCAATTGCAGGCGTTCATCTCATTTGGGGTTAATCAAATTAAATGGCTTAAAGCCTATAATACTTTCCAGAGGCAAGAAAACGGCTTAGATTTGTGGGTAAGGGCTGAGCCTAGGGACCCAGTACAGTTGTGGAGAGCACATAGAAACCTCATGAAGACTCCGGGTGTAATTGAAACATTAGGACCCATGCATGAGGCACTCATTCGACAGGGATTAGAATACTTTCTTTCTATCAAAGACCTTGCCATTGATGCAGCTAAATTTCGGTATCAAATTTCTAATCTGAATATCCAGCTCAGGGAACCGTTTAAGTATGAGAATTTTAAATTAGCTGCCAACCGCTTGCACCTCTATGGCGAAATCGTTTTGAGGGCAAGGCCATCCTGGTTAGGATATAGGTTCCGGAGTCCAATTATTTGGCACCCTGCACCCGGATACCAATCCCTGTATGAGATGCCCGAGGGTCAGACATGCCATTTCTTTGACTACCTAGTTACTCATCATGGCTGTAGGCCTCCACATGAGATTCCATCTCCAGCCTATTCTCTCACTGCCTTGCATGTCAACTACAATGTTTTCATGAGGGCATGAAATAGGGTAAGTAGGGGGGTGTGTGGAGTACTAAAGAAGGTATGTTTTTGATGATTATTTCAGTATCTTTTCATTAGAACTTGCAAACCTTTTGCATCATGAACTCGGAAAATGATAAATAATTATAATAAAACATGTGAGATTAATATGCAAGACTAAAACGCTGACAATTGTCATTTCCTTATGCAGGAAGGAGGGAAAACGAGAAGTTTCCATTCCAAAGGAAAGGACAAGGACGGGTTAACCGCTGTCCCTTTGACGGGAGACCGAATGCAAACAAGGCAAAGCAAATCAAAGCGAATCAACCTGGAAAAGGAGGTGGAGATATTAGCTCGGCGCAGGAGAGAAAAGAAATGACTGAGGACTAACGGTTTGGCGAATCCCTCAGGATCCTTGATCCTGAGGGATCGTTGTTTTATCTATTTTTGCACTTAGACATCTCCGCCGTCACCCTTATAAAAGGGGCAGCACTGTTAGCTCGGGAGAGAGTTAGATACGGTTATGCTTTTATGTAATTTCTTTTAAGATCAAAACTTTGATCATCGAGTCTTGCTAAGAACTGGTTTATTGTAATTATGCTCTATGCATTAATACAAACTTGGTTATTACTTCATCTCTGAGTCTGGATTAACTTCAAGCGGTGTACCCCTGGAGGCTAAGGGCCCGGCCCTAGAGGACACTTGCTCCTATATTATTACGTTTGGTTTATGTGTGGTTTGCTTATCGACGTTATTTGGTAATCTGATGTGTTTTATAAGTTTACATCACATGCTCTGTTATGTTTAATTCATTAAGGTTTCTACAGACAGAACTATTGTATTGACTCTGCATCATATTACTGTTCTTTTAAGAGTTGATCTAATATTGCTAGTCTTGACAGAATACTGTTACTATTCCATTACAGAGCTTTTGTGATGTGCACTTGTTCATTAACATTACGGAATTCATCTTGGGAGTTATGTTCTTTACGATTGTTGGATTTATGAACAATGCTGTTCTATTTTGAAACGCAGTCGTATTCTTTCTAACTGAGATTGATACTTGGATCAAATTACTATTTAAGTGTGCTGTGTGCGTGTATGGTTTTCAAGCGCTATTCCATAATTCATCAATAATCAGTGTTGTTCCATTGGTGTGTGATGTTCGATTCGCCCTTAAGAGTGAAAGATTTCCATTTGATTACGATTAATGCATTTGATCTAATAGATTAATATTGTTACTGCTTGTGAGACTTAGTTGTTGTTCTATTTCTTAGCTGTTGTCCTATTTCAGAATTGTTGTTCCATTTCGTATTTGATGTTCCATTGCAGATTTGTTGTTCGATTTCTTAATTGCTGTTCCATTTCTTATATGTCGTTCCATTTCCTGTCACTTGTTATTTTGGTGTGAAGAACGATCTAAGGCTGTAGTGAGCATTGACATCTATTGTCTGGCTCCCAAATCCACAATCTGTTCTCTGATTTCCTTTTCCATCAGTTTCCAAAGGGATGGGTTATTGCTACTGAACCCTTGACTGATAAGTTGCTTAGTATTTTAAATGTGTCATTTAATCCTTTGAAGAAGTTAAGCTGTAGACAAGCATTTACTCTTGTATTTCTGAAACACTATACTACTAACATTACTCTGGAAAATGATAGCCTCAGACTGAGACACTCTTTGAAATAACAAAACGCTCCCGGATTGAAATATTAATGTGAGGTAACTAGAGGTGAAAGAGACCCTTTTTATAGCTCTACATTTTGGCGCCGTTGCTGGGGAAAGAGTGTAGCCATTTGTTCCTCTCTTTTTTTTCAGAGTAGTGTATGAACTTGTTAGGGAAGAATTGGATTTTAAAAACAGAAGGTAAGAACCTATGTGTGGAGCATGTAAAATCCCTGCTCCTCTGTCCGCTTTCCTACAGATTTATTATTGTTTTGTTTGAATAGAATTTAGTAGTTAATTTGAGTGCATGACTAAGCAGAAAAAGCCTGAAAAAAATCCCAAACCTCTACCCAAGCCAGAAAAAGCTAAGGGGTCGGTGACCCTTGGCCAACCGACATTCATAGACGAAATCTACAAGAAAGCATAATCTCATCCCTCAGTAGGACCCAGGAAAGTCATTTCTAAATAGCCTACTAGCCCTTCAGGCCACAAGATCACCATCTGTAGCCTTTGCTGAGGTGCATAGTCAAACTGAAGAGTAGGACTTTCAAGAAATTGAAAATTCTACTCCAAAACTATTGCAGGAAGGGAATTTCAGCAATCTTTGTGAAGGAGAAGGAGAGACAGGGGAAACTGAGGAACCAAGGTCTCCTATTGGAACAAATCAGCCATTAGATAGCCCAGACAAGGGAAGTGCTGCAAAAATCATTGTTGAAGGAGCTCAATCTCCTCAGACATCAAGCATTCTCATTATCCTAGATAGAGGAAGTGCTATTAAAACTATCCCTGTTAAAGCCATTCCCTCTCAACCTAGGAATACCCTCCTAGATATCCTAGAAGGTTATTGGCATATATTCGACCCAATGACTCAAAACCATCCAAAAACCCAAACCTCTACATTACAATACCCTATAGTGGATTCTGCAGCAAATGCGCCTATGAAAGCAATCCCTCTTCAACATATCCCTACATTCCATGTTCTTACATCAGAAGATCCGGATGCATTTTTATTTGAATTTGATGTATTGTGCAGGAGATATGATTACACCACCGACCCCCAGAAACTGAAACTATTTCCCTCTACTTTAAAAGGGGCTGCTCTAAGATGGTTTATGGGATTAGGTGGCGGGGTTATAAATAACTGGGATCAAATGAAAGAATCTTTTCTAAAAAAATATCAGGATTATTGCAGGTCTAGAGAACTGAAGGACGAAATATTCCAGATGACAGCTAGACCGAATGAAACATTAGAGGAGTATGTGGAACGTTTCCAGTATAATTTACAAAGTTCTCCTTAAGCATCATTACCTTTACCTGATAATGTGTTAAAAATAGCATTAATAAGGGGCATGAAGGAATAATGGATTGAAACATTAAACATTATGGGAAAAGGGGATATTTATCAAGAAAATTTTGCTGACATTATTGATTTATGTATCAGGAGCTCGAGAGGCCGCAGAAGAGTAAAACCAACAGAACATGATCGGTTTGTAAGAGATAATAAAATTTCGACAGAAGGAGTAACACGTGTAGAAATTGGAAATTTATTGGAAAATTTTAAAACTGATATACTAGGGACACTGACCACACAACTTGATATTATGTAGGCCAAACAGAAGCAAATGGAGGCAGAATAGAATTTGGCAATCTTCTATCCCCGATGCAGGAAAAAGCATAGCCACAAGGAGTGTCCACTGGATGCAGTCCAAACATGCGCCATCTGTACAAAAGATCACCTTACGGAGAGCTATCCCTCACTTCCTGGATTGAAAGTGGTATATAAGGAAGCAGAAGAAGAGCCAGAATTGGTGTATTTGCTCAACCAGCGCCGTCAGTGGCAGCCGAGACAATCTGGTATGTTTCCAAACCCAACTTCTTCTTTTCAGCCTCCGCAGTATAATGCTCAACAATATAATATGTGGCAAAGTCAATCCCAATCCCCGTTTCCAAACTGGTCACCACAGTCATTTCCTTCTTCAAACCCATGGCTGAATCAGGTAAGCCAATCTAGTTGGCCGAATCTTCCTTATACCCCACCATATTGGCAAGGTAACTCATATCCACCACAATGGACTCCCCCTACCTCGCAAAGTTCAGCCTGGCAGACAAACTGGCAGAGACCGATGCATCAGCCAGTAGGAACCATTCCGCTCCCTCAACCTACACTGCCAGCCTTACAACAAAATCCCCAGTCTAATCTGAGACTGCAACTCCCAGCCCAACCCAACCCCAATCCAAATAACAAACCGGTTCAATCTGTCCAAATCATAGAAACACCAGAGATAGGAGCCGATCTGAGGGAGTGTAATGATCTTCAGTTAAGATCTGGGCATATTATTGAAACCGAGGGAGATAAGACAGTTCAGATTGAAGATCAGTTACCCAGAGAACATCTGTCACAACAAGAGGATGTGAATAAACAACAAACTCATAATCAAGCAACCACATCCTCTCCTCCGTTCCTAGAACGATTAGTCATACCTCGACCTATACAACATCCTGATTTTGACATTCTGGGAGAATTAAAAAATCTTTACATAAAAATTCCATTCCTCCAAGCCATTCAAGACATCCCGATATACGCAAAAACTATCAAATAATTGTGCATAAAGAAACCAAGGAGGAATATAACAAATAATCCAAGAGTCCAAGTAGTCGGCACTTTATCTGACTTACTATCAGGGAAAGAAACACCCATTAAATATGAAGACCCAGGAAATCCAATTGTAACTATCCAAATTTATGGTCAGACCCTGTCCAATGCCTTAGTTGATTTAGGAGCTGCAAGAATATCTTAGCAACCACTACTTGCCAAAAGCTAGGCATTACATCTGTAGAACCCACCTCTACCTTGCTAGAATTGGCTGACTGATCTGTGGTTAGGCCGGAGGGTACTCTACATGATGTCATGGTCTCTGTTGATTCCTAGGAATATCCAACCGATTTTTTGATAATAAATCCCAAAACCCGACTTGATGGACATCCATTTATTTTAGGTAGACCTTGGCTTGCCACTGCAGATGCTTATATTGGATGTCGGCAAGGAAATATGACCATAACCAAAGGACCAAATATCAAGAACTTAGTTCTATATCCTCCAGCGCAGCCAAGTGTCACAATAATCAAAACTAATAAGCACCCTATATCATACCTTACTGATAACATTAGATCTCCATTAACTATACAAGAGGCACTTGATTTCAAAGACCAAACAAAAGATGATGCCATTAATAATTTCATTAGTCAAACTGAATCCAGATCCTGCACACAATGTCATATGATAGAAGCAGCATTTGATAATGAATTAGAAGAAGATCCTCTGAAAGATACACATGATCAAACAATACCTGTTACTTCTGTTGCAAATAGTAAAATTGTGGAAATTGAACCGGGAAAAACCTTAAATATTAATGCCAACCTCACACCTGAACAAGAAATGAAGCTCATCCATTTGTTAAGGAAATATAAAGAAGCATTTGCATGGGACTACCATGATATGAAAGGAATTGACCCCCAATTATGTACACACCACATTTATATAGAAAAAGATGCAAGACCTGTTCGTCAACCTCAGAGGAGACTAAACCCTCATCTAAAAGATGTGGTAAAAGCTAAACTTCAAAAACTTTTAGATGTCAATTTAATATATCCTATCTCTGATAGTAAATGGGTCTCTCCGCTTGTGGTGGTACCAAAAAAGAATGGGAAATGGAGAATCTGTGTGGACTACAGGTAGCTAAATAAAGCAACACAAAAAGACCACTTCCCTCTCCCATTAATCGACCAGGTATTAGACACTTTAGCAGGAAAGAAATTATTTTCTTTCCTGGATGGCTTCAGTGGATACAATCAGATTTAGATTGCCCCTGAAGACCAAGACAAAACTACTTTTACTTGTCCTTGGGGAACATTTGCCTACCGAGTTCTACCTTTTGGCTTATGCAATGCTCCTACCACATTCCAAAGGGCTATCCTTAGCATTTTTGCAGATTTAATAAATGACGGACTTGAAGTATACATGGATGACTTTACACCATATGGAGATGATTTCGATCCAGCATTAGATACCCTAGAAAAAGTCCTACAACGCTGCATTGCTACCAGGGTTTGTTTAAGCCACGAAAAATGTTATATGATGATGACTGAAGGACTTATCCTAGGACACTATATTTTAGCAGCTAGCATTCAGGTAGACCCAGCCAAAATCCAAATACTTTTGCTTATTCCCACTCCTACCACTCAAACAGAGGTACGCAGTTTTCTTGGATTTTCTGGTTATTATAGGAGATTTATAGAACATTATTCGCACATTGCTGCACCTCTATATGCACTAACTGATAACATTGATTTTCTTTGGACAGAAAAATGTGAACGTGCTTTCAAGGATCTGAAGAAGCTCATATCCATAGCCCCAGTCCTTCAAGGACCAAATTGGGATTTGTCATTCCACATATCATCTGATGCCTCAAATACAACCATTGGAGCGGTCCTTGGGCAAGAAGAGGATAAAAAACCATATGCAATTTATTACATTAGCAAAAATTTATCCCATGCTGAATTAAACTACACTGTTACTGAAAAAGAGTTTCTAGCTGTAATACATGATATCAATAAGTTTAGACATTACATTACTGGATATTCTGTTATCTTGTACACAAATCATTTTGCCATAAAATATTTAGCAAACAAGCCTATCACAAACGGCAGAATAACTAGATGGCTGATTTTATTGCAAGAATTTGATATTACAATCAAGGATCGACCTGGCAAAGAAAATTCTGTAGCTGATTTTCTCTCAAGAATTCCAAAGCCAATAGATGCAGCCACAGTTGAAGACCAATTTCCGGATGAGCATCTATTTGTTGTGGTTGTTCAAACACCCGGTATGCTGATGTTGCCAATTACCTAGCAGTAGGTAAATTACCAAAGCATCTAACCCCTAATGAGCGGAAATAGATTGTTCAGCAGAGTGCTCGATTTTCGTGGATTGAGGGCTATTTGTTTCACACAGGGGCAGACATGCACATCAGGAGATGCGTTCAAGAAGATGAAATCTTTGACATTTTAAAAGCCTGCCATGACGGGCCTTGTGGTGGACATTTCGTTGATCGCAGAACTGGACATAAAGTGCTGCAGACAAGGTATTATTGGCCCACGATTTTCAAAGATGCAAAGAAATTTGTCCAAGCCTGTGACAGTTGCTAGCGAGCAGGACGCCTTGGTCAATCTGATGAGATGCCTCTAAAACCACAGCTAGTCATCGAACCATTCGAGCGATGGGCTCTTGATTTTGTTAGACGAATTAACCCATCATCAAACCAGAAAACATATATTTTGGTGACAACAGAATATGTCACCAAGTGGGTTGAAGCAGAGGCATTGCCTAGAGCTACAGAGGACTCTGTCATACAGTTCCTGTTCCATCTATTTGTACGTTATGGCCTTCCAAGAGAAATAATTACAGACGGTGGACCACAGTTTGCTGGGAATAGAATAGCTGCAACACTCAACAACTATCATCCAGCATAAAATCACTACTCCATACCACCCACAAGCAAATGGACAGGTAGAAAGCAGTAATAAAATAATAAAATCAATCCTAACGAAAACCATTGCGTCACATAGACGTGATTGGGCTGCCAGACTACCTGAAGCACTGTGGGCTTACAGAACAACATGGAGAAGCACCACTGGTTACTCACCTTATCAATTAGTGTTTGGAAAACAACCCATTTTCCCCATAGAATTCAAAATCCAAACATTACGAACATCACAGGAAGTTGGCTTAGATCTAACCGAGGCACAGATTAATCGATTGCAGCAGATCAACGAGCTGGACGAAATTAGGCTCTCTGCACTTCAAAACACTGCCCTGATCCAACAGCAGCGAGCTAAATGGCATGATGCTCTCATTAAAAATAAAGTCTTCCACGAGGGAGACTGCACTCTTTTGTACAACTCTAGGTTTCAGGACTTCCCCAGGAAACTCCAGACTCGTTGGTTGGGACCATACGAAACCCAGAAGGTACATGACAATGGGACCCTTACTCTAATCACTATTGACGGTTCTGGATATGCCTTCAAGGCAAATGGCCACCAAGTTCCTCTCTATCGCAAACCACTCACTCAGGATTCCTTCTGCCAGCAGTTACGTCGAGACGCTGATATGGAGATTTTGGGGGAGGAAGAGAAGTCTTCCTCACCTGTAATTCATTAAGGAATTCATTTCTTTCTACAGTTTGTACATAAGTTCTTTTCTTGAATCATTTTTGTACATATTTTTGCTGTTATTATTTTTGTTGTTCCTTTCTTTTTTTCAAAAGAACAACATTTTCTTCTGGCTGTTCCTTTTTCAAAAGAGCAACCCCCTTTGGATCAGCCGTCATCTTGTTGCAATTTGGTTCTTTTTCTTTATTTTTGCGTGTTTTGCTGTTCCTTTTACAAAGGAACAACATTTTTTGATCTTTGCCGTTCCTTTTCCAAAGGAATGGCATTTGTGTGTTTTTGCTATTCCTTTTCCAAAGGAACAACATTCTTGATTTTTGCTGTTCCTTTTCCAAAGGAACAACATTTGCCTGTTTTGCTATTCCTTTTCCAAAGGAACATCATTTTTTATTTCTGTTGTTCCTTTTCCAAAGGAATGGCATTTCTGTGTGTTTGTTGTTCCTTTTCCAAAGGAACAACATTTTTTATTTCTGTTGTTCCTTTTCCAAAGGAACGACATTTTTGCGTCTTTTGTTGTTCCTTTGGAAAAGGAACAACATTTTTGATTTCTGTTGTTCCTTTTCCTAAGGAACGACATTTCTATGTGTTTGTTGTTCCTTTCCCAAAGGAACAACATTTTTTATTTTTGTTGTTCCTTTTTTAAAGGAACGACATTGGCATGTTTTGTTGTTCCTTTTCCAAAGGAACGGCATTTGTGTGTTCTGTTGTTCCTTTTTTCAAAAGAACAATGTTTTCCATCTTTGTTGTTCCTTTTTCAAAGGAACGACATTTGTATTTTCTGCTATTTGTGGTCTTTTGTTGTTCCTTTTTCCAAAAGGAACACCACTTGCATGCTTTTGCTCTCCCTGTGAAAAAGCTTGTTCCTTTTGATGTTCTAAATTGAGGATGCTTATTGCTCCCGTTCTTTCAAGTCTTTTAGAACACAGCTATGCACTTATGCAATGGATACAAAATCACAACATACTGAAATCAACCAATCATAAATCGTTGTCTTTATAAGGCTCTGCATTGGTAAGAGGACAAAAGGAAGGACACACTTACTTATCATCTTTTGTTGTCACTATTCTACTAATTCTGCTATGACTGGTTATCTTTATCATGATGATCCCTTTTAATCCTCTTTGATTATTATTTAGGAATAAGAGCAAAGGGTTTATATCTTCCTATTGAGATGTTAAGACTTCTTCCACCATTCCTACTCTTAAGGAGTGTTGAACCACCCTTTGTGTATAAATAAGGGAAAGTACTTTATGAAAAAGAAAGAAAAAAGAGTAAACATGACTTATAAGTTGTCAAATGCAGGATAGGGGGTCTCATCAAGAGCCAGCCTACCATGATCATGAGGACGAAAGCGAAGTGGCATTCCCACTATGGCCACCACACCAGGGATATGGTCCAAAAGGTATATCAAATAAACAACCCTTGGAACAGGAGGTCTCATCACGAGCCGGCCTGCCCACTTTTCGCTCCTTCCTCGTGAATGGCATTATGGTCAACTGGTCACCAAGCCAGCATAATGGCCTACATTTTGACATCACACAACATTCCCTAAGCATACACAAAGGATCATGGTTCCATGGGTGAAATAAATAACTCTGCCAAGGTTATGGACACCTGTCGGCAGTAGAGCACTGTTAATGGTATTGAAGTCACATTATTTACACCAATAGGTAAGTTACTAGCACCCGTTTGTTTCTTACACCTTAATAATTAATCATATATCAATTCCCGAATTATATAACGCATGTAAATTTATTATCACCAATTATGGCAGAGTAGTTGACAATGACCGCATGAGACTTGGAATGTACGGTAGATGTCCTATCCTCCCAGCCTTGCATCATATCACAGTAGCCTCTTACGTAATAAGCGATCCAACTCTATCCCTTGATTTCGGTAATTCGCTGTTTTTGTAAACATGGCATATTGCCATATGCTGTTCCTTTATGACTCTGTTTCAGAGTGGGCGCTGCTCCTTTATTTGACGGCTGGGACAGCCTATCACATTGCGGGGGGGAGGTTAACCTCATCATTCCCTGGATTACGTGTCAGCTCACTATTCGGGAAGTTGTGTACTAGGGTATGGCACGGCTCAACAGCATACTATTTTTATTTTTTTTCTGCATGAATTGTTGTTCATAAGCCATTTCTATTGTATACTCTATTTTTGAACAAGTCTTGAGTCTATTAACCTCTCTGTGTTTCAATAGCACGAACAGTTGTCATTCCATTGAGAGTTTACATTGAAACCATGGGAGGAAGATTGATTCGGAGGGAACCGCAGGTGTTGACAGTCTCTGCTACTGCCCAGGAAATTCCTAGCAAAAGCAGGTTGGCTGACTTATCTCAACCGTTTGCAGGAGTCTAACGAGACGGTGGCAATTGAATTCCTACAGAATTTGCAAGAGGATTACTCCACAGTGAGGGGGAGACACATAGCAGTCACCGATGACATAATTGCAGAAGTCTCGGGACTACCAGCCACTGGACCTGTATGGATGTTAAAAAAGGAGAGATTGCAGAAGATTATAGAAATCTTCCAGGACGAAGGCCAGAGCCTGGCAATTAGAGGAAAGGGAGTTCTGCCAGCAACACTAGGAGAGCCGTGGGCAGAATTGGCAAGGACCATTCAAAGCTACATCACCTGTGAAGGCAGAAAAGACGTGGTAAGACCACGACATCTTAAACTCTTAGCTGTACTAAAGAAAAAATGCTCTGTAAATTTACCTGCATTTTTGAATTCGTTACTTCATGACGTTGCACGGAGCATAAAAAAAGCACAGCATGTAGAGTCAGTTGTTAGTCATCATGGGTTGATTCGGTTAATTGTCAACCATATCTCACCCAGCAGCAGAGAAGCTGGGAAGAGCTAATTGCCATGATAAATGGGGGATTGACCGCACCATCCCCAAAACGTAAACATGCCACCAGTACACCCGAGCGTCCAGAAAAACGCAGGGAATTAGCAAAACGGAAACATGCCACCAGTACACCCGAGCGTCCAGAAAAACGCAAGGAATTGGCAAAGCATAAACATACCACCGGTACACCCAAACGGCCAGAAAAATGTAGGAAATCGGTCCGGATAGCACGGCTACGAGGGAGGCTGGAGAAGCCCCAGGAAAACACCAGCCGACCGGTAGAAATTGAAGATGAGCAACCCTCATGGCCAGAAGGGGAGGCCGAGCAATCTGAAGAAGAAGAAAAAGAAGAAGGGGCCGAGCAATCTAAAGAAGAAGAAGAAGAAGAAGAGGCTAAGCAATCTGAAGAAGAAGAAGAAAATGAAGAAGGAGCCGAGCAATCTGAAGAAGAAGCTGAGAAATCTGAGCAGGAGGAGGAAATGGAACAGCAGGAAGGTAGCCCATTGTAGGACCCAGTGGGAGAAGATGAATTGGCCGAAGTCTTGGCCAATATGGGCGAATATGGCCAACCTTCCAGTCCATCAGACCTCCATGCCGAAAAGAAACCCCAGGAGGAAAATGCACTTGAAGAATCACATGCAAAGGAGGCAGAAGAAGAGAATCTGCCTGTTCATGATGAAGAGATGATAGGAGATACTGAACAGGAACAATCCGTTCCTAACTAGAAGACACCAGAAGAAATTCCGGAGGAAGTAGGGGCAGAAAGAGAAGTCGCCCAAGAAATGACAGAACCAATTAGGGTTCCTACCCCAGAACAGCCAGAGCATAATAGTGAAGAAACACCCCAGAAGGAAAATCCGGGAACTAGTCACAGTCCAGGCCGCAGTGAACAGCCTGTTGTTCCTTCTAAGGAAATTTTGGAAATTAAAGAATTGCGAAAGGAACAGCAGAGATTATTGAATATAATAGTCCAGCTCCACCAGCAGATTAGGATTTTGAAGGCAAGGCAAAGGGTAAAAATGACTTCAGGAAGGAAAAATGTGACCACTCCAGCAAAACCCCGCAAGGAAAAAGGGGGGAGGACCAGAATTCATCCTGCTGTTCAAAACCCTGTCGAGAACTAGGCTGTTGTTCCAAATGATGCTGAGAAACAAACTACTGTTCCAATTGAAATGGAACAGCAATACACTGATATTCACGTTAAAATAGAAATGGATGAGATGATGACTTGTGATAAGGAAATTCAGACGGAGGCACCACTTTCGGGAGTGATAAGGGTTATGAACTCAAAGCAACGCAATAGGAAAGTTCAGGTAAAACTCCCAGCCTCCACTGCTGCATGGAGAAGAGATCCAAAAATAGTAACCCTATGAAAGGGGTTGAAGCAAGCTCAGCAAAAAGCAGAAAAGCTTAGAGCGCAAACGGTCCCTCGCGAAAAATATGAAGAGGTACAACAACAGCTTAGGAACGTCAATCAATCCGAAAGCCAGGCTTTTGAAGGTTGGCGAAGGGAACAAGAGAAAGTCGCAAAGGTAACTCGTAGGCTAGATATCGTTATCAAGAAAATGGATACCTTGTGTTCTTTATACAATGACGTCTTAGCATGTAGAGCCCCTACCAAGAATTATGCCTTGTTTCTACTGGAACGGTATTTGAAACTAAAAATAAAGGTTGTTAAAACAGGTGCTCCCATACAAATTAACATTGTCAATGATTTTATAGACTGTTGTAAGCACTACGGGGTAAAAGTCCAGAGATTACTGTGTGAGTTCTATTTACATAACCTTGTATTAGACCAGGAGACCGAGCTGAACCCTGGCCCTTTTGTTGGAGACATCCAATTGCAGGCGTTCATCTCATTTGGGGTTAATCAAATTAAATGGCTTAAAGCCTATAATACTTTCCAGAGGCAAGAAAACGGCTTAGATTTGTGGGTAAGGGCTGAGCCTAGGGACCCAGTATAGTTGTGGAGAGCACATAGAAACCTCATGAAGACTCCGGGTGTAATTGAAACATGAGGACCCATGCATGAGGCACTCATTCGACAGGGATTAGAATACTTTCTTTCTATCAAAGACCTTGCCTTTAATGCAGCTAAATTTTGGTATCAAATTTCTAATCCGAATATCCAGCTCAGGGAACTGTTTAAGTATGAGAATTTTAAATTAGCTGCCAACCGCTTGCACCTCTATGGCGAAATTGTTTTGAGGGCAAGGCCATCCTGGTTAGGATATAGGTTCCGGAGTCCAATTATTTGGCACCCTGCACCCGGATACCAAGCCCTGTATGAGATGCCCGAGGGTCAGACAGGCCATTTCTTTGACTACCTAGTTACTCATCATGGCTGTAGGCCTCCACATGAGATTCCATCTCCAGCCTATTCTCTCACTGCCTTGCATGTCAACTACAATGTTTTCATGAGGGCATGAAACAGGGTAAGCAGGGGGGTGTGTAGAGTATTAAAGAAGGTATGTTTTTGATGATTATTTCAGTATCTTTTCATTAGAACTTGCAAACCTTTTGCATCATGAACTCGGAAAATGATAAAGAATTATAATAAAACATGTGAGATTAATATGCAATACTAAAACACTAACAATTGTTATTTCCTTATGCAGGAAGGAGGGAAAACGAGAAGTTGCCGTTCCAAAGGAAAGGACAAGGACGGGTTAACCGCTGTCCCTTTGATGGGAGACCGAATGCAAACAAGGCAAAGCAAATCAAAGCGAATCAGCCTAGAAAAGGAGGTGGAGATATCAGCTCGGCGCAGGAGAGAAAAGAAATGACTGAGGACTAACGGTTCGGCGAATCCCTCAGGATCCTTGATCCTGAGGGATCGTTGTTTTATCTATTTTTGCACTTAGACATCTCCGCCGTCACCCTTATAAAAGGGGCAGCACTGTTAGCTCGGGAAAGAGTTAGATACGGTTATGCTTTTATGTAATTTCTTTTAAGATCAAAACTTTGATCATCAAGTCTCGCTAAGAACTGGTTTATTGTAATTCTGCTCTATGCATTAATACAAACTTGGTTATTACTTCATCTCTGAGTCTGGATTAACTTCAAGCGGTGTACCCTTGGAGGCTAAGGGCCCGGCCCTGGAGGACACTTGCTCCTGTATTATTACGTTTGGTTTATGCGTGGTTTGCTTATCGACGTTATTTGGTAATCTGATGTGTTTTATAAGTTTACATCACATGCTCTGTTATGTTTAATTCATTAAGGTTTCTACAGACAGAACTATTGTATTGACTCTACATCATATTACTGTTCTTTTAAGAGTTGATCTAATATTGCTAGTCTTGACAGAATATTGTTACTATTCCATTACAGAGCTTTTGTGTTGTGCACCTGTTCATTAACGTTACGGAATTCATCTTGGGAGTTATGTTCTTTACGATTGTTGGATTTATGAACAATGCTGTTCTATTTTGAAACGTAGTCATATTCTTTCTAACTGAGATTGATACTTGGATCAGATTACTATTTAAGTGTGCTGTGTGCGTATATGGTTTTCAAGCGTTG
Source organism: Pinus tabuliformis (assembly GCA_031772625.1). Classification (NCBI taxonomy): domain Eukaryota; kingdom Viridiplantae; phylum Streptophyta; class Pinopsida; order Pinales; family Pinaceae; genus Pinus; species Pinus tabuliformis. The sequence continues at coordinate 1,458,251,156 of CM062819.1, forward strand.
TTCCATAATTTATCAGTAATCAGTGCTGTTCCATTGGTGTGTGTTGTTCGATTCGCCCTTAAGAGTGAAAGATTGCCGTTTGATTACGATTAATGCATTTGATCTGATAGATTAAGATTGTTACTGCTTGTGAGACTTAGTTGCTGTTCTATTTCTTAGCTGTTGTCCTATTTCAGAATTGCTGTTCCATTTCGGATTTGTTGTTCCATTGCAGACTTGCTGTTCGATTTCTTAATTGTTGTTCCATTTCTTATTTGTCGTTCCATTTCCTGTCATTTGTTATTTTGGTGTGAAGAACGATCTAAGGCTGTAGTGAGCATTGACATTTACTGTCTGGCTCCCAGATCCACGATCTGTTCTCTGATTTCCTTTTCCATCAGTTTCCAAAGGGATGGGTTATTGCTACCGAACCCTTGACTGATAAGTTTCTTAGTCTTTTGAATGTGTGATTTAATCCTTTGAAGACGTTAAGCTGTAGACAAGCATTTACTCTTGTATTTCTGAAACTTTGTACTACTAGTATTACTCTGGAAAATGATAGCCTCAGACTGAGACACTCTTTGAAATAACAAAACGCTCCCGGATTGACATATTAATGTGAGGTAATTAGAGGTGAAAGAGACCCTTTTTATAGCTCTACAGTTCCTGGAGGATACTGAGGGTTGGAGACTTCAGTAAGGAAGTCGAAGCTTCCTGCCAGTAGTGGTTGGTGATTTGACCAGGAGGTTGGAGTTCCCTTCCAATAGCATCTGGAGAACAAGTGAAGGTTTTAGCCTTCTGTAGGTCGGTGCCTACATATTAGTACACGTATCAACTAGTACAAGAGCTAGGGGGTTGTAGCTCCCTTCCAGTACAAGCTGAAGAATGAGAGAAGGTTGTAGCCTTCTACAGGTGGGTGTCTGCGTACTGGTATGAGAGTTTGCACCAGTATAAGATTGTAAAAAAATTATTCTTTATATTAAAAAAATACAAAGACAACAGTAGCAGGTGGTTTTTCTCCCACATCGGGTTTCCACCTTAAATCTTGGTGTTCATGTGTGTTTCTTATGTGTGATGGTTTATGCTGCTATTACTGGACATGGCTACTATTTAATGTTTAATAAAGTATTGATGCACTGATTAAAGATCAACATATGATGAATTAATTGAATCATAAGTTCACTGGATATATGTTGGTTGCCTTAAGTAGAGTTTTGTGCACACACGAGTTCCCTTCACTGAAGTAGCGCATATAAATCTGATTATGGAAATGAAATATTATTTATTTGTAAATATTGATTCACCCCCCCTCCCCCTCTCAGTATTATTCCCAACAATTGGTATTAGAGATGGTCCTTTGGCATAAGCTTGATCACTTGAAGGAGATCCGTAGTAACAATGGGAAAGAAGCAAAAGAAGAAAGCACCTAAAAAGAAGAAGACATCTCAAAGGAACTGTGACAGTGGGAGAGATGATTGGCCATTATGTGGAATCAACTCTTCAGATTCAGAATCACCTCAGAATGAAGAAGAACAAGCAAAAGAACTATTAGGTACGAATTTGTTGTCCTCTGGTGATACATTTCTATGTTCATTTGAAGATAATGAATGTGATAGCGAAACAACTAAATTTTCTCTTATGGGTGAAAGAGAAAGAAATCAAATAGAGGCAGAATTTAAAAATCTCACAGACACAATTAGATATCAAAAATATCTAATTGATAAAATGGAATGTGCCTACAAAGAAGAAGTTACCGGATTAAAATCTCAGTTGGAGGAAGGAAGCAATACAAGGAATAGGAAGATGAATGTCAAAGGTTGTAAGATGAAGTAACATCATTGAGAAATGAAGTAAATGAGAAGGATACAACAATCAAGAAACTTATAGAAAGATCCAGTTACTATAAAGTCTTGAAGATGAGATAGTCTCTCTAAAAGAAGATCTTGAAAATTCAAATAAGCATAATGAAGAACTACCTCAAGCAGATGAAGAACAATAAATTGAGATTCTCAAATTAAAACAGCAAGTGGAAGGAGGAAGAAATCATGAAGAAGAAGTACGTGGAAAAGGAAGAGAAATATCAAGTTGAGGTAAATATCCTAAAATGTAAATTAGAAGAAAAGGATAAACTTTTGAGATTTCAAGATAGTACTAAGATTTTGGATAATATTCTTAGTAGTCAAAGGTCTCCTATCATCAAATATGGTCTTGGTTTCCATGAAACTATTGAAGGTGAATCTAGCTCACAAGATGAGGCAAGGAACTCTAATGCAAAATATGAAATGCTCAACAAGGACATAAGAGGTCAACCCCATCAACAACCAAGAAAATAAAGTCTTCAAACAAAATCATTTACTCCTAACTATGGAAGTAATAATCAATTATTTCCTCTGTTGAACATTGTTGAATGTTTTATATGTCATAATTTTGGACATGTTGCAGCCAAATGCAGAAGCAGAATGATTCAAGCTAATAACCATTACACAAAAATATCATCAACTTCCAGGTACTTTAAGGGATATTGTTTTTCTTGCAATGTGTTGGGTCACAAATCCATTGATTGCTATAGAGGGAATATCAAACATATAATATGATATTCTTGTAACAAGTTTGGGCATATAGCAAAAGAACGCAGGAGAAAAATTTGGCCAACATACCAAAAGGAGCAAACATTATCAAACTCCAAGGTATGGAAGAAGAAGGAAGTACAGTCAGAAAAATGTGGCATAGCTCAGTATACAGACAGAACAGACCTGAGAAGAACTGAAAGTATGAAATTTCAGTGCTCTAACTCTCATACGCAGTTATCATGAAGACAATTCACATATATATGTGAGTTAGAAGTTGTACATCCACGTATATGTTGGTTTGATGAAGATGCAGTGGGATAGGCTCAGAAAAAGGATCTGATATGGTTCAGACAATTATCAATTATCTTTTCTGTCTAGATGATTAATAACTACAGTTTGTGGATGTTACTTAGAAATGATTTTGACCCTCATAAGTGTTGATGACTTGATTTATAACTAGTTGATGATGATGCTTTGATGACTCTTACTGATATATGCAATGATCGAATCTGACAGTGAACAGTTGGCACAAGTTCAGGGGGAGAATATGTGATGCTTCTAATAATGCATTGTTGGCATTATGTTTAGAAGTATTTGGTACATAATGATTCTTATCAATGGTGAGGATGCTTATGTTGTTGAAGTGTTTAAATGATAAATCATGCTATGCTGCAGTCATAAGTTTCCTATGATGAAATCGCTTGAGCCACATAGTTATTATTCAGATCAAGTTTATGGATGATTGTGGATGGCCCTATTTGATGATGCATATATGGTACGTTTCTTACATGGTGATCTTCATAAGGACAAGAAGAAGAACAAATCTTGAGTACACAACTTCATTATTTGATAAGTGTCATTTATTTTATGTTGTTGTCATCATGCCTTCAAAGATGCATAAACTTCATATGGTGCAGTTATGGATGAGGATTCCCATAGTTCTTGGCTCTCACATGGTATATTGGTTGAGGATTGTTGCTCTTAATGGTATCAAGAATGTTTGACAAATAATTTTGAGCACATGGTTTTCTTTTCACATTGATGAGAAGCTAGATACATATTGCTATCTCTATGATGGATACATATTATGATGATTACTTAAGTGGCATATTGGTAAATATTGTTGGTTGGCCAAGAGAATGGTGATATTGCAGGTTTCATGAAGACATATCTATTTGGAGACATGGCTTACTTAGTCACATAATGATGATGACTTCTTACTTTATGATGATAGGTTTGATACTCACATATGTTGATTATCGTGGTTGATGCTTATCAGATGTGGGATGTTTCCTAGTGATGATACATGGTTGATATATTGAGGGTTCTTGTGGAAAGATCATGCAGTTCTTGATGATGATGTTATGATCATAGATGATGACTATGGTATTTTCACATACATATGATATGATGTGAATGATTTTGTGTTACTGCTTGGAGATATGAGATATGCTTAGTTGATTCATGGAAGGTTATGATAAGGCTCTTTCTACAAAGGAAATAGAGAAAGTTGATCTTGATGAGATCAAGAGGATGAGTTGATATCTATATGTGACATACTTTGTCACGGGTTGATGATATTTACATTGTCATATCTTGAGAACTAATGATGGACATATACAGGTTGTTGGTCTCGATGTTGTTGACAAATGCTTATGGTGCAGATCATATATGGTGTATGATAGTTGCTCATGACTATCATGCTCTTGTTTATATTTTTGGTATTTGTTATAAATGTCATGTATATCATTCAATGTAAAGGTCATATAAAGGCCCATGATGTAATGATATGTCTATGTCTGTCATAGTCTTTTAATGAGTTCTTTTTGGTCATATGATGTAATTTGTACCCCCCACTATGCATGGGGAGGATGATGTAATAATTGCTATATTTCAGTCAGGTATAAACAATTGGTATATCCCCACTTGGTTGGGTAGATGAGTCAAATTTGGTATATCCCCATTTGGTTGGGAGATTGATGTATGTATGATTTATTGGTGATAGGAAGGTAATACTCACATAGTTGAGTTATAGAGTCATGTTATTCTTTTGGAAAATATTTTTGTATACTTTTTAGGTGCTCAGGGGGAGCATGGATGGTTTAGTGCATCTTAGCATGTACAAAGGGGGAGTTTAATCAGAGAATTCAGCATGTGCCTGGGGGAGCATGATCAATGTTCATATTTAGCTATTCAGATATGGAAGTCTTCATTTTGGTTAGCCCTTTTCCCTTGATCTCAAAAGGAGATAATATCTTGGTCTGCCCTTTTCCCTTGATGTCAAAGGGGGAGAATATCTTGGTGTTGCTTGATACATCTAACAGGTTCTACAACTTGAAGTAATCAACACCAATATGGTTGCCATCAAGTCCAAAGGGGGGGATTGTTAGCATTATGATGCATGTGTTGTACTTGATGGCAACCCACCTGTAGTAGAACAACTCACTTGTATATGGTAACTAGATGAATCTACATGAGATATATCAAATGTGATAGAATGCATGGTATTTGTGTTTACAGATGTGACAAAATGCAGGGTAGTTCAAAGGAATCAGTTCAGAAGTAATGTACAATGGAAAATAACATTATAACATGTCTATTCAGAGGCAAAAAAGTAATGGTACAAAATAATAGGATGAAGGAACAAAGGACTATAGATCAGAATCAAGAAGTTGAAGAAAAAGGACATTTTCAGGTATGTTAAGTTGTATACATGGGTTCACTGTACAAAAAGAGTGTATACACATGGGTTCACTATACAAAAAGAGCGTATACGTATGCACGCACTTTCACAAGAGGAAAAGCACGTATGGGTTGGAAAATCAAGGAAATTCAATATTAAAGAATACAAAGGGTCAATACCATGGTATTAGCCCACAATATTGAGCGGAGTAATGGTTATTTGATCCCGTCTAAGAATACCACAGGTTCTAAGTGTTGTTTTGGTCTGAGGTATTGAGAAAGGCTAAAACTATATAAGGAGGAGAAGATCAAAGGGATATGTGCACAAGTAATGAATATCTTATGAAGTGTTAGATCAAAAGCAAATATGCATGTTATGGGTTTCTGATGCTTTTCTTGATCTAGACTAAGTATGCACCTAAGTGTTTGATGATGGATGAGATCTAATGATGGATCAGGATCATAATGACTTATCATTATGTGATCTAATAATGGATAGGATAGATCTGAGTGCTAACAAATGTTTTGTGCTTTAAATACTATGATATGGGTATATATGAAGTCTGGAATAGCTACGAAGTTATAAGTTTTTATTTGCAGATCTATACGCTGGTTTGACTTGGTGAAGGTGCGTATACACGCTGGTTCGCCTTGGTGAAGGTGCATATACACGCTGGTTCACCTTGGTGAAGGCGCGTATACACGCTGGTTCGGCACTTCCAAGTAGCTTATGCAGAAGAAAAGCTTGATGTTCAGGGATGAATGATCTATTTGATCAGTGCTACCATTTGACTGTTGTTTGTCAATGATGTCTTCATTATATCTAAAATTAAAATTAATTGTATAAGGAGATTGAGTCTGGTTGATTGATTTATTGAGAAATAAGGGTGATCCTTGTTGCAATCTATTTAGAACTCTGTAATATGACAGTAGATCTTTAGAATGTCACTGATTAGTACAGTTTGTGGTTCAGATGTTTTAAGATTCAGTATCTTTAGAGGTATATGTAGGTTGGGCTAAAGGAAGTAGCATAGACATGTAGGTTGGCTTCATTGAAGAAGCGTATACATTCTGACACATGACTTTTGATGTTACAGTTGGTTCTGGTTGTTTATGCAATGTTCTAGGTTCATATCTATGTACTGGTTACAGTGATCTATCTATTCCAATTGATTGATTGAATTTGATTAAGTTTGAATGAATGGTTGATTCAATTGTGTCATAGGTTCAGTGATTGTTTAATTCAGTATGTCAGAGGCTTCAGTGATTGATTGATTCAGAGATTGATATCAGAGATTCATGATTGAGTTTCAGTGATTGTTGATTCTCATGTATTTGATGGATATATTACAATGGTGATTGATTTTGAGCTTCAATGTTACTGATGGGTCCAGTGTGAAAATTTGTTGAAACATGGCCTACATATTGTGTTGTTGTGTACTAGGAGTATCCAATATGAAAATTTATGAAACATGGTCCCTGGAGGATATTGAGGGTTGGAGCCTTCAGTAAGGAAGTGGAAGCTTCTTGCCAATAGTGGCTAGTGATTTGATCAGGGGGTTCGAGCTCACTTCCAGTAGCAGTTGGAGAATGAGTGAAGTTTGTAGCCTTCTATATGCTGGCACCTACGTACTAGTAAACATATTGGCTAGTACAAGAGCTAGGGGGTTGTATCTCCCTTCCAGTAGAAGCTGGAGAATGAGAGAAGGTTGTAGCCTTCTACAGGTGGGTGCCTGCGTACTGGTATGATTCTGCACCAGTACAAGATTGTAAACATATTATTCTTTATATTAAAAGAAGACAGAGACAACAGCTCAGGTGGTTTTTCTCCCGCATTGGGTTTCCACCTTAAATCTTGGTGTTCATGTGTGTTGCTTATGTGTGATGGTTTATTTTGTTATTACTGCACATGGTTACTATTTAATGTTTAATAAAGTACTTATGCACTGATTAAAGATCAACATATGATGAATTAATTGAATCATAAGTTCATTGGATATCCGATGGTTTCCTTAAGGACAGTTGCGTGCACATGCGAGTTCCCTTCACTGAAGTAGCGTATATAAATCTGATTATGGAAATGAAATATTATTGATCTGTAAATACAGATTCACCCCGCCCCCCAGTATTATTCCCAACAATTGGTATCAGAGTTGGTCCTTTGGCAGAAGCTTGATCGCTTGAAGGAGATACGTAGTAACAATGAGAAAGAAGCAAAAGAAGAAAGCACCTCAAATGAAGAAGGCATCTCAAAGGAAATGTGACAGGTGGAGAGATAATTGACCATTATGTGGAAGCAACTCTTTAGGTTCATAATCACCTCAAAATGAAGAAGAACAAGAAAATGAATTATCAAGTACGAATTTGTTGTCCTCTCGTGATACATTTCTTTGTTCATTTGAAGATAGTGAATGTGACCTCGAAACAACTAAATTTTCTCTTATGGGTGCAAGAGAAAGAAATCAAATAGAGGCAGAATTTAAAAATCTCATAGACACAATTAGAGATCAAAAATATCTAATTGATAAAAGGGAATGTGCCTACAAAGAAGAAGTTACCAGATTAAAAGCTCAGTTGGAGAAAGGAAACAAAGTAAGGAAGCAGTACAAGGAAAAGGAAGATCAATGTCAAAGGCCGCAGGATGAAGTAACATCATTGAGAAATGAAGTAAATGAGAAGGATACAACAATCAAGAAACTTATAAAAATCTCCAGTTACTATAAAAGTCTTGAAGATGAGATAGTCTCTCTAAAAGAAGATCTTGAAAATTCGAGTAAGTAGAATGAAGAACTACCTCATGTAGATGAAGAACAAGAAAATGAGATTCTCAAATTAAAACATCAAGTGGAAGAAGGAATAAAAGCTAAAGAAATCATGAAGAAGAAGTATCTGGAAAAGGAAGAGAAATATCAGGTTGAGGTAAATATCCTAAAATGTAAATTAGAAGAAAAGGATAAACTTTTGAGATTTCAAGATAGTACTAATATTTTGGATAATATTCTTAGTAGTCAAAGGTCTCCTATCATCAAATCTGGTCTTGGTTTCCATGAAACTGTTGAAGGTGAATCTAGCTCACAAGATGAGGCAAGGAACTTTAATGCAAAATCTAAAATGATCAACAAGGAGATAAGAGGTCAACCCCATCAATAACCAAGAAAAGAAATTCTTCAAAGAAAATCATTTACTCATAACTATGGAAGTATGAGTAACTACAGAGCAAGTTGATCTTGATGAGATCAAGAGGATGAGTTGATATCTATATATAGCATACTTTCTCACAGGTTGATGATATTTACATTGTCATATCTTGGGAACTGATGATGGACATATACAGGTTGTTGTTCTGGATGTTGCTGGCAGATGCTTATGGTGCAGATCATATATGGTGTATGATAGTTGTTGATGACTATCACGGTCTTGTTTAGATATTTGGCCTTTGTTATAAATGTCATGTATATCATTCGATGTAAAGGTCATATAAAGGTCCATGATGTCATAATTTGTCTCTGTCTGTCATAGTCTTTTAATGAGTCTTTTAATGAGTCATTTTTGGTCATATGATGTAATTTGTACCCCCCACTATGCATGGGAAGGATGATGTAATAATTGCTATATTTCAGTCAGGTATAAACAATTGGTATATCCCCACTTGGTTGGGTAGATGAGTCAAATTTGGTATATCCCCACTTGGTTGGGAGATTTATGTATGTATGAGTCATTGGTGATAGGAAGGTCATACTCACATAGTTGAGTTATAGAGTCATGTTATTCTTTTGGAAAATATTTTTGCAGACTCTGCATGTGCTCAAGGGGAGCATGGACGGTTTAGTGCATCTTAGCATGTACAAAGGGGGAGTTTAATCAGAGAATTCAACATGTGCCTAGGGGGAGCATGATCAATGTTCATATTCAGCTATTTAGATATGGAAGTCTTCATTTTGGTCAACCCTTTGCCCTTGATCTCAAAAGGAGAGAATATATTGGTCCGCCCTTTGCCCTTGATGTCAAAGGGGGAGAGTATCTTGGTGTTGCTTGATACATCTAACAGGTTCTACAACTTGAAGTAATCAACACCAATATGGTTGCCATCAAGTCCAAAGGGGGAGATTGTTGGCATTATGATGCATGTGTTGTACTTGATGGCAACCCACTTGTAGCAGAACAACTCACTTGTATATGGTAACTAGATGAATCTACATGAGAGATATCAGATGTGACAGAATGCATGGTAGTTGTGTTTACAGATGTGACAAAATGCAGGGCAGTTCAAAGGAATTAGTTCAGAAGTAATGTACAATGGAAAATCACATTATAACAGGTCTATTCAGAGGGAACAAAGTAATGGTACAAAAGAATAGGATGAAGGAACAAAGGACTATAGATCAGAATCAAGAAGTTGAAGAAAAAGGACATTTTTAGGTATGTTAAGTTGTATACGCAGGTTCACTGTACAAAAAGAGCGTATACATATGCACGCACTTTCATAAGAGGAAAATCGCGTATGGGTTGGAAAATCAAGGAAATTCAAGATTAAAGAATACCAAGGGTCAATACCATGGTATTAGCCCACAATATTGAGTGGGGTAACAGTTATTTGATCCCATCTAAGAATACCACAGGTTCTAAGTGTTTTTTTGGTCTGAGGTATTGAGAAAGGTTAAAACTATATATGGAGGAGAAGATCAAAGGATATGTGCACAAGCAACGAATATCTTATGAAGTGTTAGATGAAAAGAAAATATGCATGTTATGGGTTTCTAATGCTTTGCTTCATCTAGACTAAGTATGCGCCTGAGTGTTTGATGATGGCTGAGATCTAATGATGGATTAGGATCATAATGACTTATCATTATGTGATCTGAAAATGGATAGCATAGATCTGAGTGCTAACAAATGTTTTGTGCTTTAAATATTATGATATGGGTATATCTAAATTCTGGAATAGTTGCGTAGTTATAAGTTTTTATTTGCAGATCTATACGATGGTTCTCCTTGGTGAAGATGCGTATACACGCTGGTTGAGCACTTCCAAGCAGTGTATGCAGAAGAAAATCTTGTTGTTCATGGATGACTAATCTATCTGATCAGTGTTGCCAATTTACTGTTGTTTTTCAATGATGTCTTCATTAGATCTGAAAGTAAAATTAATTGAATAAGGAGATTGAGTCTGGTTGATTGATTGATTGAGAAAGAAGGATGATCCATGTTGCTATCTATTTAGAACTTTGTAATATGACAGTATATCTTCAGAATGTCAATGATTGGTACAATTTGTGGTTTATAGGTTTTATGATTCAGTATCTTTAGAGGTATATGTAGATTGGGCTAAAGGAAGTAGCGTAGACATGCGGGTTGGCTTCATTGAAAAAGCGTATACATTCTGACACATGACTTTTGAGGTTACAGTTGGTTCTAGTTGTTGATACAGTGTTCTGGGTTCAGATTTGTGTATTGGCTACAGTGATCTCTCTGTTCCAGTTGATTGATTGAATTTTATTAAGTTTGAATGAAAGGTTCATTCAGTTGTGTCATAGGTTTAGTGATTGTTTAATTCAGTATGTCAAAGGCTTTAGTGATTGATTGGTTCAGTTATGGTTGAGTTAGAGATTGATATTAGAGATTGATGATTAAGTTTCAGTGATTGGTTGATGTTGATGTATTTAATGGATATATTACAATGGTGATTTATTTTGAGCTTCAATGTTACTAATGGGTCTAGTGTGAAAATTTGATGAAACGTGGCCTACATATTGTGTTGTTGTGTACCAGGAGTATCCAGTATGAAAATTTATGAAACGTGGTCCCTGGAGGATACTGAGGGTTGGAACCTTCAGTAAGGAAGTCAAAGCTTCCTGCCAGTAGTGGTTGGTGATTTGATCAAGGGGTTGGAGATCCCTTCTAGTAGAAGCTGGAGAATGAGTGAAGGTTTTAGCCTTCTATAGGTCGGTGCCTGCGTACTTGTAAAGTTGTAAAAGAGCTAGGGGGTTGTAGCTCCCTTCCAGTAGAAGCTGGAGAACGAGAGAAGGTTGTAGCTTTCTGCAGGTGAGTGCCTACGTACTGGTATGAGTCTACACCGGTACAAGATTGTAAACAGATTATTCTTTATATTCAAAGAAGACATAGACAACAACAACAGGTGGTTTTTCTCCTGCACTGGGTTTCCACCTTAAATGTTGGTTTTCATGTGTGTTGCTTATGTGTGATGGTTTATTCTGTTATTACTGCACATGGGTATTGTTTAAAGTTTAATAAAGTACTGATGCACTAATTCAATATCAACATATGATGAATTAACTAAATCATAAGTTCAATGGATATACGTTGGTTACCTTAAGTACAGTTGTGTGCACACGCGAGTTCCCTTCACTGAAGTAGCGTATATAAATCTAATTATGGAAATGAAATATTATTGATTTGAAAATATTTATTCACCCCCCCCCAAGTATTATTCCCAATATTCCTCTCATCATGTTTTGAACCTTTGCACATCTATCATGGATGTTGTTACACTCATCCCTCCACGATGCTTTTTCGCATGCCGATCCTCTCCACATCACGAGGGAGTTCTTTGATCTATTGTTCGAATTCATGTATTATGGTGAAGGCGAAGTGGCCTAGCTTGTGGTCTTACATGACTTCCTTGCCATGCTTGATGAGGAAGATGGATGTTTCTGACGAACAAGCTAGTCAGCTTCTTGCACACACACTTCGCGAATCCCCACGACGATGGTGTTGCAGCCTACCGACTGACAACATGCACTCACTTGAGCATTTATGTGATCTCATTGAAGATAATTTCCATCATTTTGATCCAGAACATCTTGACCAAAAACTGTTACAACAACGGAAGGCTCCGCATGAATTTCCTATGGATTTTTGGCAGCGCTTCTATGATTTGCAGTTTCAAGCTCCGAAAAGCCAGATGAAATTTCCTTATCTTTGGGATAGATTTGAGTATTGTCTTAACAAATCATTCCATCTCAAGAAGAAGTTTGAGCCCAAACCTCACTCAGCATACTTCAGTGATGGAGTTGTGCAATCACAGACAGACATGGTCACTGTCACAAGTGACTGTCTGCCATCCACTCATCAAACAGCTCCACCACCGTAGATTGATGCGGGAGAATAGGCACACACATATGTTCAATTGTCACATCCTCCCAACATCATTTCACTTAATTTTCACGCAATTTTGGTTGTGAGTTCATCGAGTTGTCACACACATTTTACACCACAACCTCTGTCTTCGTACTCGGATGATCCACCGGATGATGTTTTCTTGTGTTCTTCCATTGTGGACTCTACACTTGTTGTGAACGAGGATCAAGCCATCAACGGACTTGGTGTTGCACAACCAACATGTGATGTCATTCATGAAGAGTAAGACTGGGAGCTTGAGCATCAACACTCAGCAAAGGATGACTCCCTTCCATCCGAGCCTCCTCCATTCTTTCCTGACATCTTTGGTGAACCTTCCATCCTTGATTTCGCATGTGTATTTCCATCTACGGATGCACTCATTGTTGATCATTCGCAAGGCACACTGGATGTCAGTCCATCATCTGACAATGGAGAGGATAAATTATTCATTGAAAATCCACTTGACTTTTCACCTGCCTTTTCTGGAAACACGGAGGGTGAATTTGTCCGCTTCTCATCTACCCCTCTGTTTGATTCATCAGATCATGAGGATGCCAATGAAATCATTGATTTTGTTTATCATAGTTGTCATGATCTATTTTCTCCTATATTCGATCACGATGATGATTCTATCGCAGTTGATTTTTCAAAGCCACCGGTTTATGATGATCTATCTGACGATGAAGTCGAAACCCCCCAGACTGTCGAGGCATTTCAGCCTGAGCTTATGGTTATGTCAGGCCCTTGCTGTCCTGAGGTTGGTTTCACTTCCGATCAGGAAATTGCTGAAACACCCAAGGCTCCTCATCCCTTATTTGAATGCATTGAAGATCAATCTCACACACAAATCATACTTCTTCCACTCGAACTGCACAATCCCATCGCTCATGCATTGGAGGAATCTTACGTTGCAAGAACGCGTGCACGATGCAAGTTGTCTTTATTTCTTTCGTTTTCTTGCATGTCATAGTCAAGACTATGCATATGCTTCACAACTGCACGTAGTATCGCATAGCACCGTGATAAGTCCACGGACTACATGTCATGTACTTGCACTCACTTATGTTTTGTGGACACATTGAAACATGGAGTGTGTTTGTCTTCATTGTTATATCTTTCTTGTTCACTGGTTCACACAACCGGGTTGCTCGTGGACCATGCATTCAGTAACATGGGTCAGCCAATGGCTGCATTGGAAGTATCACTTCACGTGATCAAGCCCATGCACTGTTAGCTTAGGAGTAGGAGTAGTGTTTGCTTTTGGTTGTTTGATTGCATGCTTGTTTGCTTACTTACCTCGCATGTTTTATTGTTTGCTTGATTGTTTTCTTACCTGCTTCACTTTCACATTTACTTCTGCTTTCGCTTTGTTTTATGTTTGTTTGCTTGTTTTGCGCTCGTAGGTTAGTTTCACATGAAACCATGTGTGACTCTTGAAACAAGATGGGTAAAGTACAAGAGGACTTGTACAGCTATCAACATTTGGTTATCTGTTGTCCACTCTCTTATGTAAGAACTTGTTATCTTCAGTCTGTGATACATCGATGGAAAATATGTATTGTTCGAAGTGAACCTTGGTTGAAACACAACGCTTGTGTGCTAACTAGTGTCACCTACTCTAGTCGGCTGTTTTTGGGTTAGTCCTTGTTAGCTCAGTCAAGTAGAGTAAGGTGAGGTAGAGAACCTTAACAAGCACATCATAGGTACATATAAAACTACTTCTTTGAAGGAACAACCTCTTCTACTCTCAATAAGTTGAGATCCCTCTTCTGCCTCTGAAATGAATAAGTGTTATGCACAATTATGAAAAATGAAAAATGAAAAAAACAAAAGTGAAAAATGAAAAATGAAAAAAACAAAAGTGAAAAATGAAAAATGAAAAATGAATAAAGCGAAAGAAGAGAAAGGCTTCATGTGCAGGGAGGTGATGCAAGTATCTCCTTGGGGTCTTGACTAGGCTCGCTGGCAGCGGAGCGATGCTTGTGTTCCTGCGTGACTCCGTCAGGGTACTGTCTAGGCCTGTTGGCAGTGGAGCAACACCAGAGATGAAACTAAAACTCTGATGACTATACTGCTTGTGCATCAATATACCCCTCAACCCTAATCGAAACAACTATTTTGATTTGGCATGGAATGTGTGTCAATTGACCAAGAGCTTGGCAGATGCTACATCTTACAATCAAGCAAGTGTGGAAACCAAGACGAACAGAGAAATGAACAATATTTCCGAAGGTGTTAGACTTGCTTTTCACGAACAAGGTCCATTCAAAGAGCTGGAGTTCCACCAGTGTGTCGCCAAGTGTTGTAGCAGCTACAACCACCCTCCAAAATTTTTCCTTAGATTAGTTTTGGAGCCTCCCTACCAACCATCCTCAGCAGCATGTCTTGCCTTGTCAAGTACACAAGCTTCAGTGGTTTTCAAGCTGATTTCCGGCTTGTGCATCAAATCTTGTTGCATTCCCCTCACAGGTTGCTTCCCCAGACTTGGTCCCGATGCAAGTTGAATATATCCCTCAAGATATTGCGTAATTCTAGAGAGGAACCAACATTCCCTCCATAAATTGCGCAATCCTATCTGGCAGCCTGCTAGGCTCCAGAATTGTGCAATTCTTCCTGTCAACCTTGTTACACAGTAATTTGTCACTGGCCCCGTATCCCCTGATCTCGGATAAGGTCAGTCCCTGAACGACATCTTCTCTATGTCATACCTCAAACAAATGTGTCCACACCTTCCTAATCATTCAAGAAGATTAAAAATGCTCTTTAATCTTGAAGATTGACCCTTTTTACCCATGTTTCAAGATCGTCGCAAGACAACCTCGTTCTGCCTGCGACGATTTCCTGGAATGAACTAGAACGTCGCGACACCATCATAGGGGTACATCTGTTCTCAGCAACGGTCGGATTTCAGAGATCGTCGCAAGTCATCAGTATCCTACTTGCGATGATAGCTCTGAATACACTGTGGCTTCGCGACGTCGTCTCTAAGTCCTAGTGTTTGACTTGCGACGACCCAGATATGGCGAATTAGTTCAAACAGAATGCTTTTGGGTGGTTTTGGAACTGGTTGTTGGGTCAAGGAAGTTCGCCTTTCCTCATTTGAGATGGTGGTTCCGCCTTTTGAGAAACCTCCCTTGAAGATAAGCTCCCTCTCCCTCATTTATGGAGGCTCCTCCTCTTATAAAATCATTCCCCATTGCTATGATCAACTAGTTTTTGGGTGTGAGAAAATTAGCAAGTTTTTGGTGTTGGATTGATAGTTTGCAGTGTGAATTGCTGATAGATTAGCCATTGGTTGTGGATTTTTAGTGTAAAACGGTTTTATAAGGAAGAAAATTATCTTAACCTAATACTAGTGCTTTTGAGTGAGAGAGAGAGTCATCAGCCTTTCTGGGACACATTTGAGAGTGAATGCTTACGGAGACAAACTGACTAGACCCTTCAAGGAAACTTGCGACGTCAAGGCATGGTTGTAAGCTTTAATTTTTCTCATATTAATACAATTGATGGTGATTTCCTATATCATGTATGACATATATTTGATAGCTTATGGTTCCTTGACTCTGTAAGTAAATATTTCATTGTTGTGCTTTATTATGTGTTTCGTTGTTCTCTTATGTTGTTTTAGGTGAATCACTCATCAAGGAGAAGGGAACGATAGCTGGAGCAGCGTAACGAAGACTGCATCGAACACCGGCATAAGGTAGGCTCTTTCAACGATGACTGTTTAAGGAATTAGTTGTTGTATTTGTCTTGTTGTGACTAGACCCACTCTAGGGCTAGAGGGGTTGCCTCTGTCCGCAAAGGGAACTTTACCTACATCACAAACCTTCACTGGAAAAATTGCACAATCTGTCCCAGCAGCACTGCTCAGCCTAGAAATTACGCAATTCTAGGCAGCAGTCAGCTGCTCAACCCAGAAATTGTGCAATCATTATGGGCAGCCAGCCCAGCTCCCTCCCAGAAATGCATAAATTTTCCCCTCAGTCAAGTAGGTTGTTGCATGTGCAAGTCGGTTCACTAGTTCCACTCGGGACCGAAAAAACTTGACTTGCATGCATGGGCTACTTTTTCCCGAAATAGCAAAAAGAAACATGAAAAAAGCATCCCTAGATTTTAGGGAGCTATTTTTAGCAGCTAGAGGTTACATGCAAAGATTGTTTTAGAATCTTTCCTCCAAGTGTCGTTTTTTCCTAGATTTGTGGCATGCGCGTCATGAGCCTCAAACTTATTTATTTTACATTTTAGAGCTCACTTATTCACATCGATCTTGGAGCTCTAACATCGCACAACACATCCAGGAGTCTTCGATACATCCAGCTCACCTATTTTCGGGTAAGTCCTCTTAACTTGTCTTTTGTAGCATTTCTGTCGTTTGGCTTGTGTGAGTGTTGTCTGCTTGATTTTTATAAACGCTTGTTGTCGTTTGCATGCATATTAGCTTTTACTAGCATTGTTTCAATTTTCATTAGCATCTCACTGTTTTCGCATGCATGACACTGTTTTGCATGAACGGTCGTCGATTCGGCGACTCTCTTCACCCACATGCATGTTGTTTCATTTTCTGAATCTTTCAATAACTGTTTGCATGTACAATCATTCACTTCTGTTTACACTCAGTATCACGATGCATTCACATTCACATTTGCTTTCAGTTTCCCATAAGTGGGTCTAGGTAGCCTTGGCTTGGGCTCTACCTCACCAAGACAGCCTTGTGCAATCTTGAGAGGGAAGGCTCTACCTTCCTCTTAGAAACTGTGCATTTATGCCCAGTGACTTTACTCTAGTCTTGCATTGCGCAATTCTGAGAGGCAGTGACTACTGGCCCAGAAAATTGTGCAATGCAGTCACTAGGCCTGCAACTATTTCCATTAGAAATTGCATAATGCGCAATTCCAGCAACCAGCAGGCTAGTCTGGATTGCGCATTCCGCAATTCCTACAACCAACCAGCTTCCCAGCAGCATGGACTGCCTTTTTCGCAGTTCTTGGAGCCAGTCTCTGAACCTCCCATGAAAAATTGCGCAATCCTTTCCAGTCAATCCCAAGGTACGTTGCATGTTGTTCCTCAAGTTTGCTTTGGTTTTAGCTGATAGATTTCTTGCCATGCATGTCGCCATGTCTTCAGATCTAGCAAGTGTTCATCCCTCTCTCAGCAGTTCATGATCAATGGCCTCCAAGGAAACATGATCAAAGGAGACTAACGGAAGTGCAACTGGAGCATCAGTTGAGCGAGTGTCTACAAGTTTGCTAATCTACGAAGACACCAAGCTGATTGTAGGCAAGGACATCAAGATGAAATGGTAAGAGGTCAATGATGCATTTGCAAGCACATTTGGGGAAGACCTCGAAGACCGCCAAGTCTATGTGAACATCCAAAAGTCCGGCTTGTACCAGATTGCATGTAGGTATCTGGTGTTCCCATGCGCAGACATGATACACTAGATCATCTCGCATGCAGATCTCGAGACGATGACATTGAGCAGTGTCAGTGGGATGGAGATTGCTACCTTTAGGGCATAGGATTATGAACATATGTATCATATGTCGAAGCCAGTGATCACCATGGAGACACCCTTCAACATACGCAGCAACAATGCCAACTCCAGAGATATCTTAAAGAACTGGGTGAAGGAGCCGACCAAATTTAGGATGACACCCAACCAGGTCTACAAGATGAAGATATTACGGAAGGCATATCAATACTTGGTCATCTTTTCATGTCGCTTATATGGCCAAGAGAGCACGGAAACCTTCCTGCAGAGTTGGGTGATCATGTTGGACCAACTAGACAGAGAAGGCAAAGCATGCAACTAGTCCGACATGTTGACTCACCAGCTGAAGGAACATGTAACAAGAGCTTTACAGTCTCCCAAAGGTCAGCAGGAAGAAATCTACATGTCCGCTTACATCTTGGATGCAATCTGTGCCCGTCAGGAGTTCCCGGGCATGAAGTGGGCATGGACATCGACGGAGACCTCTGTGAACACTTATTGTAAGATGTTGTCTGAATGCAGCTTCAAAGGAGTTATCACACAGTTGTCTGATCATTTTGTCACCTCAGTGTACAAGATGATATTTGAACAGGATCCACCTTGTATGTCGAAGGCAGCAATGGAGGCATTGATTGATATAGCAGATTGGTACGCCTCACCATCTAGTACCTTCATACGAATGTACAATGCGGAGAAGCCTCCACATGTTTTGTAAAAGTTTTCCTTGGACAATCTCGTCATGCAGGAAGTATCATACCACATCTCGACAGGATTAACAGCTAAGTTACATAGGAAGAAGAAGGCACCTTGTCTCGCTCTTCCATTGTGGATCGGGTTATACGAGATAAGGAATTTCAAGCATGCAGATGTCGAAGCAGAGGAGATCAAGAAATATCCATTCGACGCCCGAAGCTACAACCCGTATGACTTGCATTGTATTGTAAAAGATCATTGCATGAGAGTACAGTTTCAGTGGATCCATGGGGCATGTCATTGGACGGAGGAGGACCCATGGAGATATTGTTATAGCTTCTCCAGGCCCAATGAACTGGTCAGCATCGTTGTGGAATGGTTAGCGAAGCAACATGAAGCAGCATCCTAAAGAGCACCAGCACCTGCACCAGTAGAGGTAAGCATACCAATGCATGACAAGGGAAAGAGGAAGATTGTCAACAACATGGAAGAAGAACAAAGCTGCAAGTTCTGAGTAGACCCACTTGTGCAGAAAAAATCTTTGGAAATATAGGCGAAGGGGCAACAACACAACAAGAGGAACACGCAAAGGTAGAGGGAAAAAAGAAGAATGAAGGAAATAGAGAAGGAGTTTCATAAGTTGATGGAGAAAATCCGGAAGGAACAGGAGCTGCATAGACATGAGAAGGAATCGCAGCAAGAACATGTACAGTAGGGGGTGAAACATATACCAAAAGATGAAATTGCACCTGTACAAATAGTCGACTCATCCAAACAGCTGGCACCAAGTAGACAAGGTGAGCCATCGTAGGAGCAGGACTTTGCTCAAGAGATTAAACAAGCACTTGAGCAGATGGATATGGACATGGAGCAACAGGAGTTAGAGAAAGACATCGACCTCATGCTTGACCACCAAGAGTTCGACCCACCAGCTTCACCGGATCCAGAAGCAGAGCAAGTCCCAAGCGACCAAGGAGACACTGAGATCCTTGGAGACAATCCGGAGGAGGAGATGCACAACATCTCATTTGATGAGTCCCAACATAGAGTTGTGCAGTCTCGTAGAGTGTCAACTCCGAATGATCATACATATCGTGTGTAGTTTGAGAAACAAGTGATCATGTTTGACGTGCGCAAACATCCATCAGCATTGGCCGATGCTACCAGAGCATATGTCAAATCCACTAGCTTGAATGTTCGCTTCCTCATAGCTAAGAACGAGTGAATGGATAAGGAACTACAGACGACCGAGCAGGGAGGAGAATTGGTTACATCATCTCCTCGAGTAGGGTTAAAGAAGGCAATAGTAGATGAAGTATTGTCCCTTGACACAGTCGTGCGGGCGTTGTATTCCAAGTTTGGTACATGCATAAGGTAGTTGTCCATCTCAACGGTTGGCAGCAACGATGTGCTAGGAGAGCACGTATCTTGTCGAACGTGCATGTTGTCATTGATTACATGCAAACATGGACAATGAGATACAAGGGGGCCCTGTTACACTTGCCTAAGATGATGAAGCCTAGAGCGGTCGAGCTGAAGGCACGCATCCAGAGTCAGATCCGGAACTATGAAGATCTCTCACAGCTCATCACTAGTCTACAGGCTTCCCATGCACGGGTATTTAGGAGTATGGATGTTGTTGTGCACACACATGTGATCCCATCTATTGGGACACTCACCTAGGCGAAGACAAAGGCACAGGTCTGACTGGAGCTTGACTCATACTTTGATGAGTTGATGTGCATAGCCACTAGCCCAGACTTGGTGATCAATGTAGACACCATGCACAAGTATGTTGTTGGTCTGGTCGCACTCAAGACAATGATGCGCATGTTATCAAACGAGTTGGACAGAGGAGCTCGAGAAATGTACATGGATGTTATGGAGGCAAGAGTTTGTTTCTAGAAAGATGTCACCTTAGAGTACACGGACACCATCGCAGACTACCGAGCTTGGCATCAGTTCGCTACTGTCGACCACCTTGAGGATGTCGAACAATTGGTCTTCTCACAGTTATCCAAGTCATAGTGATGCCTTGCATGTCTTGCTCAAACCTATTTTGTCTCACATTGGTACATGTGCAGATTGTATGTAATGTCTTGTCAAGTGTAAGTTCAAGTGTCGATAGTTGGATGTAACTATCATAAAGTAGATGAAGAGTCATAAGGGTAGATGAACTATCACAAAAGAGAATGTCAAGGGCCACCCTACCCTTTGCTATATATAGTCCCTCATAACTCATTATAGAGGATTTTGGTCAGCAAAGCTTCTAATAGGAGTATCTTAGAGAGAGCTTGGACAGTATTGTAACGAGCCTTGACTTCTCCACTGTGTAGAGCTAGTATATCTCTTTGGAGGAGCAGGCGGTTGTGACTGTAACGTTCCGCTATCTGAACTAGTAGTTGGACATGGATGTATTGTACAACTAGAACTTACACTTCTTAATAGACCAGAGCCAATGCGTTTCATGCATATGTCATATTGTATTCCAGCTATCTTGTTTACTCTAAATGATATATGTATCTGTGTTGGGCGACTAATTTGTCATTATTATTATCACTTTTCAACATCTATTTCATCCATTTCTACCATTATTTATCACGTCATTTATCATAATTTATCATATAATTCCATTTTATAATTATTTATGCTCTTATGGATAAATATTATTTTTTCTCCTTTATTTTTAATATATTGAATATTATTATGCATGATTTTGCCAATGATGGTTTATTAATGAATTTGCTATAACATCACTCACTATTTTAGCCTCCAAGATCTCTTCTAGATTGCAAATTTGATTTTCAGCTCATAATCAAATATTCCAACTTAGAAATTCATTGGGATAAGAAGTGGCAGTTTTGCGTTGGACTTTCCGAACAAATGAAGGCGAATCTTGAGAACACAAGACATGGTTTGTGCAGAACGGACCAAAATAGTTTTTTGATGAGCAGTTTTCCAAAATTCATTCGAAGATGATTTTCTCAGATTTGTTTTTGCGGTCATTTTCCAAATTCTTCCAATTGCAATACCAGATTCAACTTGTTCCTGCTGAATGATGATGGGAAGATCTTTTAGATCTAATCTTTTTTATTGAGATTATGTAATCAATCCAAAATTTTAATGGAACCCATTTTGTAATCAACTTTGTTGTAACTTCCCTTTGCTCTTTGTGTATTTAAATGAAAATAGAGATCAAAGAAGGGAGGGATAATGGATAGATAATTAGGAGATAGGAGATGGACAATTATTAGATAGGATGTAGGAGAAGAGATAAGAGATGAGAGATGGGAGATGAACAATTGTTGAATTTGAGGCAAAGCTAAGAGCTTCATTATGTTGTAATTATTTCTCTCATATATTTTAATGAAGAAAGTTATCCACTAAGTTCTACATATGTTACTTGTCATCTAATCTGAATTATATCTCAAGGCAGAACTGAGTCTTGCGCAATTGGGCCTACTACCTTGGACGAGGTATTGCCTTGAACCTGTAAGTTAGTGTAGTTATGTGTTTGTTCATTTGAATTTCAATTTTCATTACTTAAAGTAGATATCCTTTCTTTTAACTAATTTGTTGTTTGCTACATTTTCCATATTTGCTATTTCATCCAATTTCTAGATTTCATTTAATTTACTTCTCTATATTAGCATTTGAATTATGTTGGGTGCAATGGATTAAATTTCCAATTCAAAAATATGTGGTTTAAATTAGCATTGATTCAAGTTGTGTGATTAGCATAATTGTTTTTCGTGTCATTTACTTTCTTCTTTTTAATTTTAGTTTTATTATTCAAGTCTTACATTTTATTTCTTGTTGAATGAGCTTGATAGTATAGAACACAATAATATAGAACCAGTGTTAGCTGTTGGTATTTGTTATGCATATATTTTTCCGATTGCCTTGAAATAAAAAGATGCTCTTCGGGTTAATAATTAATGTCAAGGTAATTAGTTGTTTTTATTAAACAATTAATTTTCCCCAACATTTTGGCATCATTGCCGAGGAGATAGTCAAATTTCACTACCACACTAATATCTGGTTGTAGATGCATACCTGACTTTGTGAGAGCTGGATATTGAAGATGGAAGGTAAGAACTTACGCATGCATCATGTGGAACTAGTGATGGAACTACCTTCAGTAGTCAGGCTTGAGTCATATAGCATGCATGATTAAAAGTAGGAACATTAGAGGTAGGAACTTGGATTTCTTTTATCATTTCACTTAAGTGGTGATGTAAGAACCACCCATTCCACTAACCAATTGACAAGAACATTTGAAGGAGGAGCCTGAAAATAGCACATGAAGAACATCTTCTATTATGGTAAGAAATGGCTCACACTACTACTTTTGAATTCCCTATCAAAGATCTAGGATGAGTGACACAAATGAACATAATTCCCCCATCTTCTCTACCAAATTTTCATGGCTTGGCAAATGAAGACCCAAATACATTATTATTTGAGTTTGAAATACTTTGTAGAGGATATGATTATTGTACTAATGCTCAAAGGTTGAAAAAATTTCCTCTTACTTTAAAAGGACCAGCTCTCTGATAGTTCATGAGCCTTGGTAGGAACTGCATCCAAACATGGGAGGACATGAAGAATGTATTCTTGAAGAAGTACCAAGACCATTGCAAGGCCAATGAAGATGTTTTCAATATGATACAAGGGAAATATGAAAGCTTGGAGGACTATGTAGAGAGATTTAAATACAACTTTCAAAAATCAAAGCATAAGTATTTGGAAAAAGAGATCTTAAAAACACTCCTTAAAGGAATCAAAGATGAATTTTTAGAACTCTTAAATCTAATGGGAAAAGGTGATGTTTTTCAGTTATCATATGATGATGTTTGTGAATTATGCATAAAGTATTTAAGAGGAATCTCCAAGGCTGGTAAGAATCTTAGAGAAGTTTCTTCTTTCTTTTCCAAATCTACTACAAGAACAGGAGATATAGGAGTTGAAATCGATGATTTATTTGAACATTTTAAAATTGATTTTATTAGCTCTCTAAATTCACAATTGGATGTTTTGCAGGTTCAGAAAAATTAAGAAATTGGAGTTTTTTTCCCTCATTGCCAAAAGAGCATCTCATAGATAGTTGTTCTTTCTTATCTAGGATGGAAGCATCATATCAAATAGATGGAGAAGCTGCTACAATTTCACAACCATGGAAATCGTGGCCTACATGTATGGTTCAAAACACTTCCTCTCCATTTTCTTACTTGCATAATCCATTATGGAATACACTTATGTTAGGGCAGTCATACCAATCTCAGTATAAGCCCCACCAATATTGTCCACAAATTACGCATGGCTTATCTTATGATTACATGACTAATTTCCCTCATCTTGTAGTACAAACACATCATCCATGTTCTTCACCAGCTCTTCCACAACATCTTGCTTACCTATCAAAATCATCCACTCAAACCAATCAACTACATCATCAAAATGCTTCATGCCCTACACAATTTCCTGCTCAACTCATTCCACACCCTCACTATAATAAACCAATACAACATGCTTACAGTGTTGAAATGCAAAATTTACCTACCCTTCCCACCCATTCTATCTCACATGCACCATTGCAGAAAACTTATATTGAGATTGGGAATGTTTCAAATCCAAAAATTGTAGAAGTTATGGAAGAAAATGAGGTTTCTTCTAGTCTGCATCAACAAGTTGTTTTAAAAACTCAAGAACTTCATGATATGATGGCTATGGGAAATCAAGAAAGTAAAGGATATATTGAAGATTAGTTTCACTCCATCATTTTTTTGCAGCATCACTCCATACTTCAATAATTTTTGACACCATCTTTTCAAGGGAAGTTGGCTTCTCATACCCTACTATTTATTAACATGCATTTTTCAAATTTGGGTATGTACATACTTGAGGCCTTATTTCGAAAATGGCTCCACTGGAAGTACTTTTATACATAAGCATATTCATTTTTCAAAGCAGAGTAGGTTAATGTAGAAAATAAAATAAATAAATACATCTTTTTTAATGTAAAAATAGTTGTTTTTGTTGCAACAAGTTGTGGAAATCAACATCGGTGATAAATTTTTTAATTTATTTGTGTATTTAGATGTATTATATTGAAAATAACATTTCTATAAACACTCATATTCATTTTTATCACCAATTTGGAAAATTTTCTTGAATATCATATTTTTTGGCTTGTGAGCTTGATGAAAGTTCTGAAAACACAGTCGGGACAGTCATGTTTTTAGGGACCAAAAGGGAATATTTTTAAAACCTGTTCTTATCCTAAGTATCCATTTATGTCTACTTTCTAACCCAATTTGAATCACTCCATTGGGATTTGAAACAAAAAAGTTATAACCAAAACATTGACATGGTGTCTAGTAGGCAGCGCAGGAAAAGAGTTGGGACAATCAGATTTTGGAGGCTTAAATGACTATATTTTTAAAACATGTTTCTATAGTATATTCCCCTATGAATCTATATTACAAGGAAATTTTAATCACTCAATTTTGATATTGTATGCGAAAGTTATGACCAAAATACTGACTGTCTATCGTAAATCTTCACTTTTAAAACTCTATTTTTCAAACTGTTCACTTGCGTATTTGACCCATCAATTCTTTTGTTTTCAAAACCTATTTCTATTGGAGATAAATAAATGAATCTACTTTAATCTCCAATTTGAATCATTTGAATCTGTCATCAAACGAAAAAAAATAAAAAATAAAAAATAAAAAATAAAAATAAATAAATAAATAAATAATTATGCTTAAAAGATCAATTGTTGGTCTAAGTTGGGAAATCAAAAATGACTCTGTTATGCAGGTTGTTCCAAGTAAAATTGACATATAATATCATGGAATTTTTAAAACCTATTTATATTGGTGATATACCTTTGAAGTATCTCTCAATTGGCTTTTGAATCACTCAAATCAGACGAAAAACAAAGGAGTTATGATTAAAACACCGCTGGTTAGTATGGTCGACCACTGCTCTCCCGCAGGTGACAAATATATTTTTTTGTTTATCTTTCTATGGATTTGTTTTACAGAGTAACTACTTGTTATTTTTTGCATATGTCTTAGATTATGAGGGCCTGATCACCTCTTTTCTTCAACGATTTCATGTTTTTTTGCAGGTTCCAGGAGAATAAAAGAGGTCAATTTATGAACAAGCGATTCTTGAAAGAAATGTTAATTAAACAAGGGAATTTCATCCAATTCATTACCTAACGGATTCATAACAGAAGAAATGGAGAATTTATTTCCATTTGGAGATTCATGTCACTGCTGCCAAAACATTTTTCCAAGAGATCATTTGTTTTTCCATTGACAAATTGATGTTCCCTTAGGAAACAACATCATAGTTGTTGTAACTTTATTTATTTATTTATTTACTGTTTTTAAATAAAATGTTGTTACTTTTCTTATTTATCTTCTGTTTTTGAGTTTCAAGTGTTGCTTCCTTCAAAGTTGTAGTTGTCGTTCCATTGGCGAATGAGCTGTTGTTGTTTAGTCAATTGAATAACTATTGTTCGGTAAAACGGACAGCTCTGATTTCTTTTTGGTGTGTTTATATTTGTTGTTCAATCAATTGAAAAGTTTTTGTTCAGTCAATTAAACCGTTGTTGTTTGATAGAACGAACAACTCCGATTTCTTTTTGGTGTATCAATAATTGTTGTTCAATCAATTGAACAACTGTTGTTCATTCAATTGAATAGTTGTTGTTCGGTAGAACGAACAGCCTTGATTTTTTTTTGGCGTATTTATAATTGTTGTTCAATCAATTGAACAATTGTTGTTCGGTAGAACGAACAGCCCTGATTTCTTTTTGGTGTATTTATAATTGTTGTTCAATCAATTGAACAGTTGTTGTTCAGTCAATTGAACAGCTGTTGTTCAGTAAAACAAATTGTTGTGATTTCTTTTTCTTGTGATCAATAATTGTTGTTCCAATAACTGCACAATTTCCGTTCAATTTTAATCAAGCAGCCATTTTTCTCTCCCATGCTTTCCTATCAAAACCATCTTTTTGGATTGGGAATTTGTACCCAAGATAAAGGAAAAACAGTAATATTAATACCATTATGACTTGTAAAACCTTTGATGGTTATCTTTATTCCGAAACTGACTTGGTTTATCTATATAATGATTGGTTGAATATCTTCTCTTTGGACATATCATAAAATGATTCACTATCTTAATACCATGTTGGTTTATCTTGCACTTTCTATTGATAATTCCCTTTAGTATGATGATATAGGGATAAAATCATAACTTTCATTAGCATTTTTTACTTCTCACACCATCCCTAACTCTTCACGATTAAATGAGCCTCCCTCCCTTTACAAATACAATACAAAACTTCTTAAAGAGGATAGGGGGTATCATTATGAGCTAGCCTACCATGATCATAAGGATGTAACAAGTGACATTCCATTATGACCACCACACCAGGGTAATGGCCTTCTAGATAGTCAAAATTGTCAGAAGGACAGGAGGTCTCATCATGAGCCGGCCTAATCACTTTGTTATATCCTGGTGAATGGCACTATGATTATCTGGTTACCATGCTAGCATAGTGATCTCTTTATAGCAATAAACAACCATCTAAATACTAAATAGAGGATTCTGGCTCATTTTTGGGTTAAAAAGCAACCCTGTCGAGGCTATGAACGCCTGCTGGCAGCAGTGGCTCTACTTATGGTATTGAAGTTCTATGTTACATTGCCAATTATTCTTTATCCCATTATTTCCTATTGATTCATTTCTAAAGGTGAATTTACCATTTGAACAACATTTATAACTATATTAACCAATATGCATGGTAAACTATACTTTTATATGAATTATATCAATATTGTCTGATCAATCGATACCAGTAGTCGTTATCATCTATCGCCTGTCATGCTTTCGTCATATTTTTCCACCTAAGGAAACATCTCTTCTCATAATGATCAATTCTCTGTTTTACTCCTTTTGCGGTCATTTCCCATCTTCACGATTTGTACTTCTCTAACCGTTTTTTTTCCATATTTACGCTACTCTGACTATTGTCCTACCGCATTTATGAATCCCCAACATCCTTTCCCTTTTTCCTATGCTTTATGGTCGTGGACGCCCTTTTCTAATTGGAGGGGGGAAGGAGAACAACAAGTATGGGGGGAAACTCTATTCACAGCAAGCCCACACTATTGCAACTAACAGAAGAGGCTCAAGCAACTTGCGAACGCGAACAATTGTTCAGACAAGATGTGCTTGCATGGCTTCCACCTTTTGCATCACTTTCAACATCAGCTCAGCCTACATCAGCTTCAACAAATGTCAGTCCATACATGTCATTCCACATTTTTTTGGAGGTAAAACTTGAGGTAAAATAGCATAAGTTTCTGATTTATTAAAAATTTAGGAGAATTTCATGAAAATCCATTGAGCATTATTTATCATCATTCATTCCACATCTTTACCACTTCCCATTTTTCATAGACATAGAATCTTTCAGTTTGGGGGAGTGTTACTTTCATTCATTTATTTATTATGACCATGTCATCATCCATCGATCTCCTTATTCATTCTCAAAACCTCCCTTATTCCATGTTATTTTACACCAAGCATAGATTTCAACAACGATTGTAGAAACCACCTCAATTTGTTTTCTAGTATTGCATGAGGGCATGTTAATTCTCTAGTTTCGGGGAGGAATTGCTACACATGACGGATGTTTTCTACTTTTTTTCTCATTTAAGGCATAATATTTCATTTTTATACAGTGCAGAAATTGATTTGCGTATATATTTAAAACTATGAACCGAATTCTTGTGATTTTTGGACAGCAAAGATGTATCATTAAAATACACAAACCCAGAAAATTTCAAGTTAAATTAATTTGTAAAATTTCAAAAATCATGCACTGTCACCTACAACCATTTTGCTTATATCTCATGATTCGTGCATCAAAATGATCTGATTTTTGGATTAGAGAAGCATCAATATAATAGAAATCTGCTTGCCAAATTTCAGCAAAACTAGTTTGTAGTTTTTGAGAAAATGGTTAATGAAGTTTTTCATTACTTATATAATATTTTGCTGCAACTTCATATACATATAGTTGAAAGTCAATGTGAAAATTGTTACGCCTTCATCAACATTGCTAAAATTGAATATTCATTATTTGAGGAAGAAGTCATTTGTTCCATCAATTTCATGAGTTTGGATGAACATTTTTGTCTTATAGCTTGGTTAATACAGAGGCTTTGGGTTGCATGAGGACATGCAACATATTTAGTTTGGGGGTATGTTGGGCCACTAATTTGTCATTATTATTATCACTTTTTAATGTCTATTTCATCCATTTCTACCTTCTTTATCACATCATTTATCATAATTTATCATATAATTTCACTTTATAAGTATTTATGCTCTTATGGATAAATATTATTTTTTCTCCTTTATTTTTAATATATTGAATGAATGCCTGTCCAGCACCATCAACACCAAGCTAACCAGTCCATTGGGGTAAATATGTAACGAAGAGATATTATTATATGATTTAGACTCCTAGATCACTTTAAGGAAGTGGAACCGACATACCAACACTTTAAAAACCTCCCTTAGGAGCTACAAAACCTTCAGGAGCCAACCAACCCCTCCAGGTGTCCAACCCCTGAGAGAACTTTATTCTTGACTGAAATAGACCCCAAGTCGCTCCCATGATAGGACTTCCATGCGAATAATACCCTCCAGTCACTCCCACAGCAAGGCATCCATGCAACTGTGGCCTTTTCCAGGTAGTTATGTGCTAGTGACCCCGGATTCTGAGCCAATTTTTAGGGAAAGGACTCACACCTCTACCCAGAACTTCATGAAACTTCTAGAAATGATAAATAACATTGAGACAAGGCTACTAATACAAAAACTTGAACAATTACTTGACCTGACCCCTACGAGCCATGACAGGCATTCCGTCAAACACATCATGAATATGTAATCCACAGGTCATAACAACAGATCTAAACATAGGGGCCTCATACATCTGAGATTCGTTAAGAAGGTATAATTCCCTCTCACAATAGTTTGATTATCATCTATTAGGTCATACATTCATTAACATTTTATTTATTAATCAAAACATGATAAGATCCATTACCAAATTATGTCATGAACCATTCATATAACCAGGAGAATAGCAATGATAGAAAAACCATTAAAACCACATATTAACAAGTATATTTACACATAATACACAAGAGGGAAATATCTCTTATTAACATATGCAAAATCCAACCAAGTCATGGACTTCCACATACCACCTGACCTTAGATTGGGTTGAACCAAATCTTTATTTCATCCAATCACCCCCATGTCATATTCCAAGCATGAGTGTGAGACTCACAACAAAACCAATCAAGGTTTCCTCGGGCTTTACTGTGTATTCTGCCAAGGGATTCATAGGCCCAAATAATAAACATACATTATAGGCTTTACCGCAATCCTGCCATATACCGATCAAGGGATCACTAGGCCCTAAACAAGAATGGATGCCTTAGGATCTCTCCACCTAAATCGTGAGGAATTTATCCGTCTCCACCCTCTAGGCTTTACCGTGTATCCCGTTGTAACACCCTCCTCCCACATATACCCAAGTAACTGACCAACCGAGGTAAACATGTGACAACAAGCTACTATGATTGGATTCAACCTCCTAGATGACCTTAAGGAAGTGGAATCAATGGAAACACACCATACAAACCTTCAACATCAGCAACAGTGCTCCCAGGAACTATCCCAACCTCTCAAGTAACCAGCCCCTAGGTCCCACTAAGTTTTAAATAATTTAACTCCTGGACACTCCCTTGATATGGGCATGCATGCATCCAGAGGGCTCTAGATGCTCCCACAACATGGTATGCCAGTGTCCAGGGACTTTTATGCCTAGTGTTGTGCCTGCATCCCCAGGATTTGAGCCACTTTTTTAGGCCCAGAAACAAGGTCACTTCCTAGAACTAAATGACACCTTCAGAACATAAAGATAATAGTGGAATGATGATTCAAATGCAATTACTCGAACAAGGGCTTGGCTGGACCCCTACTAACCATGACAGGAATTTCGTCAAACATATCACAAATATGTAATCTACAGAAGTAAACAACATATCTAAGCATAGGGGTCTCATACTTATTTGAGAATCGCTAAGAATAATTGTTACCTTATATGATTAGTTGCATATCATCTATTAGGTCATAGATACATTGTTCATTCATTTACAAATCAAAACATGAGGAGAGAATAGCAACAAGAAATGCTAAAAATAGCATTCAGAATATTCCAATTTTAATTTGTTCTTGAATTAAAATTGAGAATTAAAATTTGAATTTAGTCTCACCAGCTGCTTGAAAAATAATTAATTAATTCATCTTGAGTTAATTAGTTGGAGAAATTCAAGCTATAAGTCTCTATGAAGTCATGAAACAATTATCCCTTAAATTAAGGAGATTATACCTTAATTAAGGAGATAAGGCTGAGTTATATTTGAGTTGTAATTAGTTAACTCAGTTTACTGAGTTAAGTCCAGTTAAATTAGTTCCAAACTGTTTGAGGAACTAATTGTGAGTTCAGTCAGTTAATACATGCATGCATCCAACTAGTGTACTCTAGATAACTAAAGATTCTCTCATCAGAAACCCATGCATGTCTATTTAGAGAAAGACCTAGTTGAGCTAAATGTCAAGGACAGGTTACTATCATTTGCATGAGTTTTCATATAAAGGAAACTCATCCATGCAGAAGGAATAAGGTTCCTTGAGGATTCCACAGTTTTACAGGGTGTGAGATCAGTGTGAGTGATCAGTGTTACACTTGGTAGCAGGAGGATCACCCAAGAGAAATAGCGCAAGGAAATAGGAGCTTGGAGGGCAGAGGAGAAGGTTTGTGAGAAGCCTTGTTTGCCTGTGAGCATCCAGGAGGATTGTACTAAGAGCTGGCTAGCTATGAGAGCTAAGGCTTTGTATAATCTTGATGTATTTCCACCTTGTATGATAATACAGATAGTGGGGTTTTTAGTTGAGGCTTTCCCCTGAGTATTTTCTGTGTTTCATGTGTATTGATTCTTCTTCTTATGCTTATATGTGTTCAACTCTGATTCACCTTGATATTTAAGCTTCCGCAAGTTTGATATTAGAAGTAGATTATAGTATTTTGCTTTGGTATATTGCATTATCGAGTTAATCTACAGTGAGTTTTTCTACATAGATCTCAAAGGTAGATTTGTAGAGAATTTGCAGGAAATTCTACATGGTACTGGAGCCAATTTTATCAGAGCAATGAACAGTATACGTAGAAGAGAATTAAAAAAAAAAAAAATAATAAAAAAATAAAAAATAAATTTGGGCTGTGAGTTTGCAGAGCAGATCTGAAATTTTTTGTGCAAAATTTTCAGAAACAAATAGCAGATCTAGATTCCTTGCGAAAAAATACCCAAATTCAAAAAACAAATCGGCTGAATCGGAGTTCGGATGAGGGAGATATCGCTAATTTAAAATCAGCTCTTTTTCTAGAAAATTTCGTGATGGTGGGAAAGATGAAACGGATTGGTGTGCTAGCCAAGAACCTGTATGCACTTGAGGTACAAGATGCATGCAAATCCTTGAGGAGCAAGGGAAATGTTAGAGACTTGGTGGTTGAGAGAGAGAGTAAATTACCGTCAACATGCAGTCTCAGAAGAAGTTGATGCAGGAGCATGCAACTTAGAGGGAAAAATCTTCAAATGTATTCTAAAAATCCAAAAAAATATACAGGCAATGGAGTGGGGTCCTTTAGCCAGCAATTTTCATGCTTTCTAGTTCAAGATAGGAATAGAGCTAAGAATAAATCATGCTAAATATAATATCTTATGGATAAGCTGTAATAAATCTTTACGCTTTAAATAATTCTATGTAAAAGCATGCTTTTGTGCAAGATAAAGGCCGAGAAGGCTTTTCTATTAATTATAAATAAGAAAGAGCGGGACTCTCAGAAGATAGAACTTGGAAGCATTATTATTTAAAAAAAAAAATCTCTCTCTGTTCATCGGAATTAATGATTCTATGTTAACTAGTATTTTATGCATGTATCAATTTTGATTTTGTTGTTTTCCGCGTTTATTAATGGTGATTCAATTGTTGTTTCCCTATGAACACTTAAGCGTAGGCATGTTGAGTAGTTTTCCTTCATATCGGTGATCGCAGGCTCCTTGAGTCGTTTTATAGAGTTTGCAGTCAAACTCTGTTTTACACAAAGAAATCGTGACATTTCCTTAAGCAGAACATAGTTCCGGACCTAAAACTTTATCGAATTTGGTTCATACCCATATCGGGTCTGAACCGATATCGCAATATCGCAATTGGAGCATGGAAGAGACCTTTGGAACCGTCGAGTGCCGAAGCCCCGATAGTCTGGATCCGAAACATTATAGAGTGGGTTGGATAAATTTTTGGGTTCGCAAGGACTGTCGCATCGCACAGTTGAAGTGGGAGGAGTCTGTTGTGTGGTCTTGCGGAATCGCCGATAGCGATTTCCAATAGCCACGTATTATCGCATCGGAGGAAGAGAGTTAGAAGGGTCGTTTTAAAGCGTCGATAGTGTTATGGGTGTAATATGTGATCCTTTGAATTTTAAGTGCTGATAGTGTTAATTCTTCGGAATTAATACAAGACTATTTATAAGCTGCGACAGTGATATAAAGAGCCAATAGTGTGTTTTGTTCCTTTGGAACAAAATCCCCGCGATTGTGTATTTTGCGTGGAAAGCGCAGTTTCTTCAGTTTTAAAGAATTGATTGTGTTTTAATGTAATTCCTTTGGAATTACAGTTCTGGTAGAAAATAAGGCTTTGTGTGGAAAATACCGCCGATAAAAAGTGTTGGGCGATTGGAGGAGAATCCATGAGGCTACCAGTTAACTGTAAATGATTGATATGTCTATTGAGACAGAGGGGGAAATTTTTCCTAATATTGAAGAAATTGTAGACAGATTTGCGAGGCTATCCATATCGCCTGCACCCAGGCCACCAATAGTGGTATCATAGCAGCCAGCTGACATTCGATTGAATCTCAGAAGCAGGAGAAGGAAAGTTACTATGGATTTCAGATTTGGAAGAGGACGAGGACGTGGTGGAAGAGGATGGCCTATTGCAAATGTTGAAGTAATGGAAGCTGTGCAACAAATGCAAGCTAGGTTGGGTGCATTAACAACAGGCAGAAACATAGATGATGGAGATGTTAGTGAACCTGAGATTGAAGCCGCAGAGGAGGAAGCTGTAACAGTTACTCCTGAGATGAGGTTTTTTAGTCAGTGTTGAGATCCACAGCCAGGCCAAAGACCGAAGTATCAATATATGAAGGAGGACTTAATCCAGAAGAATTAATAGATTGGATTAATGGCATGGAGAAATTCTTCGACTATGAAGAAACAGAAGATGAGAAGAAAGTGAAGTTTGTTGTCACCAAGCTAAAAGGCCATGCAACGCTTTGGTGGGATGATGTGTAGACAGAAAGGAAGAGACTTGGCAAGCAACCAATCAAGAATTGGAGCAGGATGGTAGCAAAGCTAAGAGGTAAGTTTCTGCCAAGTAATTATCAGCAAACCTTGTTAAGGCAGATGCAAAATCTTAGACAGAGGTCTTTGACAGTAAAAGAATACACAAAGGAATTCTACAAGGTAACCATAAGAGTTGGAGAAGCCCAAGATACACATGAGAAGGTGGCTAGATATGTAGGAATTTACAGGGTAAGTTCCTCAGAAAGAACACCAAAAGGACACCGCTCACAACCAGATCACAGATCAATACACCAGTATTTTTGACGTGGTTAAAACCCTCAAAGAGGGAAACAGTCCACGGCCTGCGCCAACGTGGCTACTAAAGGCAATTTATTAATCAAAGAATGAAAATTTACATAAGCTTCTCTCATGCACGGATTACCCGAACAATGACCCTCCATGCGCTTTAAATAGAACTCATGGACCAATCGGGTGTCAAGCCACGGATCAAGTGTCGGTAATACCGAGGAGAGAGTGAACCGTCAGATCACTACATATCGTGACCGTCAGATTGTAAGTTACAAAATGTACAACGGTAAAGAAATACACTTTACCTAACTCTATACCTAACTCTATACTAGACCAAGTTGAACTTAACTATTTCCTATGTGTCGGAATATCCTAACATCCCCCCTTAAGAACAACTTGGGATAGGATTGAAGGATTTACAAATATGACACAATAGGAGAAGGAAGGAGGCACTAGAGCCTATCCCCCCTTAGTGACAACTTCCTGAACTCCAAGCATATATCGAAGTTTAGTGAACTTCGCCTCTGTGAGAGCCTTTGTGAAGTTGTCTGCAACCTGATCATCTGTTGAACAATATTGCACTTCAAGAACATGGTCATGAATGAGCTTTCTGATGAAGTGCATGTGTAGTTCAATGTGTTTGCTGCGCTGATGCTGGACTGGATCTTTGCATAGCTGAATGGCACTTTGATTATCACACCAAAGTGTGGTTGGATGCTGCTGCTCAAAGCCAAACTCTGATAGGATCTGACGAAGCCACAAGGCTTCCTTACTAGCTTCCACGGCACCACGATACTCTGCTTCTGCTGACGAAAGAGAAATGGCAGCCTGTTTCTTACAAGCCCATGTAATAGGTCCTGAACCAAGAGTGAAGACATAACCGGCAGTAGACTTCCAATCATCAGGGTCACCAGCCCAATCAGAATCAGTGAAACCAACTAATAGAGGAGCTGCTTTGGCACTGTAATGAATCCCAAACTGTACTGTACCTCGAACATAACGAAGTATTCTTTTGGCTGCTTTCCAATGACTTTCACGGGGGTTTTGCATAAAATGAGCAACAAGGCCAACAGCAAAGGAAAGGTCAGGACGAGTATGGGTTAAATACAAGAGTTTTCCTACAAGTTGACGGTATAAGGTAGCATCAACTTCAGGAGAAGTACAAGAGACTGAAAGTTTGACTCCAGACTGAAAGGGAGAAGGGGCTGGCTTACAGTCTTCCATGTGAAAATGACGAAGAATATCACAAGCATACTTGGACTGGGAAAGGGAAATACCCTCCTTGGATTGCAAGACTTGAAGACCGAGAAAATAGTGTAAGTGTCCTAAGTCTGTCATTTCAAATTTCTTTTTAAGGCTGGACTTCACATGGTTTATAAGGTTGGGATCACTACCAGTAAGAATAAGATCATCAACATAAAGAACAAGGATGATAAGAGAGTTGCCCACTTTCTTGGTGTAGACAGTATTGTCAGAATAACACCTAGAAAAACCAGATTCTAAAAGAAAGCTATCCATTTTGGCATACCAAGCCCGAGAAGCTTGCTTGAGACCATAAAGGGATTTCTTAAGTCGACATACAAGGCTGGAGTCTGTTTGGATGAAGCCAATGGGTTGTTCCATATAGATTTCTTCATGCAAGTCCCCATGCAAGAAGGCAGATTTAACATCCATCTGATGGACTTCCCATTTTAAAGAGGCAGCAAGGGAAAGAACAAGGCGGATAGAGTTCATTTTGGCAACAGGGGAGAAGGTTTCAGTGTAGTCAATGCCTTCAACCTGTGAAAAGCCCTTAGCAACAAGACGAGCTTTATGTTTATCTACTTTCCCATCTGGTCCATACTTGGTTCTGTAAACCCATTTACATCTAACAAGTTTGCGTCCCTTTGGTAGAGGAACAAGATCCCATGTATCATTTGCCAACAATGAATGATATTCTTCATTCATAGCTGCTTCCCAATGTGGATGGCCTGAAGCTTCTGCAAAAGTGTCAGGATCGTGATTTACTGGAGCTTGAGCCAGTAAAGAAGAGGCTCTTTCAAACTGAGAACGTGTACGTCGCTGATCTGTAGGATCACCGGCAAGATCACCTGCTGCATCCCGAGTAGTACAGACCCATCTTGGAAGTTGAGGATCCTGAGAAGGTGGGGGAGGATTGTCATCCTCACTTTCATCATCTGAAGAAGAAATGTTTTCAAAAGTAGAAGAGATAGGAAGAGGTGGCACATCCGCCGGACTAGGCTCGCAGGCCAATTTATTTTCATGAAATTTTACATCTCTTCTAATGATCACATTTTTGGACTTAAATGGAATAAGTCTATAACCTTTTACATCTTCAGAATATCCAACAAAAGTACATTTCTCACTCTTAGGTTCTAAAGCTTTATGCTTTTCATCTGGAATATGTGCCCATGCTTCACTTCCAAAAACACGAAAGTGACTTACATCTGGTTTAATGGAACTCCAAGCTTCTTCTGGAGTGATATTCTTTAGAACCTTAGTAGGAGTGCGATTGATTATATAATTTGCACAATTAATTGCTTCGGCCCAAAAACTAAGACTGAGTCCTTTAGATTGCAGCATACAATTAGTCATTTCCTTTAAGGTGCGATTTTTCCTTTCATCTACACCATTTTGTTGAGGAGTGTATGGAACAGTATGTTGCATTTGAATTCCATTTTCGGTGCAAAAGTTGATGAATGTGTTTTTAACATATTCTCCACCATTATCAGTTCTTAACTTAAGAATTTGATGTCCAGATTGTTTTTCAACAAAGGCTTTGAAGGCCAAAAATGTGTTAAATACTTCGCTCTTGAGTTTTAAGAAGTATACCCAAGTGCGTCTGGAGAAATCATCAATGAAAGTTAAGAAATACTTGCAGCCAGAGAATGAAGCAACAGGAGGTGGACCACATAAATCACTGTGCACAAGCTGTAAAGGGGCAGAGGCGTGCCAAGAGGCACGTTTTTCAAAACTGTCCCGATGATGTTTTCCGAGTACACATCCGGAACAAACACCATCTCTGCAAGATACCATAGGAAGACCTGTCACCATATTTTCTTTACATAGATGCTGAAGGGAGTGATAGTTTAAGTGACCAAATCGCTCATGCCAAAGTTTGCTCACTTCATCATTATGAGCAACAAATACTGAGGGAATATTTGATGACCCTGTTATCACTGAAAAGATTTCAAAGGAAAAGGGTAAGGTAAGGGAGAATTGGTCTTGGTTATTATCATGCTCCTTTCATGCATAAGAAGCACATGGCAAAGCTCAGGTTCAACATACATCAGAGTTTTCCATTTAAACTCAAGTAAGGCAGTTAGCACTCAAGAAGAAGAATGTAGCTTTGAGGAAGTCAGAAAAGAAATTGATGTCTACCAACCTTGAGATTGCCCAATTCAATGAAAGGGATTACTTACAAGGTATAAACATCAAGCAAAGGAGACAACATGGTCAGCAGAAGGATTCGAAGACAAGCATAAGAATGAAAAGCATAAAAAGGGGGAACTTTCTCTCCTTGTTTTTAACCAGTCAACTTCTAGGAGCGTTTCTGAGCAGTTAAAAAACTCATCTCTAAAAAGTGAAAGAGGTTTTCATTCCTAAGATACTTAAGTACAAAAACCTCTTCCACTTTTTCCAAATACATTATGATCTGAGAGAAATTAATGACCAAAGTTGTGCTACGAAACTGCTGTAGGTGCAGTGTTTCATCTCTTGTTTTACACCTGTTTTTCAAAGACACATTCTGGGAAGTAGGAAATATGTTTCAAAAAACCAAGAGAGGTTTTTGTTAAGCATGGATTGGTTCACAAAATCCTCCTTCAGTTTTTCCAAATACAGCTTTTATGAGAAGATATGAACTCTGTCCCAAGACCTATGTTTCAGCCAGAACAGTTGCAATGTGGTTGCTATCAGTGATTTATTCCTTTAATAGTGAAAGTAAAGTGGCCATCATGGAAGCAGGGGAACACTTCTTGTGGTTGTAAATTCAGGAGCAGCTGGAGGTATATTACAATTTAAATTACTTAAAGATACTTGCGCTGCGAAATCACTGAAGCAACGTTTTTCAGGAGAAAAACTGTTTTAGGTGATTAAATTCCAGGAGGTCTCTAGAGAAACTGAAAGCATATTTTTGGAAACTGAAAGAGGCTTTTCTTCCTAACATGCTGCACTACATAAAACTCTTTCAGTTTCTTTAATTCCATTCTGAGGTGGGAGAAATTTATGGTTAAACTTGCGCTATGAAACTGCTGAAAGTCAAGCTTTGTCTTCTGGTTTTAGCAGTCTTTTTCAAGATCCGTTTCTGGTTACAAGAAGATGTATTTTGGAATTCTGAGGGAGGTTTCTCTTCATAAACTCTCTAGATACAATAAACTATCTCACTTTATTCATAAGTGTTTTCAGTTGGGAGATACTAAGCTTTCATTGAGACCCTACTTTCAGAAAACGGATTTGTCCTGTTTGCCACGTGTTTTTCAAGGACAGTTTCTGGACAGCTGGAGAAATGTTTTAAAAAACCAGGAGAGGTTTTTGTTCTAGGCAACATGGGCTACAAAAACCTCCTTCAGTTTCATAAAATGTGTCATGGATGAAGAGATAAAGGCTCTGTCCCACGTGCCAATTTTCAAGGATCTAAACCTAAAAACAAGGAAACATGTTCCCTAATTTCTAGGGTTTGTCTTCAGCAGTCAGATGACCACGTGGGAGGCTTCATCAAATTCGAATTCTTGAGGTTGCAAGTTGTCAAATAATGCTTTAAATTTTTAGATAAGGTTGTTGAATCATGATAAGGAGTTACACTCCTAGTTGTATTAGGTCTCTAGGACTGCTAGTTAGGTGTCATTTGCATTTAATAATTAGTTTTATGTATCAATAGGTGTCATAGTAGGATGAATTCGAATTCCCCTCATGCTGGAGGAGGAATCTCAGTTATGTAAAGAGCTCTATATATAGAAGAAGATCTATTGTACAAAGGGTTGGAAATTTTATGCAAAAGCTTGTATTTGGCCTATGTAAGACTCATTTTCAGTAATACATGCTTGACTTTACTTCTCAGGATTCATGAAGGATTTTTTATGTTCAGAATATGTGATGTTGTCCTTTTCTTAATTCTTACAGTGGTATGGATGTATAATCACTCAGAATTCACTGAATGTGCTCTGACTTCCTGTATACATTTATAAACTGTGTGGTCCCATATGAGTTTATGTTCTGAATGTTTAAATGCTGAATGCCCTGACTTCCATGTAAGGTTGAGTTCATTGTTATTTTGAGGTGTTGTTGACTCCATAAGCCCAATGGATAGTTTTGTTTAATGTGTTTCCACCATTCATATTTTTCACAGTTGTTCTACAAGAGTTAGCCATCTTATCTTTAATCAAAATCATTAACCCATCCAGAGAGAGCCCTCTCAGGTTGAGGAGGCTAAGCCTCAGCCTAAAGTCAGTTTGAAATAGTTACTTGAAGTCTTCCTGGTCTGCAGCCTTCCAGGGCCTGATTTTGAGATAACATTTTGGTGTGTCTGCCGGGAGCCTGAAGTCTATTCATTCTCGAAATTAAGAGACTGAACTTCTGAAGGTAGCAGGAGCTGAAACATCTTTTTGAGGCTGCAAAACTACCTTGGCGACTCCACACATCGAATAAGAAATTGGAAGGTGACTCCACTACTAGAAGATCAGTAGCTTGATGAAGTTACAAGATGAGTTCCACTGCAAGAATGAATGCCAGGTATGCTCCTATGAATCGGTCTCATATCCCTGGTTTTCCAAATCCTATGCCAAAGGTTGATTGGTTAGATGATCTTCCAATATTCAAAGATGAAAAGAAGGACAATGTTGCTCTTCATTTGGTTAGGTTCCATATGCATGTACGCAATCTTAAGGTTCATTTCCCTGAAGATTGTCTCATGAAGATGTTTATGACCACTTTAGAAGGAAAGGCACGGTCTTGGTATAAAGGTTTGGAAAATGGTTCAATATATTTGCTTGCTAATTTTCGTGATGAATTCTATGAGATGTATAAAGAATGTCATCCTTCCTTATTGTTGCTCAAAGATTGCTGTAGACATTCTTTAAGTCTTATTCAGTACTTGGAGGATTGTTATGATGATGATGAATTTATGGATGAAGAAATTTTAGAGGCTCTTCATAACAATGCATTTCAACACCAAGAAGTAAGTATAACATCTCATGAAACGCAGCATGAAGATCAGCAGGGGTTTATTTGTGAAAACCATGTTTCATCCTTTGATATGAATGAAAATATGCAGCAGATTTGTCAGTCTTTTGATCATAAAGAATATGAAATTGATTGCAAACATCAAGAAGAAATACTGGAAGAAATTTTTTATAATCCTCAGGCAGAAGAAAAGGTTGTTCATTTTTGTGATTCCTTGCAGCAGCTTACATCAAAGAATGATCACAATAGTGAGGAAAATTACATTGTCTATGGGAATCATGAAGAAAGGCAGTTGGATAGCACATCAAAGGAATTTTGTGTGGCTAAGGATCAGTTGTCTAAAGAGATAGAATGTTATGATGATTATCAAAATAACCATGTTTTCTTTGACCCTATAAATGAATACATGGCAAAGTTTTGCACATCAGCATTTCAATTTCATTTGCATTATGAAGATCATATACATTATAGGTTGATTTGGTCATCTCACTACCATGGTTATTTTGAGGTTGAATGCAGTCAAGAGCCTCCAATATCATAGAGGATAATTGATTGGCTTTATTGGAAATATCATGTTGCTTGAGCTACAAGTGGAGCTTGCAGCTGATAGGGTAGGTAGGTAGGAAAATGAAAATAAGCTCAAGGTTGACTAAGCATTTTTTTTTTTTTTTCAATAGTGGTA
Source organism: Pinus tabuliformis (assembly GCA_031772625.1). Taxonomy (NCBI): domain Eukaryota; kingdom Viridiplantae; phylum Streptophyta; class Pinopsida; order Pinales; family Pinaceae; genus Pinus; species Pinus tabuliformis. The sequence goes on from CM062819.1 coordinate 1,458,292,397, forward strand.
GATTTCTTTCTCTCACAATGATCATCAAGTTTAAGCCCGAGGTGAAGGCCCAAGAAGCTTAAAGGGGATGCTTGTCAAACAAATTTCCGTTTATCATAAGAGGATAAGGCACTGGACCTGCGATTTCTTAGTGTACCACAAGGGCACACTATCCCAAGTGGAGCCACTGTTATCACTGAAAAGATTTCAAAGGAAAAGGGTAAGGTAAGGGAGAATTGGTCTTGGTTATTATCATGCTTCTTTCATGCATAAGAAGCACATGGCAAAGCTCAAGTTCAACATACATCAGAGTTTTCCATTTAAACTCAAGTAAGGCAGTTAGCACTCAAGAAGAAGAATGTAGCTTTGAGGAAGTCAGAAAAGAAATTGATGTTTACCAACCTTGAGATTGCCCAATTCAAGGAAAGGGATTACTTACAAGGTATAAACATCAAGCAAAGGAGACAACATGGTCAGCAGAAGGATTCGAAGACAAGCATAAGAATGAAAAGCATAAAAAGGGGGAACTTTCTCTCCTTGTTTTTAACCAGTCAACTTCTAGGAGCGTTTCTGAGCAGTTAAAAAACTCATCTCTAAAAAGTGAAAGAGGTTTTCATTCCTAAGATACTTAAGTACAAAAACCTCTTCCACTTTCTCCAAATACATTATGATCTGAGAGAAATTAATGACCAAAGTTGCGCTACGAAACTACTGTAGGTGCAGTGTTTCATCTCTTGTTTTACACCTGTTTTTCAAAGACACATTCTGGGCAGTAGGAAATATGTTTCAAAAAACCAAGAGAGGTTTTTGTTAAGCATGGATTGGTTCACAAAAGCCTCCTTCAGTTTTTCCAAATACAGCTTTTATGAGAAGATATGAACTCTGTCCCAAGACCTATGTTTCAGCCAGAACAGTTGCAATGTGGTTGCTATCAGTGATTGATTCCTTTAATAGTGAAAGTAAAGTGGCCATCATGGAAGCAGGGGAACACTTCTTGTGGTTGAAAATTCAGGAGCAGCTGGAGGTATATTACAATTTAAATTACTTAAAGATACTTGCGCTGCGAAATCACTGAAGCAACGTTTTTCAGGAGAAAAACTGTTTTAGGTGATTAAATTCCAGGAGGTCTCTAGAGAAACTGAAAGCATATTTTTGGAAACTGAAAGAGGCTTTTCTTCCTAACATGCTGCACTACATAAAACTCTTTCAGTTTCTTCAATTCCATTCTGAGGTGGGAGAAATTTATGGTTAAACTTGCGCTACGAAACTGCTGAAAGTCAAGCTTTGTCTTCTGGTTTTAGCAGTCTTTTTCAAGATCCGTTTCTGGTTACAAGAAGATGTATTTTGGAATTCTGAGGGAGGTTTCTCTTCATAAACTCTCTAGATACAATAACCTATCTCACTTTATTCATAAGTGTTTTCAGTTGGGAGATAGTAAGATTTCATTGAGACCCTACTTTCAGAAAACGGATTTGTCCTGTTTGCCACGTGTTTTTCAAGGACAGTTTCTGGACAGCTGGAGAAATGTTTTAAAAAACCAGGAGAGGTTTTTGTTCTGGACAACATGGGCTACAAAAACCTCCTTCAGTTTCATAAAATGTGTCATGGATGAAGAGATAAAGGCTCTGTCCCACGTGCCAATTTTCAAGGATCTAAACCTAAAAACAGGGAAACATGTTCCCTAATTTCTAGGGTTTGTCTTCAGCAGTCAGATGACCACGTGGGAGGCTTCATCAAATTCGACTTCTTGAGGTTGCAAGTTGTCAAATAATGCTTTAAATTCTTAGATAAGGTTGTTGAATCATGATAAGGAGTTACACTCCTAGTTGTATTAGGTCTCTAGGACTGCTAGTTAGGTGTCATTTGCATTTAATAATTAGTTTTATGTATCAATAGGTGTCATAGTAGGATGAATTCGAATTCACCTCATGCTGGAGGAGGAATCTCAGTTATGTAAAAAGCTCTATATATAGAAGAAGATCTATTGTACAAAGGGTTGGAAATTTTATGCAAAAGCTTGTATTTGGCCTATGTAAGACTCATTTTCAGTAATACATGCTTGACTTTACTTCTCAGGATTCATGAAGGATTTTTTATGTTCAGAATATGTGATGTTGTCTTTTTCTTAATTCTTACAGTGGTATGGATGTATAATCACTCAGAATTCACTGAATGTGCTCTGACTTCCTGTATACATTTATAAACTGTGTGGTCCCATATGAGTTTATGTTCTGAATGTTTAAATGCTGAATGCCCTGACTTCCATGTAAGGTTGATTTCATTGTTATATTGAGGTGTTGTTGACTCCATAAGCCCAATGGATAGTTTTGTTTAATGTGTTTCCACCATTCATATTTTTCACAGTTGTTCTACAAGAGTTAGCCATCTTATCTTTAATCAAAATCATTAACCCATCCAAAGAGAGCCCTCTCAGGTTGAGGAGGCTAAGCCTCAGCCTAAAGTCGGTTTGAAATAGTTACTTGAAGTCTTCCTAGTCTGCAGCCTTCCAAGGCCTGATTTTGAGATAACAGACCCAAAGTTGTGAAACTTATACAACCTTGTGGAATCATCAGCAATACCAGTAGCTAGAATCTGTTTAGGATCTCTCAGATCCTTGATTACAACATCATGAGGTGAAAATTCAACAATTTTACCTTCACCTGAATGAGTTATCTGATATACAGATAGAAGGTTGCAGGATAAGGTTGGAACACATAATACATCATTAAACTGACCATTGTCTAGATGAACAGTTCCAGTCCCTACAACATTAAGAGATTTATCATCACCAACATATATATTTTTGGTGTTACAATCATTTAAAGAAGAAAACATGGCTTGGTTTTTGGCCATGTGATAAGAGGCTCCAGAATCAATGAGCCACTCATGAGAATGAGAAGAAGAAGATACATTTAATGCATAACCAGACTGAGATGATTGACAGCGACATGCAGAAAGTGCCATTCCTGAAGATGAAGTTGAAGTTGAAGTTGAAGAATGCTCCACATGGATGTTATGTTTTTTCATTGCGGCTTCCAAGGCTTCCATCTTCTTAAAGCATTTAGATTCTAAGTGGCCATCTCGATTACAAAAGTTACAATGTCTATCAGTCTTCTTCCATTTGTTTTTATTGGTCTTATCATTTTGCTGAAATGATCTTTCATTTTGAGGCTGAGTTTGCTTAGGACCCTTGTTTGGTTTAGGTCCATTCTTTTTAGGATATGACTTCTTAGGATTCTTTGAATTTGGTTGCTGCTGGGCGGCTAACGTTTTCTTGGAAGAGTTTCCAAGATTAATAAGACCAAGGTGTAAGAGTTTTTCTTGTTCTCTTATTAAAGAATCACAAAAAGAGTCAAAGGAAGGGGCCTTGTAGTCTTTTCCTTGACAAATGAAAGCTTCCCTTGTAGAATGGAAGGTGGAAACAAATACAGAGTAGGTTGGTCCCAACTTAGTAAGGATGGAATAAATAAGGTTACTATCTTCTTTCTTAACCTTAACACCTTCCAAGAGATATCTAAGGGTCTTGAATTTGGACAAGAAATCTTCAATGCAAGAAAAATTATTAGGATCCAATGTAAGCAACTCATTTTCAAGTTGATGGGCTCTAATTTCATTTTTAATCCCAAAAACTTTAGTGAGTTGTTCCAATGCTTCATGAGGAGTCTCAAGTTCTGCAATATGGAATCTAAGATCAGGAGAAATAGACATCCCTATCAAACCACGTGCTTGATCTTGTCTATTTTCCCATTTTCCAGCCTTGTCTTCATCTTTGGGTTTCTTCTCTTGGTCTGTGGCTATTCTGTAGAGACCTTTACTTCTAAGTAAATTTTCCATGTAGGCTATCCATTGGAAGTAGTTAGTGCTGTCAAGAATGACTTGGTATGGACTTTCCATTTTTTTTAAAAAACTGAAGCTGAAGATGCTGAAAGTAAGTGTTCCAATGGATAGATCTCGAAAAATTAGGTTTTTTTAAAAAAAACGGCTCTGAAAAAGGCTTCCGGATGAAGAAGTTATGGCTTTTTGAAAAAAAATTGTTGAAGTTGCAGGAAAAGTGCGCGAATGTGCGGAAATGAAAAAATCTGCCCCCAAAAAATGGAGACTTGAACCCAAGACCTCTACTCTCTTAAAATAGCTTTGAACCAATTGATCTATACAAAAAATTTGAGAGTGAGAGAGAGGGGGGGGGCCTTGGTTTGCGTGCTTGCCTTGAGAAAGCTCTTTTTCCCTACAAAACACAAAACACAAAACCCAACACGGACATGCAAAGAAAACGAACCTTATGGCTCGAAGTTAGCTTTAGCCAAAAAACTAGATATTTAAAAAAATGAACCTTGCGGCTCAAAGTTAGCTTTAGCCAAAAAACTAAATATTTTTCTCAATGTTTCTGATTTTCCGAGATCACACTAAGGTGCAGGGAAGAGAGCATACGCATGAGAAAAATCCTTCCTTTTTGTTTCTGATTTGCCCATATCGCACAGAGTCGCAGGGCAAAGAGCATACGCAGAAATGAAAGGTATAGATCCGGTTAAAAAAAAGCTAAATAAACCGAAACCGAAATAAGCAGAGAGAAAATAACAGTAAACTGCAAATAAAGACTGTATACCTCCAGATCTTAAAAATGACGCAGCTAGGGCTACTGGAAACCTTTTCGCATGAAACGAAAGGGGTTCCTCACTAGAACAGATGCTCCGAACACAACAGAGCAGTCCTCTCGGCCCGAAAGTAGTCAGAAACAGCAGATCTAGGAAACGGCAGTCGCATGCAGTTCTACCGGCTTCAGATTTGGATCACCAACGGACGCGGCCCTCAAATAGCTCTGATACCATGTAGGAATTTACAGGGTAAGTTCCTCAGAAAGAACACCAAAAGGACACCGCTCACAACCAGATCACAGATCAATACACCAGTATTTTTGACGTGGTTAAAACCCTCAAAGAGGGAAACAGTCCACGGCCTGCGCCAACGTGGCTACTACAGGCAATTTATTAATCAAAGAATGAAAATTTACATAAGCTTCTCTCATGCAAGGATTACCCGAACAATGACCCTCCATGCGCTTTAAATAGAACTCATGGACCAATCGGGTGTCAAGCCACGGATCAAGTGTCGGTAATACCGAGGAGAGAGTGAACCGTCAGATCACTACATATCGTGACCGTCGGATTGTAAGTTACAAAATGTACAACGGTAAAGAAACACACTTTATCTAACTCTATACTAGACCAAGTTGAACTTAACTATTTCCTATGTGTCGGAATATCCTAACAAGATATATGAATGGTCTCAGGATGGACATTCAAGATGAGATAAGTCTACTGTCTCCTAAAACTATAGAGGAAGCTTATCAAATAGCACTGAAAGCTGAAGAAAAACTCATGAGGAAGCAGTCTGCTAGAGGGAGAGGTACTTTCCAAGGAAGGGGAAGTCAAGGTGGTAGAGTAAGATCTACAGCACCTAAGATGGAGCTAGCAGCAGCTCAACCCAGCATGCACCCACAGGAGGTGATGCGAGAGGTAGAGGGAGTTTTTCTAGAGGAAGAGGAGGCAGAGGAAGAGGCAGAGAAATAAGATGTTACAGATGTAACAAACTGGGACATAAAGCTTTTGAGTGTCGAGAGAATGCAAAAACAAATCATAGGAATGCCATTGTTGCTCAAGTTGAAGGAGAAGCACCAACAGCAACAGTGATAGAAGAAGAAAATATACCAGAGAGAGGAGAATCTTTGGTAGTTAATAAAGTTCTGCTCAAGCCAACAAAGGAGATGGCTGAACCATCACAAAGGAAGACTTTATTTAGGACAGTGTGTAAAGTCCAAGGGAAATGTTGCCAGATGATCATTGATAGTGGCAGCACTGATAATTTGGTCTCTACAGAAGTGGTGGAGAAATTGAAGCTGAAGACAATGAAACATCCAACACCTTACAAGGTGTCATGGTTGCAAAAGGGACATCAACTGTTAGTAAATGAACAGTGTGAAGTGGAATTTCAGGTGGGCAAGTATAAAGATAAAATTGTATGTGATGTGATGCCAATGGATGTGTGTCACATATTGCTTGGAAGACCTTGGCAATATGACAGAGGAGCCATGCATGATGGGAAAAGAAACACCTATAAGTTTAGGAAGGATGGTGTCAATCACACATTGCTGCCTCTACAAGAAGAAGATGTACCAGGAAAGAAGATTGATCTAAAAACTCTAATACTTGAAGGAAAGGAATACTTGAAGCAGATTGAAGAGAATGAGGTAAATTTTGCTGTAATTTGCAAGCCCAAGGTAATAATGACTTCTACTAAAGTTTTTGATTTACCCATTGAAATTCAAGAAATGTTGGAGAAATATTGTGATATTATTGTTGATGATTTTCCTAATGAATTACCACCCATTAGAAGAATTAGCCATCATATAGATTTGATTCCTGGAACAAGTATACCTAACAAAGCAGCTTACAGAATGACTCCTACAGAAAATGAAGAAGTTAGAAAGCAGGTGCAAGAATTGCTTGACAAAGGGCTGATCAGAGAAAGCTTGAGTCCTTGTGCAGTACCAACAATGTTGAGTCCAAAGAAATATGGAGGCTGGAGAATGTGTACAGATTCAAGAGCCAATAATAAAATCACAATCAGGTACAAATTTCCTTTGCTTAGAATTGAAGATTTAATGGATTTCTTGAGTGGAGCAAAGTATTTTTCAAAACTAGATCTTAAAAGTGGGTATCATCAGATAAGAATAAGAGAAGGGGATGAGTGGAAAACCGCTTTTAAGAAAAATGAGGGACTGTATGAGTGGAGAGTAATGCCTTTTGGGTTGTCAAATGCACCAAGTACATTTATGAGGCTCATGAATGAAGTTCTTAAAGAGTTCATTGGTAAATTTGTAATAGTATATCTGGACGATATATTAGTTTACAGCAGGTCTAAGGAGGAGCACGTGAGACATCTGAATTATGTCTTACAAAGGCTGTAGCAAGAGAAATTATTGTTGAATTTGAAGAAGTGTTCATTCATGAAAGAAGAGCTAGTGTACTTGGGTTTTGTTATTTCTGTTGAAGGGTTGAAGATGGATCCAGAGAAGATCAAGGCAATTATGGAGTGGCCTTCACCCAAGAGTGTTTTTGAGGTAAGAAGTTTTCATGGTCTTGCTAGCTTTTATAGAAAATTTATCAAGAATTTTAGTAAGATTAATGCACCTATTATTGAGACCATAAAGAAGGATAAACAACCATTTAAATGGACTATTGAAGCAGAGAAAAATTTTCAGTTGTTAAAGAAGAAAATCACTGAAAAGCCTATTTTGGTTCTGCCTAATTTTAACAAACCTTTTCAAGTGAAGTGTGATGCCAGTGGAGAAGCAATTGGAGTTGTTTTAAGCCAAGAAGATAGACCAATAGCTTATTTTAGTGAAAAGCTAAATGATTCCAAAAAGAAGTATTCTTCTTATGATAAGGAGTTCTATGCAGTTGTGTAGTCATTGAAGAAATGGAGGCATTATTTAATGTCAAAGGAATTTATCCTTTATTCAGATAACCATGCACTACAATTTATAATGCAGCAGCCAAAGCTCAGCCAAAAACATGCCAAATGGGTAGAGTATCTTTAAGGTTTCCATTTTTTTTGAAGCATATAAATGGACAGTCAAATAAAGTTGCAGATGCCTTAAGTAGGAGAAATGTATTGCTTCAAGAGAGTCAAATCCAAGTGTTGGGTTTTGATTTTCTTAAGGAATTATATGAGACCATTCAGATTTTAAAGAGGCATTTGAGGCTTGTAAAAATCCAGTTTTGGTGGATAGGAGTAAATGGTTGGATTACTTCTTACAAGATGGGTTGTTATTTAAGAAAAATCAGTTGTGCATACTAAACTGTTCAATGAGGGAGAATTTAATTAAAGAGAAACATAGTGGAGGACATGCAGGACATTTTGGTGTAGAGAAGACCTTTGAATAGTTAAACAGATTTTATTTCTGGCCGAAAATGAAATCTGAAGTGGAGAAGTATGTGAGAACTTGCAAAATCTATCAATATGCAAAGGGAAGGAGCCAAAACACAGGTTTGTATATCCCATTACCAATTCCAAATAGGCCTTGAGATATGGTAAGTATGGATTTTATGTTGGGCTTACCAAAGACTCAAAGGGGTAATGATTCAATTTTTGTTGTAGTGGATAGATTTTCAAAAATGGCACACTTTATTCCATGTTATAAAACTAGTGATGCTTCTCATATTGCTAATTTGTTTTTTAAGGACATTGTAAGATTGCATGGGTTGCCCAAAAGTATTGTCTCAAATAGGGATTCCAAATTTTTTGGACATTTCTGGAGGACATTGTGGAAGAAGCTGGGAACTAAATTAAGTTTCAGTTCTGCCTATCATCCACAAACTGATGGATGGACTGAAGTGGTGAATAGGTGCTTAGGCAATCTTTTAAGGAGCCTTACTGTAGAAAATCTAAAGCAATGGGATCAAGTGTTAGCACAAGCTGAGTATGCATATAATGACTCACCTAACAGGAGCACAAGACAGAGTCCATTCCATATTGTTTATGGAATGCATCCAAGAGGAGTAGCTGAGTTAAGAAATTTGGGAAAAGAAGAGATGAGAAGTGCAGAGGGTGAAGACTTTGCTTCAGAAATGCAGGCAATACATGAACAAGTGAAGCAACAGCTGCAGGATAGAAACATCAAATACAAAACCAAAGAAGACATGAGAAGAAGAGAGGTGAACTTTGAAGTTGGGGATTTGGTTTTAGCACATCTTAGAAAGGAGAGGTTTCCAAAAAGGGAGTATAATAAATTTAAGTTCAAGAAAATTGGACCGTCCAAAGTATTGAGGAAATTCTCTACAAATGCCTATGAAATTGAGTTACCTCCTGATGTTGGAATATAACCAATTTTGAATGTTGCAGACCTATACAAGTATGAAGGTGAAAATGCAAATGATACAACGCAAGATCAAGAGACCCAAGAGATTGACTGGGTAAAACAATTACCCACAGCAAAGGAGTTGCAGCCAGAAAGAATTCTGGACAAGAAGGTGTTTAAGAAGACAAGGGGATGAGAGTACTTCCAGTATTTGGTAAAATGGAAGGGACAGCCGACTGCTGAAGCTACTTGGGTTACAGAAGACATGCTACAGAAACTGGGCAGTTCTGTAGATGAACTCATGGACATGAGCCCATGAAGAATTTTGTCCTCAGGAGTCTGATGCAAGAGCATGTGACTTAGAGGGAAAAAACTTCAAACATATTCTAAAAATCCAAAAAATCTACAGGCAAGGGAGTGGGGTCCTTTAGCCAGCAATTTTCATGCTTTCTAGTTTAAGATAGGAATAGAGCTAAGAATAAATCATGCTAAATATAATCTCTTATGGATAAGTTATAATAAAGCTTTACGCTTTAAATCATTCTATGTAAAAGCATGCTTTTGTGCAAGATAAAGGCCTAGAAGGCTTATCTATTAATTATAAATAAGAAAGAGCGGGATTCTCAGAAGATAGAGCTTGGAAGCATTTTTATTTAAAAAAAAAAATCTCTCTCTGTTCATCTGAATTAATGACTCTCTGTTAACTGGTATTTTATGCGTGTATCAGTTTTTATTTTGTTGTTTTCCACGTTTATTAATGGTGATTCAATTTTTGTTTCCCTATGAACACTTAAGCATAGGCCTGTTGAGTAGTTTTCCTTCATATCGACGATCACAGGCTCCTTGAGTCGTTTTATAGAGTTTGCAGTCAAACTCTGTTTTACACAGAGAAATCATGACATTTCCTTAGGCGGAACATAGTTCCGGACCTAAAACTTTATCGGATTTGGTTCATACCCATATCGGGTCTGAACCGATATCGCAATATCGCAAGTGGAGCGTGGAAGAGACCTTTGGAACCGCCGAGTGCCGAAGCCCCGATAGTCCGGACCCGAAACATTATAGAGCGGGTTGGATAAATTTTCGGGTCCGCAAGGACTGTCGCATCGCACAGTTGAAGTGGGAGGAGTCTATTGTGTGGTCTTTCGGAATCGCCGATAGCGATTGCCGATAGCCACGTATTATCGCATTAGAGGAAGAGAGTTAGAAGGGTCGTTTTAAAGCGTCGATAGTGTTATGGGCATAATATGCGATCCTTTGAATTTTAAGCGCGATAGTGTTAATTATTCAGAATTAATACAAGACTATTTATAAGCCACGACAGTGATATAAAGAGCCGATAGTGTGTTTTGTTCCTTTGGAACAAAATCCCCGCCATTGTGTATTTTGCGTGGAAAGTGCAGTTTCTTCAGTTTTAAAGAGATAATTGTGTTTTAATGTAATTCCTTTGGAATTACAGTCCCGGTAGAAAATAAGGCTCTGTGTGGAAAATACCGTCGATAACAAGTGTTGGGCAATCGGAGGAGAATCCATGAGGCTACTAGTTAACTGTAAATGACTGATGTGTCTATTGAGACAGAGGGGTAAATTTGGCCTAATGTTGAAGAAATTGTAGACAGATTTGCGAGGCTATCCATATCGCCTGCACCCAGGCCACCAGAAGTCTCAAACAACTGTGGAGGAGCCACAAATGGAAAAGCAGAGAGGAGACCAAGTGAAGAGATCCACTCATGCAGATACCTCCATTAGGGGGAATTTCGATCCAAGTGGGTAGAGGGATCACATGCAGCCATAACTCCAGGTGTTAGGTGGGGCAATGTGAAGTGATAGTCCCATGAAGGCTGAAATTGGGCAGGGTTCATTGAGAGGTTTTATCTCATGGATCGTACCTTGCTACGGAAGCCCAAAGTACATAGTAGCAGGAGGAATCAGTGGGATTGATGCAGTCAGAGATCAAAGTGGTAGAGGCTAGAGCAGTCAGATACTAAAGAGCGCAGAGAAGGATTGACAACAATGGAGAAAGGCAGAGTCAGCAAAAGCACAGAGTTTACAGTTGACAGAGGCAATAAAAGTTAGAGACTTTGATGACAAATGCATCATACTAATTCAGGTTGGATGTTTTTTTTTGTTTATGGAGTTGCTGGAGAAACAACACGTGAGAGAAGTGTTGCATGCAGAACATTCCAAAGGTTCAGGATCAGGATCGAGTTGAATTCCTTTCTTGTTGAGAGGGAGTGTTGAAAATAGCAACAAGAAATGCTAAAAATAGCATTCAGAATATTCCAATTTTAATTTGTCCTTGAATTAAAATTGAGAATTAAAAGCCGAATTTAGTCTCACCAGCTGCTTGAAAAATAATTAATTAATTCATTTTGAGTTAATTAGTTGGAGAAATTCAAGCTAGAAGTCTTTGTGAAGTCATGCAACAATTATCCCTTAAATTAAGGAGATAATGTTGAGTTATATTTGAGTTGTAATTAGTTAGCTCAGTTTACTGAGTTAAGTCCAGTTAAATTAGTTCCAAACTGTTTGAGGAACTAATTGTGAGTTCAGTCAGTTAATGCATGCATGCATCCAACTAGTGTACTCCAGATAACTAAAGATTCTCTCATCAGAAACTCATGCATGTCTATTCAGAGAAAGACCCAGTTGAGCTAAATGTCAAGGACAGGTTACTATCAGTTGCATGAGTTTTCCTATAAAGGAAACTCATCCATGCAGAAGGAATAAGGTTCCTTGAGGATTGTGTAGTTTTACAGGGTGTGAGATCAGTGTGAGTGATCAGTGTTACACTTGGTAACAGGAGGATCACCCAGGAGAAACAGCGCAAGGAAATAGGAGCTTGGAGAGAAGAGGAGAAGTTTTATGAGAAGCCTTGTTTGCCTGTGAGCATCTAGGAGGATTGTCCTGAGAGTTGGCTAACTGTGAGAGCTAAGGCTTTGTATAATCTTGATGTATTTCCACCTTATATGATAATACAGATAGTGGGGTTTTTAGCTGAGGCTTTCCCCTGAGTATTTTTTGTGTTTCATGTGTATTGATTCTTCTTCTTATGGTTATATGTGTTCAGCTCTGATTCAGCTCGATCTTTAAGCTTCCACAAGTTTGATAGTAGAAGTATATTATAGTATTTTTCTTTGTTATATTGCATTGAGTTAATATACAATCAGATTTTCTACATAGATCTCAAAGGTAGATTTGTAGAGAATTTGCAAGAAATTCTACAAGACATACATCATCATTGTCATAATACATGCTTATAACCAACATAATAACAACATAAATATCAAGGATACATCAGCCATAGAATCCACATATAAACCAATACATTTATACATAAGATATCAAGGAAAGAACCTCTTATTAATGAATGCAAAATCCAACCCGGGATGGGACTACCATATTCCACTCGACCATAGAATGGTTGAGCCAATTCTCTCTTCATCCATTCACCCCCATGCCATATTCCAATCATGAATGTGGGACTCAAACAAAAAGAATCAACCAGGGCATTCTAAGGCTAAACCACCTCACCCTCATCAATAAAAACCAGGCTTTACGTTAATCCACACCATATCACTAACCCAACACAATAAACATGTAATAATAGGCTTTACCATGATCTCCACCAGATCACTAGGCCAAAACAAGCATGGATGCCACCGGATTTCTCCACCTACACCATGAGGAATTTTCCTGTCTCCTAGTCTCTCAGACTTTACTACAATCCATAGTTTGATCTAGGGATCACTAGGCCCTAAACTAGTACACCACCATTTATGCTTTACCGTATATTCTTCCATTCACTAGCAAAGATTCCTAGGCCTAATAAAGGGAAACCAACTCTAGGATTTACTCTATAACCCACCATTCTCCGATCGAGGATTCCTAGGCCCACCGAGGCAACATAAAATCCAGCTTTACTGTAACCCACAATCTAATTCAGGGGTTACTAGGCCATGTGTTCTATTATTTACAGATCCACCTCACTCAGCTTCGAATCCATCTAGCAATCCAACTCAACCAAAACATGAGAACCCCATCACACCATGGCTATCCGAAAATAGAAAGGTTAGGTTGAAAACTTGTCACACCTAGCAAAATCCATGCCATAATAGCAAAGAACCACATGTAATACCATGCATGCCAAATCTAGCAAGGAAAACACACATGCAAATCGATACCTACAAAGAATATTGTTGTAGTTGCTTGATCCTTATCTTCCTTACTTGCTCCTTCCTTCCTCTTGCCTCATTTTCCTTTCTTGATCCAATGCCAAATTTCTCCAAGAAAACTCTAAGTGTCCAAGAGTGAGAGAGAGAGAGAGATAATAATGAGAGAGCTCCAAAACTGGATTGACAAAAGGTTACAAACTAATCGCCATAAGGCTTTTTATCAATTAGGCCTTTATTTTTCTTCATTTTCCATTATTTTCCTTCAATTTTCTCCTCACATGCAACATGTGCCCTTTCACCTTCCTTTTCTCATAATTTCCATTATTTTCATAAATAAATGTGCCAAAAATGTCATTTTTCCTTTCCAAAGCCTTTTCCATTTCCTTTACCAATTTCCTTAGCCATAATAAACCAATGAACACCCATACTAGGATGTTTTTCCCAACATTCAGTTTGGAATAAGTATCCCATCGACTGTGGTTATTATTTTTCCTTTATTAAATTTTATTACATGGAATTTTCACCAGGGATTTTACACCCGCCATTACTAATCAAGGGATTCCTAGGCCCAATGAGGAATTTGTCTGTCTAGGCTTTACTATGTATCCTGCCATACCAGTCAAGGGATTCCTAGGCCTTGTATTTTTTTTCCTGAGACCACCCCACTCAGTTTCGAAACCATCAGGAAATCCATCTCAACCAAGTAAAAGAACCCCATCACACCATGGTTATCCGACAATGGCAAGGCAAGGTTGAAAACCACTGTCACAGCTGGAAAAACCCATGCCAATGAAAACAACAGAACAAAATACACACATGTGTGTACCATGCATGCCAAAAATAGCAAGGAAATCATACATGCAACTCGATACCTACAAATAATCTCGTTGTAGCGCTTGATCCCGCTCTTCCTTGCTTGATATTTTCTTCCCTTTTTCTTTCTTGTCCTTCCTTTTCCTTCCTTTGTCTAATGCTAGAGTGATCCAAGAATACTCTAAGTGTGTGATAGTATGAGATAGTAGAAGGAATAGAGAGAGAGCTCCAAAAATGAATTGACAAAAGGTTGTGAAATGATCCTCGGAAGCCTTTTCATTAATGAGGCCTTTATTTTCTTCAATTTCCATTATTTTTCCTTCACTTTCCTCCTCAAATGAAACCTGTGACCTTTCACCTTCCTTTTCTCCTATTTTCCATTATTTTCATAGATAAAATTTCAATTAATGCCACTTTCCTTTCCAAAGCCTTTGTCATTGCCTTTGCCAATTTTTTAGCCATAATAAACCAATTGAACACCCACACTAGGATGTTTTTCCCAACATTAAGCTTGGAATATGTGTCCCATGACCCTGGTCTTATTTTTCCTTTACTAAATTTATTACATGGATTTTTTAACCCGAGGTTGTTACAGATCCCTCCTCCTTAGGGGAACACCATCCTCGGTGTTCAATGACACCTAAAACCAGCAAGATCATTGAAGAGAAAAACATATTGCCCATGGACATTTATAACTTAGCTCAATGTAGTATCTACAACGATCAACCTGTTGAAAAGTAACCAACATGACAAGCATAACAACCTGACAACCATACCGCTTATTGGAGCTTTATAACACAACTCATGGTGGTATTTACATCCATATACATATATAAATATGTAGAAATTTCACATGTAGAACAAACCAAATGTCCTAAAGCATAATACTTGTTCTACTTCTACAAAACATTAAGCGGAAGCATAATCGAATTCATGAGCAACATCAAGTAGAAACATGCATAATTGATCAAGAGAAATAATCACACATAACACAAGATATATCCAGGAGAAAGCACCAGCATAAAACCCCAACCATGTATTATCAATCAAGTGGAGATCCTCAACAACATACAAAAAGAATCAGCTTAATAGCTATCCTGCTCTCTCTATAATCAGAAGATGAAGATCATAGACTACCTAGGCCTCAATATATAGGCCATAAGTCCTTCAATCTCCTATAATGCGTATTTATATTGGAAATAGATCCTTCTCCATGCAAGGAATACTTACTAGAAATATCCAAGCATATGATAATACACTGTCCCACATCTGATCTCAACTAGGTCTCTGACAAAACTGACATGCAATAGTTATCCATGAGTGAATTCTCAGTTATCTAAAATAATAGTTGTTACATGCATGCAAGCATTAACAAACTATATTTTATTATTTTAACAACTTGTTAAAATAATCTAACTGGACTTGACTAGTTAGAACTAAGTCAATTGATTATCTCATTATAGAACTCATACTTATTCCCTCAATCAGAGGAGGAAATTAAGGATAAATTCCTCAATCAGTGGGACAACTCATGTGCATGCTCACAAAGACTTCAAATTCGAATTTCCTTAACTAATTAACTCAACTGAATTAATTAATTAATATTTCCAACTGCTGTTAAGACCAAAATTAATTTTACTTCCTATAGATAGACTAGGGACTGCTATAAATAGGAAGGGACCCAGAAATGCTATTTTTAGAACTTTCTATTTTTAGCAGTTTCACCTCTCACCTAATGTGGCCAATGACCTCACTGGCCAAACTGCTATTTTTAGACATGCTATTTTTAGCAGGTCTATTTTTAGCACATTCTAAATTTAGCATTTCTTGTTGCACACTTTTCAACACTCCCTCTCAACAAGAAAGGCTTCCTCTCAAACCCGATCCTGTAACTCTGGAATGTTCTGCATGCAACACATCTACTCGGTCCACTTGATTCAACAACACTTGGAACAAAAACACTCCCAACTAACCACTCTGTTGGGTTAGGAACATACTCTGATGTTGAAGCTATACTTGCTGCTGACAAGTGCTCCCTCTCTGACATCTGCGCTACTGCAACATCTCCACGCATCTCACACCATTGCACACCTCTCTGTGCCACCTAACACTGTGCAAAACACTTGTGCCTCTCGCATTGCCGTAGCCTGCTAGCTATGCGCTGTCCTGGAATTCCCTGCACTGTCGCTCTCTCTGCCGCTCCATCTGCATCTGTCTCTACCCAATCAGCTAGTTCTTGCTACTCCACATCGGGGCTCCTGTAGCAAGGTATCATCCAAGAGGTTGGGTACCTCAAGGATCCTTCCCCTCCTCCTTGGGACAATCACTCTATATCGCCCCACCTCCTACCTGGAGTTATGGCTGCGTGTGATCCCTCAACCCACCTGGCTCGAAGTTTCCCCCTACTGGAGATCTCTGCATGAGTAGATGTCTCTACTTGATCTCTTCTCAGCTTCCCTTGTTGTGGCTGCTCCAAAACCTCCTAAAGTTGTTGCACCAATCATGACTCCTCCATAATCGTCTGAGACTTCTTCTGGCTCTGCATGTTGAGAGGTAATATACCCTCCCTCTCAACCACCAAGTCTCCATCAGTTGCTTTGCTGCTCAAGGCTTTGCATGCATCTTGAACCTCAAGAGCATACAAGTTCTTGACCCGTGAACCAATCTGCTTCACCTGTCTAGTGATGATGTGTCTAATGAAAACATTTCCCTTACTAAAGACTACATCATAGCCTCTGTCTTCCAGCATCGCGATCGACACCGAGTTTCTCTTCATTCCTGGTACATACTTGACATCAGTCAAGGTAAGGCGAGATCCATGCTCCCTCTTAAACATAACCGTGCCTACACATGAGACACTATACTTCTCATCATTACCCATCACTATGAGTATCTGGAGATCTTTCTCATCCAAAGTACTGAACAAACTCTTGTCGTCGGTCATGTGGAAAGCAGCTCCACTGTCAAGAAACCAACCACTTCCCACCATGGATGAAACCATGCATGCGAAGAGTGTGAAATCCAACTCAAACTGTGAAGCAAGTGCCTCACCTTCAGATCCTTCCCCGGATCCCTTCTTGGATTTCCTCTGTGGACAATTTGTAGCATAATGGCCCACCTCATGACAACGAAAGCATCGCAATTTCGATTTGTCAACCTTCTTCCCATCATTGGAAGAACTAGATTCGGAAAGAGAAACCTTCTCCTTCCCCTTCTTTGCCTTACTCACTAAGGCATAGTTCTTCTCATCATGCATGGATGAAGAA
Source organism: Pinus tabuliformis (assembly GCA_031772625.1). Lineage (NCBI taxonomy): Eukaryota > Viridiplantae > Streptophyta > Pinopsida > Pinales > Pinaceae > Pinus > Pinus tabuliformis. Next base: position 1,458,309,487 of record CM062819.1, read on the forward strand.
CTATCTCTGGTGCTCTGTCTGATCTCCTCCTGCATCAAATCCGACCATAGTCGTTCCCAATCTGGCAGTTTCTCGCTTGCATTCATCGAGTCCTGGTAGCTATGCTAGCTCTTAGGAAGGCCAAGGAGTGCTAGACTCACCATATCCTCATCTGATGTCACAACCCCTACACTTGCAAGCTCATCCCTGCATGTGATGAGCTTGGTCAGATACATAGAGATCGTCTCATCCCTTTCACACTTGATCTTTCGAATTTTTTCCTTCAGTGCTAGCTTCCTCTGATCATTGCTATTCTGATATAAATCTTTTAATGTTTTCCACATTGCATGCGGAGTCTCCTTCCCATGGAGGCTCGAGACAATGTGATCTCGCACTCCCTCCAAGAGAATTCTCCTAGCTCTAGCCACACACTTCCTCCATTCCACCTGCTCAGTCTTGTCAGTAGGCTTAGGAATTTCTTGATCAATGAAATCCTTAAGGCCATTATCGTCCAAAACTGCCTCCATGCGATCCTTCCAAGCTATATAGTTTGAGCTGCCATCAAGGGCATACTCAAGCCTCAAACCGTAGAACGCCATCGATGAAATAGATGTGATACAAACTTGAGATCTATATCCCGAATAATAAACTTCAAATTTCTCCTGCTAGTATATTTTTCTTGCTTGATCACCTGTGCGCTGATACCATGTAGAAATTTCACCTGTAGAACAAACTGATATATGTAATGTCCTAAAGCATAATACGTGTTCTACTTCTACAAAACATTAAGCGGAAGCATAATCGAATTCATGAGAAACATCAAGTAGAAACATGCATAACTGATCAAGAGAAATAATCACACATAACACAAGATATATCCAAGGGAAAGCACCAGCATAAAACCCCAACCATGTATTATCAATCAAGTGGAGATCCTCAACAACATAGAAAAAGAATCATCTCAATAGCTATCATGCTCTCTCTGTAATTAGAAGATGAAGATCATAGACTACCTAGGCCTCAATATATAGGCCACAAGTCCTTCAATCTCCTATAATATGTATTTCTCTTGGAAATAGATCCTTCTCCATGCAAGGAATACTTACTAAAAATATCCAAGCATCTGATAGTATACTGTCCCACATCTGATCTCAACTGGGTCTCTGACAAAACTGACATGCAACAATTATCCATGAGTGAATTCTCAGTTATCTAAAATAATAGTTGTCACATGCATGCAAGCATTAACAAACTATATTTTATTATTTTAACAACTTGTTAAAATAATCTAATTGGACTTGACTAGTTAGAACTAAGTCAACTGATTCTCTCATTATAGAACTCATACTTATTCCCTCAATCAGTGGAGGAAATTAAGGATAAATTCCTCAATCAGTGGTACAACTCATGTGCATGCTCACAAAGACTTCAAATTCGAATTTCCTTAACTAATTAACTCAACTGAATTAATTAATTAATATTTCCAACTGTTGTTAAGACCAAAATTAATTTTACTTCCTATAGATAGACTAGGGACTGCTATAAATAGGAAGGGACCTAGAAATGTTATTTTTAGCAGTTTCACCTCTCACCCAATGTGGCCAATGACCTCACTGGCCAAACTGCTATTTTTAGACATGCTATTTTTAGCAGGTCTATTTTTAGCACATTCTAAATTTAGCATTTCTTGTTGCACACTTTTCAACAGAATATACCAAAACATGATGCCAAAACATATGCCAAAATACATTCACTCAACCAACGAATAAAGAAGGATATATAACCCGCATATGGTCAGTCGTCTCCCATGTAGATTCATCAGGCCCAAAGTTCTTCCACTGCACTTTAACCTGCTCGATTGCTTGGTTCCAGAGCATGAGCATCTTTCTCTGTAAAATACATTGAGGTTTCAGTAGGAATTCTCCTTCTGGCTCCACCTGCAATATAGACCAATCAATAACATGACTAACATCATTTACATATCTTTTAAGAAATGAAACATGGAAAACATCATGGCCTTTCATTGTTGGAAGCAGTGCAAATCTGTAGGCCACTGGTCATTTCTTCTCAAGGATCTCAAAAGGCCCACAATACCAAGGTGATAACTTCACACATGACTCGATCCTCAAGGAGCTCTTCTCGGGCTTAATGCGCAAGTACACATGTTCCCCAACCTAAAACTCCTTAAATGCCCTATTTTGATCTTCATAAATTTTATGTTTGTCATGTGTTGCTGTCAGATTCTTCTTGATAACCTGAATTTCTTGTTCCATCTCTGCCAACATGTTTGGTCCTATCAAATACCTATTCACTGGATCACTCCAACAGATGGGAGTATTACAACTGATGAGGCTCATCAATAGGTAAATTATATGGATCAAAATGCCACTCTCCAACTTATTAAATTGTCTTTTCTCACATTTGTTTATAGATTTTTTATATTTTTCTTAGTAAGAAGAGTAAAAGTAAGTTTCAATGTCCTATGGCATAATGTGTGTTAAATGCAGGAAATTGGAGCAGTTTTGAGTTGACTTGAGTGCAGGGACTCGGAGTAGGCAAGCAAGAGAGATTCTAGGAAGTGGTCTCCCTCCTTAACTCCTCAAATCAGTCGAATATTCTCCCCCTCTATCTCATCAGCTCAGTGTCACTAGAAGCCAAGCAAGCCGAGTTCATTTTAGCCAAGCTAGTGCCAGTCAAGGAAAAGTTATTCTCGAGTTAGGGAGCCAAGTATCCCTATTTTCTAGGGAGTTGTTGGTAGCTCCAGTTTTGTATAAATAAGCAAGCTAAGGGACTCATTAGGATTCAAAGTTTTATTGTAGCCAAGAGGCCATTAAGATGAATCACATTTGACTGTTATTGTTATGATGTATTTGACATTTTTATGATAATGATAAATTTTGTTTTGATCCAGCATTGAGTTGACTCAAAGGGCTAAAGCTCTTGGGTTAGGGCCCAACCCTAGCAACAGAAGTTCCTCTCTTTTGTATCTGTATTCTTAGCTTAGAATGTTGATTAACTGCTGAAGTTATTTATGTTTCTGTTTAGCTTAGAAGGTTGATTAAGTTGTTGCTTATCCATGCTTTCATTAGCTTAAAGAGTAGATTAGTGTTGCAGTCTAGTGAAGGAAAATATACCAGGAAAGCTTGTGACAGTGACCTCTATCTCATCTCCCTTATGGGATCATGATTAGGGGACCCCACTCTCACAACCCAAAAACAGAGTTTGTCTTTTGTTCATTGCCTAGGTTAAGTCTCATTCTTAGCTAGATAACTATTTATGATTCCTTGGAAATATTTGTAGTTTTTATTATGCTTCTTAAGGTTGTTGTAGCTTAGAAGGTAGTCCATTTCATAGATCTAGTCCTTAACAATAGTTAGATCAGATTTTCTAAATTCAACTCATCTTTTCCATGTTGACATGCAATAATTTTTAAATGCAAAGAGAGATAGGTTTTATTGCAGGGATTGTTGATTTGCAAGAAGGGACTCCTCCAACCAACTCCACCTAGGTCTTCTCCACCTTCTGTTGATGCATACTAGCCCATATTCTGAACCTCTATTTTCTAGCCACCGTGAGCAAGTTGTCTTAGGAAAATCTGGCCTTCTTGGAGTGTTGGGCTTGGCCTTGGGTGATTTCCACCTTCCCTGCACCTTTCCAACATTTCATCCCACCATTCCTTTCCTCCAAAACCTCTTAGCCAACTTCCTGTAGCATTTCAAGACATCTTGTAGCAGTTTCCTATAGTTAACTTGTAGCAAGTTGTTTTGACCTTGTTTTGACCTGCAATGATTTCCTAGCCCAGTTTAGGAGTAGGTTAACCCGTCAACTTGGATTCTATGACCAGAAGTGCCACCTAGACCACTCACTTCACTCCTTTCCTTCCCACAAGTTTAGATAGCATTAACTCTTTCATTTCTAAGTTTAGAAATTAGAACTTCATCTATTCTGCAAGTGTGAATGTGATAGTTAATGCATGCATTTTTTACTTATGAAATGATAGAGTAAGCTGCCATTTTCAAGCAACGCTGATAGTTAGGTGATCAAGTACAAGATTAGCATAGTTTCCTTTCTGTAGGTGATTTGTGTCATCTCATAGCATTTACAAGTTGGCAACTTTCATTTCCTAGTTTCACAAGAATTTACCTTCTCTGCACTTGTTGGGACAGGAAAAAGGTAAGATTTATCTTCGTAAAATGCTTCATTTATCATCCATCCTTATATGATTATCTTTGTTTATAGATTAAAATAAGTAAAATATCCACTAAAGTTGGATGAAACTATTTGGTGATAGAATAGGCAATTCTAGTACAAGAAACAGATTCTTTACTATCTTTGTGTGCAGAGATGCGGACTGGGAAAAATTCGTCAAGTTGACGAAACAGCACGAGGCCATAAAAGGGAAAAGCTACAACATCTTGGGTAGACAAGGAAGCAGGAGATCAGCTCGAAAAATGTTATTTTATCACATGATCAGATTATATATTGTGAAATCCTCAGGATCCCCTAATCCTGAGGATTCGCTTTTATCCAGTTACTCTTTTATGTTATATATAGGGCCGAAAGGAAATTAGATATAGTTCAGAATTCAATAATATGTAATTATTCTTTTTGAAAACATATACATTGTTATATCAGTGACTCTGTCAGATGTTACTTGCAATTAATGAAAGGAGGTTACGTTTGATACATCTTCATATTCTGAGTTCTACTGCTCCTTTGTGTTATAGTTTTTATATTTAGTCTTTGCTATTGATTTAATGTTCAGTTACTTCATTTATCATAAAGGTTTGTGATATTGATTCATACTGTTGTTCAATTAGATTCAGAGTGAAGCCGTGTGACATACTTAAGTAGCACTTTGATTGGAATGAGTGAATTAGTGTTGATAGAAGATTGTTGTTCATTTGAATAGATGTTATCATAGATCTTGGAGATAAGACTGATTAACTTCTACCGATTACAATATAGATCGTTTTCTATTTAGGAATCATTTATCGCTATTTGTTGTTCAATTACCAATTGTTGTTCAATTACCAATTGTTGTTTAATTACTGTTGTTGTTTAATTGGGAATTGCAAGTTGATTTGGGTTGTTATAGATTAACAGTGTTGTTCAATAGTTATAGTTTCTTTACTTGATTGAGTACGATTAGCCTTAAGTTTATTTGGACAATTCCAAGTGTAATTCTTATTTGCATTCAGTTTCAATTGATTTCGGAACAAGTTGCATAGAATTGCAGAGTGTGTTAAGAGCATTTCTTCCATAGATAGTTCTTTCCAAAATTGTGTGAGTTGAATTAAAGAATTAGCCATTAGTGATTGCAATGATTCATCATTAGATAACCTCTAGATTCACTGCATATACTATGCTGGCACTCTTGAGATAAAAAGACTTACCTCGGGTTGACAACTAATATATGGATTAAGATTGCCTGTAAAAAGACATCTTAATGAAACAACATTTTGGTCCCATTGTCGGGGAGAGTGTTTCAAATGATTGTTTTTATTTTTGTTGTAGAAGAATTGGGTTTTAAAAATGGAAGGTAAGAACCTGCGTACCTAGCAAGTAAAGTGCTTGCTTACCTGCCCGCTTTATAGCAAAACCTTAGAGGTTAAATAGGAATTTGTTTTTATGAATGACTAGAAATAGAAAAATAGAAAAAGAGCAGAATCCTCCACCAAAACCCACAAAACCCAAAGGATCGGTGAACCTTGGGAGAACGACCTTTATAGATGAAATCGTAAGAAGAGCAGAGTCTCAAGCATTAGTAGGATTCCAGGCTATACCTAGAAAAAGTTCTACTGTTATCCCTCAAGTAGCAGGCTCACCATCTGCAGCTTATGCTGAGATTCAAAGCCAAGTAGGAGGATCGGAATAGAGTCTTCAAGCTACAATAAGTTTACACTCTGATCCTCTATAGGAGGGAAAATCTTGTAACCTAAGAGAAGGAAGAGGAGAAACTAGTGGGGCTGCTAAAGCAGAACCACAACTATCTGAACAAGGATCTCCTGAGATCCTAGACCTAGGTAGTGTTGTAAAGCCAACTCGAGTTGCTAACTTTCTGCTTACTCCAGAAGCACCCCTTGAAATCACCGAAGATTATTGGCACATCTTTGATCAAATGGCAGATCAGCATCCCCAAGGTCAAACCTAAACATCAGTGTTGGAAATAATACTGAGAGGGGGGGTGAATCAGTATTATCAAATTCTTTTTCAATTTATACAAAGATTTGCAGATCTGACTAATGAAACTTGTGTATACCTCCCAGACTTATAATTTAATTTATTCTTCAGATGTTGATCATTAATCTGTGTGTCAGAATCATATAACAGTAAGCAGGAACAGAAAAGTAGAGCAGACAGTCACACAAAAGAACACAAGATATAAGGTGGAAACCCAATGTGGGTGAAAACCACCTGTTGCAATATGTCTCTATCTTCTTTCAATTAGAAACTTCTTTTTACAATGATTCTGTACTGGTGCAGTCTTATACCAGTATGCAGGCTTCAACCTGCAGAAGGCTACAACCTTCTCTCGTTCTCCAGATTCTTCTGGAAGGGAGCTACAACCCCCTTAGCTCTTGTACTAGCTGAGGTACTAGTACGTAGGTGTTGACCTACAGAAGACTTCTCTTTTCTTCCAGGGACCACGTTTCATAAATTTTCAAACTGGATCCATGAATATCAATCAAACATCAAATAGATCTACAATCAACCAACTTCCTTGTACAAATATTGAATCAATAACTTCTCAGAACACAATACCAGTAACCAGACACCAATTCAGAACCCTAAACACTGCAGTAATAGACAAAAGCAGCTAAAACATATTTCAAGAAAAAGTCCGCAACTTCACCAATAGAAACCTATGTACGTCCGCAGTATTCACTTCTTTAACCTGCAGGTATCCGCACCTCCGCTGTGTCGAACCTGCGGGTATCCGCACCTGCGCTTTGTTGAGCCTGCGGGTATCCGCGCCTGCACTGTGTCGAGCCTACGGGTATCTGCGCCTGCGCTGTGTCGAACCTGTGGGTATCCATGCCTGTGCTGTGTCAAACCTGCGGGTATAGATAATTTATCAGACTTCGATTATACCCCAGATTATCATATTTACAGATCTGATCATGCGCCAAAGAGATCTCGACCCATCAGTAGATCCGTCTTATAATGCTCAGGTTTCTCCTTGATTTAGGTCCAACTATAACTCACCAACCGATCACCAGTATTTCAGATCTTGCTCATCTCAAGATATTCAACACATTAGTTGCCCCAGCCAAATGATCTCCTTTCCTTTTTATAGTCTAGGCCTTACTCAAACCATGGTCCAAAACCATAGAGATCCAATACTAGGGACCCAAAACCTCGGTTCAATATTTTAGATGCAAAAACATGGACTAAAACCATAGGATCAAAAATGTCGAACTAAATACCATGGACCAACCATAAGATTTCCCATGTGCGCACTTTTCTCTGCATGAAAGTGCGTGTACTTTATGTCCGCACTTTTTGTTCGGAGCACCTGCGTACATGTCCGCAACTTTTGTTCGGCGCACCTGTGTATGTCTGCGGCTTTGTGAACAGGAACCTACAGGTATCTCATTTTCTACTATTTTGAGAGCCTGAACTTGTGATCTGCTATTTGAGTGAGTTTCCATCAAGGACAACACTTATGTCATCGAGCCAAACCTATGTCATAATGCCAACAATCTCCCCCTTTGGACTTGATGGCAACCCAAAGTCACTCAAAGTCTTTTCTCCCCCTTTGACATCAAGGGCAAAGGGTTATGCTCCCCCTGAGTACATGTTGAAATCTCTGCTCTGTTGTGTTTTCCAAGCTCCCCCTGACATATAGGCAAGATCTGCAAGAAGAAGTTCGGCAAAAGAAATATGACTTTATATATCATAACTGACCTTCCTATCACCAAAGACTCATACATACGACTCCCAACCAAGTGGGGATACATGATATAATAAGCATATTACATTATCCATCCCAGGCATAGTGGGGCAACCAAGATAGGCCGTTACATGACCTTGACAAAAGAAAGATAGAGACAAAATATCAGCAGCATCTATCAATCATTATTCAAATCAGTATCCATGTTCTCCTTCTGCACTTGCTCCTCCTGAAATCAAAACAACTGAAGAATTGAACCAATATCTTCTATGATAATGCCAACAATGCATTATTAGAAAAATATATGCTCCCCCTGAACTTGTGCCAGATGGTCTCTGACAGACCCATATTGGACTCTTCTCATCCTTGCTTTTCTTCAAGTCAACTGTACCCACATAAACCAGTGTATGTACATGTATACCCCATATGAAACTCACATACAACCAACAATCTCTGAAACAGACAAGATTCAACAGCAAGATGATGCATCAATTACTCCTAGCTTTTGTTTGAGGTATTCAAAGGTCTCCCTGGGTAGTGGTTTGGTGAGAATATCAGCAACTTGTTCCTTAGAGGGAACATACTCCAATTTGACCTTTTGTTCAAGCACTTGTTCTCAGAGAAAATGATACTTGATTGGTATGTGCTTAGTCTTTGAATGCATGACATGATTCTTTGAAATATTGATTGCACTTGTATTGTCACAGAAAATAGAGATAGGTGGAGTGCAGGTGATTTGAAGATCTTGCAATGTTTGCATCATCCAAAGGAGTTGTGTGCAGCAAGATGCAGCAGCTACATATTCTGCTTCAGTTGTAGATAATGCAATAGAGCTTTGTTTCTTACTGAACCAAGATACTAATCTAGGACCCATGAAGAATGCACCACCACTAGTGCTTTTCCTGTCATCCACGCTTCCTGCCCAATCCGCATCAGTGTATGCATGAAGTGTGAGATCTGTACCTCTAGGATACCATAAGCCATAGTTTTGAGTTCCTTGAAGATACTTGAAGATTCTCTTAACTGCCTGAAGATGAGTTTCCTTTGGATTTGCCTGAAACCTTCCAACTATTCCCACTGCATGCATAATGTCTGGTCGAGTACCTGTTAGATAGAGCAGACTACCAATCATGGATCTATAGGTTGGTTGATGTACAGCTGTCGATTCAACATTTGCGCTGAGGCTGCATCCTATCACCATAGGGGTACATACTGGTTTTGAATCCTCCATCCCATATTTCTTCAAGATCTGCTTGAGATATTTAGTTTGTGATAGAAAAATGCCATCTTTGTTTTGTTGGACTTGTAAACCAAGAAAATATGTGAGCTCACCAAGCATGGAAATTTCAAACTCTTTTTGCATCACCAAGGCAAAATTTTGACTCATGTCTTCTTCATTGCTACCAAAGATGATATCATCAACATACAAAACAAGTATCAGCAACTTATCATTGTCAACTTTTATATATAGATTGCTATCAATTGATCCTTTTATAAAACCTTGTTGATGGAGGGACTTATCCAACCGATAATACCACGCCCTTGGAGCCTGTTTAAGGCAATAGAGGCCTTTTTGAGTCTGCATACAAGTTTTGGATCATTTCCAAGAATAAACCCATCTGGTTGTTCAATATATACTTCTTCATTTAAGTCTCCATTCAGAAAGGCAGATTTTACGTCCATCTGAAATACTTTGAACTTCTGAAAGCTAGAGAGAGCAAGGAACATTCTTATGGCCTCAAATCTGGCAACTGGAGCAAAAGTTTCTTCAAAGTCTATTCCTTCTTGTTGCGCATATCCTTTACAAACAATTCTAACCACATCCCCATTTTCATTCAGCTTATTTTTGAAAATCCATTTTGTCCCTATGACATTCTTATCTTTTGGTCTAGGAACCAACTCCCAAGTGTTATTCTTTTCAATCTGCTCGAGTTCTTCTTCCATGGCCTTGACCCAGCATTCATCTTTGCAAGCCTCTCTTACGTTCTGCGGTTCAGTGGAGGAGAGCAATGCTAGATAGCTTGAAGCTTCTGAAATGGTTCTTCTTGTTTGTACACCTGCCTCTTTCTTCCCCAAAATTTGAGATTCTGGA